>JAMZRA010000002.1:9818475-10418475 GCA_024499935.1 Tyrophagus putrescentiae | reverse complement strand
TCTGGCGTCGTTATTAAAATGGCAATTTTGCAGTTTGACATTGACACCGACCTAGACTGTGTGCGTGTGAGTTGCTGATAGTGTATTTGTTTCTTTGAGCTTTGCTTTACTTTAGTGTTTCAGGATCAGTAACACCAACCGTTGATTAATGCCCACTGTTGAGTGCAGTGGTGATTGCTCTAATTGCTGGCCAGCAAATTTCGTTTAATTTTGGCCAGCGGCCAGCCAGTCAGTCAAAGTCTTGAGCTCAATTGGAGCCAATTTATTAAAACAGTTCTTTTCTGGAGGGAACACTTTGAAAAAACTCTAAAAAAGTACTTTTCTGGTCATTGTGTCGTCCAGTGCTAAAACAGGGCGTCAATGGTCGTTTTTAACTCAGAGGTTTCTGAACTGTGTTCTCTCTGCTGCCAATGCTCAGATAGTGGCAATGGCCAATCAATCAATTACCATTGCCACCCCCTCACCATCATCATCATCATCATCAACACCGCCACCAATGTCCGGCACTTTTGGCTTTACTTGATTTTTCTTCTTTCGTTTCGCTTGGTTATTATTTGTTGCACTTTCCGCATTCAGACCCTTTAGTCTTTCTCTGCTGGCACTGCTCTAGAGCAGTTTTAGAACACTCACATTCACTCACTCACACGATCACTAGCAGGAATTTATGATTTGCCAGGAATTTGTGAGCCAAACAGCTATCAGAGAGACAGGACTCAAAACGAATGAAACGAAACGAAACGATGGCGAGAATTCTTTACTGTTCTGGCTATACTTGCACAGTACTTCTAGTGTACAAAGTGTCGAGAAAAAATACACTTCCACCAACAAACACACACACACTCAAGATCAAATTAACTTGCTGCCGTCGTCGATGGTGAGTTCCATCCACCACTACCACCGCCAAACCTGAAAGGGGAAAAGAGAGGCAAAAAATATAATTTTCTGC
This sequence comes from Tyrophagus putrescentiae, assembly GCA_024499935.1. NCBI lineage: Eukaryota > Metazoa > Arthropoda > Arachnida > Sarcoptiformes > Acaridae > Tyrophagus > Tyrophagus putrescentiae. Next base: position 10,417,529 of record JAMZRA010000002.1, on the reverse strand, counting down.
GTCATTTATCTTTAATTCGCCTATTGCCATCTAGAGCCGCAGTGGTGGTGGTGGTGGTGGTGGTGGTGGTGGTGGTGGTGGTGGTGGTGGTGGTGGTAGTGGTGGCAATTCAATTATCTTCCAGAGAAGAAGAAAGCACAAAGCCATGTGTAGTAAAGTTGAAGCAGCTTGAATCGATTTTGCATTTTTTCAATTATCAACAAACCACCGGTCACTGGGCACACGCACACACAAATTGCCCTCGTCAAGTCAACGTCAATTGCCCTCGATTCTCGATTCTTTTCAGTCTCAATTTACTGAGGCAACAGCTCTTCTCTAAACTCAATCACATTTTGTGTTGCGTCATTGTTAGGCGGCCATTGCTGCACAAAAAAAACAGTGCTGCATCTTCTTTTCCTTTTTTCCATTCTGAACCTCTTCCTATTGTTTGGTGATCATCTACTACTACTACTACTACTTTTAATTAAACTTTAATAGCCTTCCTTTTTTCTTATTTTGTGAAAACAGAAGCAACAGAACAGCAGAAGCTGCTGCTGCGTTGTAATTGCTAATTAGTGGATTATTAATGAGAGAGAAGAGGAGTTCAGAATTGCACATCACACGGCTGGGCAGATTTTGGCCTTGTCGACATACAAACACTACTGAATTGGCAAACTCTCTTTCTCCCTCTCATCACTCCTTCAATTATTAATGCGCACCCTTTTTTATTGCTGTCATCGAGGTTGATGCTACCGATGATGATGCTGCTGCTGCTTCTGTTTGCTAATTTGCCCTTGATAGGGTGAGTGAGGGCTAATTTTATTAACGCCTTTCTCCTTTTCCTTCTTCTCTTTTTCCTCTTCCTTAATCGGCAATTCATTCGCGTCTCATTATTAGCTTTACCACACAAAGTACGGTACTATTACTTGACCAAACTAGAAGCAGTAGCAGTTGGTTAGTAACTGCTTAGTGAGCTGACCGGCAGCTGAACAAAAAACAAAGAAAATGGAGAATTAAAACCTTCAGTAAGTAATCTGGTGGTAAATTGTGGTGGTGAAAAATAACAGTGTTTGATTTGATAAGTTTTTTTCTTTTCTTTTTTGGCTGTTGTTTTTGTTGTTAATTAAAAACCGCCTTCCTCGTATAAACGCCTAAGCTTTGGCTTTCTTGTTCCGGAAGAAAACTGCAGCTGCAGCTGTAGTTGATTTCGTTTGTCTGGCATCTCTTTTTTCTTCCATTGTTGTTCATTAACGATGGCGAGACTTAAAACTAAAGAAAATGAAGAAGGTAGTCTTAGGTTTTTTTGTTATTTTTTTTGGCACCGAAATCATTACAGATCCCATTTTGGTAGAGACTGCCAGTGGTCAGTTCTCGGTTTAGCTCAGACTAATAGCTAAAAGAGCAGAGGAAAGGAAAAGGAGGGCTTAGCAACTGCAGCAGTAGTAGTTTGGAAGTAAGTTGAAATTATTAATAAACGCAAGACTCTCATTTTCTTCCTGCTTCATCTTTTAATGCTGCTGCTGCTGCTGCTTTCTACTTTTTCCCGATTTCGATTTCCTTTCCACCAACGGCCAACCTCCTTCGTCGCCGCAAACACATGTTTTGCTTTTTATTATTTTATACTTTTTTCATTTCCCTTTATAGTTTATATCCGATCACCGCCGCCAACACCGCCATGACGAAGACGCCACTTTTTGCAGAATAATAATTTACAATTACAGACAAGCAAGACAAAACAAAAAACAAAGCAAAATTAGAAAACAGTGTGTGTGTACATGAAAAAAAGAAAACCAAAAAGAAAGTGCTTTTTATCAAATTATTATTGGTAATTTCCATGTTTTCAGCCGCTGCTGCCGCTGACGCTTCAATCGACTGAGATGCCTTCACTATGCTCGTTTTCAACTTTGCCGCTGCTGTTTCTGGTAACATAAGTGGGCACTTAAGTGGTGGCGCGTTGTGTGTGCGCCATAATGAGTTTGTAACAGTGTGTGCAGTGACAATTAGTTTGCCAAACGATGTCTGAACGATGTTGCCTGCCTGTTGTTGGCCTGAAAAGCTTGGTTGACGGGCAAAAAACGGCGTCCGTCGCCACCACCACCACCACCAATTGACTCGTCTCTAATCGGGCGGCACTAGTAACAGCAGCAACGTCAGCAAAAACCTTTGATAGTCGGCATCGGCGGAAAGAACGAAGAAGAAAGGAAAAAAGGAAAAAAGTGGACAGAAACTTCTTCTCTATTTGGTCTGTGTGTGTTTAGGTGACGGCGGCGGCGGCAGACAGTGCGATAATTACTCTGCGAGTATTCCACTCAACACTCTCTTTCTCTTTCTCTGTCACTGTCTGCGCTTGAATACAGAAACCCCAAAAAATTGGGTAAATAAAGTAGCCAGTTTTGCCCCCTCCACTCCCTGCCATTGCCAATTTCCTGACATTCTCTCTTCTTCTTTTTCTTTTCTATTCTGCCTTAATCAAATCGACTGTCTCCCACTTTCTCTCTCTCATTTTGGCTGACACTAGCTGTGCACTGGGCATTGTGTTTGGGCGATGATGGAGCTGCTGCTGCACCTAATTCATTCGATGCTGCATCTGCCGATGCACTCACAGTGCACTCTCGGGGGCGAGTAAAGTGCAGCGGCAGGACAAATTGCTCTCTGCTTCTTTCTCTCTCACTTTTCCTCATTGTCACCCGTTAGCTTAGTGCTGATTAAACAAACAGAATTGCCATCTCCCTTTCTCTTTCTCACTGTCACTCTCGATGACAGACAGACAACCTAAAATTCTGCTGCTGTTGCTGAAGGTGCTGAACGGAAAGCCGGGCTCTAGTGACTGCCTGTGTGTGTGCCTGTGTCACAATCGATCTGCCTGACAATGCGCCCAACAGTAGCAGTAAAGAGCTATCGATTTCTGCTGCTGCTGTTGCTGCTGAGCTCTCATTACTTCCAATAATTAGTTCCATTTCCATCAATAATTGACGTGATGCAGCGGAAAGAGAAAAAGGAATGGTAAGGGAAAGAGCACCTCGTGACGGCTGACATTGAGGATGGTGGCAGGAGCATTGCAGCGCAGCCAATTGGGCACCAAAATTCAACCGCCATCAGCATCAGCGCCAGTCAAAGATCCGATCGGATTAAGCTCGTCGACGTTCTCCTCGTTTGTCCTCCTCGTTGTCGTCCTTTCTGTTCGTGATCGCCTCTCCTTTGCCAACTCTGTCGTTGACAGGCATCGGTGATCGCTGATATGTTAGCAGTAGTAGTAGTAGTCAACACACACACACCGAGAACACTTCAACCATTTTGTAGACCATTTTGTCGTGCTAATGGGCAAGATTAGAGTGCCTCTGACTGCCTTGCTCTGTTTTGGCATTAATTATTTGAACGCGCCATTGCTGCCACTGCTGCTGTCAGCTCTTGTCACCTAACACTCGTCTGGTGCTAACCTCGACGGATTACTACTACTTGACGTGGGGGAAATCGAATCGAGAGAATCAGGAATCGAAAATTGGCACTGGCAGCGGCAAAAGTAGGAGAAGGGAAGAGCAAATTTTCTTCTTCTTCCTCCTCCTCAATTTTCGATCTCCAATTACGTGCTCTTGCGCGAAATTCGACCTGGCCTCTTGCTGCTGCTGCGGCTGTCAGTAAAGTCAACTATCAGTACATGAAGGCGAATTGCTGTGCCTTCTCTTTTAGATGTTGGCCAATTTTCATCTCGTCTGTTCATTTTCATTTTCAAACAGACAGGGCTCACGGCTGTTTAGTGGCTCACGGCTGCCTGTCTTCCAACTAGGCAGACAGTGTAATCAGAAGATTGCCTGCTGATTATCAACGCCAGTTTGGTTGCAACTGCAACGACGGCAGCAAATTAATATCGACATAGTCCTCTGCCTGTTTTTTCTGGCAAAAAATTTTGTTTTTGGTGTGTCGCCTAGTGTCATTGTTGCTGCTGTTGTTGTTACTTTAGTTGCCAAAAACAGCAGCAGCAGAGGCCAAATGGAGTCTGGTGTCAGTCTACTGTCTAGTTGAGTTTAGTTTAGTCCTGGGTGGCGGTTGTCGGTGGGCATTAGGCACTCAGGGAAGGCGAAAAGGGAAAAAGTCCTTGCCAGTTAAGTCTGAAACTTCAAACCCTGGCAAAATCGATTGACTGCCGCTGTTGCTGTTGCTCAAGTTTTGGTTAAGAAGTGAATTTGCAGTTTGAATTTGCAGTTTTGTCCATTAGGCATTGCCAGCATTGATTAGTTGAATATATTGGCCCAGTGGTTCAATAGTGGTAGTGGTGGCAAAACTCCAGAGAAAGCCCCAAATGGAGGTCCTTGCATAAAAGTGCTTGCCATTTATTACCACCGAAGGAGCACACTGCTGTCTCTTCTCTAATTGATTTGACTGCTGCATTGCAAAACTAAAATAGAGCTAAAAGTTGATTTGATTTTGCTTTTCTCCTTTTCCGTTGTTTTCCGTTCAACTCGTCTCCATGCAAAGTTCAATTGAATAAAATGTCACCCCGCCGACATGTGACTCAGGGTGACGGCTCTTTCTCTTGCTCTTGTTTGGAAAAATAATTTTTGACCAGACAAGGACAACGACGACGACGTTCACGACGTGTCCCCATCTCCCCCGTTTTCTCTCGTTGTTTCGTGTTGATTTAATTAGAGCAACTGTAGCAACAGAAAGGAGCACTGCACTTTTCACTGTGCACTCAGGAGAGCAGTGAGCAAAGTTTAATTTGCTCACTGCTGTCCCAGCTTGTTCCAGCAGACTTGTAACTGCCAGTAATTGTAACTGTTTTTGGCCCTTTAAAATTAAATTTGCTTCCTTCTGTCTGTCTGTTTGTCTGACTAGTGTCTGTGTGTGTTGGCTAATTGCAAGTCAAAAGTTGCACTTTGCTTCAAGTGCTCCTTTCCTCCGGTGCAGCAGCACTACGTGCCTTGCTTGTCTGTCTCGTGTCTGCTGCTTCGGTTTTTTGTTGATTTGTATGATTTTGTCACGGTTGCCGCCACTGCGGCACATCAGTTGAGAATTGGAGGAAACTGAAGGAAGAAAAACAGCAGCAGACGCCTCTTTGCTTTGCTCTGCTCTGCTCGCTTAATTAATTAAATACAGAAAGCTCCTTGCCACTGTTTAATGTCAGCAGTGTTCTGTCAAAAATTTAATGAAGTTTACTTAGCATGCATCCACCATCAATGCTGCCGCTTCTGGCATTCTCTCTCAGTATTTGTCGACACTACTGAAATGTCAAGTATATTGGGAGCAGAGGGGGTGAAAGAGGTACCGAAAAAAACAGACACTGACTGCTTTAGCAGAGAGACCATTGCACTTGGCAAACGAGGACGACTGCCCTGTTGTTGTTGTATTCAACTGGGAATTTATCAGAGATGCAAAACACAGCAGAAAGCTGCCAGTGAGATCTGTCCTCTAGTTGGCTTTGCAGTTGCTGCTGCTGCAGCTGCTGGTCACTGACGTAGTCCAATTAGTAGTTGACCCTGCTAGAGTGCACCAGTTTGTGTGTGTGTACTCTCGTTCTTCAATCAATGCAAAAGGAGAAAGAAAAAGGGAGAGACAAAACAGTTGACAAGGTCCCGATGAGAGGTGGACAGCAACAGCAGCTGCAGAGAAAGGGGAAAGAAAGTATTCGAGTACTCCGTTTCGACTAATGGACGCGCAGTGTTGATAGTTGTAGTGAGGAAAAAGAGAAAAAGGAGAAAGTGATCAATTGAGGAATGTGAGTAACTGTCCACTGTCCACTGACGCTGCCAGGGCAACCCACCACTCTGCCTCATTCCTAATTAATTAGATTACCCCTGAACAGTTGCTAATGAACTTAATTCAACCCTGCAAAAGCCTATTTTTCTCCTCTCTTTTTTGTCAATCGATAGATTTGGGCAAAGAGATGTTTTTTGTTGCTAATGCCTTCACTACTAATTTGACCAAGACCAACGGACAAAAGCTTTTTGGTCAACTGCTGCTTCTGTTTGTTGTTGTTGCTGCTGCCATTTTTTAGCTGCTCGGCACAGTTCAAACTAAAGACAACAAGAAACTTAAGCGGAGTAGTTGACAGAACTTGGGTTGAGTGGATAATGAACGGATGACTCAGTAAAACACGGCTTAAAACTGTGACAGTGAGTTTGTGTTTTGGCCAAGTGCAGTGCTCCTCAATTACCGGTGCAGTACACAAAAGTCGTTTGTCAGTGTGTGTTTGCGTCAACAAAATCACTGCCTAGAAAGTGGACAGTTGATGACCAGTTTCAGTTCAACCAAGTTTGTTTGTCGTCCAAGTGCTTACCTCTTGACCACTTTTCTTCTGAAAACTGTACATTAGACTTGGCAGTCATCATTGTCACCACCACCATCATTATCATCATCCTCTTCTACTCTCCCTTCTGCAGTGTTCGCTTATGAAACAATTACCAAGCGGAAACCGGTAATTGTCGCCAAGCACACTGAAGAAACAGGCACGAGCACTCAGCAAAACAGTGTTTCCTTCTTTCTTCCTTTTCCTCCTCCTCTACAACCAAAAACGACTTTGGACAGCAATTGAAATTCACTCTGGACAACAGAAAGTGGCGCATTGCGCTTAATTTGGACTGCTGGAGACAAAATTGCGACAACTGCTGTTGCTGCTGTTGGTAAGTTTTCCCTTTTGTGCTGATGTGCTTTAAAATTGTTATTGACTTGCAAAGTGTGTGTGTGTGTTGTGAACATAGAAAGTGAGAGAAAGGGACTGGACACAGCAGTTTGAGCACAGCTTTTCAAACTGCTCTGAAAACCGGACACAGCAGACGCACATGGTCGACACCAGAAACAGCAGCGGCAGCAGCCACTAGTTCACTTTTACTCAACGACAGAATTTGTCACAATCTGCAGCGACATTTCAGTGGCAGTGGCCAGTCACACTGCTGACAATCGTCATTTAGTCATTAGGCAACTGGACAACAGTCTGCCGCTGCTGCTGCTGTTGCCTGTAGTGCCCCAGAAAAAAAGCAGTGTGCTAATGGCGCCATTCACTGTCGACAGTACTGGAAAATGACCAGGGCAAAGCAAGTGGTGCTAATGCTTTTGCCTTTTAGTTTTAGATTTTTTCTCTGCTTAAAATGAGAGAGTGAAAGTGAGTAAAAGGCAGCAACAGAAGCAGTGACCAGATTGAAAGTGTGGCTGCTGCTGTCGCCACCACTTCACTAATCAATTGCTGGCCATTTCATTTTAATTAGACATTTTTTAAATTGATTCTCGCCGACAGAGAAAAAGAAAAAGATTGTAATTGACGGTTTTTTCAAAAGTGTGTGTGCACTTTAGCAATTTTACTCTAATTGAAAGCTTGCTTCTAACTGCTGTTGTTGCTTGAAAATGCCATTTTATCATCTGCTGGCAACCGCCACTTATGGTCGCCACTTTTGAGACTGAACTTTTAATATTTTGTGCCTTTTTTGTCAAGAGAGCCTAAGCTGGCAACCAAATAGGCAGTGAAAAAGCACAAAAAGAAGAATAAGTTAGTTACAATGGACACCATTCAGACAAACAGAACTTTTACTTTTTTCCTCTTGCTACCGTACAAAAAAGTAAAATCACAGTTTGCAACTGCTGCTGTTGTGTTGTGTGGTGTGCATTGCAAATAAAAAAAGAAGAAAAGAAGTTTCAAATTTTACACAGCAAAATTAAGTCGCAGTTTTCAGATACACCGAGATTCTTCTTCTTTTTTCCTTTTTTCCATTGTCTACCACAATAGAAAAAAACTGTGAGATTGCAAACAGGAGTGGTAGCGTTTCTATTCAGAAAGCAAAAAAAAGTCGGAGTGAAAGAAAGTCAGCAAGCCGCCGTCTCTGATTTATAGTGAGAAGCGCGGCAACCAAATAAAGAAATGAAAAAACGACGACGCTATGATGATGATGATAGAGAAAGATGATGCAGACAGGCAAACAGGCAGCAAATCTGCATCAATTGCTGCTCTCTTGCTGCGCGCAGGCTGTAAATGAATAAAAGAATGAATGAATGTTGGAATGAATGCATTCAGCAACCAACAGAGCAACCATTATTGATTCAAATTCACTCAATTCGATTTCTATCTTTTTCGGGTGAGCATCATCAGACGGCGAAATCTTCATTGCAAGTCTGCCTGCCTGCCTGCCTGCCTGCCTGGCTGCGACAAAACTGGCAGCAAATGGAAATTCACTTTTTTCAGATCTCCACGCAGGCGATAATGTTTCAATGCTCACAACAGCTCTGAATTCTGAGCTCTCTTTTTCTTTCTCTCCTCTTTTGACTCAGATGTGACTTTCTCTCTGCCTCTTTTTGTTGGCTGTTTCAGTTGTTCAATTTAAAGGGAAAAGGCAAAAGAAGTCCACGGTGAGCGTCATTTTGGTGCAAATGACACTGCAGCGGCGGCAGCAGTCACACAGCAAGCGACATCATTAGTCTCCCTTTGCCTGCCTGCTTGCTTTACCAGAATCAGCCAGCTCCAGAGAGTGAATCACAGCAGCTCCAAAGCAAAAAAAGAGAGAATCCGCGCCTAATGATGATTGTGATCTAATTTATTTCACCACCACTGCTGCCTTCACTTTTCTCTGTTTGCTGTGAAAATGAAGTGAAAAAAAGTCGCAATCAAATTTCATTGCTTCTCGATGCCCTTCTCCCTTTCTCTTTCTCTGGCCAACTAGTTTCATTTGCAGTCCATTCCATTCATATTTGCGTCACAGACACTAGTACATTTTTGTCTACTGTCTGCTGTTTAGACTTTATTTAGCTGCAGAATGCAGACTTGTCGCCTGTGCACAAATGCAGTGAAAGGGAGTGCACCACCCAAAACACAGTTCCAAGTTCCAACTGACAAAAGAGCACACAGCTATCTTTTTTCTGCTACCTAAAAGCTAATTTGTTCAGTTTTGTGCAGTTGTGCACTGAAAGTAGTAGTTCTGCCTTGTACTCTAATTGAAATTATTTAATTAAATCCAACCGATGATTGTGCGTCGCAGTCTTCTTCTTCTTCTTCTCCTGCAATCCTACTTTGCTGCATCGCATTAATTAAAAGTGAGCAAACAAACTTACTACACAAGTTTTAATCTGCTTACACACATCTCCTTTCGCGTTTTTTGCCTTTTCCACTTTTTTCTCTTTTTCCTTGCCTGATTCCTCTTAATGGCAACGGCTATTATGGAAATGACGTTCGAAATGAGGTGGAAGTGGTAGTGTAGTACCAGTTCTGATAGTTTTTGGTGCTGATGACTTTTCCTAGATACCTGCTGCTAGGCTCTCTCTCTCCTTCTTTGCCTTCGATTGCATCTTAATAGTACATCCGCTGCTTTTACTTTTGCTACTACTTTGCTGCTTTTAATCTTCTTTCGTTGCCTTAATCTCTCTTCTCTACTTTTCGACTTTTGCCAGCTTAGCGAGTGGCAAACTCTTGAGTCTCTTTTTTTCCCTGTTTCAAAATTGCTAAATTATCTCACTGTTGTTGTTGAGTCGTCTTTTTCAAACTTTTTTCAGCTATTTTTTTGCTGTTTTTGACTTTTACTTTGGTACAGTGCGGGCGTACTTTTGATAATTTTGTTGATGTTCAACTTTTCAGATCTTCTTATCTCTCTTTCAGTATCAATACTATCAACTGAACCGATGATAATTGTGTCGTACATTAAAGTCAACATGTTTCAATTTTTCCTCTTACTAAAAACATTTTTTGACTAAGTTTGATAAAATATTTGTTTTTTCTAAAGCATAGAATAAAATAAAAAAACTGGTTGCTAGTTTCAACTGAAGATTGATTTAAATTGCTCTTGTCAGCATGGTGGTGATGATGGTGGTCATTAAAAAACAGCCAGTCCTAGCAGCAGCGGCATTAGTTAATTACCATAATTGCCCTCCAATTACACGCACATTGCAGGCTCATCTCTAAGCTGCTGATGTTGCTGTCAGAGAAGCTTCTGCCCTACGCACTTTGCACTTTTTAGCTTTTGCTGCTGTCCCTTCTAAATCTGCCTTTTCCACCTCCATTTCTTTTCGACTGCCACCAAACTATGGGGTGGACTAAAAAAGGACAGGAATGCAGCATATAATAGATTGCCAATACTGCAGCCACTACTACTACCACGCTAATAATAATGATGATAATACTGAAATACTTTATTTTCAACTGCATCAGCAGAAGGAAAGAAACGACTGAAAAGAAAAAAAGAGAAATTAAATTTGCTCATTGCGAATGCATTAGCAACAAGCAAGAGGGAAAGACAAGTGGCGTGTTTTTATGATTAATGGACTTTTAAGCAAACATAATAATCATATTAATGCGAGAAGAAGATGCGGCAGTAGTAGTAGTAGCGGCATTCTGCCGTTTGCTGCTTTTATTTCAAACCGAAAGTCATTTATTCATTTATTCTTTTCCCTTTTTGTACCAGTGTAGCAGTGGTCGTGAACTTGCCAAATTGAATCGCACTGTTGCACTGGCAGCTAAAACGCAGTGCATCACTTTACCGTGCTGATAATTTATCTTTCTTGGCCACGCGCAAGCTAGGCCCAGCAGTTGCTGTAGTCGTTAGCGATTGCATGCATGAATTGTGCAGTCTTGTTCAGTCGGCTAATTAACTATTCGACTGTGACAGCAGCAGCAACAGCAGCAGTATCAGCAATGTTATCGGTGTTTTAGCATCTTTTTCATGGTTTTTCCTAACTGCATCCATCCTTTCCCTTTTACTTTCACTCGATCATGTTGTCGCTCCCTTTGTCATTGTCTGTTGCACACTGGCACCATCGGTCAACTTTGACCATTGGATAGTTTGGAGTAAGTCAACAAAGCCACTGTCCTCAAACTGTCCTCTTTCTGTTCAGAATGAATCTGTCAGTGACAGTCTTTCTTTTTCTTTCTCCATGTTTGCCCATCTTTCATTCACTGTCAATTAGACACATACTAATTACCATTGCACCTACATCTTTTTTTCTAGTTCTTTCTTCTCATCAACTGCTGCGACTGACAACACCGGACTAAATTGCGTGCCTGTGTATGTATTTCCGCTGAATTGCACTTTTTCTACTTTTTATTTATCATCAAGTTCTTCGTCTGCAGTTGATCGTATTCCTTTTTTTCCTTTATTTCTCGCCCACTCACTTTTTTTTCTTTTCCCCACATTGACTTACAATCACCTCACTTGCTGATGATTTAGTAGATGATGAGCAGCATTGACGGCAATTTAGTGCTGTGTTAGCAGCACCACCGTTTTTTGAAATGGTGATATTTGTAACCGGAACAAACAAATTCTCCAGTAAGTAGTTTGATTGTCTGTTTCTGAGTTTGGCAATTGCCAACGACGCCATTTGTCGATTCTCTCACCGCTAGTTCACTGGGGTTCAGTTCAATTCAGTGCATGTGTGTCTTCATCCTCATAAAGTCATCACTATCATTTCAACCTTCTTCTTTCAAAAAAGCATAGGCATACCAACAAAGTGTCAGTGGCAGTCAGTTTAATATTGCCGCTTCATTTAGATTTATAGGCAATGACGACGAAAGCAGCAGCAACGATGACGGCGTCAAACTGGCTGCCAGTCAGTTGCATTTTTAAGCATTGCAAATTTTTCCTCTCTTTTTTATTATGATAATTCAACGGTAATAAAAACGCAATAACCAAATAACACTGAAGCTGATGCTGATGATGGCGGTTAGTGGCACTGGCAGCCAGCCATTTTCCCTGAATCTAGCTAGCTTCTGGGCAAAATAAAGAAAGAAAGTCGGAGACTTCAACAGACTTCTTCTGCCATCGACTCCTTATCACTTTATTTGCTTGCTCATAAAGTCTGCTGCAGATAAATACACTCGCACACACACACACACACACCTCGAACATGTTGAAAAGGGAGTGATGCACTGCAGCTCACTTTTTGCTTCCTTTCCAGCCAGCCATTATCTGCCCTTACAAAATATGGTGCGCCTAGCTTGCTTTAGAATTGGATTTTGGAGCACACAGCACTACTGAGCATTTTTGTTGCTTGCCCCTTTGTCACGACGGTGGTGAAGCCGCGTTGTTTAATTTTCACTCTTTTTTATTATTTACACCGATCAGCAAGTGAGCACAGGCAGTGTAGTGATAGCGTGGTGCTGGAGGGATAATATTAAAGTAGTGAGCATACAGCACACACATTGCTGTCTTTATTTTTAAATTTATTACCCCCATTTCACATGCTCCTTTAGCTTTTTTATATTCTTGTTTTTTCTCTTCTCTCTTTGTTGTCTTGTCTGTGTGTTCAATTTTAAATATTAAAAATAAAACGAGGCAATGTCTTTTCATTGGTGGTGATGATGACTACCGCCACCACCACCACAGCCACTAAAAAGACATTGCCTCCACTTGAAGCACAGTCTATTCACCACTATCTACTCTTTCAGTTCTTGCAGTCAAATGGTCCTTGCAAGGCAGCAGCAACAAAAAAGTTTCACTAATGAATCAAATTACCGCTGATAAGCTGCAGTCTCTGAGTATGTGAGCTTGCTTGCTGGCTCGCTTGTTCCTCACAGTTCCTGAGCACCGCTAGTGTCCATTAGTGTCGGTTTTTCTTCTTTCTGTTTCTTAAAAAAGTGGAACAAGAAAAACAGGTATACCAGGTACCATGTTTTTTCTGTTTTTGTTCCTTTTTAACATGACAGTCAGTTGAATGCTTCTCCAGAATTGCTTGTAAAATTGAATGCGCACATTCTACGGCGGCCATAATTCATGCGTTCAAAGTGGTGGTGCACTGCCGCTTAGTGCGCACTTCTGTGGGCAAATGTTCTGTTTTACTTTTTATTTTCATTTTATTTACTCAGCTTTTGCTGTTGTTGCTGGTGTTGCTTTATGTACATAGATGTTAATCTGCATTGGTTTCCCTCTTTCTCTACTGCCTCAACACTACCTAGCATAGTCGGCAAGTTTTTTTCTATTTTGTCCAGTGTTTACCGTGTAGTTTCCAGCAGCAGCACTGAAAAAAAGAAGAACAAGAATACTTAATCGCATTGGCTGCTGCTTTTGCCACTGTTGAACAACTTTCAATTTTTTGCAAATGACCCTCAGTCTATTTTCTATTTTGGTAGCACTACTACTACTTTTGCCTCTAGAGCTCGTTAATGCACTAAAGAACTCTCTTTCTCTGTGCCTTTCAGTGCCTGAAGGCTGGTGATTTGTGCTGTTTGTCTGCCTTGCCTGGTCGGTGGTGGTTGGTGTGCACCCAAAAGATATGAAAAAGCCAGGTTGGCCACTGCTCTTCTCTTCAGTGCACTGCTGATTAGCCAAGGCTGTTGTTGTTGTTGGAGATGCATTCGAGTTGCAGCAGCCCTAACCTAATGAGTGTCCGAATAAAGCAGTTTATTACTAGCACCACCACCATCACCACCGCCGCCATTATTATCATCGTTTTTAACGCATCTTCTCTAAAAGAAGAGGCTTCAATTTTGCCGGTGGGCGAAAAGAAGAGCACCGACCACCGAGTTTAGAGTGGAGCCTGGCTGGGCACCAGTACCACAACCACCACCACCAAATCTGCTCCAATCTATTTTGATTAGCACTGCTTCATTCTCGGTGCCTCCTGCTCAGGGCTACAACTCAACTATTCACTTTACCATTCTCGGTCAGCTGCTGCTGCTTCAGGCCTAGATGCAGCAAACTCAAATTTGTGCTCTCTCTTTCTCATTTGAACGATTTGTGTGCGGCCAAATTCTCTGAGCTAGGCAATTTAAATTTCTCGACCACCACCACCACTGTTATTTTCCATCATTGCACTCTTTCCTCGGGGATATTTTTCTGCCGTTTTCTTTCTCTTTTTCCCTTCTCTTTTGCTCATTCGTTTTCCATATATCGAAAACTTTAAAATTAAATATTTAACTTGTTCAGCTAGTGGTGAAATATTATTATTCGGGATATTAATTCAGAAGCAGCCGCAACCATACTGCAGGCTGTAATTGCATGTGCTGCAATTGCAAAATATAGTGTAGTCATGGTAAATTTTACAGTAGAATTGAATTCTGTTAAATCATTTTAGGAGCAAAAATTTAGCTTTGTAGACAGACTGACTGAGTTTGGCCAGAAAAAAGATGAGTTTGTGCGTGTGTTTACGTTAGAGGTGGTAATCTTTTTACAAGCAAACAAAATCAACAGCCAAGAAAAATCAGTTGAGCCGCACCAGTAAGTAAACATCAAACAGCAGCAGCTTTAGTTGTTGATTTTAGAAATGCAAAAGTCAAATGGAAAAGCATCGGCTTTCTCTTGAGCTGCTCTTTAGCGGCGGATGGAATAGAAAAGGAAGCAGCAACATCAGATGATGCGGCAGCAAGTGGGTGGACAGCAGCAGTAGCATCAGACATTAATTGCATTACTGATGTACTGACTGCTGCTGCCATCACCACCACCACCACTGAACACCGATCATCAGCTAACTCATAACTAGCTCTCTCTTTTTCTTTTTCTCACTGATCAGTATTCTCCTGATAGATTTCCGCCTGCATCCTCTCTCTCTCTCTCTCTCCTCTTTCGGAAAGCGCAATCAGTTTCCTCTCTACTCAAGTGAGCGAGTGAGTGAGTGCCAGAGAATTCTTCTTCTTCATAACTTCGATCTTGCTTCCTTCTTTTTCTCTTTACTTACAAATCTCATTCTCCATTCGACTGACTGCCTCTGAACACTACTTGCCCGAAATTGCACAGCTGCTTGCAATCTGATTGCGATGAAATTGCCGAGTTTCAGACGCTCTCTCTTTTTTCCCTTTTCCCTCTTTCATTTGAATAGTAGTAGTAGCCCTCAAACTGTGCATTACTTCTACTTGGGCAGAGCAGTCTCAGTCAGTCAGTCAGTTTGGGCTCCGAATCTCAGTCTGCTGCAGCCTGATGCTCTCGACCACTCGCTCTTGGGTAATCTGGCAATTGTAGTTTTTGGAGGGTGGAAAGAAGAAGGCAATATTTACTTTAATAGCTTTCGATTATTTCATTTTTGCATCAGTGTATTGGTGTGTGCCAGTGGAGCTAATATATTGGGCAGCAGCACTATTGTGCACACTACACTGTGCGCCCATACTTTTTCATCCGCATCCTCTCAACGTTTGTGCAAGGTGTGTGTGTGTGTTTGCATTGGGCACAATCCTGATCGTTTGCCAATCGTTGGTGTGCATTTGCATTTGCAACAGCGGTATTTATTACCGAGTGGCGGACTTCTTTTTTCTTCTTCTTCTTCTCTCTTCCTCATCCTCCCTCCTCTTGCGACACTGTCCCGGAAATTAATCAATTCGCAGTGAGAGTACCCAGTCTCAGTGCTTTCTATTTCTTCTTTTTTGCTGATATCAAAAAGAAAAGTTGATGATAGAAACGGCAGTGGCAGTGTAGTTCCTGATTTGGCTGCTGACAATCCGCCCGTTAAAACGTCTTAATTCCGGAAATGGCTGCTTGCTTTTTTCTTTCTCTTTTTATCACTGCTTTTTTATTTTTTTCAACAACAACAGCAGCAGCAGACAACTTCATTGTCGACAATATTTTTGCCCGCTCTGCTTTTGCTTATCGAATCTAACAAAACAAAAATAGTCGCTGTTTTTTATAAAAAAGAAAAGTTTGCAGATAAGCGGCGAAACTTAGAGAAGATGAAAGAAAAAGTTAGAAACAAGTGATTTTGTGGCATTTTAATTATGAATATCTACCACCACTTTTGCCACTATCGATTGGCAACTTCTTTTTTCTCTTTCTTCCTTCTTTCCCTATTCTTTGCACACAAACACACACACCGAGTCTGCAGGAACAATCAATTATGTTATTGCAGTTCAGTGCAGTTCAGTTCAGTGGCAACTTTGTCTTCTTTATTTACACCGACGATGGTGAATTTAGGGAAAACAGTGAGAGAAAGAGGAAGAACAAAAAATGTCATGCCGCCAGATAATTAGCTGCCTGCAATGCAGAGAGCACCCGGCAACGCCGACCGACCGACCAAGCTTGAAGGCTGACAACAGTTTGCAACTTTTTGTTTCTGCTTTCTACTTTCTGTCTTCACTCACTCACTCACTTTTTCTGTATTCTTGTTGTTGTGTTTGACTGCTGCTGCCGTTGCCGAAACTGCACACATTGGCTTTTAATTAAAAAGAATGTTAATTTGTGTGCCGCGTTCAGTTTAGCGTCTAGACTTCTACAGCAGTGTCTCCTCTTTTTCTCTCCTAATGAGTCACTGACAGGCAAACGCAAGAAGAGAGAAAATGCTGTGCTCGTCACCAAACAAACCAAGAAGCCAAAAATCCGTGGATCCTCACAAGCAGACACTGAAAGAGAAGGAGAGGATCCAACTGGGCGCAAATGTGGCCAGCAACGATGATTGATTAGTGTCGGTGGGATAGACACACACAGGCAGTTTGTGGAAGCTGTGGGCACAGCTTTCACCACCAGGACCAGGACCAGGAGGATAGAGAAAGCATCGGCAGCAGTTGCAGTGAAAGGCCAGTCAGTGTGCAGTGAAGTGCACCGACACACTGTCAGCAAGCAGCAGCAGGACTGGGCACCAAGTCAACTGTGATCGGCATCTGTCTACGCTGAGCAGTGCCTGTTACTCTTACCTCAAACCTGAAAAAAGGTAAATCGAAAGTGACACCACCACCACCACCACAAGAAAGCCTGCGTTTAATTAAAGGAGACAGGGTAGAAAAGGAATACTATCTTGCTTTACCTTGTTTCATTACTCGCTGGCAATTGTAAGTTGAGAGCTGTTGTAGCTAATGCTTCAGTACTTGAAATGTGGCTGTTTTCAATTTGAAATTGATCCATTTTTCTCTTTCCGCACTACACGGCTAGGTAATTTAATAATCAGAAATCATTTTGGTGGATAGAATATTAAACTGGAGAAAAGATAGAGGATGGCGACGTTTCAAATTTAATTAAAGTCACTTTTTCACTTATCTTCCGGTGTAAACTCAGGCAAAGGCAAAAAAGACGGAAATACTTTCAAACTCTCAAAAGTACTCGTGTACTCGTGACTTTGCGTTTGACGACAAAAGAGAAAAGAGACTCAGTTTCCTTTTCCACCTCTTTGCATCCATTAAAGTTTAGCTGATTCTCTTTCTGTGTGATTTGAATATTGGAAGAGCTGCTCTGAAAGACCCAAAAGTGCATTTGCAGTTTTTTTCTTGCCAAAAACATGGAATGTAACAGTCAAAGTTGATATGTAAAAGTGTCATCGCGCCTTTTTGCTGCTGTTGTCGGCACTCTTCGTTGACTTGTCACATCGAATAGCCATTATCGCAGTTTGCTTCTACTGATGCAGATCATCGGATAGAGACAGAAAGCAGAACTGGCTGATCTACATTGACATCGACAGCAAAGTGAGGACACTAAAGTGCCATTACCCGATAGCGATCTGTAATTGTTGTTGTTGTACTTTTGGTGGTGTCCCTGGTGATCTAACAGCAGCAACAGCAACAGAAAGGCACTGATGGAAAAGTTGAGTCAAGAAGAAGAAGAAGAAGAAAAAGAAAGAACAACAACAATGATTTTAATTTCTGTTGCAAATGCAAAAGAAGAAAAGGGAAAACATTCTTTTTGCTTTTTGATGGTGGCACACACCAGAGACCACTGTACTTTTCCACTTAGACACCATTTTAGTTTAGTGTATCGATAAGTGGGCAAACACGTGTCCATCGATGATGATATCGGTCTTTTTGTTCTGGATCCTCCTTCTTTTATGCTTGTTTTTGACTGAACATTCACAGTGGTACCAGGGCAAAGTTGCCCTCCTCTAATGGAATCGATTCTTTTACTTCCAAAAGCAACTTCTACAAGTACCTTTTTGAATGCATCTCAGGCAATTGGAGTCGATCGACTTTGACATCGACATGATAGTCTAAAGTCATTTAGGCGTAAGTAAAGTGGCACGCCAGCATAGTTGAAGCAAAAAACCAAATACAAGGTTGTAACAACGGAACAACAGTCAAATATTTAAACTGTTTCTAGTGCCATCTTTTTAATGATGCCTTATTTTTGTATTTTAGTTTTATTCAAAAACTGTCCTGTTGTAAGTAATAAAAAAATAGTTCAATTATTCAGTAGGTTCAGTAGGTGGTCAGAGCAGAAAAAAGCAGTGGCTGCTGCTGCTGAAAGTGAAATCGATGAAAAAAATCCGGCAAATCTGGTGCGGTGATGATGCTGTTTCTGCTGCTGAAATCTCTTCCTCTTTTTTTCCTCCTGCCACGTTGGCCACCGGATTGTGGCAATTGTGGCCGCCTAATGCCTGTGTCTCGATCAATAGTTTCTGGAACGCACAAACACACACACACAGTTAGTGTCCAGTTAGTGGTGTGATCGTGAGTCATCAACCTTCATTGGATTAGCATCTGCATGGGCCAAAGTAGTAAACCACCACAGCATCATATTCCAGTGTGGGGCATACTGAACCCTGGATGCTTTTGTTTCCTTCCAACTCCCTTTCCCTTTCCCTTCTCAACAAACCCTTGCTCATCAAATGTGTGTGCAGCTCGGTGTTCAGTGTCGTTTTTTGCCTCCTTCCTCCTTTCGATCCACGATCCAGGATTAGCATGAGCGAGCTTTGTTCTGCAGCTTTCGCTGGTCGTTATTACCACCACTATTATTGGCAATACGATTAGGCCCATTAACATAATCGTCGTCGTCGTCGTCGCTGTAGTCGAAGCCTTCTCCTCCCTATTATTCTTCCTCTTTTTCATCTCACACATTATACTGTGTTCTGTATTCCCATTGACCCCCTCCCAGCCTGCTGCCTGCTTTAAATTGCTCTGCTGTTGGTAAACTACACTAGTGTACTGCACTGCTATCACTGCAGCTGATGATGGCGGAAAAATAAAGGCTTTGTTTTGCAGCAGTCAACCTAGTCAGCAACTGATGAACAGCAACCTTCGAACACAGCTGAATGCAGTGAATAAGTTTCACTGTTTAGAATCACTTTTTGGAATTTGCTCGAATCTGAGTCCCTATTCAGCCAGTGTTTATTATTCAAACCCATTTTAAAATGGAGCGATTTGCATTTTACTACTCGCAAGTTTCAGCTCGCCCACTCGCTCATTGAATAAATTTTTAATTCCACAATTTCATCTTGGCTAGGCTTAGGACTAGGTTTAGAAAAGAAGAGCAGCAAAATCTTTCTTTCTCAATAATTGACGCTTTTGGCTTGCCCAGGTTGTGCCCCACATTTAAATTGTAAATATTTTGGAATCTTAATCTGGGACTTTATTTGGAATGCAGTTCTCAGTAGTTTCTCTAAGTTGTTTTGGCCTGACTCTGCTCAGTTGGCTGTGTCAGCCAGTTTTCAGCATCTAAACCAACTGTTCAGAAGTGGTTTTTTAAAAAAATGAACAAAAAATAATGATGATGATGAAACTTTTTTGGTGGTTTACCAAAATATTTTGGTCGATTGAAGATCGATTTAATCACCAAAACCGTAGACTTTAACTGCAATCTCAATCTCAATATTTGTTATCTTCAAATTCAAGAGAATTCACCGCCAAGCACACAGTCAGGGATATATTAAGTTTCCCACAAACACAAACACGCAAACATACAATTCATACACAATTTCACTCACTCACCACTTTGCCCTTTTTCTTTTTGCTTTTTTTTGGTTCACCAGTGAACCAAAAACAACCAAAAGACCCCAAGTGTTAACCCAAGAGCAACACCAGGGAAGAAAATGTGTGGCAAAAACAACAACAACAACAACATTAACAATACAATAACAATAATAAATTCATACACAAGAAAGTCAGTGAGAAAATAAAAGCAAAGTAAGAACAAAACAAAAAATTGGCGACTGCAAAAGAAACAGCGACCAAGTTGCTTTTGCTGCTAAATCGAACGAATCGCGCGACTTTGTGTCTTCTTTGCCGCGGTTTTTCCTGCTGCCAACGAGAAAAAACTAACACGAACAAACCGTTGCCGTCGCCGATTTTTCGACTTTTCGCGCGAATAAGCAACAGAAACCGAAACAGAAGAAGCATCGACAGCAGACAAACTGCTGCCAAGCAATGGTGAATGGAAACCTTCTGCTGCTGCTCCTCGTTTTCTTTCCGGCTGGCACTACACTTTTCCGCTTCAGTTTTGTGTCCCTCTCTCTCTCTCTCTGACTCGTCGTTGTTTTTTGTTGTTAGTTGTCGGTTGGTTCTGCTTCACTTCTGCTCTCTGCCTTTGTTGTTGTAGAAGACACTTTTGATTTTTTTCTACACGCTACTAAAAATTGATTCTATTACCGTCGATGGCGGCTGCTGCTGTTGTTGATGGTCCCGCAGATGAATTCTGTTCTGCTCTGCTCTCTGCTCAAACTCTCTGACTATGTTGTGCTGTGCTGTCCTTTCAGCATATAGCCATATGCTAGGCGCCTGCTGTCCGCCAGGGTAGTGGCACAGAACTCTGTGTGTGAAATGTTCCAGCAGCGGCGGCAGCAGAATCCCCCGAACTTTTCCCCTTCCCTTCAAAAGAGAGCCGCCAAACGCACTAGTCGCTTATTTAGTTGCCGTCACTTTTGCAGCAAACACTCTTTCTCTTTCTCTCACAAATAAACTTTTTCTACTGCAAGCACCAACCAACTTCAGCTGGTAGTGCACTGCTAAATCATAATAAAAATTAAACAACTGTGTGCTCTTTTTTATTTACAGCTGTCATTATTGCCCTCGATTAAGACTCATGACTATTGTCTTTTTTCGTTTTTTGCTCGTTTTTATTTGCATTTGTATTCATGTGAACATTGTGAAAATTGTGGTGTGTGTTGTCATTTGTGTGACAAAAAAATTAATAAAACTCTGCACTATTTAACCAAAAAAATTCTATTTGTAATTTTGTACCAACTGTAATCACCAATCATCATCATCATCATCAGTCAACAGCAACACTTCAACTTCTTCTTCTTCTCTCCAACTTTAAGTGCAATTTTCATTGATCGTCCTCTTTTGCCCTTCTTCTGTCCTCACCTCAGCAGGTAACTTTTGTCCCCTTTTGTCCCCTCCCTCCCACTCTCTCATAAGGTGTAATCTTTTTTGTTAGTTGCACTGAGTGTTGAGTTATCGATTTACCAACTGCTGCTGCGACCACTGACGTCTGCTGCCGAGGCCGCTGCTGATTCTTCTTTTTCTCACTACAGTATTGCACCTTTTTACTGTCATCATTATTACCAGTGCACATTTTGTGAACTAATGATAGAGGGAGAGTGCAGAAGAAGGGGCGGTTTTTAGCGTGAGAGGGAGACTTTTTTAGGTTCACTTTTGTTTTGTTTGCCTGTCTTCTGCTCTTGCTGACCACCAGAAATTAGTATGCAAATAGAGCAGCGCACCGGTGTGTGTGTCTGCTTTCGATTTGTTTCCAGTTGCCAGTTTTCAGTTTTTGGTCAGTACAGCTGGAAATAAAACGGTTTCGTGAGGTGAAGGAAAAAAAGAAAAAACGGAAAATTTTTTCATTTTTTATTATTTAGTTTGACGATCATCATTTATTATCAGGAACGGACAGCAGGCAGAGGACGGTAGGCAGGGCAGAAAAAGCAGCAGAACGGTCGAAAATGTAGTTTACCCATGATTCAAATCATTGAACCAGATCACAGACACACACAACCATACTTGCTGATAAAAAGAAATTTAACCAGAGGAAAATGTGAATTTAATTTCTCTGCTCCTCTTGCTCAGCAGCAGCAGCAACGCCAGCAATTGCTGGCTACTTCTCTCCGCTTCTCCAGTTACCGTTGCTGCCATCTTAATGGCGCCATTTTGATGGATTGTGATCGATGGTCTTCAGCGGCAGCAGAAAAAGAGTGGGAAGCAATTTCCATGCAGTGAGGTATCCCTCTCACTTTTGCTCTTCCGCTTCAGTTTGCTTTCCTCCTCCTCCTCCTTCTTTTTCGGTGCGCTAATTCGGTGAAAACTAGCGATCACTATTTGCTAACCTGTCAAAACAATGCCTGTCGCAATTTTCTCTTCCTTTTGCTGATGATGTTGATGTTTCTCTTCCTCATTCTTTTGCTGCTTTCATTCTCATTCTCATTCTATTAGAGCGACGACAATGTCGCACACCAAGTTTGCGGCCAGCCAGCCAGTTCAGTTTGTGGTTCTGCTGTGTTCTTGCTATGTCCTGTTTTCTTCTTCTCGTTTCTGCTCTTGTTGTTTTTGTCGTTGTTGCTGCAGGTAAACTGCTGTTGTGTGGTCTGGTTGACAGTGGCAAACGCTGCACTGTTCCACCAGCCAAGCAGACACGACTTTTCTTTCACAAATTTGATCATGATGAATCGAATCGAGGTGCTGCTGCTGGTGCTGTGCTGTTGTTGTTGTACACTGCTGTTGTACAATGCGCCACTCCGTTTTTTGCTGTAGGATCTTTTTCTGTCTAGGACAGTTTTTTGTGTGTCTGCCAGCAAACATAGTTGCACTGACTGGACACCACCACGGAGCACTTTGCCTAATTTTGTCCACTCAGTTTGTCTCTTTCTCTCATTATCCGTGTCAGAGAAGAGAAGAGGGCACAGAAAACTCTCTTTCTTGCTGGACTGCCGCTTTCTTCCTCTTTTTCTTTTTCTTCTTTTTTCTATTCTTTCCTTTTTTCTTCTCACTTGACCCTCTCACATTCACTTTTTTGTCCTCCGTTGTCCACCACCACCACCACGACCACTACCATCAACACTGCCCGACGACCATCGTGCAATGTGATTTATTGTCCCGTTCTCTTCCTCCTGGCTCTCCACGGGTTCACCAGAACACACAGTGCCAGTGCCAACAAAAAGACACTTTTTTGTCGGGCAATTAATGGAGAAAATGGTGGTGCTGGTTTTGGTGGTGCTAGTCGTCGTGGTCAGCAGTTGAACTGGAAACATTTTAGTGAGTGTGTGTTTGTGTGTATGGTGTGCATTTCATTTCATAGAAAAAGGGAAGAAAGGAAACAGAGACATCAGTGGTGGTGATCCAATTCAGCAGCAGCAGCAGTTCAAAGCTGAATTGAACTGCTTTTCCTACTCCTCTTTCTCCTTTTTCGTTTGGTATTCCATTCACCTTTTTGCTTTTCCCTGTTCTCTTTTTTTCTTTTTCTCTGAACAGTTGAACTCTTTTTGCCCTGCAAACACACAGTCAAACTGAAAACTTTTCGATTGAACAGCTTTGCACACATACAGGACAAAGCTAGCTAGCTCCTTTCACCCACTGTGCACACTTTCTGTCGTTAATCTAATTTGCATCGGTAATTTGCGATGATGAACAAGTTGATGGCAGTGGCTGCTGTTGCAGTTTAATTTGAATTTCCCACTACAAAGGAGGGCTCGTTTGCCGTACCAGTGTGTACAGTAGTCAGTCAGTCACCAAAAAATTATCATTCACTTGGCATCATTTTGTTTCAGGCAATGTACTACTACCACTACTTCTTCATCCTCCGTTTGCGTGCACTTTAATATTTAAATCAATTTTCGGTTGAATTTTTGTTTCTTCTAGGAGGAGGCACAGAAATAAAAATTGTTGTTGCAATGTTTATATTAGTCAACTTTTCTCTTAGTCGTTGGTGGTTGAGTTACTCTGTGGCTTCTTTTCTCGTTTTCTTTTTCTTCTTATTTTCCTGACTCAATTCAATTACCTATTGCTTGTCTGTCTGTTTGACTCTGTGTGTGTGTTTGCTTGATGTAAAGAAAATTGAATGTTTGCAAACCACTACCTCCTCAAAATTGGAATAGGAATCTATATTTAATAGTCAGAACACACACACACTCTTGTCAGTTAGACAAACCAAAAGGGAAACTAAAAATATTCTCTGCTTTTTATAAACTTTTTAACAAACTTTTTTTATTTTCAGGCATTTCTTTGTTTTCAGCCCACAACGACTGCTTCTGATGTACTTTCTGATGATTTCATCAAAGAAGAAGGAGGAGAAAGGCAAAGCACAGTTCTAGTGTAAATGTATTTTTAAACAACTAAAACAAAAATAGAGTAAGGATGTGGTTTCCCGACGAGAACGCCGGTCGCATTTTGGAAGGCCTCAGTCTGTGCCACCGACGGCCGCCTTTTTTAGGCCCCTACCTCAAATGCACCTTTGCCATGCAGCAACACCAGTTTGTCTGTGATACCATCGCCACCACAGATACACTCTCCAGAGGTGGTGGTGGTGGTTGTGCTGATGGTCTGACGGTGATTGAAGACAAACAGTCAAAGACCAAAACATCATCGGCAGAAAAGCTATCACCCTACCTTGATCACAGAAAAACGCCACAACAAATGAACTCTAAACCATCAAACAGCCCACCTCACCGTCCTTCATCTGATCATCATTCCTTCTGGTGGTGTTTCACCCTTCTCTCCCTTCAATGGCCATCACCATCACCCTCAGCATCATCATTATCAGCAATTCTCCAGCATCACCTTTTCATCTCAATGTCGTACCTCTTGAGAAAGGTGCTTCACCTCCTCACGCATCCATATCTTCTGCTGACATATCTCACCTTTGCCGTCTACTGGCCGTCGCTCTTTGGCGAGCTTGTCTTTGATGATCAGCCTGGTAAGCTTGATGGCTGCTAAAAATAGCTGTCTTTAGCAAGTTTCTGGCACAACTTTATCTAACTGATGTATTCATTTTTCTACTACCACCAGCGATCATCACCAACAGCGACATCCGCCCGGAGAGTGCCCCGTGGAGCCAGCTCTGGTCTAACGACTACTGGGGCACGCCCATCAAATCGGTAAGTGTACAACAGCAGGAAAAGAAGTAGAAATTGTAGTGCAATTTTGGACACACACAGAACACTGAACCCAAAACAGAGCATTAAAGATTACACAGAGGAAATGGAGATGCAAACAGAAGGCCAACAGACCAGCAGCAGGCAGCATATAATTTTATTAGCAGGAAAAAGAAAACATTCTTTCCTTCAGCAGTGTAGCAGCAACCACTTTTGCTGAGAATAACAAATTTAAATTTTTTTTGATGGCGTAGTTTTGCTCTATTCTAGAATTTTTTGCTTCTTCCTGTTTTTAGTCTACTGAAAAAACGCACAAAAACTGGCCACCAAATTGGTGGTGTTGAATTTGTAAATAGTGCCCATTTGCCTGAGTCCTGTTTTTTGTTGTTTGGCTCTGCTCTGGGCTGGTATTTTCATGTTCGTGCTGTGCTCTGATCACACTTGAAACTTACAGAAGAATGCAGGCTAAAGCAGAACAAAGTTGCTAAAAAAGAACAAAAACTTGTTTTCGGAACAAAGAAAGGCACATGCTGGATACAAAACACACACGTTTTACTAAAAACAGCAACAGCAACAACAACAGTGTTTCAGAAATAAAAAGCAGCAGCAGTCAGCAGTAATTAGGAGAGAATAAAAGAAAACAAAATAAAAAGAACGGGCATTTGCCACTCAGTTTCCACTTCCTGAAAACAAGAGCCCACACTTTTGTCCAGCAAAAGCACTTTTTTCTCTTTTCAAACTGACCTCCTCAATTTCCTAAATCCCAATCAAATGCTGTCAATCTCTCCCCTCACATTTCAGTGTTATTTTTTGTTTTCAACACCAGCTTTGTGAGTGTTGGCCTGTGAGACCAGTGACCTGTGTCCGGACCAGCAGCACCTCGAGCACTTGACAGTTGCTGCCATCGCCTCGTAATGTAGTGCAGTGCAGCAGTTGTGCAGCACTTTTTTGCCTGGCCATGACTCATAGTGAACCCTGCGTTGACTCCTCTTCTTTTTCTACTTCGAGCTGTCATCGATTACCGCTTGCCAGTGCTTCCCTTGGATTATTAATATGACAGCATTTTTTCCTCTCTCCTCCCTCTAACTCAGTAACTGTGTGTTATCGCAGCCAGGACACTGCTGCTGGCACTGGTCGCACGACAGCTCTAGCTCTTTGCAAACACTTTTCGCACTCTCGTTTGCACTGTCTTTGTTTATCTAATCATTTGGAGATTCTCACCACATTTGCTAGTGGTGTGTGGTGGTAGCAAGCAGACCAGACGACAAAGACAGTAGTGCCGCTGCAAATGTATCTCTTTTTCAGTGTTTTGTATGTTTTTGTGTGTGCTGTGCAAAAGCACAGTCGCAGTTTGAACAACAAAGCTCTTTTCCAGCTATCTTTTGTTTAGTTTAGCTTCTACTGAAACCAGTGCTAGAGCATTAATTTGAATATTTGAGCTTAAACAAAAATGCTAAAAAATGTCAGCTGCAGCAGCGGTTAAGGCGACAGCAATGCTAAGCAGCAGGAGAAAAAGCGACTTTTAAATCAAATCACGAAAAAAGCTTCGTAATGGTAGTTGAGGATTGCCGCTTTTATTCTGGGCGTTGCACTCAGCGGCGGCAGTTGAGTTGGGGAGTCGGGGAGAAGATATTCATATTCACTGCTCATTTTTGTTTCTATTTCTTAATCTCATTGACACTTTGAGTTTTTTCAAAGCTGCGGCAGCAGCAGCAGGCAAAACGATCGATCGATACGTTGTCGCACGTGATGTTTTCTGCTGTTGTTGCTGTTGATCCTCCCACACGTGATATTTTTCATTTTTGTTCAAAATTAAATTCTTTATTTAAAATCAAATTTTTTATTTTTACACAGCCTCTAAGTCACAAGAGCTACCGCCCACTGACAGTGACCACCTTCAGATTGAACTACATTTTTCACGAGCTACAGCCGTTCGGCTACCACTGCGTCAACTTGCTTCTTCACTCGCTGGTTTCCATACTTTTCTACAGGTAAATATACTGATTTAAATAGTTTTCTGACTTAATTGCTAACAATTATCTACTTTCAAACAGATTTTGTCTACTATTTTTAAACGAAACACCAACAAAAGCACCTAAATTAGACAGTTCATCTACCACCACCACCACCACCATCACAACCAGCACCTTCAGTCCACTTCAGTCGACCTCCTTCCTCATCGCCCTTCTTTTCACTGTTCACCCCATTCACACCGACTGTGTAAGTGTTTTTTGGCCAACTTTATTGTTGTCGTATTCCACTCTTTCTATGTTCAAGCAAGCGTCACAGGAAAGAAGGAAAGCAAAATTAGGCAAATGTGTTTAGTAAACAGCTCACAACTCACTGAAAAGTGCTTTTTTACGCAAGTGAATTCAGGTAGCGATTCACCGACTGCCGGTGATTAATTAAGTGCCCAGCGCCACTTTCTTCTGTTGTTGCTGCACTTCTAGCTGCTGACCTGTACCTACTGAATCGTCCAATTGCTTCCACCACTTCCACTTCCCAACCACTCTCTGCTCCATTAGCCGACCATTAAATAGGCTAACTAAATTAGTCTAATTGATCTAAGTTAATTGGATGCGATTAGATAATTTGCTGCAGCTGCTGTGGCTAGATAGTGGTACAGAAAATGAGTGAGGCTTTTCGGCGGGTGCAGCAGCACTTTTACCACCATCGCCAGCACCAGCAACTCTCTGAAAGCTCCTTTTCTACCTCTGTTGCTGTCCGAGCAAGACATAAAATATTTATGCAGCTTGTCTGCCTTCGCTTTCAGCAGCAGAAGTAGCAGCAGCAGCAGCACCAATAAAAAGGCGGCGGCGGCACATTACACATTCTGGTGCTGCTCTTGGTGTTGGCAGTCACACTTGCTCGGCCTGTCTTTTTCTTTCTCTCTGTCGGTGTTTGGAGGTAATCGTCGCTGCTGCTGTGGCCAAAATGAGTGTGTATGTGTGTGTTGGTTGTGTTTAAATTCTGGCACTCTTCTCAAACACTCAACTTGATTGCAGTGAACCCCGGCGAATAGTGCACCTAAAAAGAGAAAAAGAGAGAACCTCAACACACACACAGAGGCCACCAACAAGAGCAACAAAAAAGTACGGTGTGTCCATTAATTGAGCTGGCGTGTGCTCTCTCTCATTCTCGACCACCACGAGCAGCAACATCAGCAACAGCAGCGGCACTTCACCCCAAACGACGCCACTTTTGATGATTTTCGCCCTTTGGATTGAGTGGCCGAGGAGTAAACGAGAGAGAGAGAGAGGGAGAGAGCGCAATAGAATGGAAAATGGTGCTGAGTGAATGAATGGACGCTGAGTTAGAGCATCGGCGTTGTTTGCGCGCCTTGATTCAATTATGATTGAGCCCTGTCCAAATTGAATTTAGCTGTTTCAACAGCAGCAGTGGCAAGTGGCCACTTCGTCGAAGCCATCTTTCTCTTCTCTTCTTTGCTGTTGCAGCACACTTGGAAATTTCAGAAAAAAGTGTGTGCGTGGAGTTTGATTTAAATTTACGCTTTTGCTTCAATGTTGCTGAGCAGCGGCAGCAGTTTCTACTTTTTAGTTAGAAAGTGCAGTGAAAAGCAGTGAAAATTCTTCTCGCCTCGCTTCGCCTCGCCTTGTCTCTGGTTCTTCTTCTTCTTCTTCGCCTGGTTCGCCCGCGCGTACAGAGTCTAATCAAAACTGGTAATCCCCAGCGATCCATTATCAGCAGAGCGACTTTATTTGCTGCTGGAGCTGGTGCTGGTAGAGCTGGTGCTTCTTTTTCCTCTTTTGCTTCTTCTTCTTGTTTTATTATTCTTGTTTCACTCTGTGTGCCCAGCCACCATTACCCCCTTCTTCTACTCCTCCTCCATTTTCTCTTGTTCTCCTATTCTCCCCTTTTTTTCTAATGGCGATAATTTTTTATTACGGTGACAGTTTAACTCGCTTATTTTCCAT
This sequence comes from Tyrophagus putrescentiae, assembly GCA_024499935.1. Lineage (NCBI taxonomy): Eukaryota > Metazoa > Arthropoda > Arachnida > Sarcoptiformes > Acaridae > Tyrophagus > Tyrophagus putrescentiae. The sequence goes on along the minus strand of JAMZRA010000002.1, from coordinate 10,389,006 downwards.
TTACTTGTAGTCAAAGCTAGAAGATAGTTGCCTGGCTGCCTGCCTGGCTGCCTGTTTGGCTGGCTAGCTGGCTGGTTGCTCAGCCGCTTTTGGCGACAGTAAAGTTGGCGGAAAGTTGGAAAGAAAAAAAGAAGCAAGCGATAGCAGCAACCAGACCAGGCTGTTTTGTGTAAAAAAGAGTAAAAAGTCTCAATTTCTAAAAACTGGTGTGTACAAGTTAACGTTGAAAGAGAAAACAAAAATAGATTTGATTAATACTTTACGATTGAAACAGGAGGAGGAGAAGGATTTATGATTTTTATACAATTTTTCGCTGCTGCTTTGGTAGCCACACTCCAGCCACTTGATTTATTACCACTACCTAGAAGTGTCTACTACTGTTTCGACCGCTCCAGTGCTAGTACCCGGCATTATTCATCAAGCACATGAGCACACAGCACTTGACACCTCAAACCTGGTGTGAGTGTGAAGAAGAAGCCTCTGGAGCCACCGAAAAAAGCCGGCCACTCTGGGAATAAGTCAATTAAAAAGCGAGAAAAGAGAGAGAATGGAACAGCAACTACCTTCAACATTCGTCGTCCTTCAGCGAGTAGTGATACGCGTGCCAATTTGTCACATGTGCACTGCACAGACACTCATTCACGTTTGTGCTTTTCTGGGGTGTCAATTCAAAGGGCCGAATCAATCTTCATTTGCACGTCATTAACGAGCAGACTCGTCGTCGACTGCCGAATTTTACCGGGTAAATTCAGCTGAATTTTCCTTCTCCCATTTTACGGGCAATTTTTTTTGCTTGCTACACTATTTGCATTTTACTACTGCTACTACTATTTGTTCAAAACGATCCCAGTCTTGTCCTCAAAGCAAATGTCTCTTTCCTTCTTTTTCTCAATGAGCAAAGAGTAGAAAGGAGATGTATTTAATATTTAATGGTTCCGGGATTCTGCTGTTGTGTTGTTGTTTTAGTGAGAAAAGCAAAGACAGAACATGAAAAAGAAGGGACAGCTCAGCTCAAAAGGAAAGACAATCTCATGGAGCCAATTACGCGCGGGCCGAGCCACTTTCCATCTGACTGGCCGCGATTGTAGTCGCTGCGACTTTTAGCTTTTTCTTTTCCCTTGTCGTCCAAGATCTCAGTGCCCGTCCAAGTGTCCCCTGACAGATCAGTGTCAGTGTTTGTTGTTTGCAATTTCTAATTAAAATTTATATAACTTGTTTACCGAGGATTGATTAGTGGCAGTGGCAGTGGCAATGGTAGTGTAGTGGTAGTGGCAGGCTAAAATAAAGGGAAAGAAATGAAAGTAGGCATGGCGGCGAATACCATCACTCGACTGGAATCGGTAATGATTCTATGGTTTTTCTCTTTTTCTTCAGAGGGCAATTGGGGCGCACTCCTTGTAGTGCGCACTACTGGCCAGGAACACGGACAGAGCAGGCCAATTGCAGCGCTTTCTTTCTCGTTTTGCCGAGCACTGCTTGGATCATAAAACAATCGCCATAATGACCAGTGCACCGCCGCTAGTGCTGGTGGCTAGTAGGAATTAGTTTTGAATTTAGTTAATGAAAATTTGCCTGCTCTCCTTCTCTCTCTCTTTTGCCTGCCGCCTAATGTGCCTGGCAGTGAATCTAGAATGCGCAAATCCAGCAAATGGCTGAATGAATGATAATGCATGTAACCCAAATTGACATTGGCACTTTGCGGTTATGTTCTAGCTGCTGCTATTGCAGAAAAAAAGTAAAGCAGACAGACAGAGAGCGAATTAAGTTCGCTTTGTTTCATAACAGTTTTTCTTTCCTTCTCCCAGCGAAATGGAAAGTGTCATGTCGTTCTCTTTCTTTTTCGTTGTTTCTTTTTTTGCCATTTTGTCTATGTTTGTGCTTGTGAAAAGGAGCAGAAACCGCCAGCACTCATTGACGTGAGCCTGAGAAAGACTTGAGAAGGGAGAAAAAGCAGTGCAGCAAAGCGGCACAAAAACGAAGAAACGTCTGAGAAGTCTGAGAATTGACTTGAGAGAGAGAGAGAGAGGAGAGTCTTTTCTTGAGCGAGCAGATCGATGTGTCTGTGGCCCATCTCAATCTCACACTACTTCCATTGCTTATCAAGTGGGCAAGAGAAAAGAGAAGAGGCCATCATCTTTCACAAACGAGATTCGTTTTCTCTCACTTTCGAATGACAATAGGAAGAAGAGAGAGAGGAAAAATAACACTCACTCACATAACACACTACTACAGATATCATAATTATAATCGAAAGAACAAGTGACAAATGTGTACGAGTGTGTGTGTATGTGTGTCTATAAGTAGATGGCCGCTTAGATGGTCCAACGAGTAGTAAGAAAGAAGTGGAAGGAGAAAAATAGGAGACAGTGGTAATAGTGGAAACGGAGAAGAAAAGAGGGAGCTCATTAATATGAATGTTCAATTTTTTGTATATTTGATCAGCTTTTTTTCCTTTTTCTTCCTATTTATTCTTTATTTTCCTTTTCTTTCTAGCCTCTTTTTCTTCTTTTTCTTTACAAAGGACGCCATGTTTCTCGTTTATTTTACTTTTTCTCTATTATCCTGTTTTTCTTCTTCTAGTTGGGAGGGATAATAATTATACTTTTAAATGGTCCATTACTGCAGACGAATGGCTGAACCGGTTGGTTTGGCTGGTAAAAGTGAGTGCAGGACTTTTATCTACAAAACGAGCGCCTCGTTGGTTTTTTGATGAAGAGGGTCGAGAGTAGTGTCTGCCGAGTGCAAAGCGCACAGTTACCCACACACAATCAGCCAGACAATGTGGATTTTAATTAAAAATACCTATGCCTAAATGAATTTACATTACTGCAGTGAGTGTGCAGTGCAGTGAATGAATGAAGGAAAGACTGACTAAAGAAAAGAAAGGGAAGGAAAGAAAATGAGAGAGATGAATGACCACAACGAGTGAGTTCCAGTGCCAGTGCACTGAGAAGTGAGTGAGCTGTCAGACAATGAGAAAGGGAAAAGTAAAAGTGAGGGAGTTTGTATTATTTCAATACAAGGCGTGTTGCAGTTAATCTGAAAGAGAAAACCAGGCAGCAGCAGCAGAAAGTTGGGCGCCTGCTTGTGCAGCAGCAGCAGCAGCTTTGGCGGCGTCCATTGTGGTTGCCTTTGCGCTTTTGGGTTTCAGCCAAAAGCCAGCTTTGTTCCCTTTACTATTTTTCTTCTTTTTCTCTTTTGGTAATGATTAATATAATATCATCATTCATTTATCGTCATTACAAACGAAGTGCTGCTGGTGCTAGTAGTGGCTGGTTTGAAGCCAAGGAAAAAGTAGTGCTGGTGGTGGTGGTTGTAATTGCAGCCACCACCAAAGCTTGTGCAAGTGTTGCCAGCTTCAAATATAATTTAAATAATGATGTGGGCACTCTAATGGCGGTGAGAGCTGCTTGGGTGCTTGCGAGTTTGGGCTGAGCAGCAGCCTAAAAATCTATCTTCGAGTTCTCCGGGCTGGCGCCAGGATTCAGCGCACAGCAGCAGTTTACTCTCACCAGAGCATACTTTTTACATTTCCTTTTTTGTTTTTTCTCTAATAAATAATTGCCCAAGATGGTCTGAATTTAAAACTGGCCCCTTGCTCACTCTACTTTGCATGCAGTCAGCTACTTTGCCTGCCTGGCATCTGTGTCGCTTTTTGGGCACTGCCGCCGCCGTCGCCGTGGCCGTCATCATCATCTGCTGTTGCTGAATCTAGGCAGCCGTTTTTATTATTTTTGTTTGGCCAGTGGCCGACGAAGCGAGGGAAAGCCGTTTGCTCGCGCGAGCGATTTCTCCCCGAGCTGACCAGTGCAATTGGACCATTGGACTCCTACTATTGCATAGCCCCAATTGATTGGCGAAAAGGGAAAGGGAAAAAAAGAGAAATGAATTGCAGAACAGCAGTTTTTCTTTTCCCAGTCAGTCAGTCTCCTTCTCCTTCTTCTTCTCAGATTCACTTGTTTGTACTATGTCCTCCTTCCCCTTCTCCTCATAACTTTATTAGCCCTATTATTTAAAGGGCGCCAGTAATGGTTGACATATCGACTCTCATGAATTGAGAGTTGGTTGGCACTGGTGCTGCACTGCTTTGTAGTCAAATGCAAAGTCAAATGCATTTGCTGCTGTCTGACTGTCTGTCTGTCTGACTTTGTTTGACTCACTGTTTGCAGTTGCCTCGCTGCTGTTTGGCCAGTTTTATTGGCCAGGGCACACAGACTGCAGTCTGCTTGGTAAATATGGATCAGTGGAGAGAGAAAAAGAGAGAATTGGACTTTGCATTGCACTGACACGGTCTCTTTCCTTTTTGCCCGGTTTTTCTTTTTGTCGCCAGCGCCAGATTTGCAGAGTTGGTCTGCCGTTCTTAGTTTTCAGCCTAGTCTGCAGCAGCCTAGTCATCGATTTGACATGATAAATCGATCGCAATCGATTGAACTGCTGCTGCTGCTCTGACTGGGTCTGCTAGAGTCTGTGTGAGTGTTAGTGTGTGCCCTTGCACTGGCCAGTTGCAATTTGTTCTATCTTCTCATTCTCTTTCACCCATCTGCCCACCCCCATTTCTTTGCATGCATCCGTTCATCCATATCGTCGTCTCGTCATCATCTTCCTCTTTCTTCTTCCTTCAATTTACAATAACGCGCAGAGAGCTTCAAAAAGCGAAGCGTCTAAAACGAAAGATGATGCGGATGAAATTTGAATGGGGGCTTCACTTTAGAACAGCAGCTCACCAGATATTTGGATCACATTTACGCAGAGCAGGGATGTCATTTGATCCTTCCGATGACTGCAGACAAAAACTGAAGCTGACGCCGATGCAGGCGATCCTAATCGACCGTGCTGCAGCAGAAGAGCAGCAGACGGCGGTGGCACTTGAGACGAGCAAAAAGAAAAGAAGAGAAGGAAAGACCGAGATAAAACGAGAAAGCAAACAGTCAGACACGCCGCCCCTGTCAATTGCTATCCGATCTAATTTGCTCTTTGATCGGCAGAATTGCTGCTGCTGCTGTTGTGCCCTGGTCAGTGGTCAATGGTGGACATTACTGGTGGCGGGCAATCACTCTGACCTTGGTGATGATGGTCGTGGTGGTCGTGATCGTGGTGGCAATGGCAGTGGAACCGCCCGACAATTTCAGCCCTGCCTGGCTGCCATCCATCACAAAGTGGCACTAGCATTGGAAGTTTACCACAGAATACAAGAAAGAAAGAAGGAGAGAGAGAGAGAGAATAAAAAGCAGTGTCAATTTGTGGGCAGCCAGGGCAGTCGAGGGAAGGTTTTCCCTCTTTTTCGTTTACAACTTTTACTACTTACGCAAGAGTGTGCTTCTTGGAAGTTTTGGTGCTATTTCTGCTTTTGTCAAACTCACCGATGGCCCAAACTCGCTGTGTACTGCATTGCATTGTATTGTTAATGGACATTGCTGTAAAATGGCACTATTGTGTGTGTTCGGGCATTGCACTTGACCGCCGCAAGTGTCTTCCAGTCAGTCAGTCATCGAGAAAAAAGAAAAAGTAGAAAACGGTAAAGCTCTGACAAACCGAAAGTACACTTGTAAAAGCTGCCCAAAAACCAGAACAAAAAAATGTGGACCCTCTCTCTCTCTCCTTCTCCTTCTCCTGTCATTAACTGTTAGGCTCTTTGTTTTGCCGCCGCCACTGCCTCCTCTTCTATCATCATTACTACTACATTGTAATTTCATTTCACTTCTAATTGAGCTTTCTGACCAGGCCAAGGGAAGGGAAGAAAGCAGATATCTCTCCATTTCGGCCATTCGGTAATTGCACTTATGTCAGTTGCGTGCCGTTGCTGCTGATGCTCCAAGTGCTAGCAGTGCCGTCGGCTGCACTGCACGTCACGTTTGCTCAGAGAGAAAGAATGAGTCTCTCGTTTTTGCTGTCGCCAATTCTCTCTCTCTCTCTGGCTGTTGCTGCTGCCGAAGTTGAATGTCTCCTCGTTATTGATGGGCACAGCCTTGACGCCATTATTATTATTAACCTTTCCACATCCTTCTCTTGAGATGATACTCTCATACTCAAATGTTAGGACTCTTTTCTAGCACCACCACAACTACGCACTTGACTCTGACTGCAAAGCCGGTTTTCTACACTTGTTCTACCATTGTGTGTTTGATTTTCTTCTTCTTTTACTGCCGTCCATTTGTCCACTGCTGAAGTATTTCTAATTGACGTTTTATCATTTGTTTTCTTTTTTTCCTTTTTCTGTAGTTTGCTGCAGCAAAGCAGCAGCGTATAATGAGTGTCTGTTTGGCGCTGTAGATTAGTAGAGGACAGTACTGAACTTGACGAGGCAACGAGATTTGCCCATTTCGTGATTATTATTTGCCTGGTCTGATCTTGTTGATTGCACTCGGTTTTCCTCTGTTTGTATGGCTGCTGTTTGTTTGCCTAGTTCTCTAGTTCAAGTCAGCCAGAGAAAAAAAAAAGCTAAACCCCAAAGGGAAAGGAAAAGAGAAAATCCACAGAGAATGAGTGCTGGTCATCCAAATGTACGTGTGATAAATGCGCACTTGGACAAATGATAAAAAAACAGATAATTTTAAATAGAGTAGAAATAGAGAATATAAATTGTCTAAGTAATCATGGCACATTTGTGTCCTATTTTTGTGTACCTTTTTTGCATTTTTACTAACAAAGATTTATCCTTTTTTAGGTCGCATCCGTGGTCGGACGAGCTGAACTACTTTCAGCACTTTTCTACTTGTCCTCTATTCTCACGTGGATCTCAAATTCTAGATCATCATCACCAGTCGCCGATGGAAATTCATCATCATCACCATTTCCATTTCAGCTGTTCTTTGAGCATCGAAGGAAGTTGGCAGCCATTGGACTGGCTTTATCGGCTTCCTCTGCAAAGAACAGTCCATTCTGGCACTACCTTATCTTGCCCTTTTTGAGCTGATAGACTTTGGTGGAGTTCGAAACAACAGCACTAGTAGTACCAGCAAAACACCAAAAGTTGATCTCAAATCATCACCACCACCATCATTTAAACCACCGGTCATCATCACGACCCGGCACATTCTTTTCACCACTTCCACCGCCTTCCTCGTTATCCTTCCGTCGTAAAAGTTCACCATCGTTTGGGTCATCCTTTTTCCGTTCAGCACTCTCACTTTCATCAACGGTCTCCTTTGGAGCAGTACTCCTTCTCGGCAGCTCCTTTCTCCTTGCACTCTACATTCGCCTCTCCATCATGCACTTCTCTCTGCCAACATTCAGTCGGTAAGTCTAACTTGTACAACAGTAGTTTTGTACAGCAGCAACAGAACCAGGCCGTCGTTTTTTCAACAAAAGTTAGTGCCTTAGCACTGCGTCCGTATACTCGTATACGGACACGGTTTTGTATTTATTTTATATGGATGCTTAGATAATCAAATTTTGAGCGACGATGATGAGCACGGTGGTGGTGGTAAACGACACCGCTGCGTCGACATGCGGCACTGCGTTTCCTAGGCCAGGCCACAGTGGCGGCAGCGGCCATTACACTTAAATTCCCCAGTTGACTTTTGCACGGCATTTCCGCGGTTTTTCTTCTTCCTTTTCACTTGCCTCATCGCTTTCTATGTCGCTAATTTTTTTTCACTCACTCGTTCGTTTTGACTTTTCACCCTCCTCACTCTTTCGTTAATTCGGTCAAAATAACTGGCACAGACTCGCTGGTTATTTGCACAATTTGCACCGGTTTGCAGCTTTGGAGTTGTCGTAGTAGTGGAGAAGAAGGCAGTTTATTTATTTATGCTGATTCGATTTGCGTTTCGGTTTGCTGTTGATGCTGATAGAGAAAAAAGAGGAAGAAGAGACGGACGTGCTCAAAAGCTTTGTGTAGCACTGCTGCTGATGAGCAGAAACATTTGCGGCACAATCAATTACTAGACACATCCTTCGTCTGATCAGTGACAGTGTTTCAACTAACCTAACCCTTTTAGTTTTTCCTAATTTTTGTTTTCACTCAAATTAGGCTCAGTGACCATGAGGCGGCTAGCTAGAAAGTTGTATTTGCACTTGCCGCACTGAGTGCAAGTGCACCAAAACTAAAAGCGATTTTAGTGCACTCTGAGTGCAACAAAAACAAAAATCACTTCCAGTTTTCTCGTCCATCCAAAGGCTTTCTTCAAAATTAAATTCAGCTGCCAATTCGCATAACCTTTCTTCATCATGACATCACAACAACAAAGCTGACTTAGGGAGCCATATAATTTCCATTTTAAATCAAGAACAGGAGAAAATTGGATGACAGTTGTATTTTTAGGCAGAGAAAAATCAATGGGACTCATGTGACAATAAAGCAAAAGTTCACGGTTGTGACAATAATGCAAAGCGACGTTTGCTTCTTTCTTGCTCCAAATTAACTTTTGTTTTCTTTTGTCTTTCTCTACTTTTTACTTTTTTTGTCTCAGATTTGACAATGCCGCCGCCTATGCCGGATTTCCCGTCCGCCAGCTGACGTCCGCCTTCCTTTCGGTGTACCACTTTTGGCTGATGCTCCTTCCGCTGCACCTCAGCTGCGACTGGTCACACTCCTCACTTGAGCTTATCAACATTGTCGGCAGCTATGAGCCGGTCGCACTGATGCAGCTGTTTCATCGGTAGCATCGGTGGCCGTTTTGGGCGTTTTCTGTTGGGCCACACTGCGACTGCTGGTCAAAATGATAAAAACGTCGGTAGTGGTTTTGCGTTCTTCCACTGCTTCCAAACATCGATTTGGTGGTGATGGTGGTGGTAATCAACTTCAATCGATTTTGAAAAACGACGACCAATGGACGAGAAAGAGCCTTGACGCGATTGTCTTAACTGTGCTCCCCTTTTTGCCTGCTTCCAATCTCCTTTTTACCACTGGTTTTACCATCGCCGAGCGAGTCATGTACCTGCCCAGCATTGGATTTCTCCTGTTGATGGCAATCGGAGTGCGACAAATGTTTTCAGCTAGATGTTTTGGCTTGAAAAATGGAAAAGGTGCTAAAACAACAGTTAGACGACTGCTTCACCTTGGTCTGCTGCTGCTGGTGGTCGTTTTCAGTGTACGAACGTACACGAGAAGTTATGATTGGTAAAAAATAATTTTTGCAAAATTACTTTGAGTTTACTAATTTTTCTAAACAAACAGGACCACGGAAAGTCGACTCTACGAATCTAGCCTGAAGTGACGCCCACCAACACACGACTACTCAACAACCTTGGTCGTCTGTACGAGAAAGATGGTCGTACAGTAGAGGCAATCTCACTGTACAGGAAAGCAATTGAGTACGTCTTGATTTACTTTACTTTGCAAACATAAAAATCTAACCACTTTTTTGTTTCACAGAATTGAACCAGCAGACATTCGCAGCCACCTCAATCTTGGCAACGCTTTGGCGGCTCAGAATCGCACCAAAAAGGCAGAAACAGTGTATCGGCAGGCGTTGGCTGAAGTAGAAAAAGAGCTTTTCAATGATGATCTAGTAAGCAAAAGATCAGTCCATTCGTTATCACCACTGTACCTGACAGCTTTGGTGCGACTGGCTGATCTAGTGAACCTCGATGCCGGCAGGGCTACTCTGGAGACTGACCTTGAGCTGATCAAGCAGAAGATGGCCAGACTGCACTCGATGATGATGATCACCTCGTCATCATCAGGTCACTACAGCAGCAGCAGCAGCAGCAGCAGCAGCAGCAGCAGAGGCAGAAAACGGCACAACATTCATCAAGGTCGAGGACAGAGCTGTGGGAGCACCACTACCTCCTCCGCTACCGTTCACTGCCACAGCAGTCGGTCAATGGAGTTGAACCACCTGTACAATGTAAGAGTTTGAAACAAAAATTGAAAGTGTTTGTACAAAAAAACTAAACATTTTCATCTTTAGATGGCCGTCCTTCACTACCGTCAAGGCCGCCACCAACAGGCGTTGGCACTTTTTGATGAGGTGCTGGCGCTTAGACCACGCTCATGAGGACGCCCTGCTCGCCTCGGCGCAGATCATTGAACGGGAAAATGTTGAGAGCCTTTCCGGTGTAGCTGAAGACCGTCTGCATCGCCTGCTGGCCAGCGGACGAGACGATGCCACCATCTACTTCAGCCTGGCGATGATCGCCGCCAAGTCGACCCGCCATGAGGAGGCAAAACGGCACTTCCGCCTGGCCATTGACCGCGAAGCGACCTTCAGCGAGGCGCACTACAATCTGGCGCTGTTGCTGGTGAAGGAGCTGGAAAACCTCGATGATAACACAAACGACCGCCATTCCAATGTTCACCTAGCAGTTGGCCACCTGAAGCGAGTTCTGGTGCTCAATCCAAAACACGTCAAGGCGATGCTCGTCCTCGGTGATCTGCACGCTGATGAGCTGGTGCAGCTAGACAAGGCACGCTACTACTATCAGCTAGTTCTTGAGCGTTCATCAGCAACAACAGGCGACAGCCAGCATCACCGCCACCAGGCGAGACACAATCTGTGTGTTCTAAGAGCTAAAGATGGCAATTTGGAGGCGTCAATCAGCTGTTTTGAAGCGCTGAGAAGTGATTTGCAGCAACAACAGCATCCTCAACCTCAACTGCAACAGCAACCTCAATCATTTGTTGATGATCTGCAGATTGATCGGCAGATTGAGATGCTTCAGGCGGCGTTGGCAGAGGCAAAGATGCGCACAGATGAGCACCAGTTGAGCTCACAGATTATCAAATCAGAAAAGTGATAAAAACAAAACCAGGCCAGTGACCATAAACAAAGGCCGCTACTGCGTCAACGAGTCTCATGAGGAGGCAAACCAGGCTACCTCATTCCTAAAAGCCCATTTCACCGATTCCAGTAAATGGATGATGCAAACACCAAAACCCTTTCGGGTAGCTCGATGTGCTTAAATTGAAACAAAAACTTTTGTCAATGCAAACTGATCACGCTGATATATCTTCTTTCTTATTTTAAAACACCTATTTTTAATCTCAAAATCTATTTCTGTTAACTTTTTTAAACTTTTTTTATAATCAACCAAAACTGTTTTTATTTTACCAACTCCTGTTTTGCCTGTCATTGCTAAGAAAGCTTACCGTTAAAACCTGAAAACTACTTTTTTAAACAAATAACCAATTTTATTTTTAAATAAAATCAAAACATTTTTCAATAATCAATTTACCAAAATGTGAATGCGCAGTTTTAAAATTCTTAGAATATTTCACTTTTAATCCGTTTTTCGAACATTTCATCTTTTGACTTGTGAAACGCTGTTACCGCTGCACACGTCATTAGATTTCATTTATGTCTTAGCTTTTACTGTTGTTTTATGAAATTTTTCAAAATGAGATTCTATTTTTGTGCCTCTTGTCGATGCTTGCCATCTGATGATGTGATGGTACTGTTGTTCACCGCATGGTCACTTTGATTGTCAAAGCTGCAGATGATGCAAAGATCGACGCAAATGTATGTTTTTTACTGCACTGTACAACTTTTTTGCTAACTTTTTCTTCTCCACATAGTCTGTGGTCAATGACTTGCAAAATGAAAACGTGTCATCTTTGCTGTGGGCCCTGTTAACTCCAAAATGACCCTTTTATCAGTGGTCCTGGTGGCAAGTCAGACATTGCTTTTGGATGCACTGTACAAGTAGATGAGAACAAAGGACGGTGTCTTCAAGATTACCAGTCCACCTCCAAAATGCCCAATGGTGTCAGCAGTGCTGAGTCATCTTTGTTTGTGTGGATAAATCTGGAAGCCTACTGATGACATGAGCAGTGCAGTTTGGTGCAGTCAAACTGCCTGACGGGGAAGCTGTGCAGACTGCAATAAAAAAGATTTAATATCATGACTGTTTTGATGGGAAGCATTCATCTATCATCAAGCAATCCTCTACTACTACACCTTAGCTCTAGTGGAAATGTGTAACAATTTTCTTTGAAAACAGTATTACAGATTCAGAAAATGCTTGTGAAAGCACAAAGTAAACTATGCTCATGGCGACAAGATAACCGTCAAAAAGGATGTCAAGGTCCTAAGCTCTCCCACCTCGTTCTGGCTATGTGGCGATGCACTGCTACCTTTTTGGCACGACAACACCGTCTACCTTTGATGCCAGCGCCTTTAAGGACAGTCAGTTGTCTGAAGAAGGGTCGCAGCAAGGAGCCTTGGAAAGGCTCAGCAATGATCAGTCGTCATCCAAACCAGAACCCAAAGCAGAAAGTAAGTGCTCACAATCAAACTTGTTCAGTGTAACCTAATTTCTCACAAACTCCCAAACTATGATACAGCCACCAGCGCCACCGACAGCACCACCATCATTATCGTGGTGCTTTGCGTTCTCGCTTGCTGCTGATCTTCCTCTGCATCTCGTTATCTGCTGCTTCTTCCTATCGCGGAAAAAACGGTAAAAGATAGGAAGGTGACCGGCCAGTGAAAGAAGAGAATAGCAAACAAGAACTCTAAAAAGAGATCCACCTAGCAGGGCATTCACTCCAGCTATGGTTCATCAGCTGCACACTGCCAAGAAGTACATTGAGCCAGGCTCAAAGGAAGTCAGTTGCCGATCGAGGCAGCCAGCAAAACTGCCGGAAGTAAGCATGCCCTCTCAAAACCTGACCCAGCGAGAAGAAGTGCTCAAATCAAACTTTGTGTACTTTCTGCCAAATCTCCGATCATATATCAGCTTCACGCCAAAATCTTTACTGTTTAGTTTTTGGGCTTTTCCTCTATCATCATTTTTCCTTTGTTCACAAGTAAAAAGAAAATTCCATCATTGTGAAATGTAGTGTGAACGAGCAAACCGCCTGCATACGTCATTACCATTGGCATGGCAGTTACTCGATTGGTTTATGACATTTGGTGCACCAAAGAAAACACACTTCAGGGCTCTTGCCGAGTCGCGTTCGCCACTGCGATGATGATGCTCCGAACGTTCTTCAGCGCACTGGCACTTGTTCAAACGACTTGGCTATTCCCAAAATCCGAGCATTAACTTCTTTTCAACATGTTTTCAATGTTAACTTGCTTTTCTCTTTCATTCTTGTTTCAATATTAAATTGAACAATTCTCTTTGCTTGTGGTTGTAAACTCAAAATACCGCCTGCACTACAGTGCATTAGTTGGCATCTGCGTTTGCGTTGCTGGTTTGCAACTTTGCAAATGGACGACTATGCTTGGTGTGCTTGTAGAGATTCGTCGCCTGCCACAACTGCCCATGGTTGTCAGGCAATGCTGAGTCACTTTGTCTTTTGGTAGTCTGTAATTTACTACTTTTTTCATGAGCTGTGGTCAGTGATGGTGCAATGAAAACTGCCTGCGTGGCTGTGCCGCTGTAATCAAAGATGACCTTTCATCATGCCTGTTGTGCAAGTTGGACTGCATCATCTAATGACAGAAAATCTTCTTATAGATTACCGTTGCCTCCTAATGCAATGTTGTCAGATTACAGTTCCTTTGTGAAGTTTAAATCTGGAAATGTGCATGACAGGAGCAGTATTCAGTCAAACTGCTGCGTCAATGGCGACAAGATAACCGTCAAAAAGGACTGCCAAGGCTCAAGCATCTCCAACCTCGTCTCTGGCTATGTGGGCGGCAGCACTGCCTACCTTTTTGGCAGCGACAACACCGTCTACGTCTTCGATGCCAGTGCCTTCACCAGTGGACAGTCAGTCGCTCTGAAGAAGGTCGCCAGCAAGGACGCCTGGAAAGGCTCAGGCAATGATCAGTCGTCATCCAAACCAGAACCCAAAGCAGAGAGTAAGTGCTCACAATCAAACTTGTTCAGTGTAACTTAATTTCTCACCAACTCCCAAACTATGATACAGCCACAAGTGCCACCTCCACCTCCACCATAATTATCGTGGTGCTTTGCGTTCTCGGCCTGCTGCTGATCTTCCTCTGCATCATCGTCTACTGCTGCTTCTTCCGTGATGGCGGCGGAAAAAACGGTAAAAAGAAAGAAGGTGGACCGGCCGCCAGTGGAAAAAAGGAGAAGAGCAAAAAGAGCTCTAAAAAGAAGTCTACCATGAGCAAGGGCAATTCATCTGCCAGCAAGAAGGTTTCATCAGCTGCAGGCAGCCCAAAGAAGAAGAAGGGCAGCAAAGGCTCAAAAGGAAAAGGCTCAGTTGGCGGTAGTCGTCGCAGCTCGACCAAACTGACGAAGAAGAGTGCCTCTCGAAAGACGGCTGCTCCTTCAGGCCGCCCCTGAAGAAGGACTTTAAAGACGACTTTGGGCTTTCTGCCAGAGTCGTCGAGTCATCTTCAACTTCTTTTTCAAAATTTTTAAATTGTTAATTTTTGAGCAATTTTATCTTTCATTTTTCCCCTTTTCACTATTTAAACTTTTCGAACATTTCATCTTTTGACTTGTGAGTTGTGAAACGCTGCATAACCGCCTGCACTACCGTCATTAGCTTTCATTTGCGTTTTGCTGTTACTGCTTGGTTTTATGAAATTTTGTCAAAATGAAACTCTACTTTTCTGTGCCTCTTGCCCATGCTTGCCATCTGATGATGATGATGCTACTGTTGCTCTCAGCACTGGCCACTTTGGTTGTCAAAGCTGCAGATGATGCAAAAATCGACGCCAATGTATGTCTTTTCACTGCACTGTACAACTTTCACGCTAACTTCTTTTCTCCTTTATAGTCTGTGGTCAATGACTTGCAAAATGGAAAACGTGTCGTTTTTGCTGTGGGCCCTGTCAACTCAAAGATGACCCTTTTCATCAGTGGCCCTGGTGGCAAGTCTGACGTTGCTAGTGGATGCACTGTGCAAATGGACGAGAACAAGGATGGTGTTTTCAAGATTACCGATCCGCCTGCCAAGATGCCCAATGGTGTCAGCAATGCTGACGTCATCTTTGTCTGTGTGGATAAGTCTGGAAGTCTACTGATGACAATGAGCAGTAGCAGTATTGGTGCAGTCAAACTGCCTGACGGAGGAACTGTAAAGACGGGAATTATCACACCAAAAGAAATAAGCCACTGCTTCAATAGTGGAAGTATTTATCTATCATCAAGCAAATCTCTTTATTATTGGACCGTTAGCTCTAGTGGAGAGGTGACTTATCAAAACTTCCATGGGAAAAATATTGAGTCTGCAATTAGTTGCATTCCTGATGAAGTTTCAATTAAACTATGCGTCAATGGCGACAAGATAACCGTCAAAAAGGACTGCCAAGGCTCAAGCATCTCCAACCTCGTCTCTGGCTATGTGGGCGGCTCTTTTGCCTACCTTTTTGGCAGCGACAACACCGTCTACGTTTTCGATGCCAGTGCCTTCACCAGTGGACAGTCAGTCGCTCTGAAGAAGGTCGCCAGCAAGGACGCTTGGAAGGGCAAAAAAATCGAACCGGACCCCGACGACGACGACGGTAAGTGGGTCCACCTGCATTTCACCTCCTTCATTTTCCGGTCTCAATAATCAACAACCCCAACAGACAACAAGCCCAAACCTGTCAAAATCAGCACTGCTGGGCGCTGGATGATCGGCGGGGGCGTCTTCTTTGTGATCCTCACCTGCGTCTTCACCGCTGGCTATATCATCTGGAACGAGGATCGCATCAAAAAGAATAAGGAGGAAGGGAGAAGAAGCGGCGCGCCAAGGGCGGCTCCAACAAGCGCAAGAAGAGCGCCAGCTCGGGCCACAGCAGCAAGAGCAACAAGAGCAAGAGCAAAGGGGGCGGCGCCAGCAAGAGCAAGAACAAGAGCGCCAGCAAGGGCGGTCCTAGCAGCAGCAAGGGCGGTCCTAGCAGCAGCAAGGGCGGTCCTGGCAGCAGCAAGGGCGGTCCCAGCAACAGCAAGGGCGGCGGCCGCTCCGGCAGCAAACAGCGCCCCAGCTCGAGCAAGGGTGGTGGCCCCGCCCCGTCCCGCCCCGCCCCCGGCAGCGGTGTCAAGTCGAAGGCGCCGTCCTCTTCGGTCAAGCCAGGGCCCTCCGGCAAGGCCAAGGCGGCTAAGGGTCCTCAGATCAAGTCGCCCTCATTTCCGCCCGTTCGCAAATGATGTTGCTATTCTTCGTTTATTTGGGCATTATTCCCTCCCCCCTCTTCTTCCCACCACTTTATTACCACACCTATGTTATTCATTCACACACAGCTGTGTGCACTGCACTTGTATTTATTGCACCCATTTTTCCTTGCCTGCTACACCCACCACCACTCTTTCTCCTATCTTCTCAGCGGCAATGTTTCTAAATCATAATTACACAAAAATAAAATTACAAAATTTTAAGGCGTTTTTTCAGTTTTTCGTCTCTGCTTCAAGCAGCGGTGAAACACACATTGTAATTGGGAAGAAGTTAGCAGTGGAAGAAGGTAGAAGGACAACAAAGCGAGAGAGGAAGAAAATGGAGGGGGAAAATGCAAAAATAAATACAAATGGTGACGAGACAATCAAAGGAGGTGCAAAAGTATCACAATTAATAAAAGTGGAAGTGGAGGAGGTGAACGAAAATGGAGGAATGCAAAACGAGTGTGGTAAGAACAAATGAGAGTGTGCTGTGAGGGAGTGAAAAAGTGAGAGTTCACGTGTGCTGGAGTTGGTGTGTGTAAATGGGTGATTGGTGCGCTTAGACGGCTTGAGTTTGCTGGTGACGGGCAAACATGATGAAAATTGCCTAGCAAGAGAAAAGAGGTTATCATTAGCAAACCAAACCAAAAAGCAAAATGGCTCACCTCGAGCGTCGTGTCGCTGACAAAGTAGTCCTCAAAGTGGAAGGTCTCATTGAGGGCGTTCATCTGCGTGAAGATGTTCGACCACGTCTGGGCGGTGTCGGTGATGTGGTAGTGCAGCAGACACTGGTGGCAGTCCTTGAGGACGGCCGAGGGCAGCACCCGGCCCATGGCCACCTGGATCTCGGTGAAATAGACCGTGTCCGACTCGTGCTCGCGCTTCAGGCGAATCGCCACGCTGTAGCCCTGGCCGTACTTGCTGCGCAGGTGCTGCGTGCTGCCCAGACAGCGGAACTTGCCGTTGACCATGATGGCGATTCGGGAGCAGAGGGCCTCGCACTCTTCCATTGACTATTGGTGGGTTAGAAAGAAGTTAGTCAAAGTTCATAAAAAACCATAAAGCAAAAGTTCCCATACATGAGAGGTGAGCACGACAGAGCTCTTGAGACTACGTTTTACATAGCCCAGCGCCTGCCAGATCTTCCGCCGGGCGGCCGGGTCGACGCCGGCGCTCGGCTCGTCGAGGAAAATTAGACTGGGACTGCCGATGAGGGCAATGGCCAGGCTGAGCTTGCGGCGGTTGCCGCCCGAGTACGTCTCCGAGACGTTGGCGTAGTGCTTCTCCAGGCCGACCATCTTCACCAGGTTCTCCACGTCGCGGGCCAGGCTGGCCTTGGGCACGCCTCGCAGGCGGCCAAAAGGTAGAGCATCTCCTCGCCGCTCAGTCTGTGAAAGGGAAAAAATTTTAATTTTCCAAACCAATTTCATAAAATAGCTAAGTAGCACTTACTGTGGCGAGAGTGCATCAAACTGCGGACAGAGGCCGATGCACTTCTGAAACTGCTGCATGTCCTCCGTCAGCGCAAACTGGCCCTTCTTGATGTACGCATTGCCGGAGGTGGGCATCAGCTCGCCCTGAAACAAAAGATGATGTCAAAATTAGCAAATGAAAACCCCCAAAAAAATCATCTCGCACTGACCGTCAGCAAACTAAAGGTGGTGGTCTTGCCGGCGCCGTTCACCCCCAGAAAGCCAAAGACCTCGTCGTACTTCACCCCGAAGGAGATCTCATCGACGGCGGTGAAGCCGCCAAAGTCCTTCTTCAGCTTGTGCACCGTCAGCAGGTCGGTCATGTGGCGGCGGTTGGCCACCTCCTCCTCGACGCGGGCCACCTCCCGCTCCACGTCCGAGTCCCCGGAGAGGAGCATCACCTTGGTGGACTGGCTGTGCGAGCTGCCGCCGCCGCCGCCCCTGCCTCTGCCGATTCCACAGGGCAGGCCCATGGTGAAGAGGCGCCAAATGCGTCCTCGTTGAGCTGAAGTGAGTGAGTGTGCTTGTGATTAGCAAAAAACAACTTTTAAAAAAGCGTTCACTTACACTCATAGACGACAATGAGGAGGAAGAAGACCAGGCCGGAGAGAAAAGGCTCGCCAGCTCGGTGCCGGCGCCGATGGAGCTGAAGCTGAAGGCGCTCGCCTGCGAGAAGCAGTGGTCGCCGCACTTGCCCGGACAGCAGCCCAGCATCATCCGGCTGGTCTCATTGGTGAAGGAGCCGCACATCTGGTCGATGTTGTTCGACCGACAGACGCTGCTCATCACGCTCAGAAGGTAGATCTTCTGGTAGCCGAAGAGCATCGAGAAGATGGGCACTGCGCGGAAGAGCCAGAGAGCAGACTCGGCCCAGCTGCCGCCGACGTTCATCGCGAAGAAGTTGTTGCAGATGTGAAAGACGGAGAAGATGATGTTGCCGATGAGGCCGAAGACGAGGTAGAGGATGACCACAAAGACGTAGCCGCTCGGCGGGGAGGTGAAGAAGAAGGAGAAGGCGTACACCACGGGATGGTCGCCACGCCAAAGGAGAGAATGAGGAGAAAGAGGGCCGGGGCTGCAAAAAATGGGAAAAAGTTAAATAACACCATACACAAACAAAGTGACTCAAACTCCCTTACCCGAATTCTGCTCCCACTGCCAAACATGCTGCTATTACTGTCCAGCAGGTAGATGATAAAGAAAAGGACCCCCGTGGCGAGCAGGTGGTTGAGCAGGTCAAAGAGAAAGTTGACCGACCAGAAGAGCGCCGGCGAGAGGCCGGTCATCAGCTGAATCAGCTTCGCCTTGCTCGCCTGCTCCTTGATCGGGTAGAGGACGTAGCTGGCGGCGAGGAAGGGAAAGGCAATGGGCAGGAAGATGAGGCAGGTGAGGATCCAGCTCATGACGATGAAGAGCATGTTGAAGAGCTCGGTGCTCGACTGGCTGCTGACGGGCACCGAGGTGATGCTGATGGCCAGCCGGTCCTTGAGCGCCTCGGGGAGGAGGGCGCGCAGCAGCGACTCAAAGAAGGTGACCACGGCGAGGGGCAGACTGTGAAACTGCTCATTGTTGAACCAGAGGTTGAAGATGCCGCCGTCGGCCGGGGTGGCCGGCCGCTCCACCTCCATCCCGTAGAGGTAGCTGTGGAGGTACTCGCTGAAGCTCTCATTCGCCCGCTCCAGAATCCACCGGTTGATCGCCTCGTTGGCCATCGTTGGGCTGGGCGCGCTGGGCACCTTGTAGACGTCGGCGCCGTACTTGCGCGTGTTCAGATCGAGGTAGTTGTTGTAGTAGGAGGCGGCGGTGTAGCCACCACCACCTCCTTCCGCCGACTCGTAGAACCAGGTCTTCGTGTCGGGCCCGTAGATCGCCTCGACGTCCATCGGCAGCGTGTACCTCTCCGAGCCGGCCCTGATCTTCCCGTCGACGTAGAGGGCGAGGGCGATGATGGCGCCCGGTATCAGCAACTGCAGAATGACCATCAGCGGCGATCGGCGGGCGTAGTGCAGGCGCTTCAGCAGCAGCCCCACAAACTGGCTGCCAAAGAGGGTCCCGCCGGTGGTCAGCTCGCCGGGCTTGCACAGCAGCAGTTCACCACCTCCACCTCCTTGGGCATTTTCCGTGTGCTCATCATGTGCTCCCTCTTCTCCTCCATTGCCATTGGCCAGCTGCAAATCGGAGCCCACCTTGAGAAAGACGTCCTCCAGCGTGGCGTAGGAGAGGCCGCAGCAGTCGATGCCGTAGTTCTCCCGGTGCTGCTCAATGTCGTTGAAGAGCGCCGGGAAGGTGGTCATCAGCGTCTCCTTCTCCTCCTCCAGCGAGTAGACCACCTCGGTCTCCACCTCGGAGACCAGCTTCGCAGCGGGCACGTACTTGCGGAGGATGGCCTCAAAGCGGCGCGAGTCAAAGTGGGCGGTGGCGGCGGCGGTGGGAGAGGCGGCCTTGGCGACGCGCAGCCGGTACCCGGTGCCAAAGGCGTTCTTCAGGAAGAGGCCCGAGCCGGAGCAGACGAGGTGGCCGTCGTTGAGGATGGCGATGCGGTCGGCGAGGACGTCCGCCTCCTCCATGTAGTGCGTGGTGAGGAGGATGGTCCGCTGGCGGCGCAGGCTGATCAGCAGGTCCCAGATGACGCGCCGCGCTTCAGGGTCCATGCCAGAGGTCTGTAAACGCCAAGAAGTTAAAAACATCCTCAAAAGTAAAACCCTTCCCCCCTTACCGGCTCATCCAAAATGAGCGTCTCCGTGTCGCCAATGAGAGCGATCCCCAGCGCCAGCTTCCGCTTCATCCCTCCCGACAGACTGGAGGCAAGGACGTTCTTCTTGTCCTTCAGCGCCAGCATCTCCAGCACGTAATTGACCTCCTTGTTGACGTTCTCCGAGGAGAAGTCCTTCAGGAGGGCAAAGAGGCGCAGGTGCTGGCCCACCGTCAGCTCGTTGAAGTAGATGTTCTCCTGCGGGCAGAGGCCGATGCTGCGCCGGCCTGGTTCGTCTGCGTGAAGACGTTGTAGCCGTTGACGTAAATGCAGCCCGAGGAAGAGGGGAACCTGTTAAACAGCAGATAAAATACAACACAACAAACAAAAACACAACAGTACTTACATTCCGCAAATCATGGACATTGTCGTGGTCTTTCCCCTGTTTGGGAATAGCATAAAGAGATGATTAGCATATCAAAATTCCATGAAATCAACGTACGCTCCATTGTGCCCCAGCAGCACCGTCAGCTGGTTCTCGTAGATGTTCAGCCAGAGGTGATCCACAGCTGGCTTCTTCGCCGAGCTGAACTTCGAGCTAAAGGACTTGCAGAGGTCCTGCACCATGATCCGGGCGTTTAGATTGTCCGGATCCGGTTCGTACTTGGTCGGGTTGAGATGGGGCGCCGCCCGGCCCGATTGAGGCCTGCTGGAAGAGGGGCTCTTCGGGCGCCAGTAGCCGGGGTCGCAGATGAAGAAGGGCGACCGGGGGACGCCGTGCTGAAAGGGCCACACATTGTCCAGGTAGAAGATGAGAAAGGCGTACAGCAGACAGCTGAGGAGAATGCAGAGGAGGACGATGAGGACGCTGAAGTTGCCGTAGATCGTCTGGCGGGTGGCCATGTTCGTCCAGCCCAGCCCGGTGCCCTTGTTCTCCAGGTCGCCGAGGATGGAGAAGTAGAAGATGAGCGAGCCGCAGGGCGTGAAGGAGGTCAGGAGGCGGCCAAAGTTTCCCGCCTCCACGTTTCCGGACTGTGCAATGGAGGGCACCTGGAAGCGGAAGATGAGCGCGCTGGCGACGATCCAGAGGATGGTGGTGGCCACCACGGCAATGACCGGCCTGAAAAAACGAAAAATATGGTCAAAATCTAAAGCAAAAACGTAATCATTAAACTCTCACCGATTAAAGATGGTGGTGATGAGCATGGCAAAGAGAATCAGCTGCGCCCCGTAGCAGAGAAAGAAGGCAAAGAAGAAGGTAATGCTGGACTGCTGCACAATGGGCTCATCCATGAGAAAGAAGAGGTAGGCGAAGATGGCCGCCTGCACCACCAGGATGACGAAGAAGCTGACAAAGTGGGCCGACCAGAAGACCAGGTCGGACATGCCGATCATGCGCAGCATCTCCTTCACCTTGCCGTCCTTCTCGTCGGTGATGCGCTTGACGATGAGGGCACCACCAGGACGTAGCCCAGCACGATGATCAGCCCACGGCGTCGTAGACGTTGAACTTGCTATTTTCCGGCTCTGGTACCGCGGGTAGGGCATTCGGGTGAAGGAGAGGCGGCTGATCAGATGCTCACATTGGGGGCCATTCTGGTGAACCGTGCACGCCTCGCGCAGGTACTCCCGGTTGACGTGCGCGAGACGCGCGTAAACTCCAGGTACTCAAAGTAGTTGGTTCTGCCGGCCGTTGGTTCATCTTGATCGGGTACTTCAGCCCCGTCTGCGAGTTGAAGTTCTTCGAGGAGGGCACGAGGATGCGGTAGCGGAGTTGGCCGGTCGCCGGCGACACCTCGTCAAAGACCAGGCCGAGCAGGGGAAAGTCGGCGGCCAGCTCGCGTTCGGTGTCGTTTTGAATGCGCTTGTCGAGCACCTCCTGCACGAGCGCCTCCGTCGCCAGGCCGTACACTTTGACGTTAGATTGACGAAGTGAGGCGACCATCCTCGCCGCTTCCGGCGTGTTCGGCGCGTACAGCACATCCGTCTCTTTGCGGTCCTTCCGCCGAAAGTCAATCTCATTGAAGTTCAGGTCCATAAAGGTGGGGAAGGTGTCGGGGCCGGCGTAGACGGGGCCCGTAGTAGAGGACGTACTGTCCACGTCGACGTGATGTCCATTGGATGTCTCCGAGCTGCTGTTGATGTTCGAGTAGATGACCACCAGGAAGAGGGGCAGGAGGACGGGGCCGATCAGTTCGAAGAAGGTGGAGATGTAGTGCACCCGACGGGTGATGAAGCTCTTCCAGAGGAGGGCGCGCAGCTGCTTGAGGTAGAGGCCGGTGGCGGTGGAGGACGTCGACCCCCGCCTTCTTCCTGTATCTCCTCCCTTGGATATCATGCTGCTCGTCGAGGTGCTTGAGGTCCGATGGTCGCCGCCCTCTCTGCCCACCATCTCAAGGTACACGGCGGCGGCGGCGGGCGAGGTGCTGGAAGTGTAAGTGGCTGTGGTTGTGTTGGTGCCGGTCTGTTTTGATGAAGAGGTGCGGGTGGCCACAGTTGATGATCGAATGTCGGTGGGAGCAGGGTGAAAAGGAGGAGAGAAGGAGAGAGATCAGTAAGGTGGAAAAAGAATATTGAGTTGAGTATAGCAAGCAAGAAAGAAGACTGGGAAGAGCGCGTCATCAAAAGCGGCAGAAGCAGTAGCTATGACGACGCACTTAGAGAAAAGAGAGAGAGGGACAGTTGCTGGAGAATTTTTTAGTCTTTTTTCAAAGAACAAACAGTTGGCTTTTAAAATTAGAGCCCATAAAGAGAATGTAGCAGGGGCAAAAAATGGCAATCAAGAGAAGGCAATTGAGCGCAGAATGGCATATTGTGTGTCTCTTCTCCTCCTGTGACGCACACTAATTGAGACTTTTAACAATCGAAGTTGTCCAAAACGTCTGATCGTAAAAACCGTAATGTCAGTGGTCAAAATCAGAGCAAGGAAATGAGCTTTTCAAAGCTGCTGCCTACGCTGCTTTGGTTGTCGTCATCACCCGAGTTTGCCTCCTCAGCTTTAGTACGAACCCGTATCCGCCGCAGTCGAGATGATTCATCAGGGTACGCCGCCGAACAATGTGTCATGTACGAGGCAGGTAGTACGGTGGTAGACACTGCGGCAGCGGCTAAACTGAGCAATAGATAGGTAGATGAGAACAATATAGACAGACAGGTAGAAGAGACTACTACCAACGGTGGCAGCTATTCGCTAAAATACGCAAGCATTCGGCGGTGCGGTGGTGAGCTGCCGCTCCCAAAAAAGTGAAAGCTGCAAAAAACAAAAGTGCTTCTTTCGGGTTAACAATTAAAGCAGTGGAAAAAAGTTAACACGACGATGCCTGTGCTGCAGGAGAACTACTGCAAAGGCACAGGTGATGATGGACCCACATTGAGGTTGCAGTAACTGATTGCCAAGGGAAACTTGGATACACTGTGTGAAACGGCACAGCAAATGGTGGTGGTGGTCAAAGCGTAAAGCGAAGACGCACGAGCAATTACCATTCACATTGCGTGTCGTTGATTCATCAGAAGAAATGAAAAGACAGTGCACTCCACACGAGCTGTGACATTGAAACAGTGAACAAGGTGGGCAATTAACAACAATGCGAACTAATTGTGCGGAACCGAGGTGGTGTATCAGTGGACACCCAAATAGGTGCAACTGTGAAAATTTAGCGCAGGGATTATGGAAAGGAAGTACACTCAAGCTGCGAAAGTTTTATCAGCAATAGAAAAAGCAGCTGTTGAAGAGGTAAAACTTACGGGCGTCGCCGTTGTTGTTGCTAAAGTAAGAGCCAAGTTTCAGTAGCAGTCATCGTCTTCCAGCAATCCTCACAAAAATTGGCATTCAATGGCTAGAAAAGGAGAGAGCGTAGGACACAGTATCATCATCAGTATCATCATCGGAGAGTCGCTGAGTGGGAGATAACCGATAAAGACCAAAAGAACAGATGACACTTACCAGCTCGATGTCAGACCAATCCACAGTCCGTCACAAGCAAACAAACAACAAACCGGCAAAACAGTGGCAAACGGAAAAAGAGTATAATGGACAGTGTTTTTGTGTATCTTTCTTTGGTAATTGCACCGGAAATCACAGCAGTTAGAGTTAGTTAGATCATTGTTTGTTCGCCAGAACCAGGAAAAGAGTTGGTAGCCAAGCGCTGCGAAGTTACGCCGCAGAAAAGTAGCGATTGCAGTACTGCGAAATAAAAAAAATGAAAAACAAACCAGCGGACACGTACTCTGTGAAGGGCAGGGCAAAGAAAGCTTTCTCGAGCTCGCGCGCGTGCTTGCTTTCTTTTGTCAACGGCCGCCGCCGCTCCGCTAGTTCAGCAGCAGCAGCAGCAGCAGTTTCTTTCTCTTTCTCTCTCTCATCTTGGACATCGGTTCTATTTCTCTCTCTCTCTCTTCCTTTCACCACCCAAACCCAATCACCCCGTCGCACCAGAGAGTCACTCTCCGACCACTGTTGTTCACAGTTTGACTCTCACTCACCGCCACTGCGTCCTCCACCACCGTCAACTCGCCGTATCATCATCATATCATCATCATCATCGGCCACCACCACCGGCAAAACAGAGTTGTTGTCAACTGTGCACACCATGTCTGAAGCGGCGATCAGTTCCCCAGCGGCGGCAGCGGCGGAGGCAGCTAGCCCATCATCACCGACACCTGCACCAGAAAAGAAGGAGACAACCAGCGGCGGCGGCGAGACTTCTGGCAGCCAAGCGGAGGCAAAGCCAGTCGACCCTGCAACAGCAGCAGAAGCAGCAGCAGCAGCCACCACTACGCTGCCAGACATTGCAAAGCCGGAGAGCGCACCCGAGTCACCGGCGGCGACGGCAGAGGCAGTGAATACAACTGAAACCAGCAGTGAGAAGCCATCCACCGGGGAGACCACGACCACCAACACTACCGACAACAGCTCAGCGCAACCAGCAGCAGAGGCCAGCGGTGGTGAGCAACCGGCGGTGGCTAAAGAAGAGCCCGAAGAAGAAAAGATGGAGGTCGAGGTATGTTGTTGTCACTTGTGCCTTCCTTTCTCACAGCTTCTAACATTGTTCCTCTTATCTCATGACATCATCACCACCCTAGGAGTCAAAGCCCACTGAGGAGCTGGCAACCGCTGAAGCGTCGAACCACGCGGAGAACAATGTGTCCGAGACGGCCGCCGCGGCCACTCCGCCGGCGAGCGAGCCCGTCGAGGCCGAGATGCCCGCCGCAGCCAACGCTGACGTCAAGCCAACGCTGGCAAATCTGCAAGGCACCGGCAGTGACAGCGGCTCCGCAGCGGCCACTCCTGCACCGGCCACGCCGGCCTCTGCCGACTCGGTGAAGGTGAAGAGCGAGCTGAAGAAGGGCGGCTCGGGCAGCACCGCCTCGAAGATTGACCTGCAGAAGGCCCCCGTGCGCCAGTACCTGGACGTGACCGTCGTGCCGGCTCTCCTCGCCGCCCTCTCTGCTGTGGCCCGTGAACGACCGAGAAGCCGATCACCTTCCTGGGCGACTTTCTCCACAACTTTGCCAAGCAGAACTCCAACGAGATGGCCACTGATTAAACAACCACGACAACAACAACAAAAGCGCGCGCTGAAAGGACATACAATTTGAAGAAAGAAATTCCTCCACAAAATAGCTTCCACCAACACTCAAAATCAGTATGTTCTCTTCAACTTCGGAGGTTTTCTCTGTATATGCTCTCTGTCTCTTTTCTTATTTTAAAGCACCCACTTCATTTGGGCACCAACACTTCACACCTACAAACACACACCTACACACACTAGCAGTACCCTCACCGCGGATCGAGACGAATTCCTTTTCCCCTCCTCTTTCCTCGCCGCCGGTGACGATCCTCACTTCTTATCTCTCTCTCTCTATCGTTTCACAAACACACATTTTCTTTTTTTCTTTTATTTTTATTACTACACACAATCTACTCTGTAAGCAGGCGGCGTCCAGATGCCGATCCATTGTCAGCTCAGTCGATGATCCCCACAGACACCACCACCTCTTTTACCAAAACACACACACAAATACACAGACAGAGCACACATTTCTCGCCATCGCTGTCGACACTGCGCTCACATGATGATAATAACCGATTAAAATCACTACTACTATCCTATCCTACCTTATGGATAACATCCCGCAATCAGATGGCTGATTTTGCCCTCTAATTGCGCAGAAAGCTCTCTCATCTTTTGGAATGTCAACAGCAGTAGCAATCGATTCCTAAATCAAACTGAGTAGCTCGTGGTTTACTTGGAATGAAGTCAACATTTGCTAATTAGCAGCTACTGGTGATGATGGCTTCGATGACGTCTCTCTCTCCACCCCACAAAAAAGAGACAGTACCGATTCGAATTGAGTTGTAGACCATGAATTTAGTTGGTTTGTTAGAGTTATCCAGCTAATGAATTGCCACTGCACATTCGCTCAGACAGCAACAGAGACAGAGACTGAGCAACGGCACGCGTAACGTTAGCGACCACCACCACCACTACCGAAATGACGAACAGGTTTGTTTGCGCCGCACACACCTGCATTGGTGGTGGTGGTGGTAGCTCAGGGAAGCATTCGTGGCCGCAGAGAGAGAGAGAAGGGGATACACTTACACTGAAACACAGACTGTGCTAACAGCACTGAAGCATCACCACCATCACCATCACCATCACCACAACAACACACACCCGGGTGACAGAGGAAGACCATTCGAAGAAGCACTCAGGGCGTCGACACCGATCGCCGAAACGATCACAGTTGTGTCACCACCAAAACTGTGTGTGTTTGCGGAAGTGTGAATTCATTTTGCCACAATGAATCTCCCGATCTCCTTTTTCCTCTTCTTCTTACTTTCCATAACCTTCCACTTGACCACCGCCCAGCGCAACCCCTCCATCTCCTTCATCAGCAAGGACAAGGTGGTGAACATCGGCGACCAGCTGGAGCTGAAGTGCCAGGTGCAGGACGCCGGCAACTACCCGGTGCAGTGGAGCAAGCTGGGCAGCCCCCAGGTGACGCTCTCCACCTCGCAGACCATCGTCACGCCCAGCACCCGCCACCACATTCGCTACGACGACCGCGACAGCACCTACACGCTGCTCATCGACAAGGTCCAGGAGATTGATGCCGGTACCTACCGCTGCGAGATCAGCATCGGCGCCAGCAACTACCACCTCAAGAGTAGTGTAAGTGATTGGAGAGTGCGGAAGTTGTTTTTCCCTGGTAACCCTTAAACATTCGATCCTTTTTCTCTTTTGCAGTTCACCGCCGACACTCCTGTCATCGTTCGCATTCAACCAGTGATCTCCGACAACTCCACCCGCTCAGTGATCACCACCGCCGGCTCCCGGGTCGACCTGCAGTGCTACGGAGCAGGTAACCTCGGTCTTCTTGGTCTTTCTAAAACTCCAAACCTTACCTATTTTAACCCTCTTAGGCTACCCCCAACCGATCATCAGCTGGCGGCGCGAAAAGCACCGCCTCCTTCCCAATAACATGGCCTTCTTCAAGGGAAATACCCTGACGATTGGAAACGTAAGCAAGGACGACCGCGGCACGTACTACTGCGTGGCGGACAACGGTGTCGGCAGTGGCGCCCGCCGCCACATCGGCGTCGAGGTGGAGTTCGCCCCCTACGTGTGGAGCATCCAGCCGAAGGTGGAGCAGGCGATGCAGTACGACGCCGACCTCCACTGCCGCATCGAGGCCTTCCCCTCGCCTTCGGTGGCCTGGTTCAAAGATGGGCAGGAGATTAGCGACAACCAGAACTACAAGATCAGCACCTTCGCGCGCAATGACGACTTCATGGACATGACGCTGAGGGTGAAGCGGATTGAGAAGCGGCAGTACGGCACCTACTTCTGCCGGGCGATGAACAAGCTGGGCGGCAATGAGACGGCCATTACGCTCGTCGAGTCGGTGAACATTGTCTGTCCGCCCGCCTGTGGAGTTGGCTTCCGGACTAGTGGGGCTGGGAAAAATCTGGCCGGAAATCAGTTGATCATCACCATCATGACCGTTTTCTGCCTGATCTTTGCCGTTTGAATCCGCACAGTATCCAGTATTCATAAGCACTTCGAGCTTTGGAGTTTCTTCAAGTGCAATCCATTCTTTCTTTCTCCGCAATGCCAAAGCTCAAAGTACAACACATTCCTACATTTTTTTCACTTTTTCTTCCCGCATACTGCCCAACGTTTGCCATCGCCCTTCGATCGAGGACTCCTAAGCGCACCTTCACTTCCCCTTCTTCAGGCATAACAACAGTACACCCCAGTCCTCCACTCTACTCTATCATTTCACCTTTGTAGCCTTTATCGAACGTTAACTCTCGCTTTCATAGACTTTAATAGTACCCTTTTTATTTGTAAATGATTTATCGCCTTCATCATCACCATCATCAACCACACTTTAACAACCGCAGCAGCAATCTCAGTCAGCTGCACAATCACCACAACATTCATCCTTACCTATTGTACATAAGAAAAAGATAAAAGGGTGATTTTGTTTCAATTTGTTAGTGTTGATTATTAGAGTGTTACAGTCAATTAATTAATTAGCTTCCCTAACCGAAAACAGACACTAGGTCCTCCTTCTTTTTGAGCCAATGTCAACAGTTCGGACAGGAGGTCTCATTGCAGAGGTGGTAGTTCTCTGAGAAGGTAGAAGAGGAGGAGTTGGAGGCGGTGCAGTTGCTGCCGACACTGCCTACACTTCCAACACCACCACCCCACCACCGCCGCCCACATGCTCATAGCCACCTGGATCAGGCATCAAGTGGTTCATCATGTTCATCACCGGCTGACTGCTGGAGCCGCTGGAGACCTTCCGCACGCGGTCATCCTCGTAGCTTCCATAGTGGTCGACGTACAGCAGCGAATTGTCCATGGGCGACTGGACATTGCTGCTGTTGTTGGTGGGCGTCAGTGTGGACCAGTTAGGCTGATGATTTTGGCTATTGTTGTTACTGTCAATGGGCGGCGAATCGAGCCCGCCAAAGTGCAAACAGCCGCCCGGGCCGATGGGCTCAATGGTGAGGCGGATGCGCTTCATCAGCGGCCCGGGCGTCCGCCCCCGGGCCTGCATACTGGAGATGTTGCTCAGGTGGGCGGGGTTGCTGCTCGGCTCTCCAATGCTGCCATTTGGCTGCTGTTGTTGTTGGCTGCCACTGTACATACCACCACTGAAGCCATTGTTGCTGTCATTGATGTTGTTGTTGTTATTGCTATTCTCATATCCTGAACTGTCCCCGCATCCGTTATTGAGCATTTCTTGGTTGTGGTTGTTATTATTACTGTTGTTAGTGATACTTTGATTGTTGTTGTTGTGGCTGTTGTTGCTGCTGTTAGAGCTGTAGTTCTTCGGTCTGAAGGCCGGGCTGACGGCGGCCATTATCCTCGCCGCGTCCTGCTTATCGTTTGCATTGAGAAACAGCCGCTGGTACTGCCGGTGCTGCTCGGCGTGGCAGTCCGCGTGGTCCGCCCCGTCTCCACCGGGCACAAAGGCGCACTTCTGCAGCGGCGAGCTCCACTCCTCGTGGGCGTCGCGGATGTTCTGAATGAGCGCCCGGAGCTCATCGTGGGCCCGCTTCGTCAGCGGATCGTAGTAGGGCAGCTCGCCGCGGAGGCGGTTGTACCAGCTCCAGATGTTCGGGTAGGAGGTGAGGTCGAACTCGACGGCCACCTCGAGCAGCGTCACCGAGCGAGGATGCTCAGGTCGGCGATGGTCAGGTGGTCACAGGCGACGTAGTGCCGGTTGATGAGGAAGATCTCGAGCAGGGTGAGGGCGTCCGTCACCGCCACCATCTTCTCGCCGCGGGAGGCGCTGTACTCGCCGGGAAACTGATTGTGAGGAGAGAAAACGATTGAGATTTAGAAATGTTGAACCGCAAGTTGACCACCTTTTGTTTTGTTTTGTACCGTGAATTCGTAATGCACCGCCATCACCGCGTGACTAAGCGACTTCAGGTCAAAGTTGAGCAGTCGGTCCACGGTGGCCCGCTGCTGTGGGTCGCTGGGGTAGAGATCACAGTGGGGGGCGTAGCGATTGCAGAGGTACTGCATGATCGCCCGTGACTCCCAGAGGATGAAGCCGTCGTCGTCGATGACGGGCAGTGTGTGGCAGGGGTTGATCTGGTCATTGAGAAGTGTTGTTAAGATTTTAAATAAAATGTTAGTCCACCTTACCTTTCTAAACTTCTCCGTTCGCGTGTCAATGTAGCAGCGGACAGTGACCTCCTTCAGTTCAATGTTGAGGTGCATTGCCAGCATCTGCACCGCTCGGCAGGATGGCGTAATGCGTGAGGTGTAGAAGATGATCGGTCGACGGCTGTTGCTGCTGTGTGTGTATTGGCCGGATCATCCCCTCCACCACTCGAACTCGGCGGTGACCACTCGCTGAAGGACATTTTGGGGTTTTTACTGAATTCGATATGTTATGCAATAAAAAGCAGTTTACTTGACATCAAGCGGAAAGAAGTGCCGAATCACTTTCTGAATAACTTTGCTTGGCAAAAGTCACCCTTTGAAAAGCACTGACTGATTGATAAAACAAATCTCAGCCTTTTGAATTTGTCACCACCCAACTTTTGTTGTTGTTATTGCTGTTGCTGATGATGATGATGATGATGATCACTGTTGACGTCACCTTAGCGTTTGCGGTTTTCCGACCCAGCGACTAGTGGTGCTCAGCAGCAGCAGAAGTTTGGACAATATCTGCAGCATGTGATTTGGTGCTGCACCCGTTTGGGATGATGACTGGTGTCGACCGTGGATGTTGGGATTCGCAAGGCAGCTGAGGATCAGCATCCACAAAGCCAAAAGCCCAAATCAAGCAAGCAAAAGCAGCAAGAGACAAGAGACGAGCACTCCAAACTGGGCGCACCAGCAAATACACAAAAAACTTTTGGCAGTGATACTGCGGCAAGTTAAATAGCAGATTTTGAGCAACACAGTGTGCAAAGCTGTGGAAAGCTGTAGAAGAACGTGAGCACCGCCATTACTCGCTCTCTTGCTCTCTCTCGCTCTTGTCTTATCAACAGCTATCCACTACTAACCTTTTTGAGCGACGAGTTTGCTGCCTAGCTGACTGACACTGCAAAGTGCTCGTCGTCGTCGTCGTCGTTATCAGGAACAGCAGGAGCAGCAGCAGCAACTGCAGTGAGTTACTACACCGTAACCACTGCCATCATCGGTTGGGTATCATTATCGAATACGTCGCAACATCGACGTCGAATTGCAGAGTTGGCCAGAGAGAGATGGCAGATGGCAGCTGATAGAGTGCGCTCAGAGAAGAGGAGGAAAGCAAACGGGCAGATAGGACCGGATCGAGTTGAAGCAGCGCCCCGTTATCAGTGTATAAAGGCTCTTACTTACCACTTTTTGCCTGTATTATTTATTGGCGCTGCTCAACATCACCATCTGCTGCTGCTTCTGCTATAAAGACTAAATGTAAACTGATACGCTGAAGATGAAGTGGCGTTGATGATGGCAGTGTTGATGTTGATCGTGGTTGTGCTGGTGACGATGGCTTTGCTGATGATGATGATGTTCTTGCTGGTCTAGACACTTCTTCTGACTAGTAGTACTTCTCTCTCGCTCTCGGGAACATCACGTGAGGAAAAAAGGGGACGCAAAACTTTTTCTTTTTTTTGTAACCAGCTCTACTATCTTCTGACACAGTAGATGGCGCAGCCGGCTTGGTCACGCCTTCAGAAAAATAAAAACAGAAGTGCTCACATGTGTGTGTTTCTTTGCTTGCATCAAGCAAACTGCCGGTGGAAGTCACCACTAAAGTGGACTTACTTTTGCTTCTTCTTCTTATTAAAAACCGAAGATGGTCAAGGAGGAGATCGAGGATGACATTCGCCAGCTGGAGCTGGGCAAGTACAATCTGCTGGAGGAGATGACGGAGGAGATGGAGGAGGAGGATGAAATCATCGCAACGGTAATCGTAAACACATCGTTTTTTTGAAATAAACTTATCTATTCTCTCCCCCACCACAGTACGACATCATGCCCATCGCCAACGACAAGTACAAGTGCATGTCGGTGACTGGGCTGAAGGACGTCTCGTGCGAACGCGCGACTCGAAGGTGCACCTGCGCGTCGACCTGCAGGAGTTCAAGATCACCGCGAAGACGATGATGGACGACTCGCCGACGGTGTGGGTCAGCCGACAGACGAACCACCTGGTGGACACGCAGGCCTACCTCTTCCGTCTGCCGATTGCCTCCATTTCCAGCAGCCTAAACGATAGTAGCGGTGGCGGCGGTCAGAGCATGGCCGGCTCCGCCAGCAACCACCATCACTACCAGCCGCAACCGCAGCACCTCGCCGCCTTTGTCCCCATCGCCTCGCAGCATGTGCTCAACTTCCTCGAACGAGAACAGCGGCCGGTGAAGAGCAGCGACGAGGAGAGCAAGTGCCACGAGGACGTCTACCAGATGCCGATTGCCTCGCGCAACAAGCACCAGCAGCTGACGATTGAGATGCGGACGCGCGTCTACCGGGCGGTGGAGCGGGTGAAGGTGGAGGACAGCAAGACCTACGACAAGTTCATCGACGAGCTCTTCGCCCGGCGGCACGGCAAGGCCCGTCAGCTGCAGCAGCAGTCGGCTGAACTGGGCGATGAACAACTGAACCAGCAGGACAGCCTGAACACCTCCAACAACGCCAACACCTCCATCACCACCACCATCTCCCCAGTCGTTGTGGAGCCGTACGAGCCGTACGCCGACATTCTCAGCTGCCCGCACTGGCAGATGAGCCGTCTCAACCTGAGCGACATTCGCCGCCTCGACGACGCCGACCTGCAGCTGCAGGCCCTCCTCCGCAAGGGCCAGGTGATGACCTTCGCCGAGATGCGGGACATTCTCGCGGTGGAGGACACCGGCGCTCTGTTGAACAGCCTGCCCACCTTTGCCCTGCTCGTCTTTGGCAACTGGGTCGTCAAGAGCCACCTGCTCTATCAGATTGACGCGCTGCTCGACTCGGAGGCGACGCAGGCGCACTACCGCGATCTAATTGCCGCCCGGGACTACCTCCTCTGGACGTTGGTCGCCCGACGAGGAAGTACCTTTGAGGAGCTTATCCAAAGTTTAAGGTAATTGAGATGAGGAGGGGAGTTTTTGAATTAAATTATTTAATTTCTCCATTTGGCAGAAAACCGCCGACCACGAGGAGATTCTTAACCGGTTGACCATTCGGCGCGGTCTCCACGAGCCGGTCAGCTTTGTCCTCCCCGAGGATACTGACTTTTTAAGGATGTGAG
Source organism: Tyrophagus putrescentiae (assembly GCA_024499935.1). Taxonomy (NCBI): domain Eukaryota; kingdom Metazoa; phylum Arthropoda; class Arachnida; order Sarcoptiformes; family Acaridae; genus Tyrophagus; species Tyrophagus putrescentiae. Next base: position 10,355,643 of record JAMZRA010000002.1, on the reverse strand, counting down.
TAGTGTGCAGAGGTGTTTGTGTTGATTTTTGTATAATTAAACTCTTTCCACCCACTCTCAGGAACGTCCCGGGCCTGCTCAGCATGCAGAAAAATACACTAAAGCAGCTGGAAAGGCACAAGTCCTACGGGGGATAATAATAGTTTTAATAGTAATAATGAAATGTTCTGTTTTTGCAAATAAAAAGATGATTTATTGTTTTCCACACATCACAAGTTTTTTTCCGAAAAATTCTAAAGCACGTCATAAAAGATTCTTTTTATTAACAATCAAAGCACACGTTTACTTCATTTTAGTGTTCTGACGAGCAAGTGCAATCTTTTCACCACACCCATTGTTTCAGTAGAATGGCATCTTCATCCACTACTTCTTCATCGATTGCTGAGCAGAGCAAGAATAAACAACTCCATCAGGTAATGATTTTGTTGTGTACTTTAGATTTAACCCATTTTCACTTTCTTCCTTCTCTTCCCCCGATTTGTAGTTCCGAGTGAGCGCCCTGAAGGCCGAATGCGAGCGTCAGCTTTCGGCAAAGTTGACCATCGACTCGGTGCTGCCCATCCTCCAGTTCGCCGACCTGAACAGTGCCGCCACGCTGCTGGAGAACTGTCTGCAGTTTGTGGGTGTGCACGCCTCGGCGGTTACTGACGCCGCAGCCTGGGAGCAGTTCACCGCAGTTGCCCGCCCCCAGCTGGTCTCCGAGGTGCTCGCCCGAATGATGACCACCATGTGGAACATTTGAAGGAGGGGAAAGTGTCTTTTGGTTTTATTGGTTTTATTTTTTTTCTGCTATTCCCAAACTGTACTTTTTGACGATTTTACTTTTAGTAAGCAAAAGGTTTATAAAATATCTTTTTCTACCTTTCACTCACTTGCACCATTTTTATCTGCCAACAATCGCAAGTCCATCCAAAGTTACCGGAAAAAAATTCTGAAACGCGTCAGACAAACGGACAAACACCTTTTTAGCTTTCAGCAGTAGTGCACTGCATTTTCATTTAATGACACGTCGTATTTGATTTAGATTGCAAGTCCATTCAAGTCAAGTCCCTTTCAGGAGAATGGCAGTGCCAGGCACTCCCTCATCATCGTTCAAGTTCACCCTCAAGGTGACCAAGTTCACCGTGAAGGCCACCTTTGTCATTGAAGACCTGGCCTACTACCGAGTGATGTCAAACATCAGCTACGAGCCGTTGGAGTCGCCGCCTTTCTACGCCCCTGAGCACGATCTGCAGTTCAAGATTTTCTTCTACCCGAATGGAACTGTGAATGTGCAAAAGCCACTGCTGAACAAGTTCACTGCTGCGTGCGTGCAGGTGAAGACCATTTCCGGTGGTGATGGTGGTGGTGGTGGCCAAGGAGCCGGTGGTGATGAGGTGGTGATGAAAAGTGAGTTCTGGAAGGAGGATGCAGTCATTGCCGTGGACTTTTTGATTGCCGCAACAACGGAAGAGAAGGATGGTGGAGAAAATGTGAACTCCATGCACTACCGTAAGCGTTGTTTTAAATGGAAAAGCTTTTCAAACTAACCTTTTTATTCTTTTGTATATTTAGGAGGAGAGTACTCGTTTGAAGTTAACTCGCCCTGTTTGCTGCCAATTGAGTACGCCGACTGTTGCGGCTTTCCGGAGTTTTTCGATGGAGGAAAACTGGTGCTGGAGGCTGAGGTAATTGGGGCTAGCTCGTACTTTTTTTGCTGAAATTTACTATTTTTTCCCCACCTCCCAGATCAAGGTCTCCTACCCTACAGACGCCTTTTCAGGCATTTTCTGTCCTTTGTCTCCGGGAATTGTCCTCAATGTGGCTCAAAACGGAAGTGCTCACTTTAAACGGATGAAGGCTCTTCTAGAGCACGGCGGCGCCAACAGTGACGCGACTTTGGTGGCCAGTGACGGTCAGGAGTTCAAAGTGCACCAGTTTCCCCTGTCGACGCACTCGCCTGTCTTTGCAGCCATTTTCGGACAGGATCAGAAGCAGAAGAAGAAGAAGAAGACCACCACCAGGAAGTCAGTGCAAATCGAGGTGGATGCATCCGCAGAGGCGGTGCGCACCCTTCTTCACTACATCTACCTGGGCACTGTGGCCAGCAAGGAGGAGCTGACGGTGGAGCTCCTGTCTGCCGCCGATAAGGTACTACTGATAAAATTTTTTTGTTTTGTTTTGTTCCGTTTACTAATCATTTTCACCTCTAAATCTCCACCAGTTCCAAGTGGACGATCTGAAGTTGGCCTGTGAGCGTCACCTGCTGCGGCAGCTGACCACCGAATCGGTGTTCCCGTTGCTCGTGCAGGCCGACCTGCACGGTGTCCCCAGCCTGAAAGAGAGCTGCATCAAGTATGTCCTCTTTCACTCCCCCCAGTTGACTACCGCCGCCTGGAAGAAGTTCATCAGCGCTGTTCGCCCTAAGCTCTTTGCAGAGGTGGTCATTCGAGTGGCCTTGAATGGAATTGATTAGTTGACTTTTTGATGGTGTTATTGTGTTTTATGCAAAGTAGAATTTGCACTGTACTGTGTTTACACTTGTAAAAAGATAAAAAGATGTTTTCACAAAGTCTGTTCCAATCATTTGAATAAATGCAGATTTATTTTACAGTTTCTTTTATGTACAGAACCGGATGTTTTCTTAAAGGTGTCTTTGACGACTGTTGTTGTTGCTTTATACAAAGAATTATGGTATTTTTGCTGTATAATTTGAAGTGTTTATTTTGTCAATTGTATAAGTATATTTGATAAAAAGTCACAGAGTCTATAAAGTTAGGGCTGGTAAAAGGGGGAAGTGGTGGAGGAGGTCAGTGGTGATCAGAGAAGAAGTGCACTTTGTGAAGTGTTTGGTGGTGGTGGTGGTGGTGTTGATTTGGGTAGTGGTGAACTAAACTAAATAGTGGTGACCTTCGCTTGTTTGTTAGTGCTGTTAAAAAAGAGCTTTTTGCCCATGTCAACAAAGACCGAAGCGTCTCTGTTAAAAAGAAGATTAGATGAGACCAAAAACGATCACAGGACATATCGGGTTAATCAGGGGATGAGTTAGCGAGTGTGGGCCGTACGGGGCAAACGTGACAAACAATTGTTCCCTCTTTCTAAATCGATTCTTTTCCATTCTTAGCCCATTTGCGGCTTTTCAGTCTGCTTTCCTCTCCATCATCTGGGTTCAATCAGTCAAACGACCCACAGCACTCGGTCATGTCAATTTCGAATCGTTTTGCCAATCAAACTGAGAATGCACCCAATTCGATAACGATTCAACAGTGCTCTTACACTGCTTTTCTTCACTACCAAAGTGGCTCTTGGCAGGTGTTAAGTGCCCGGATCGGGAAAAACAGACACCGTCATAACATTATCATCACCAGCAACCTTGTTGTTCAACAGCGTCTTCTGCTGTTCCATTTTCAGCTGCTCAAGTCGCAAGTCAGTGGAGGAGTTTATAGACTTCCCGGTTCTGTCAACTTTCGATGATGATGAAGATGCTGAAAAGGTCTCCCCGTCGACGAAGTATCGTTTTCCTAGTCCCCGCAAACGGTACCTGTACCTGAAGAGGTAGACGAAGACCATCAGAGTGAACAGGAGGATGGAGACAATGGAGACAGAGGCGAACAGTGAATAGTCTGCAAATAAAAGGGGAGTGTGAGAGAATGTGTGCTCTGCTGAATGAAGGTGAGTGTGTTGTATGCTGGTGGTGGTGATGGGGCTCACAGAACAGGAAGAGTAGGAGGAAATGGTAGAAATGAAAATAGAGATGAGTAAGAGAGGATGCTGCCGCTGTTGCTGCTGCTGCCGTTGCTGCTTCAGATCAGTTTGCCTGCTGTGTGCGAAGATGATGAGAATGATGATGATAGTGATGATAATGTGTGCATTCAAGTCCAGGTTGATAAAGGTTGGTTTGTGGCCTTTGGGGTGATAGCCTTGGACGGAAGTTGTGCAGGTGTGTGTGACCAGGTATGAGTTTTTGTGGTTTGTGAAATAAATAAGCGATGTGTGGGTGTAATGAGTGTGAGAGTGGTGATGTGATGTGATGGTAATGCACAGCATTGACAGCATTCATTGATTGCTTTTTTCTTTCCTTTTTCTGTTTCTTTAGTCTGTCTCCATATAAGCCTAGCTAAACTTGTGTCTGTTTTTTGTGTATAGTATCACTATGTAGTGTAGCAAGAGTACACTGATCACAAAATATGGTGGTGGTGATGATGATGATGATGAGAGAATGATATTAGAGGCGCGCGCGAGTTTGCCCTCCGAAAAACAGGGGAAAGTGAAATGAGCGAGAAAAGAGGGTTAGGTAGAATGTGAGACGTTAAAGAAAGGAAAAAGAGAGACGGAGGATATGGCCAAGTGGAACTGGTGGAATTGATGGACATGAGTTCAATCGGACAGGACAGTTCTCTACAAAAGTAACTGCAGGTGATGGGAGTGGACAAGAAAGAAGGCACAACAAGAGGAAACAATGAAGAGGAGGGTGGACATCATGGTTGGGATAACCAGAGGGGGCTGTCCGGAGTGGACGAGCGCCGGTGGGCGGTTTGGCTGTCGACTGAAAAACTGTTTGTTGTTGTTGTTGTTGCCACTGTTTTTGCCATTTGTCTGCTGCAGCTGTCCATCTCCACCGTCCACCGTCTGCCGCTCCACATTGCTCATGTACTGACTGTGACTGTGGTGGTAGCTGTGGTGATGAGGATGGTAACCACCACCGGAACCAGGAGGTGGATGAAGGGGCCTAGGATTCTGGTGCTGACTTCGACTGTTCGGCGAGGCGTCGTCCTCCTCATCGTACTCGTTGTAGTCGTGGTCCAGGTTTTGCCTCGGCGGGGGCGGCAACTCTGCCGGCGTTGGCAGCTTTCCGAAGACAGCTGCCGATGAGTTGTTCTTGCCGTTCTTGTTACCGTTATTGTTGTTCTTGTTGTTGCTGTTGGCTTGGTTGACTAGAGTAGTAGGATGGAAAGGGAGGAAGGGAAGGGAGGGAGGACAAAGAGAGCAAAAGAAGAAGAAAGAAAGAAAACACAAAACGGCGAACAAGGAGAGAGAGAGAGAGAGAGAGAATGAGAAGACAGGACAAAAAAGAGAAGAAACATTAAAAGCGTGAAAGACTTTGAAAGGAAGAGTATCAGTGTATGGGAGTGAGTGTATGAGTGTGTTTGTGAACCGAAAAAGGTAGTTGAAAAAGAAGAAGGAGATAAAAGGAAAAAAAGAAGAAAATAGCCAGCCAAAAAAGAAAAAGATAATTTTCGTGTAGGAATAAGTAGTAGTAAAGTGGTGAGGAAGAGAAAGAGAAGTATGTGTGCTCTCATGCATGATCATTCGAAGAACTACTCAGAAGAAAGGGGAAGAAGAAGAAGAAAAAGACATCGAGGGCACATGCTGAAGAGAGAGAAAGAAGGAGAGACCATTGTCTGTCTGTTTGAGAGAGATTCTCGCTAGTTGATCACCAGTGTGTCTGTCTCGATTGCAACAATCGAATTGAAGAAGAAGCGGTGGTACAAGGCACACTGACACTTTTAGGACTTTAGAAATAGCCTCCTTATAAAGTCTAAGTAGTGATCGTGGTTGAATGTGTGCGAGAATGAATGAATGAACAAAGTGTGTAAATGTGTGCATTGATTTGGATGGTGCGGGAGAAGGGCAAACACACACAGGCACACGGGCAAACGGGCAAACAGGCAGGCAGGCAGAGAAGACGGGCGAAGAATAGAGAAAGAGAAGAAGAAGATAAAATGAAGAGAGAGGGGGAAAAAACAAACAAATAGTCACGATCAGGAAAGCAGGCACATAAAAGCAAGGGGGATGAAAAGAGGTAATGGTGAAGGGGTAGTGGGCTATAGCCTTCCGGTTAGTAAGTTAGTGGTAGTGCAAAGCGACATGCAGGATGAACATGCAAATAGTTGATGGTTGATAGTGTGTGGGTGTGTGTAAATGAATTCAGTTTTGAGGTAAGTAGTGTGCAAATGGCATGCAAGTCTAGTGAGTATTGATAGTATTTTTTCAAGTATTGCAAAGTCGTGAATTGTGTGTGTGGTTATTTTAAATTATAGGGTTACTCTTCCCAACTTTATAATTATATCAGAAAATCAGGAGAGGACGCCCAGTGCGATTCTCATTGAAAGGAAAAACCTACCGAAGATGATTCTAGAGTTGTTGTTGCCGTTTTTGATTCCTGAAGCGGATGCTGATGCAGTGGCAGATGAACTGCTGCTGCTGCTGTTGGCCTCGGTGCCATCGATGCGGTTATCAGACACCTCGGGCGCCTTTGAGCCTCCGCCCTTGCCAGCATTTGATGGTTGTCCCACTGATGGCGCCTTGCCAACCTTTGGCGGACTTTTGTGCTTTGATGGCTGCTGCTGCTGCTGTTTGGAGCCAGGGGAAACGCCTCCCTTCTCCTTCTCCTTCTCCTGCTCCTCCTCCTCTTCATCATCCTCTTCCTCCTCATCCTCAATAACCTCTCCTCCAATTTCCTCCATTTTGGGGATGTTGTACTTCTGGACAAAGGCCTTCGGGTAGGGGCTTCTCGCCGTGCCGTACATCACCAGCGTCCACTCGTGCAGGATGGCCAGGTCTAAGGGAAAAAATGTTAGAGAAGAATTAAAAATCCAAAAGAACTCACTGTTCCGCCCGTGGTTGATCACCGTCAGCTTCCACTTGCCGGCCGGCCGTTCGCCCCAGCAGTGGACCGTCATGAAGGGCCAGTTGGCGAAGCCCATCCGCGAGTTGTCCATCGGCCGGACGGCGAGCAGCGTCGAGGTGGTGCCCGCCGGCGAGGTGAGGCGAATCTCAATGTCGCCGCGCTTGTACGCCGTCAGGTTCACCTTCACCTGGACGTGCTCCAGGTAGGAGACTGTGTCGCACTTTGCCGGCTCCTAAGATAAAGAGGAGGAGGTTATTATTAGTCAGAAAAGACGAGAAATGGAGGAAAAAGGAAAAAGGAAAGAGGCGATAAGAAGGCGACTGCTTCTGCATAAATAGTTTTGCGTAAGTTGTAGCTCCAACTGCAACTCTTCCCTCTAAGCGTTTTCAAAGTCTTTCAAAGTTTTCCTCTGCCAAGTGTTTCTAAAGCTAATCAATTCAGAGCAGTGATACAGATCACCTTCGTCTCCTGTGCTATGCTTCTGCAATCGTCTGAACGGTACGGCAGCACTTTGCTGCTAACTAACTAAATAACTAACTTAGCTAGCGAACTCAATTTGACAGAGAAAGGACACTTGCTCTTGAAAGGAGCACTCTTCTTGGCTGTTGTTGTTGTTGTTGTTGTTGATGGCAGAAGCTAATGCTAACTAACTATCGAACTAACAAACTTGCAAAACATCACTTGCATGATCTCTTGTCTGTTCTTTGAGTGAGTGTGTTACTTACCGGTCCTTCAAACTCTTCAGTCTTTCCGGGACGGATGGTGCCGCTAGAGACGGAAGAGGGGAAAAAGAAAGAAAAAAGTGAAAGATTAGCATCATTTGCGACAGTGGCAGTGACAGCTGCAGCAGCAGAAGCAAAAACAACAACGGCGTTCATTTGTGAAAAAATTTAGTACGCATAAAGTCCTAATTAAGTGTAAAGGATAATAATTAAACTGATTAATTAATTAACGACTGCAACAGCAGCTAAACTAAAAGAGCACTCGGGTGAAAACTACAGGTGACAGTAGCAGAAATGGTCGATAATCGAAGGTCACACTTTTGGCTGAAAGTCGATCTTCCTGACAAAAGTGCGCAAACACAAAAGAAGAAAAAGAGGATATCGTTCGTCGAAAAAACAAGAGCAAGCAAAGCACACAAACTCTAGCACGTCAGTCTCTAGTTGATCATCGATTAGATCAATGGTGGATAGCGCTCTGGCTCTGGCTGATTGGACGTCAATGTGAACAGGGGACAGACAGACAGTAAATAGTACGCTTCAGCAAATAGGAGAAGTGGTAATTGAAAGTGTGCTGATGACCTGTGTTTGCCAGGTGATCACAACTGGCAGTGTGTCACAAAGGTGTGCTTGCTCGCAGAGGCGACAGTGACAAGTGCCAAGTGACGACGACGACCACCTCTTTTTTCCCCATTCTTTCTATAGATTGGCATTTCATCGACGATTTTGCCTCTTTGTCTTTCCCTTTCCTCTTCTTCACTTCTCTCTCATTCGACGTCTCACTTCTTTCTGGCACTCTTGTGCTGTCATTCAGTGTTTCAATTGTGTCCTCCTTTGTTCAATTCGATCGTCCAGCAGTGGAAATGAGAGAAGAGCAAATGGAGCATGTAGCACCATGTAGCACCTTGCGTAATGGAAACTGACGGACAGTATTTGGAGTGCTCAAAAAAGAAAGCAAAAAACAAACAGAGACAGGCAACAGTGGTGGTGGTGGTGGCCATCTGTCAAAAGTGGTCACCAGTTTTTTGGGGTGCTATCAGTGGTACAGCGAAAATCCAAACAGCCGTTGTCACCTCCACTGATCTCCACTGATCTTTGAAAGCAAGAAAAAACCGGTATGTCACCACCACCACCAGAGCACTTCCCACCACCACCACAGCAGCAAGACCACTTAGCAGATATCACCAACCTCAACTACCACCACCACCAGAAGCAAATGAGCATTTGTGTGTGAACTGTGTGGGAACAGTGTGTGTGTGTGTGCAAGACTAGAACACTGGCTGACAAGTAGACAGACACATATGCTAAGCAAATTATGATCGTAAAGTAAAAGTGGTCGTTAGGAGCAGCAGCAACGACTAAACAGGAAATGCTTTCTGCACAGCAACAGCAGCAGCAGTAGTAGTAGTAAGAAGAAGACGAAGTAGGAGCAAGCAAGCAAGCGCACACGTGTGCCCAAAGGTGCCGAAAGACGTTCTCTAACTGAGCAATCGATCAGAGCTGTGCGAACACGTCTGTTTTCAATTAATCACCAATTAGCATCACTAATCGAGCGAGTAGACTAGACACAGCTCATTGGAAATTAGAAATCAAAAGGTGTCGACCACAACGGCAGCAGCAGCAGAAGCCTCGCTCATTGGGAAATACTTTTCCAGAGCTTCCACTAAAGTGAATAAAAAAAGTTAAAACACGATCTGCGGAAGTCAGACCAGCAGCACGCTCGCCTCTGGCATTCCCAAAGACTAAAGGATTGCGGTTGGGGTGGTGGTAGTAAAGCTTGGAAGGCCAAGTTTACGAGAGATGAGGTGCGGCAGACGACTACTGCTGCTGCTGATACTGATCTCTTTTGTAGTGGTGGTGGTCACTGGCCGGTGACGAAGAGAAAGAACGCATAGTATCGCTTCGGTGATAAGTAGTGCACAGGATAGTTCACACAACTACAAACTGAAAAAGAAAGAAGCAGAAGCGACACGCAGATTCCTGCAGGCAGATAATGGACAGAAAAAAGAAAAATGGCGATGGTAGTGCAATCAGCAGCGTACCATCATCGCCATTTGTGCTGCTGCTGACAAAGATGGCAGATGACAATGTCGCAATGTCTTCAGTATTCAGTATTCAGTATTTTTTGCTGCTGTTCTTGTTCTCTGCCATCTTCAGGCAGATCAGGCACACCGTCAGCAGCATTTGCAATCATCAATGTTGCGTGTGCCTTTTAAGAAATGTTCTGCTGTGCATAAAGTGCAGCAAAAAGATTTGCATTTTCCCACTAACTCTTTTTGTGGTGGTCGTGGTGCAGTGCACTTCTTCTTTTCCTTCTGTACCACCACCGCCACTACCATCATCATCATCAGCAGTAGTAGAAGAAGAAGAAAAAGGACCACCAAGGGAATGAATGCAAGTAAAGAAAGAAAGAAAGAAAGAAGCATAAAGCGCCGCTGAAATGCTGATGGTGGTGGTGATTGTATCAACCACTCTTTTCTGCTACTGCTGGAACACTACTTTGCAGCAACAGCAGCAAGTGCGTGCGCCTCTCCCTCTTACTCCCAAAGAAGAACAAGAAAAAGAAGTGAACAACACAATCGCAGGCGAGGGAGAGCAAAAACGAAGAAAACAGAAGAAAACTGTAGCAACAGAGCAAAAAAGCGCATTTAGCCGGTCGACAGCTTGCCTGCTTTGGCAAGCAGCAACAGCAGAAACTGAAAAAGCGTTTAAAAAACTGGCTAACGATAATAAACTGAAAAGAAAAGAACAACAAAACAACAGCGCTGAACAGAGCACTGAAATGTTTCGTGTGTGGTGTGCGAATGGAGCTCTGAAATGCTCAGGAGCACTGACAGGCTCTTGCAAGTACAAGAACGCCTGTCATGCGAAACTGATGAGAGAAAAAAAGGAGAAAGAGAAACTCCCGCTTCGCTGAACCCTGAAACTTTTCCAGAGTTATCACCACCACCACCGTCACCCTAACCAAACACCAAAAAGATAGATACCCTTTCCTAAAAACTCACGCCCAATTTTTCACCTCCTAATCTAACCATTTGAATGCAAATCACTGAAAACAAAGCCCACTTACTCATTGGTCACCCGGTAGCGCATCTCACAGCGCGTCTGCGCCGGCACCGGCCGCCAGTCGCGGGCGTAGTCGACCATGGCGGCGGCGTCCAGCAGTCCGTAGCCGAACCAGTGGCTCACATTGCGGCCGACGCCATTCGTAGCCCAGTCATGGCCACCGAGGTGCTTCTGCTTCGCCGTCAGCACCACAATGTGCTGCATGTCGCGCCAGCTGAGGTTCGGGCTGAGGAGGAGGAGGAGGGGAAAGTGATATGTTAATTTCCAATAAAGTTCTCCAAAACTTCACTACACTTACTTCGCTTCCAGCGCCAGGGCGCAGATTCCGGCGGCGAGCGGCGCCGAAGCGCTCGTTCCCGTATGTGACGCCGTACAGCCGTGATGCAGGTCGGTGGTGACAATCTGCCGCTCCCCAAATGAGCCACTGCTGTAGGTGGTGGCCAGTGTGCTGCTGCACGCCTCACTATACCACGGCACGCTGCCCTTCTCCGTCGCCGAGCTGATGGACAGCGTCCAGATGGAGTTCGTGTAGCCGTCGCAGTTGCAGTTGTCCTTCTCCCTTCCGCCGTTTCCGCTCGCCCACACAAAGATGCTGCCCTTCCCGGAGCGGCCCTTGTTGATGCCATTCTCAAAGGCCTTCGCCGCCAGCTCCCCCGGTCCGTCCACCGTCCGCCCGTCATCGTCCGGCCCCCAGGAAGCGGAGTAGATGTCAATGTGGTCGGGGTTGAAGCTGAGCGACCGGGCCTCCACCGCGTCCGTCACATCGCCGTCGAGCATGCGAATGCCGCCGACGCGGGCGTCAAACGCCACGCCCACCGCACAGACGCTGTTGTTGGCGTTGGCGGCCACCTCGCCGGCGCACCTCGTCCCATGCCGATTCGAGTCGATAATGTCGTAGCGGGGCATCGGGTCCTCATCGAGGCCGTTCACGTCGGTACTGGCCCGGGCGTCGTAGTTGGTCACCAGGTCGGGGTGGTCCTTCTCGAGGCCGTCGTCGAGGATGGTGACCACCACGCGGCGGCCGGTGACGTTCTTCGCCCAGGCGCCCTCCACGTTCATGTCCAGGCCGTGCCCTCGGTTGAGGTACCACATGCGCGGCCACTGGGGGTCGTCGAATTTAATGCGATTGTCGATGAGGCGGGAGGAGGCGCCGCCGCCGGCAGATGAGGAATCACCACCTTCCCCTTCGTTTCCGTTATTATTATTGTTCATTCCCACCATGTCCCGGCTGAAGGGCAACAGCTGTGGGTGTGTCTGCTGAAAGTGGCGGTGGTGAGAGCCGGAGTAGTAGGGAATCACTTGCTTCTTTGTTTGGTTCTTTATTTCGGGAGTTTGTGGTGTGGTGGTGGACTCCTATCTTCACGAAAGTCGCGCTTTGTGCGGCGCTTTAACTTTTGCTGCTGAAAGGAGAGCACCTAGGAAAGAAGGAAAGGAAAGTGCCGAGAAGGATAACGAGTGGTTAGGTAAATGGAAAAAACAAATAAAAACAGCAAAAAGCAGTGCCAAAAGGTGTCTGTACGCAATCGATCGTCACTTACTGAAGGATGGAGGCTTAGTGGAGCGTGCGACTGCTCATCGACGACGTCCACCGATCGTTTCGCCACCTTCCTGTGCTTCAGGTGGTGAAAGTTGCCAAAGATCTAGTGAGGAAGGGAAGGGAAGGAAAGGGGGGAGAAGAAAGAGAAAAAGGATATGTTAAACTGTGATGATGACAGTGGTGGTGACGAGGATGATGGTGATGATGATGAACTAGCTGACTGACATGTCAAGTGGAGTTGCTGTATTGAATAACAACAACAGCCAAAACGGCTCAAGAAAAAAGAGGCGGAAAAAATAATGTGTGTCAATCGATAGCTATAGTCTGCCTGCACTAAACAAATAATAAAATAGGGCCTACCAACGGGAAAACACACACAAAAACTATTTCGAGAAAAAGAAAGTGGAGAAAGAAAGCTGCTGCTCGAGAGCAGATCGTAGATCACCAAAAATAAAATAAAACCAAATAGAAAGAGGGGGAAAAGTACCGAAGAAGCACCTGCAATGAAAGGAGAGAAGAGGCAGCAGCAAAAATACGGGCAAGTAATCAGATAAGCCCGTTGGGCGACGATGCAAGTCAATGCCTTCTATTCAAAAAGCAAAAGAAAAGGGAAATAAAAGAAAGGGCCCAGAGGCAACAGCAAAACAAAATTCGGCGGCAGAACCGTCAGCAGATTCGAAGCGATTCGAGCGTAGGCAGAGAAGGCCCAAGGTGTGTAAGGCTCGATGAATAGAAGAGTCAGCCAGTCAGTCAGTCAGTTGACTCCACGGAACAAAAAATCATATTATTATTCCCTTACAAAGGAAGTGTTTGTGCTGCACTAACATTCACATTCACATTCTTCTTCTTCTCCTTATCAGATTGAAGGCTGTCAGTGCAGTGTCTGTGTGTGTGTGTGTGAACTGCCGGGCGCCTAATCAACAGCGGCAGCAGAAAGCAGCAAACAAGCACAATAGCGGGCAAAGGTCGACATTCATACAACGCAGACAACGACTCAGGTTGACAGTTATTAATAGGAAGAGAGAGGGCCTCTTTTCAGAGTGCTGAATGAATGAATGAATACATAATAAATAGAGGCAGCAGCCGTAATTTACATGCTTAGCTGCCGAGTGAGCAGCAGTTGATGCAGCGGCGATTGAAGAAAGGAGGGAAAGTGTGTCCGAAGCTCTCTTTTCTCTCTTTCATGAGCTCGAATCGCCATTTGAGCGGAACCGAATGGCAATAAATAATACCGCCAAACAGTGCTGATTACTAAGCAGCAGCAATGGCAGCAATGACAGCAATGGCAGACAACAGCCATAATCGATGGTGCACGATCACCTTCACTGATTTCACTGCCTACCTTTTCCCTTTTCCCTTTTCCCTTTTGCCCACCTTTCTCCTCCTCCTCCACTCAACTCAACCTTTGACACCGCACCAGTACAGCAAACAAGCAAATAGCGGCAAAGGTCGAACATACAACACAGACAAGACTCAGGTTGACAGTTATTAATAGGAAGAGAGAGGGCCTCTTTTCAGAGTGCTGAATGAATGAATGAATACATAATAAATAGAGGCAGCAGCCGTAATTTACATGCTTAGCTGCCGAGTGAGCAGCAGTTGATGCAGCGGCGATTGAAGAAAGGAGGGAAAGTGTGTCCGAAGCTCTTTTTTCCTCTCTCTCTTGAGCTCGAATCGCCATTTGAGCGGAACCGAATGGCAATAAATAATACCGCCAAACATGCTGATTACAGAGCATGGCACTGGCAGACAACAGCCATAATCGATGGTGCACGATCACCTTCACTGATTTCACTGTCTACCTTTCCTTTCCTGCCCACCTTTCTCCTCCTCCTCCACTCAACTCAACCTTTGACACCGCACCAGTACAACATAATAAAGGCAATAAAAAATGCTAAAACAAAAATAAAAAGAAGAATAAAAATAGCACAGTTGTAGGGCGCGCACGCAGAGACAGAGCTAAAAGCGTAGCTAGCACCTCGAGGTCAAGGTACTTCAAAAAGAAGAAGAGAGAGGGACAAAAAGGTAAACAACTGGCGATAGTCACTGGCGGTGATTGCACCGGAACTAAAAACGGAAGGTAGCTGCTGAGGCTGCTGCTGCTGCTATTACAGAGATACTGTCAGTATTTTTAGTCAGAAAGAGCAGACGGTTCTTTCCCCGGCACTCGCTCTCTCTCACTCATTTATCCATTCCAAATTATCTCCTTCTCCGCAAGCATGTGACGTTGCTGCTGTTGCTGCTGCTACCCACGATTAGAACAATAGGCGAGGGAGGAGGAAGAGGAGGAATGGGGGGCAATAATAGCTGGTAGCGATAAAGGTGCCAGCAGCAGCAGCAGCATTCTCCCTCAGGTGCTGTGTGATGATGCTGTTGCTGTGCAAACACAGTCGCACAAAATGCCAAAATTGCTGCTGCAAACGGTGGTAATCGTGGAGATCCTTTCCGTTGCCACCGCTGAAGTGACTCACGATCACTTGCCTGCTTGCATCACCACCGCAGAAATTGCTGATTACCACATACTTTCATGCTCTGACATGCGGGAGAGAGAGAGAGCACACATAAAGTGACAGGGTAATTGAAACCTCTGACGAGGGAAAATTCCGCAAGAGAAGGAGAGAGACAAATTAACCACAGCCGAAAAACGACCTGAAACTGCTCGCCAGCAGTGCTTGCTAGCAGCCTGCTGAATCACTAATCAAAAAATAGTGTACAGCTAGACGGGCAACAAAAGTCAATTAGATGGCACTTTAATTAAGTGAAGCTGGGGCATCATCATCTGCACTCTTCACACTTGCTTGTAGCCCAGTCCCAGTCCGTCCACATCAGCCAGCAGCATCGCCTATTCTGACAGTCACGCCTGATAGATGTCATAGAGCTGAGCTATCTGAACTGGCCTAGGCGCAGGATTCTCTCTCTATTTGAATGCCAGCAAATCGCAACACGAATTTTGAGCGAGCGAGCACGCAAATTAAGTTCACATAATTTACTTTGCGTTAAACGATGACGACAGCAACGACAGCAACGACGGCAAGCAGCAGCAGGTATTTCTGCCGTCAGCCGAAAGGCAGAGACTGGTTCTCTCCCGTTCTTTCAAAGAAGAAAAGAACAAAAAAGCCAAGCTTTGCCGTACACCTCACACACACTCCGACAACTAAGCCTGCCATTGCTGCTAAATCGTGACAAGGCAAACGATAACGAACGGAAGAAAGTCACTGCCCGGAGCTGATGCCGCCGCTACCCTGTCAAATCTAATTTGGATCAATTGCAAGGTGAACCTAGTGTGGTGGTCGCCTCCTTTTCAATGTCCGCCTGGGAGTAGTCGGCAAAAAAAAGGAAAATCAAAAAGAAAGGAGAAAAGAGAGTTCGGGCGTTGGAAGAAAGAGAGATAGAGTTCACGTTGCGTGTCAAATGGCCTGATCAAAGTTTAATAATGAGGGGTCGAGGCGGTCCAAAATGATGAGAGAGAGACCGGCAAAAAGGGCCACCTACCTACCTGCCACCTGAAAAAAGGGAAGAAAGGCGGCTGAATACAATTACAAGAAAAGACTAAATGAGATGTTGGTGGCGGTGATACACCCGATTAGCCGCCACCCGACGTCGGTGGCATAACACAACCACAGACAGAGACATAGAGAAAACAGTGCACCAGCCAACTAAGCAGCACTGATTAATTGGAATTCTCGGCAGAAAAGAAGCACGAGGTGCACTCGCTCACTCGCCCAAAAATAAGCCCAGAAGAAAGAGAAAAAAGAATCCCCCGCAAAAAAGAAGAAAAAGAGTCTTTGCATGATTCTCTCCCGAACTAAAAAGCAGCAGACCTACTTTGAATGCGCACTTAGGAAAAGAAGAAGGCATCCAACGTAAAACGCGGAAAAATTATGTGAACCTGGCGTTGCCAACCACCACCACCACCACCCAACTCACTGACGACATCTTTTCCCGGCGAAAAGCGGCGCAAAAAAGAAAAATGTGGCGAGACGCCGACTACAAAGAAGAAGAAGAAAAATAAGTTGCAGGGCAACAGCAACAGACGCAGAAATGAATAGATGAAAGGAAAAAACAGGCAAATGCCATTTGCCTGTTCGCTACACACAGAAAATGCAAAGCAACGCAGTAGCAGCAGCAGCCAAGACGAAGGGAAACAACAACCGAATCGAGGCAACAATTCGTTCTGCTGCTTTGGCAAACCTTGACATTTGGAGGCAAATGTTACTGCGGTAAACAGCTACTGCTGCTGCTGCTGTTTACTGCTGCCCTGATGGTCTTTGACGCTTGGACAAACAGAATTCGAAAAAATAGAATAGAGGTGAAGAAAATGGAGTACACAAAACTGGAAAAGGGGAATGAAAAACCAGGCCCAGTGCTGCAGAAAAAGAGGAGGATGCCAGCAGAAAAACCTTCAAATGCAACCGTTTCTACTCCCTTTCAAATATAAAACAGCGGCAACGGCCTCAACACTGGCATTGTAATGAGAAAATAATACAACAAAATGCAGCCTAGCAAAAGACAAATAGTGAGTGAATGAATGAAAGAGTGAGAGCGAGAGAGCAAGAGAAGCCTTGCAATAGTGAGAAAGAGAGGTCGATCAAATATTTAAATTGGCATCGAATGCAAATGGGGAAATGCCCTATTAAATTGATTGCCCGCTTGATACAATTTATTACATTGGAGCCAGAGAATGAGAAAGGGAGAGAGAACCGGGCCAAAGTGTGTCTACTACAGTCGCTGGTGTGTGAGATCGTGTGCCTGGCTGTGTTTGGCTTCTAAAGCTTTTGATTTTCGGTGCAGCAACGGCAGCAGCAGTAGTTAGAATAAAAAGTTGCAGTTGGCACTTCCCTATTTTCCATTACCGAGACGAAACGACGGCGGCAGTAGTACCATTTTCATTGTACGGCGACCGTACCGGGTGTCAATTTAGCTTGGAAAAAATTCACACAAACGCACAGACAGACAATCACACAAAAAAGAATAAGAATGAGAATGAGAATTGACACACCGAAAAGGAAATGAAAAAGCAGAAGCGGCAGAAAAAACCTGCTGTCGCTGTCGTTGCTTTCAGCACCGAGCGGAATACGGCACAAAAGAAAGAAGAAGAAAACGAGGAAGAATGAGGAACCGAAGAAGAATAAGTATAAGAAAAAGAAAAACTGCCGCAGACATACAGAAAAAAAGTAGAGCACTGCCGCGCTAGTAGTAGTAGTCAACGGACTCTAATGAGAAAGAAGAGAGAGGAGAAGAAACTGACATTTTTCCGCGTCCTAATGGCGGCAATTGCCTGGAAGCAGCACTCTGTACCGCAAAGCAAACCAGAATTCGAATGAGAAAGAATCAGAAAATGGAAAATGTCGCTGCCCAGGCAGACAATGTCAATGGAGAGAATTCAGGCGGCATCTGAATTGGTGGTCCCTTTCCCTCTGCCTGCCTGGCCGCATTAGCATTAGCAGTCGTGGATCGATTACCAACCGAGCAGTGGCGAGAAATGAAATGAAATGAAATGAAATGGAGGGGGAAGAGGGGGAAGGCAAAGCTGGAAAGAAGCAAACTGAGAGGACATTAAAGCCAGCAAAACAGCAGCAGTGATTGCTGTGATTGCCATCGAGCCTAGTCTTCTCTTTGAAGCCGAATTGCCGCCGCCGTCAAACGGCAGAAAGGAACGGAGAAAAAAGAAGGGAGAAAAGGGGTGACCCAAAGTGTGAAGGTGGTAGAAGCACTTGGCACACTTTGAAACTGTGCCGCACCCTTTGTCCTTAGACGTCCAATTTATCTATCTTAAGAGCGGATGTGCGAGATGGTAGTCGAAAGGAGAGAGAAAGATGCAGTGAAGGAGAAGGAGATGGAGAATCACCGTCCGCCATCTGACACAATCAATGGAGACCATCTCAGCTCAGTCTGCTGCTCAATGTTCTCTCTCTTTCTCTTCAGAGCATAAATTAATTCCAACAGTAGCCCAGCCACTTCAGCTGAAGTGAAGGAGTAATTCAACTACAGCAACTCCACTGTCAATCAGCGCGGCATGATAGTAGGAGGCAGCAGTTTGCTGCAGCAATTCTCCTTGCCGAGCCGAGCCACTTGACCAGACAGACAGGCAGACAAATAGACAGAGCCGATTCAATTAGCCCCGTCATTATACACTGCTGGTTATAAAAGAAGAAGTGGTAGTACTGTTTGTCCACCAGTCTGACAGTTGAACAGGAGGCTTGGCTGGTTGTACTGGCTAGACACACAAAAGAGAGGTTTTTGTTTTTACTACCGCCGACTGATGATGAGCCGACTCTACTAAATGGTGATGAGGATGAATGAGGATGAGTGGATGAATGGAGGAAAAACCAAACAGACAACACCACTCTCTAGGACTGCTGGCCCAGTTTTCCTTCTCTGCAGTTGCTCCTGCTGCTCATGTTAAGCCTCTTTTCCTTCAAACTGGACACTGTCGGTCGGTCAGTAGATAGCGGTGGTGGTGGTGGTGGGACTGGTCGGCTCAGCTCTCTGTCTGTGACCTCAAAGTCATGGCCGTGTGCTGCTATTGCTGCTGCTGATGTTGCAAACGACGAACAAATTGATGCCACTGAAGCTACTCTTTCAGACAGGACAATGGACCGCTCGGTTGGCAACAGCAGACGCAGACGCATTCATCTCTTGTCTTTCATCGGCCAGGCCCTCATTAGCCCTCACTGACTAAGTAAATTGGCGCTAATCAATTGGCAATTGTTGCTGTCGTACAGAAGAACAGAACACACAGTCTGTTGAACAAAGATGCAGACGCTAATTGAAAGGATAGCTATGAGGAAAGAGGCAGCAAAAAGGCTAGCCTCCCATAAACTTGAACAACAACAACTACGTCCAGGGCTGCTGCTGTACACATAGGCAAACAGACACGTTGCTAGGGGGGGGGGGCAGAAACAGCTGCAGAAAGACACAGTTGCTGAGCAGCAGAAACTGCAAACAAATTCAAGTTGAAGAGGGGGAATAAATACGAAAATAGATAGCAGAAGATTTGCATAATGGTAATGGGCAAAGACACTTACGTGGCCTAGGTAGAGAAAGCCGTGCTCGTGGGCGAGCTTCTTCACCGCCTCGGGCGCACCTTCCGCCTCGACGACAAACTGATTGGTGAAGACGTGCGTCCCGCCGTCCAGCGCCGCCAGCTGGTGGTCCTCCAGGCCAGGCACCTCGTCCACGTTCTCCTCCGTCAAGGTAAGCTCATTTGGGTGGTGAGGATCATGGTGAGAATAGTAGAGATGGTGATGATTTGAAGGGTGGGATGAAGAGGGATGAGAAGAGGGGTGGGAGGGATGACTACTGCTGCTAGATTGAGGGGATGAAGTTCGCTGTTGGGTTGTTGTTGGTTGATATGTTGCTGATGATGCTGCTGCTGCTACGTTCCGATTCTTATCACCAGTTAGCTCGTACTCGTCGGCGCTCTTTCCAAGCTGCACTCTGCGAGGTAAAGAAGAGGAGGCACTGTCGAGGTGTGGAGGGTGGTGGTGGTGTATCCTTTGAATAGGTAGTTCACTCAATGGTAGTGTTCTATTTGCAGCGGCTTTATTTGCGTAAGCGGCATTTCCGCCGCCGCTTGACGAGCTCGCCGCCGCTGCCTCTGATGTACGGCTGATTAGGAGAAGGAGAATACTGAATACTGTGCAGGTGAATAGTGAAGTGGTGGTGGTGGTGATGGAGAAGGTGCTCTGGTGCAATCGAATGTCGTGAAGCGAGACGAAGAGGGAGCTGGTGAAGGGTAGTATGGCCATTATTAGGTCGAGATAGCGAGCTGAGCTGAGCGGTGATCTGAGCTGCTCAGGTGCTGATTTGCTTCGCCTTCTTGGGTTCGAAATTGCCTGCTTGTTGTTGTTTGCCAAGAACTTAGCACTTCTCCCGCTCTCGGTTATTCAATCACAGGCGAAAAGCAGACCTTCTCAGGGAGAGCAGATGGTTGAATACACACGGTGGTTAATGGCGTCGCCGTCTTGGTGGGCTACTGCTGCCTGGCAAACGCTTTTTCGAGGTGATGGAGGTGATGGTGGTGATGGTGGCGGTTGAGGGCAATAGCATTTCTCCCCCGTTCTTGCGCACATAAATTTTCCAATTTCGCTTCTTCAGGAGACAGCAGATGGTAGTGGTGAAGATGATGATGATGAAAGAGAAGCGTAAAGACAGCTCAGCTTTAGGAAAACAATATTCCATACATAGTGAGATCTTTTGAGACGTAATAAAAAATAAAAAACGTTGTAGATTTTTTCTTTGTAGACAAACAGACTACGTTTGAGGATAATCCGGGGGATAATCTTTTACCAGGGCGACCACAGATTATAAATGTCCCAAAAAAAGATGATTTGTGGTGCTTATGTTTGCGTAATGCGTAGATAAGGTGACGTGAAAAAGAGAGAAATTTGAAGAAGAAGGGGATAGATAAGAAGAGAGAGAGAGAGAGAGAGAGAGAGAGAGAGAGAGAGAGAGAGAGGTGATGAGGTCAAGAGATGATGATAATTTAAGCAAACAATGCCCGGGGGATTTGATCATTTATACAACACACCAATGGTAATGCACTGAAATTTTGTAGTGGAAAGGTTCTTGCCTCAGTGGGAGAAAGACCGCTGAGAAAGAGGATGACGACTGCCGTTGCAATAACAACAGATGCAGTCGTGATGAATCACTTCCACATCATTATTGCCTGGAGGAGGAGGAGGGGGCGATTCTTGGAAGTACTTGGACAACGACAGCGGCAGAAGAAGAAACAGCAGTTCCTCTTCTTCTGCAAAAATGTGTTGTAGCATCCATCGCAGCGCCGTGGCCAAGCACCAATCCTTTTAGGTTCTCATAAAAAACAGATGGTCTGATGTTGATGACTATGTGGAGTATAAAAACTGCTGTTGTTGTGTTGTGTCAGCGTTGTTGAAGACTTTATCAGCAGTAGCGTTTCTAAGAAAAATGATATAAATCAGTGTAGATAAAGGTAAAAGCAGACAGGCAGGCAGTGGGAAAGGCAGTAGAAAAAATGCTTATTAAGAAAATGTTGAAGCTTCCAATCAGCAAATATTCCAGTGTGGTCTGGTGATGGCTAGAAGAGGTCGATGGTGAGAAGAATTTAAAATACAAAATAAAAACAGATCACAAGTGAAAGAACTGTCTGTAGGCGTCTGTGTGCCGAACTCTGCCTCTGAGAACTGAGGGCGAGAGAACGAGTACGACGAATGAAAAGAAGGCTAAACGCGAAGAAAACACATACACAGACTTCAGCTGGTTCAAACGGCCAGCTGCTGCTGCTGTTACTCTTCTGCTCTCAGAGAAGACACGGCGACTGCTACGGATTCATCAGCAGCAGTAGTAGTAGTGGGCGCCAGACTCTCTCTCTTACTGAAAATCTACAAGTTCCAACAAGCAAGGCGAGACGACGACCATACAGAGAAGAGGAGAGGATAGTAAAGAGAGCACAGAGAACAGAGAGAGAAGAGAAGACAACAACAAAACAGAGTCTCCGAGCAGAGGTGGCGCTCACGCGCAGAGCAAACGAGTTTTCGGCGACGGCTGCTGCCTCTGTCTTTGCATCTGCCTCGGCCAATGCTTTCTATTTGATTTGCTTGCTTGAAAAG
Source organism: Tyrophagus putrescentiae (assembly GCA_024499935.1). Classification (NCBI taxonomy): domain Eukaryota; kingdom Metazoa; phylum Arthropoda; class Arachnida; order Sarcoptiformes; family Acaridae; genus Tyrophagus; species Tyrophagus putrescentiae. The sequence continues at coordinate 10,334,121 of JAMZRA010000002.1, read as the reverse complement.
AAGATCAAGTGGAGATTATTCTTCTTTTTCTTGAAGCTCCCGTGGTGTCGTGCAAGAATTTTCCGTTGATTGTTACCGCTGATAACGGGTTCATCTGGCGAGAATTTCTGATGACGGACGGTGTTGTTGATGTTGATGTTGATGTCACAGGCGAGGTGGACGACACGAGTGGCGACCTGTCCCTCTTTTACCTGGTCACCGGCATCAGTCTGTACAGTGCGCTCATTCCCACGATAGTTTCGCTGGTGAGTGTTTACCTTCTGTTCTTACGTTGGCCGCATCTAATCCCTTCTTTTATTTCCTCTTCTTTTCATGGTCGTCAACTTCATCATTTCTAAAGCTTGTGAACCTCTTCATCTGGGACTGCCCGGTGGAGACGTCGCTGCTGCGGCAGGTGTCGGACCTCAAGGAGGAGTTGGGGCTGATTAGCATGACGGACGAGTTTGCCAAGTACTCGAAGATTAAGCGCAAGCTCAATAAGGCCTCCGATGAGCTGAACAGTAAAAGTGAGTGCTCGAGTGAAATTCGTGTACTACGAAGTTGCCGTTTTCTAAATCTCAATATCTGTTTCCATTTTACTGTTTAGGCCGAAATCAGATGATCAAGCTGAGCAAACTAAAGCTGGTCCTCTACGTCGTCTTCTACCTCATTCTCGTATGTTCTGCTGCAATCGAGTTCTTGTTTTCTTTAAATATTATCATCCTCTTTAGGTGGTCTGCACGGTGACCGTCAACTGGAGGTACAAATACGAGCCGATATTCACCTTTCCCGAGAACGCCCTCTACCCAATCGGTTCAGTAGTGGGCTTTCCAACCGGCCAGAGTAGTAAGTGTACCCTAATTAGGCGATGCAACATCACTGTAACCTAATCACCTCTTTCACACTTTCCCTTCTACAGACTGCCTGAGCCCGTTCACCTGGACCCTCATCACCGGGTACCTCTTTCGCCAGTACGTACCAAAGCTCACCAAGATGTGTCAGCAGATGTAGTGGACAATATTTGCCATAAAACATGTAATCACACAAACCACTGGTCACCTCAACTCAAACTCAGTCATTCATTGTCTCGTTAATTTTTTTGTTGTACCACAAAATAGAATCCAAAATCATTTGCTTAATTAAAGTGAGAACAGTAAAGCCATCTGTCTCCGGGCAATTAAAGCGCTGCTGGCAAACGGGCCGCCTCTCCCCCGGCACGTCCTCTGTGAACTGCGGCAACAGCTGCTAGCAGCGGCCGACCCCAGCCGACCACAGCTCTCATTGGCAGGAGCAGCAGCACAATCGAGCGAGCTAATTACAGAGGCTGGCTAATGAAGAGCACTCACACTCGCACACAGGAGACAATCTCTGCCTGTGTCCAATTCTGTCGCCTGTGCCCGCCGCCTGTGCATCCATTGAGGCTGGATCCATCACAGCAGCAGCACTCTTGAATCCGCTCTGCACCTAAACTCTGAAGGAGCGGTGGTAGTGTGTGAACACTGATACTGCTCTACTACTCGGTCCCCCGGCACACTACCGCTACCGGCATCGGAAGCACAGCACTACTGTTGTTTGTGTCTGCTCTTCCCGCCACCCGGCTCCTCTTCTTCTTCTTCTCATTATCACCTCGTCAGGCCACATGTCATCATCATCACCACCATCATAATCACCTCGCGTCAACATTTGTTGATCAAGCAGTGAAGGAGTGAAGACCGCCACCAACACCTTTACAACAATAACAACACAAACTCTGCGACAACAGCTGCAGAACCCTTTTGAAGAGTTTGAAATTGTTTTGCTGACCCTTACGTAATTGGTTCTAAACAAAAAGACTTCTCAAAAACACCAGAAGCATCTTGATCCGTTTTGAACTTCCTTCTTTCTGCTTCACTTAGAAAAAGTGTAATCTCCCCTCTGGGCACCGTTCTTCGTCTATATAACGGAGCGAGAAAAAAATTGTGTATATGCTTCTAATTGTCAAACAGCGAATCGACCGTGCACAGTTCCATCCTGAAGGAGAGAAAGAGAACGAGAAAAGGAGGAAGAGAGAATCGCCTCTGCTGTCGTAGAAATTGGCTTACTACACTTACTGTCGCTACCAACTCAGCTCTATTTCTCTCCAGTTCTTTCTCTCACTCTCTCAGCATTACGATTCCTCAATATACAATTCCTTGTTGATATCTTCGCCAGTGTCGTGTACAAAGGCAATTGGCTGCCGCTGCTTCTGGCGCGCGCGTCTGGCGACGGCTTTGTTTGCAAGTAAACAGAAAACAAGAAGAACCAGAGAGCTTGCGGTGCGCCAACAACCGCTGCTGCTTCTGTGTGTTCCGTTTCAGCAACTTGTGTCCCAACACACACTGAAGGCGATCCAGTGTGTGGCTCGACCACCACGATCATCATCGAAGAGAGCTGTTCCACCGTAGATACCACTACCAACATCACCATCAGGATCAGCAAAGGCGACAATACCACATCTCGTCTCCAGCTTCGCTGCTGCTGCTCCTCACAGCTCTTGGAAGGCGCCAGCTTTCGGCTCCATTCTCCCGTTCTCGCTCTCTCGCTCCCTGCTCTACCACACAGCAGCTGCCGCTACTCGAAGCAGCTCTCTTTCGTCCACCAGTGCCACCACCACGACCAGCACGACCACTACTGCTGCTGCTCAATACCGCCACTGCTCGAACTAATTATTTGTGATTATTATTTATTAATGATACGAACAAACGGCGACAACAATAGCCGATTGTAGCAATCAGCAAAGGGCAACAGACAAATCAATCTGCCTCTCTTGCACTCGCACTGCAATCCCACCCTGCTCTATCTCTCTCTCTCTGCTCGCCGAATCTGGTCTGTGTTCTCATCACCCCACCACCACCACCACTGCAACACCATCAGTAGCAGCAGCACTAATTGCAGCAGCAGCAGCAGCAGCATCGCCATTAACAACACTTGAAAGCGAGGGAAGACAAGAGGAAAGACAAAAGACGGAAAGATAGAAGAGCACTAGCACTACTGCAGTGTGGAGCAACAGAGCAGCGGTGGTGAGCCATCCGAAACCGCCGACAACGATAAAGTCTTCGGTAGTAGGTGCACACTTGCTCCTTCTTCTTCTTCTTCAGCTGACCACTCGACCGTCTTCTTCTGCAGGCCTGTTTACTTGTCTTGTCTTGTCTGTCAGCGGTGGCGATCTTTCAATCAGAGCAGTGACCACCACCACCTCGGCCCCGCCGCCATTGTGATCAAATTAAGCCGCTGCAGCCAAAGAAGAGTAGCGGAGATTAATTAGGAGCCACTTTGAAGAAGACCACGTCAGGCGATAGAAGAGTAGTACCCTGCACGAGACACCTCTCTAGTGTTGTCCTCTTCATCTCCGTCTACTTCCCAATATATATCCTCATATCGATTGATCTTCGATTGATCTCCTTCTCTCCTCCCTTCCTTGAGATTCTTCCTACCTGCCTGACTGGTCTACTACTGCTCTACTACTACTGCAACTGAAGCACCACCACTACAACTACGACCACCAGCAACTGCAGCATTTGTCATTGCCATTGAGATTAGATTCACCACCACCACCAGTGCACCACCAACCCGCCGAAAATGCTCCCTACCTTTGTTTAGTCTAAGAGAAAGCTAGCGAATCACCGCCACCAAAGTCTCTGCAACCCCTGGTCCCTGAATACGCTCCACACCGCACTGAGCACTGCATTTTGACAAGGAAAAGTGTATATGTGATTGTGAGATTCAAGAAAAAAGAGAGAAAGAAAAGGAACGAAGAGACGTGTACCACCGCTTCTTCGTCTTTGTTTCTTCTTCTTCTTCTGCTGTTGCTCCTGCTCTGTTGCCTACCGCAGCAACATCATGGCCCCGTTATCGAGACCATCGCCACCAGCGCCAGCGCCGTTTGTTTGTTTCTAAGCACAAACAGCACTGCTGCGAAAACGTAGTACAAAAAGACACACAAAGCAAACTCTCCGTCTCTTACTTTCTGTTGAAAATTCAAAAGACTGCTCTTCCTCCCTCTCTCGAACTGCAATTATTGATTTTTAATTTGTCCCAGTCTCTCTCCCTAGTTTTAGTAAGTATATGCGACATTTCGCTTGCCCACCTTTTGACTAATGAATCTGTTTCTCTTCTTTTCCTTTTCTTTTCACTTTTAATGTCCTCTTTCATCCTTGAAGGTTATTTATTTTAGCTGAAAAGCTCAAAAGCATCCTTTCTTTTTTTCTGTTACACATATTGTTGTTGTTGTTGTTGCCGCGGACATAACATGAGTGATCCTAGCGCCGAAGTCTCGGAGCCTAAATCTGCTGCTTCTGCTGCAATTGAACAAGCGAAACCGGCTGAAAACGAGAATGATAATACGGCACTGATGCAGACTGATGAACTGACAGAAAAGCAGAACAGCAGCAGCAGTCTTCAGCAGGACGACCCTAGACCTGAAGACATGAAGTCAAAAATCTTGACCAACAATTGTGATGATGAAACTACTTCAACCACAACCACACCTACAAGTACAAATGAAAAGTCATTCACTGAAGAGGACAACTCTTTGGGTGACGATGGTTCCTCACCACCGCCTACTACTGCTGCAGTACCTTCAAATGGACACAAAGCCTCAGCGGCCTCAGTCAATGGCGAGTCAAAGAGTTCTGAAGAAGCTGATGAGGCAGAAGAAACCGACAAGGAGAAGAAGGTGGTAAATGAAAAGGAGTCGGTGGCCACTCCATCTACTCCAGAGAATGAGGATGAGAAGACCGCCGTCGACGATGACGACGATTTTATCTCTGCGACCAATGGCGACTCAAATGAAGAGGGCGAAGGGGAGGACACGGAAAAGTCACAGCAAAGTTCCCTTCTCGGAGATGGTATGCTTTGGAATGCTTTTTTTATTCTTTTGATCTAACTTTTTCTTTCTTTCCCTTTTTCTAGAATCTGAATCCAACACAGCTATTGACGCAGGAAGTGAAGTGAAGAGAAAAGAGAATGGCGAGAAGGAGGATGAGCAGCAATCTGCGGATGATGCAGACTCCTCTCCTTCTGTTCAACTACCTGAAAAGCCTTCTGAAGAGAATTCCGTAGAGTCTGAAGATGTGGATGCAACTGCCACTGCTGAAAAGTCTGAATCCCCTGAACCAGTTGAAAACGCTGCACCACCATCACTACTTGACGAAACTGTGCCTGAAAAGATGGAGGAGGACGAGACAAGTAGTAAAAGTGATGAAAAGATGGATGAAGGCGAAACAGCAGTTGAAAAGCCTGCAAACGAAGCAGAAGAAAAGGTTGAAAAGATGGACGTCGGTGTCCCGACAGAAAACTCGGTGAAAGAGGAAAAAGAGAAAGTTAAAGAAACAAAAGCGGAGGTGAAAATGGAGGTCACCACCACCACGGAGGTGGAGCCTGAGGAGCCAGCAGCCTACATCAGCACCAGACGAACTACGCGGTCCAAGTCTAGGCAGTCATCCTCTTCCTCATCTTCTGCCCCCAAAGTATCCTCTGGCAGTAGTGAAGCAACCACTTTGGACCTTTCAAAGAGCGCGCTGACGAATGGCGTCAAAGAGGAGGAACAGTCGTCGCCAAAAAACGGAACATCATCATCATCATCCGCAGCCTGCGATCATCGTCATCATCATCAGAGGCGGCGGCAAAGAAGCGCGACATTTCCGAGTGCTCAGTGGAGGACCTGTCGTTGCCAGCGCGGAAGCGGCGCAGTACCTCTTCTAATGTTTCAGAAAACGGCAGCAGAGCAGCCACTCAGAAGGTGGCCAATGGGACGATTGCCGAGGAAGACGGCGAGGAGGATGAGGACGAGGAGCTCAAGTCTGAGCTGGATGAAGGAGAAGACCTGGTAATGCCGCCGACGCCCCCCGAAGAGGAGGCGGTGGACGATGAGGAGCGCATTGCCAAGCTGAAACTGATTGCCCGCCTCCGCCAGGAGCTGCTCAATGAGGACGCGAAGCTGGTGCTGCTGAAGCGGATGCGCCAGTCGCAGCTGCTCCAGCAACAGCAACTACAACAACAGCAGCAACAGTCAGCGAAGGAGGCGGCGGCGGCCCACAACAACATATCATCATCATCATCACATCTGAGCAACAGTCTGCTCAGCCAGCCTGGCGACAAGTCCACTTCAGCGGCCGCCACAGCTGCCGCCGTCGCCTCCTCGCTGCTCTCTTCGGCGCTGCCCTCCTCCCTGGCCGGTCTCAATCTGAGCAACAACAATCTGCGGGACCTGAACGCTCTGGCGAGTCATTATCAGCAATCGCTGGCTGCCGCTTCGGGGGCGCTCAACTTTTCGAGCAAACACAGCAGCAGTGGTAGTGGCCAGCTGGTGAACAACAACGCCGCCCACAGCAGCTCCCACGCGAGCAGTTTGTATGGGAAGTTGGGCGGCAGCGCAAGTCTGGCGATGAACCTCGCCCAGCTGCAGGCGCAGGCACAGCAGCAGCAGCAGGGCCTGCAGCACCATCATCACGCCCACCAGCAGCCAGCTCAGGCGCACCAGTCGAGAACCACCTCGAAGGCCTCTGTGCTGGGCTCGCCCTTTGGCTCGTCGTCCCCAATGGGTCGCTCGCCCTACAATCACCTCAATGCCCACCTCTCGGCGCCGCCGCCCTCGCTGCATGGAGCGAAGCAGCCGTCGTCGCAGCAGCAGTCTCGCCTCTCATCCTCTGCCTCATCACCGTACGACAGTCCCAATTTGAACACTGCTCACTCTTCGCATCGTGGATCACTCAGTAGAGGTAGTGGAAATTCAAACAGCCTGGCTGCCGCCTATGCCGATCTCTCGCGACAGTCCTCAACTTCAAGCTCCAAATTCGCTCAGGTAGTTGTTTTACAGTTTTGATTTTTTTTGGAATCTAACCTTTGTTTTTCTTTTGATTTCAGCATATTTCCCAAAGTGCTTCTCCCTCATCATCCTCAGCCACAGCCGCCTCCTCCTTACTTCATCAGATGAATGAACGGGGAAGCGGAAGCAGTGTGAACAACAGCAGCACCCAGCAGAACCATCAACAAGCTCTTCAGCAGCAGCAGCCTGACCCGATGCTGGCCCAGCGACAGGCGGCCAGCGTGAAGCAGGTGCTGCGGAAGCAGCTGGAGAAGATGACCCAGCCGAAGATGCCCCCGCCGGAGATGCACTTTGTGCCGAATCCGAACAACGCCGAGTTCATCTACTACATTGGCCTGGAGAAGGTGGTCGATTACCTGACGGGCAGCAACCAGCAGTTCAGTCCGCCGGAGCCCTTTGAGTGCGTCCAGTGCGGCACCGACTTTACGCCCGTCTGGAAGTGGAAGGACCGCTCCGACCCCAGCAAGCCCTCGGTCATCTGCGAGAGCTGCGTCTCCAAGAACATGAAGAAGACGGTGGTGGAGGAGCACACCAAGCGCATCAACACCTTCTCCAAGGCATACGAGGAGCTGGAGAAGCAGGTGGCGCGACTGCGGCTGCAGTTGCCGCTGCCAGCTCGGCGGCGGCGAGGTCGTCGACGCCGCCTACAAACGCTGGCGCCTCCAGTTCACAGGCGGCACTGTCACCATCGGTGGTGGGCAATGATCAGCGAGATCACCACTCGTCGCACCACTCTCAGCAACAGCAGCAGGCACATCACCACTCGTCCTCTTCCTCCTCGAGAAGGGACCGGTCGGAGAGGGAGGCGGCGCCGACGAGCAATTTGGCTTCGAATTCACATAGCGCCAGCCAGCACCACAGTCATCGGGCAACTCCTCCTCCTCCGCCGCCGCCAGTGCAATGCACTCGCTCTTTGGCAGCAACGCCACTGCAGCCCAACTGGCTGCCGCCGCTGCCAATCTCGGACTGACGGGAGTTCTCGGTGGGGCTCATCAGCAGCAGCAACAACAGCAGCAACAGGCCCATCAGAACTCGCCCCTTTCTTTGGCGACGCAGCAGCTGGCCGCCATGGCCGCCTCCTTTATGCCGCAGTCGGCCAGCTCGGCCAGTTCTGCCCATCAGCAGCAGCAGATGAGCACTCCACCGGCGGCGCACAGCAGCTCGAGGCAATCTTCGGCGGCAGCAGCCGCCGCCGCTGCTTCCAACTCCTTTGCCTCGAACCTGGCTGCGGCTTTTTCGGCGAGCAACAACAGCAACGCCCAGGCGGCTGCCAACGCCCAGTCGGCGGCGGCCACACTAGCCCTCCTTCAACAGCTGCCGAAGATGAACTCGCAGGCGACACAGTCGCTGCTCTTTGCCCAGCAGCTGCAGGCGATGCAGGCGCTGACCGGTGGTGGCGGAGGAAGTGGTGGTGGCAGTTCCGGTGGCAACTCCGGCGCTGCCAACATCGCCTCCTGCTCGCAGGCAGTGCCGGAAATGCCGGCAACATGGCCTCTCTTCTCGGCTTCAACAACCTCTTCTACTCAAGCATGCTGGCGGCGTCGCTAGCCTCGCAGCAGCAGCAGCAGCAGAAGAGTCATCACCAGCAACAGCAACATCAGCAGCAGTCATCCTCATCCTCGTCGGGCCTGAGTGACATGCAACGACAGCTGCTGCTGAACATGTTGCCCGGAATCGGCGGCGGTGGTCAGACATCTTCGGGTAATTCTCGAAGCAGTGGCGGCGGTCACCACGGCTCTTCTAGTACAAACAACAACAGCAACATGTCTCACCACAATTGGAAGTCATAAGGTGTGATGGTGATTGTTCCAACTGAACTGGCCTTAAATCATCGATCAACTCTTCTTTTACTACTTCAGCGTCTCAATCACTAGACTGTGCACGTATTCACACTACCTTCTCTCATCCTTTCTCATCAGCCTCGCTTGTCCTCCTCCTCCCTTTGCTCTCCTCCTCATCTTCTTCTATCAAACTTGGCTTTTATATTATTTTGTACACTACTTTCACTCTTTTCTTTTCAGACAGCAAAAAGCCTGTCCCCACCACCCACTGAAGAATTGTTGTTCAAACTGCATCACCTATTTTGCCGTCTCTTCTCCTTCTCCTTCTTTCGTCTCTCAACCGTGCAAACGCTGGACTTCATTTTCACACACACCCAAACTCACATCTAGTGTTTTTCTAAATGAATAACTCTATGTTTTTACCATTGCACATATGATTGATATATTATATAACTTCTGTTTAGCATGAATTAGAAATGATTTGTTTATATTCACCTATTACGACACTCTGGTATCCAACATCACACCACAAAACGCCCCTTAGTGCTTTTATATGCTCTCACATTTTAACCATCATTATCCTTTTACACACACACACACACCCCAAACAAACAAAATCAGCTCAGAAGGAAGCATCGCAAATCATCCCTTTCCTTTTCTACTCTGTGCAGAGCGTTCTTCTTAACTCATCATCTGTTGTTCTGAATCATTCACTCCCTCTCCCTTCCTCCCCTTTCACCCAAAGCCTCAATTATGATGATGATGAAATAATGACGATGATTCGTTTACATCCTCCTAAATAAAGCTACAAAGATCTAAAATGTGAAATGTTGTACCTAAAAACGATAGAAGAGACTTTTTTGGTAGCTTCGCTGCAAAGTTCAAACAAGCACGAGCTGTCGCTGCTGTTGCAGGCGCCGCTGCAGTGCAATGTTTGTTGTGAGGCGTAAAACGGCGATCAGCTGTGATCAGGCTTGAGCAGTCCTTTGCCGAGTGTTTTCTTTTCTTTACAACCTTTCTTCTACTTATTTTCTTAACATTTTTTAATCTAACTTCTTGATTATTGTTATTCTTGGCAATCATGGACCTGACGGCCCTGGAGCTGGGCCTGCGAAATCGGCAGCTCCTGCAGGTGAAGTGCTTTTTGAAGATTCAAGTGGAGAGTAAGTTCGGTGTTTTGTTTTGTTTTGTTTGACTTTTCTAATCCCATTTCCGCCTCCCCCAACACAGCATTTCGCTACTTCCTCAGCGAGGAGCTGCCACGCCTGAAGACGGCCGACGAGAGGGTCGCCTCGCTGGACAAGTTCTTCACCCACGACTGGCAGAATGTGATCAACAAGATCGTCTCGGTTGCGGTGGTCAACATGACCGGCGACTACGGCTCGATGATGCTCGCCGTGTCGCTCTTCCGCGGGCTGATTCAGTCCTGCAATCAGCTGCTGCTGATCATCGCCTCCATCAAGCGGGGTGACCTGGTTACCGATGGCCTTCAACAGCAGTCGTCCGAGACCACGAGTGAAACTACTACTTCAGCAGGACCTTTCTCAGGTCGACCTCTTCACCCGGTTTTCAGCCGCGTCTCCTCTTCCTCCTCCTCCGTGGACCTCATCAGCAGCACCTCCTCTTCCTCACTGTCTGACTCGTCGAACTCTATCAAGGAGAAAATTTTCACCGTTCTCCAGCGGCAGATTCGCTCCATCAAGAGTCACCTCGAGCGTGTCTACCAGGTGAATGTGGGCATCAGCGAAGAGGTGGACGTAGACGAAGCGGATGATTCTCTTTCGATGACCACCGCCTCCCATAAAAGCTCAGCTCGAGGACGTGAACGTCGCCAGTCCTCATCGACTAACTTCTCCACTACGCACACAATTCTTTCCAACTCACTTGTTTTGTCTGGAAATGATCATCACCACGAGCAACAACAACAACAACAACAACAACAGCAGCTGACCATCACCGCCGAACAGCTGGCGGCCGCCCCCGAGGCGACCTTTCGAGCCGCCCTCGAGACCACCACCGACAAGATTGGCCTGCTGCAGTGTCTAGCAAAGCGACATTTGACCGAAAAGACTGATTTCCATCAGTGGAGCACTGTGGTGGAGACGATCGTCGACCTCGTCTCGAGACGCCTCAAATCGGCCACCGAGATGACGGCCGCCCTGGAGGAGCAGACCTTCACCGCGCTCTCTCAGACTGGTCTGCCCTGCTTGTACCTCCTCTACCGCCTGCTGAAGCAGACCACCGACGGCGTGCTGCGGCAGAAGATTCTCCAGCTGCTCTTCTACCGCCGCTTCACCAGCGTCCCGGCGCTGCAGGCGGCCATTGAAGCGGAGCTGGCCTCTGTGCGAGCCCAAGCTCAGCAGCAGCTTTCATCGCTGAAAATAGGCGAAAACATCGAAAAGAAAGTCGACCTGCCGCGCTACCTGAAGATCCTCTCCATCATCGACCTGTACGCTTTCTGCTACCGGCCAAAGCTGGCCGAGTCGGAGACGGTCGAGGCCTCCATTGGATGGGTCCTCTCCTCAAGCGACCCGCAGCAGGCGCTGGTCAAATCCTTTCTGCTGCCCGCCCTCGAGGAGATCTCCGCCCACCCTGACCTCTTCACCAACTGGCGCTCGCTGAATGAGTCACTGCTCTACCCGCCGCCCCTTTGGCGGCTGCTCGACGAAGAAGGGGGCGGGTACTTTCTGCGTGCCACGGACTTTGCCGAGCTGGTCACCGCCGAGGTGCTCTGGCAGTACGCCGTCGACCGCAGCCGCCTCCAGCTGGCCGTCGACTGGATCGAAACGGGCCACGCCTCCCTCCCCTACTGCCCCGCCATCGCCGTTCCAGAAGGGCAGCTGGCCACCGCCCAGCGAATGCTCGCCTACCTGCACACCCACGGCTCCTTTCTGCTGAAGCAGCGGGTGATGGGCGCCCTGCTCTGCGGCCGCGGGCGGCAGACCTTCTTTGGCGGCTTCACCTTTTATCAGTTGAATCCGGGGTCCTTTACCTTCCAGACGATGCTCGGCACTGTCGGGCAGAGTGGGCGGCTGCTGTTGAACAGCAGTTCTGGTGCTTCGGGGACTTCTTCTTCTCAGCATCTTCACCTGCTCTCCTGCTTTCTTCCACCAAGTGAAACTGATGGTGAGGAGGAGGATGATCAGCTCTCGATCAACAGTCCTCGCCTGCCCGACCTTCGCCTGCAGCTGTCTCGCCTAGTGGACTACTGCCTCGCCAATGGCCTCTACGAGTTTCTCTACCTCCTCTACGGGCGTTTTCGAGGGCAGCTGGCGCCGATCATTGCGCAGGAGCTGAAGGTGGTGAAACCTCCTGAAAATGGTTCAGCTCAGAAGAGCAAAGTTCTCCGCCTGCTCGTTCACTTTGATGAGTACAGTTCGGAGGAAGTTGATGACGACAAGAGCTGGGACTTTGTTTTTGCAAAAACACTGCCAACAATTGAGTATCTCTATGGAGGTGGTGGTGAAGGTGAATGTGAAGATAAAGATCACCTTTCTACCATCGTTCGACGCCTGCTCATCAAAGAAGAGGACAAAGACAGTTCTCCTAATCAGCAGCCAGCGGACATTGACCTTGCCCTGCTCACCTTGTCCTTTTCCTCTGAGCTTACCTTGGACCGTCTGGCTCAGCGTCTTCGAAGCGGCCATGTTTCGACTTCCTCCTCTTTCTCTAAACTGCTTCACTACAAGTATCCGCTTATTTGGAGGGCGTTTGAGCCAGCGCTCAAGGACGACGAATCTACAGAAGAAAGAGGAAGTACTCAAAATTTGGCTAGCAGGACTTCTGCAGAGATAACTAAAATCGTCAATTTGGCCTCTGGTCAATCTACCTCAGTCGACCTCTACTTTCTCCTGCAGCAGGCAGTCCCGTACATCAACATTGACAAGTTCTTTCGCTGGCAGATTCGCCGTCGACGACGTGGCAGTTTTCGGCAAAACAGCAACAGCAGCAACAACAGCAGCAGTGGTCAACAGACTAATAGACAAAAAGAGGACAATGATGAAGAGGAGGAAGAGGGTGACAATGGCACTGCCGACTCCTATGACGAGGACGTCGAGTCAGTGGCCACCACATCGAGCGGAAGGCCACAGCGACGACATCGACGAAAGCGAGCCTCGAGCAAGTCGGCTGATGTGGGCGGCGGTGGCGGCGGCAATTACAGCAGCAACAACAACAATAATAACAACAACATCAACAGCCACAACAACACCGAAATGCCGACCTTCTCCGCTAACCGCCTCAGTGAGCTGTACGGCCTGAAGGCGGAGCTGACCAGCTCGTACTACCTGAAGAATGGCCGCCTCCTGCAGGCCTTCTTCCGCTGCTTCAACGGCTTTCGCGGCTTTGGCAACAAGTGGTCGGCGAGTGCCGCCGGTCGCGGGGATGCCATCGGCATGGGAATTTCTTCCACCACCTCTTCTTCCTTTCGTGAACTCCAAAATCAGCATCAGCAGCAATCCCTGAACCCCAAGTTTGTCATCAAGCTGGTGATCAAACCTCGCGCAAGGCGGCACAGATTGCCTACAGCTCGCTGCGCAGTGACGCCGTCTTCACCTGCAGTCTGCTCTTTCAGGCGCTGGTCAGGGTCAATCTGCTCGCCCCGCCTCAATCTCCTCCCACCACCACAGGCTCCTCAAGCGGAAGGAAAAAGTCCGCCTCTGAATCGCATCATCACAGTCGGCGGCACCGGCACGCTGGAACGCCCACTACTTCTGCTTCGAGTGCACAGCAGCAGCAGGGAGAGAATTCGAATTACCAGCAGGCGACACTGATCGACGACGCCGAGTTTGAGAAGAGCCGCCTCCACCTGGCCCTGGGGCGGCTCATAGCTGAGCACGCCGCCGATGCGGTCTCCGTGCAGAGCAGCGCCCAACAGCAGCAGTCGATGTTGGGCAGTCTGCTTCGAAAGTCGCACTTTAAGGGCGACGAGCTAGTTCGCAGAAGCTGCTCGACCTGGCCGTCATTGCTATGGAGAGGAAGTATGCTCAGGCTGCTGCTGCTCAGGCTGCTGCAGTTTCTGGTAAAAAGAGAGGAAAACCGGTGCTGCTCACTCAACGACTGCATTCGTTGCTGTTGAAGCCAGCTGAAGCGGAAAAAAGTGCGGTGACTGAACAACAAGTGCCATCGACTACCACTTCCTCCTCCTCACTGAGCAGAGCCTTCAGCCGACAGAGCTCCTCAGGAGAAGAAATGAGCAAGTCGGAGCCGTCAACGATAGCGAGAAAGCTGCTGAGAAGGAGCTCCAGCTCTCAGCCACCTCCTTCCACGCCTCCTCCAACCGCTCAACCTTCAAAATCAGGAAGTTTATTTGAAGAGGAAGAGGAAGAGGGCGAGTGTCCTCTGCTGCTGTTGGAAGCCTTCGACTGGAAGCCCCTTTTTGCCTTTGCCGACCTGTACTCGCTCAAGCGACCGCTCTCTTTTCTGGGCAAATGCGCCCGCGAGGATGACTGGCTGGTTTTTGCCATCTTTGCGCAGATGTACGCCCTTTCGAAGGATGCCGTGCAGGCTTTTTTGAGAAATGGTGGTACCGGGGGAAGCGGCCCCTTCAACAATCCCTGCATTGGCGAGCACCTGGCGAAGGCCTTTCAAAGCTCTGCCCGGCTTCTGAACTCTGCCTCGGTGAATGCCTCTTCGATGATGTCGGCGGCAGACTCGAAGCTGGTGCGGCTGAAGCAGCCGGCGGCCAGCTCACGAAATGACCTCTACTCGAGACTGTTCAAGGGCAGAGTGGCTGCCAACAACAGCAACACCAACAGCAGTGGAAACTATCTGGAAAGCAGTCCTCTCTCTCAGCAGTCGACCTCTTTTGAAGGACCTCGCACTGGAGGCGGCGACGACCAGGAAGGCTCGGTGGCGCTGACACTGGAGCAGCAGCTGGACCTGCTCTCCACCTCGGCCAACTCCACCAGCCCTGACAACAACCCGGACCATTCAACGTCCGCATTTTCGGTGATGAGCCGACTTTCGGACGATTCGCTGGCCGCTGGAGCCGGTGGTTCACGGCACCTTCCGCTGATAATCTACGAACAGGCACTCAAACCGGAGACGGCGAACCGCGACTTTTTGCAGCTGGTGCTGGAGATCTACCAGGCGGTGCAGGGCTTTGCCGTGAGGGCCAACCTGAGCAGCCAGGCCGCCGAGCGCTCTCCGGAACACCCTCCTCTACGCGGCAGTGTCGCTATCGAATCCAGTGCTGGCGCTGCTCGCCTCCTCACTCGAGCGCCCGCCCTCGATGACGCCCTTCATCTCAATCGTTGGCAGCGGTGGCGGTGGTGGACGCTCTCCAAACTCTACCTCATCGCCGATTAATCAGCAGAACGAGTACTCGAGCTCGTTTGGATCAGTTCACTCTGTGGAGTTGTCTGCCGGGTCGGCAAATCCCGCTTCAAGTTTACCGCCTTTATGTGCTGGCTGCTGAGCAGTGTCTCACTGAGCTCGAAGCAGATCTTTATTGACTCGTACCTTTATGCGAGAGGAGGAGCAGGAGGAGCAGGAGGAGGAAATGCTGAAAAGGGCAGCGAAGAAAACGGCACCGAAGAGAGCGACAGTAGTCATCAGAACAAGGGAGAGGAAGCTTTTTCGTTCCTACCGCCGCCGCCAACATCTCCGCCACGTCCTTTCTGAGCAGCGCCTCTAACAGCCCCGTCCTCATTGGCTGCTACCTCGACTGGTCAGCTGAGCGCAGTTTGCACCTGCTGGACATGCTCACCTCGCAGCAGCAGCCCGACGATGCGAAGGTCTTTCGACTGCTCGCCGAGGCGCTGGCCATCTTTGGCGTGGACATTCCCATCCTCGACTCGCTGCTCACTTTCCTGGTCGCCTTCTTCCTCGAGAAGGACTACTACCCGGAGGAGGCGCTGCTGCAGCAGTTCAAGACCCGGCTGCAGGCGTACAACGAGGAGGAGTACATGCTGTCGAAAGGAGTGGTGCCACCTTCTATGGAGGGCTCCTACGAGGCGTCTTTTGAGACCACCGTCCATGATGAGGACCAGTTTGTCAGCGACCAGGGCTCGCTGCGGATCTTCTACTCGAAAAGTTGGATCGAGAAGTGCGCCCTGATACTGGTCACCAATTCGCTGCTCATTGCGAGGCAGTTTGAGCTCGGAATTCTGCTCAGCCACTACAGCTTTGTCCGCCTCCAGGAGAGCTTTACGTCTAATTATTGTGAGTGGTTTTGTTTGCTGAAAAGTGAGATTTGTTGCTAACCCTGTTTTACCTCCTTCTTTTTAGTGCGCATTCCCGACATTCGCAATCTGTACTTCTTCAGCCAGTGCCTCGCCAAGCTGCCCAACTTTAGTCTGCCCATTGCGGAGCTGCTACGACACGGCCCTACGTTTCGATCAAATGAAGATAATGGAGAAGCATCTGGTGAAGCGGACTACACTGAGTACGTGAGCATCTTCCGCAAGTTGATACTCGACCTGCAGAGGCGGGCCATTTTGATGAGGCGCGAAACATACTGAATCTGCTGCCAAAGGCCAATCTGAATGAATTTCTCATCAACGAGTGGATGCTCAAGGCGAAGAAGGCCAATAGGTGGTGGTGGTGGTAAAAAGCCAACTAACACTGAAGAAGGCGCGGAAAATGAAGAGTTGTCTGAAATGGGCGTCACAAATGCAAATACTATCACCAACACAATCAGCAACAATTCCTCAACCACTACCCTGGACACCATCGACCTCTCCTTTTGGGAGAACTGCTGGACGGCCGTCACGAAGATCGACCCCACGATGCACTCCGCCTTCAAGGTGATGGAGCGCTTTGTGGAGCACCTGGAGCCGAATCAGCTGCTGATTAAGTGTTTCGTCCTCCTCAAGTGCATGATTGCCATTGAGTCCATTCTGCGGGACTTTATTGAGACGAATAGTGCTGTAGAGGAGACGAAAACTTCCGATTTACCGCTAGATGCTTCATCGAACACCGGTCAAACGACTCAGCCCATAACCACTTTCTTTGACGACCTGGCCACAAAGGACACGCTGGACCTTGTCGAGGACTACTTTACCTTTGAGTACGCCTTGTGGACATCGGCGGTGGAGTGCGAGTACCTCATACTGCACAGCAGCAGCAGTCCTGAGCAGCAAAACTTAAACTCCTCATCCTTTGACGACACCATAGTGGCCGCCTGGAGGCAGATCTGGCGCGACATTGTCCACTACATCAAGGGCTCCGCTTTTGGCTCGCGCATCCTGCCGAAGCTGTCGCTCAAGTACACCTTTCTCTACAAGAAGAGCTCTATGATGATGGCTGGCAGTAAAGGCCTCAAAACAAAATCAATGGAAAAAAGAATGGCACCAAGAGCAGCAGCAGCAGCTCGCCGATGAGCGAAGGACCTCGCCAGGCGGCACTGAACCAGGTGATTGGAAAGCTTCTGGACGCCCTCTGTCTGGCAAAGGCGAAGGAGGTGGCCACCATTTTCCGGTACACTCACGACGACTTTGAGATTATTGAGGCCTGTGACTGTGCCGCAAAGGGCCCGGTGCAAAGTGTCTCAGATGCCTCCTTTGCTATTCAGTTTAAGATTCAGAATTTAAGTGCTGAGGAAGCCGCCAGGCTGGCGAATGCAAGTTCGCTCTTTCCTTCACAAAGTAAGGTTTTTTCGAGTAGTGTTATTTTGTTAATCACAGATTTTTTTTGCATTTTAGACCTGAGCACCGACCAGCGGCAGACCATCTCGCTGATTGCCACCTTCTCGCACTTTGCCACCATCGGCGCCAAGTCCTGTCAGCTGATTCTCCTCTACTACAAGATCTCCTGCATCCTCCGACTGCCCTACGCTGAGCTGATGCAGCCCGGCTCGGCTTTCAGTTGTCCGGTGAAGGTTTTTGAGCTGCTGCTCTCTTCAAACCAAGAGCAATCAGGAGCAGCTGCTTCTGCTGGATCATTTTCTGCTGCTCGAGATCGGACGACTAGCTTTGAGAGCAGCTTTGATGGTGGTGGTGGAGCCAGTGTTCTCGACAGTTCAGCAGGCAACGACCACGACCAAAACCGAAACTCGCTGGACACTAAGTCGGCCGGTCAGCACTCATCGGCGCTGCTCAACCAGTACGCCGAGGCGATTGGCTGTGCCAAGGAGCTAGTTCGAATTGTCGGCGAGCAGGACGAGCGGCTGAAGAGCGAGGCGAAGGTGGCCGCTCTGCTGGCCGCCCACACGCAGGCCAACGTTCTGGCGCTGGTGGAGCGGCAGTTTCGCGATCTGAGCTCGGATGGAGGAGGAGGTGGCACTTCCGGCTCTCCGAATCCGGCGACCATCAAGGCGGTGACGGAGATTGAACTAGACAAGGGCCAGCTGGGCTTCTACAGTGCCCGCTTTCTGGTGCTGCTGAAGTTGCTGCGGGCGCCGGCCACGCTGGGCCACTCGCTGCTGGAGGCCTGTAAGAAGGAGAAGGCGGCCTTTGAGGAGCAGACGGGAGTTTATGGAGGAGGGTCATCTTCACCCTCATCACCCTCGTCTTCATCACCCGAGTTGGAGTACGCCCTCGCCAAGCGCAAGCACTACGTCCTCCTCGTGGAGCTGTACATTCGCGCCCACGAGTGCTTCACCGCACAGTGTGACGTGCACGGCATTGCCCTGGTCCTCCGCCGGACACGCCTCCTCATTACCAGTGAGCTCCAGGCAGAGCGGTATTTTCACCTCATTCTCCGCCTCCTCACCGGCATTGGCCGCTACTCCGAGATGACCTACTGCTTTGACCTCTTTCGCGACTGTGATCGCTTTGAGTTGATTCTCTCGAAGCGGGTGCAACGGGTAAGTTGTGTGCTGTTTTGGTTGTTAGTAATTTTTATGACAATTTTCGATTTTTTTACAGACTCCTCAGCTACGGATCGCCCTTCTGAACTACCTGAAAACGACCAACAAAGCACTGGAAGAGCTCCTGCCGCTGGTGGCCATTCGCTTCTTTCTCTTTCGAGAGACGGCCGACTACCATCGAGCTCGGGCGGAGCGACTGCTCGCGGAGATTGTCCTGCGGGAGACTGCACCAGGAAACAATGCTGCCAACAGCTCCACCTTTGCCTCAAGCAGCCTGACGCAGTCCCACTCGTCGGCCAAGTTTTCCGCCCTCTTAGCAGCGGCCTCGGCGGTGACGCCCTCGACGACGCCCACGCACACTGCCGTTTCAGCGGCGAGGCCGGTGGTGAACCGAGTTTCGCTCAACTCTCTGGCCGACTATCACCACTCTGGTTCGCCCTCGAGCACGCCCACTTCCAGTTCCTTCTTTCAGTCGATGATGATGGGCGGCGGAGGAAGTGCTGCAGCGGCAGCGGCAGCGGCAGCAGCAGCCAACACCTCAACCCTAAGGGATGCAGCCACCAGACAGCAGCTGGAGCGGCTGATGTACGAGTACCAGGAGGCGGAGGCCAATTACACCAAAGCCTCCTCGCACACCAACGCCGACCACTGTGGGCGGCGGGCGCAGCTGGTGGCCCTGCAGATTGCCCTCATCATTCGGGCTAGTTCCGGGTCTACTCTTCCTGATCCGGTGACCACCGCCTCGGGACTGACGCTGACGGCCATTTCTGCCTCCTCCTCTTCAAACACTACCTCCATTCCATTCATTATCAACCTGGAGGGGGCCAGGTGCGCGAGTTTATCAACCAGTGCCCTAGCTTTTTTGAGGTAAGCGATCTTTTGAAGATTTAAATTTTTTGAGTAAATTTTCTCTCACTTTTCCACAGGCACTGATCGTCGCCCGAGCCTACCCCGAGGCAAATGTCAGCGACTGGACGGACGCCCTCTTCTCCAATGTGGTATCTGGGCGGCAGCACCGCCTACCTCGCCGACTACACCGCCACCTTCCCGCTGACGATGGCCACGCTGAAGAGTCTGCTGAAGCGACTCGACCAGCTGACCACCGCCTTCAGGTTGGCCGCGCAGCGACAGAGCAGGGCCAGCCTGCTGACGGCTCGCGATCTGGGTGGAAATGGTGCGTGGTGGTGAGAATGGCCAGCAGGCCTCGCCCTCTTCCGCCTCCTTCAACTACCTCCTCGGCCTGGTTCGCGATGACCGTGATCTGGGGAAGGCGAGGCGGATGCTGGAGCCGCTGCTCGAACGACTGCTCTGCGGCAGTGTCTCCACTATTGGAAGCTCTGATCCGCTGACGTCCATTCTGGCCACCCTGCCGCCGTTGACGGCCACCGTCAGTGGCAACAGCAACAACTGCTCACTAAAGGAGCGCTACAAACTGGCGGCGGCCTTCAAGTCGCCCCGCCTGCTGCAGCGGCTCCTCGACGCCGACCAGGAGAACGCCGCCTACCTGCTGGACTTGAAGGCCACCACCAAGAAGCTGTGAAGAAGCAGTGACCAAACTGTGATATGTGAACTTGAACTTATGAAATAATAGAGAGAGATGTTTATTTATTGTTCTTCAGGTGTATAACAACATTGGATACGTAGTCTGTCAGTTGGCTGTTTTGTTTCGGTGCCCTTGTAAAGGGGGCGTTCACACACTGTGTGCACTGGTAGTGCAGTGACCAGTCAGATGTGTGAGCGTGAGTCTGTTTGTTTGTTAGTAGAAGAAGAAGAAATAGAAGAAGGTATGTGTTTGTTGTAAAAGAGGAAAAGTAGAGCAGGAGGAGAAAAACACGTTTAAAGCACAACAAAAATCATTTCACAGAGTAACACTTTTTACACAGAACTGGTAAACAGGAATAAAGGGAGAGAGAGGGATTGTATTCCTAGGTAATTGGTTAAAAATTATTATTATCTCATATATTTCGCATTTGCAGATGAGTTGTGGTGGTGGTGGTGGCGAAGGGAGGAGAGTATAGCAATTTGAAAACTACTACTAAGTTTCCCTCTGAAACTAGATAAAATCATCAAAATCATCGTACTGGGCTGACTGGTTGTAGGAGTAGTCGTCGTCGCGCTCCATTTGAATGGTGGCGTTGGCGGCCTTTTTCGCCTTCTTCCCCTTGGCCGCTTGCTGTTGGAAAGAGGTTAGATGTTAAATCTTTGTAAACAAAGCAAAACAAAATGCCTACCTTTTGCAGCTTAATCTTCTCATTGAAGATGGTAGTGAGGACGGTGTCCAGCTTCTTGATGTCGTCCGCCTCCAGGTCGGTGGCCAGCTCGCGGAAGAGCTCCTCGAGGAAGGGCACGTAGTAGGGCGAGCGGGTGTAGTTGGACAGCTTGCCATTGAGCGCCTTGCGGAAGACCTCAAAGTCAGTGCGCGTGGCCAGCTGAATGCTGCCCAGCGAGGAGGTGTCCACGCCGTTGGAGTCGACGCCAAAGGCCTCCTTCGCCAGACTGAGGTCGGACTCCTCCTGCAGGCGTTGGCGCTCCAGCTTGTCCGCCAGCAGCTCCTCTTTCGTGCGCGGTCTGCTCATCTCCAGGTCCTTCTGCAGCAGTTTGTCCTTCAGCGCCTTCTGCTTCTTCTTCTTCGCCCCGGGCTCTTTAGGTTCAGTGGTGGGAGGCTTCTGTTGGCTGGCGTCTCCGGCCGAGCTGGCCTTGCTGACTGGCTCCTCATCGTCGTCGTCCCAGTTCTCCTTTACGTCGCTGTCCTCCTCGTCGTCCCACTTGTTTGTCGCCACGGCGGGCTTGGTTACTATTGCTTGAAAAAGTGGGGAGGAAATGATTAAAACATAAACTCAATCAGTGCAAAAGGGAAAGCACTTACTCCAATCCTCTTCAGACATTATTGATCTGGTATTGATCGCTTCCTCGTTTTCTTCTCGAGGTGGGTAGAGTAGCAATTTTTTAAACTTGAGTTTAGTGACGTTTCACAAAGTCAGCACTTCTGTACACGTAGAGGAAGGTGAAAAGGTGGAAGAAAAGACAACAGATTAGCACAGTTTTGGAACAGACGCAGACACGCAGACAGATCAGCAGCAGCAGCAAAGCTAAGTCGCTCTCCTTCCTACTTTCTTTTCTCTATCCTCTCCAGAAAGACGCGCAGTAGTGCTCGATGGCTCACTTCTTTTTCTTCTAATTACTAATCAGTCAAACAATATTCAACGTGGACAGGAGAGTGAGAGTGAAAGTAAGAGAGAAAGTAGTGATGGTAGCAGCAGCAATCACTTTCTCTCCTTTCTCTTTTGCAAGTGCAGTGCAATGCTGCTGCTGTACAAGTGCAACGGTGCAGTTGGCGCCCTTGTGTGCTGGGAAGTGAGAGCAGGCAGGCAGGCAGCAACTTTGACCTATTAGCATCGAAGTGCAGTGGCCAGCCACACCGTTAGCCTGGCCACTGTCGAGCAGTAGGAAGTGGAGGAGGAGGAGGTTTGCTGTGGTGGATCCCAGAGGAAGTAAACAAACAAACAATGTGAAAAGCTTACCTGAACTTTGGCGGAGTGTTGTGGTGGCTGGATTGGTGAAGATAGAGAAATCGAGGAGCAGTTGCTGCAGCTGCAACGGAATCTGCGATGCAAGTGAAAGTGCGAGAAGAATCTACTGCTGCTGCACTGCTGCTGCTGCTGGTGATGATGATGATGAAACGACAACAAAACGTGCAGCTGGGCAGCACGTTTGGCCCATTTACATGGTGCCAGTTGTCTACAGTGACGGGTACAAACGATTGGCGGAAAGAAGGGGAAGATGGAGTTGCTATTTAGAAAATTATGTTTTAAATCCTAGAGGTTTTTGAGCTAATTAGTGGAATTTACTTAGTAAAGCTTATCTGATTCAAGGTAATTCAAAAACAACAAAAATTGCAGATCATTTGGGGTTCATTTCAAAAGGCACCTCATCTGCGAATGAAGCCCGGCGCGCTGCTTCTGTTTTGAACTGCACAAAGCAGCAGCTGGTAAAGAGAAAAATTGAAGTTTCAAGCCGGCAACTTTCAGTTTGTTTGGAGTTTCTTTTCTTTCTGAAGTCTTTTCAGAACTTTGTCAAACTTGGAAACTCATAAAGTGCTACCAGAAAAACTTCATCCACGGCTCATCACCCTCATTCACCCCCTCCCACATCACCCCCATCACCCACTACCACCTACAAATAAAAGATGGCCACCAACCTGCCGCTGAACCCGAAGCCCTTCCTCAACGGCCTCACCGGAAAGGCGGTCATGGTGAAGCTGAAGTGGGGCATGGAGTACAAGGGCTACCTCGTCTCGGTGGACGCCTACATGAACCTGCAGCTGGCCAACACCGAGGAGTACATTGACGGCGCCTGTACGGGCAACCTCGGCGAGGTGCTCGTCCGCTGCAACAACGTCCTCTACATTCGCGGCCTCGAGGAGGAGGAGGAAGATGGCGAGATGAAAGACTGAATGATGAAGGAATGACGGGCGGTAACACCACAGAAAAGAAGAAGATGAACTCTAGATTATGTTAATATTTATCTTGAACGAATTCTCACTCACGGCAAATTGTGTAAATTGTCATCACTGCTACATGATACCTTTTTTGTTTGAAAATTGATCAACATTAACTTTTTTCTTTTTTAAAACAGTTTCAACCACAACAACAAGTCCAACGATTCCACACACATTCACACATTCACACAAGCAAGTAATATAAGCGATTGTCTCTTTATTGTTTCATTAAATTGGTTGGATCAACAACAACAACAAGTCACACACATGTTCAAACCAACTTGTCAAAACCGCCGGACAATTTAGAACTTCACGGAATAGGCTTCGCTGCCACGGCCAGACTCTCAATGCCGCACTCGTCAGTGCCTCGGCGAATGAGGAAGTAGCCCTTCAGGCCCCAGTTCTCCGACCAGGAGTTCTTCACGATCCAGTACTTCTGCCCACTCTGGCGGTCCACGCCGTAGCCGACAATCAGCACGGCGTGGTTGGTCAGCTCAAAGGGATTGAAGCCGAGGCGGGCCATGGTGTGGCGGTGGGCGGCCGCATCGTGCGAGTACACCCCACCGGAGTAGCTCATAAAGTCAGGGTAGACCTCGAAGCCGACGGCAATCGGTCCGCCGGTGACCAGCTCCAGGCGCATCAGCTCCTCATTGCAGCCGCCGTAGTAGCCGCCCACGTAGTTGTACTTGGCGGCGTAGGTTCGCTTTCGGCACTGGGTCGAGGCGTGCGAGGACGGGCTCTTGCACTGTTGCGCTGTGGCCGTGTAGGGGTAGCAGGCGTCGTCGATGACGCCGTAGTCCTGGGCGTACTTCCCTCCGATCAGGTAGGGAAGCCGCCGTCGCAGCCCTGCGAGTACCGACTGCAATCGACCACCTCCTGCGTGCTGAAGACGGTGCGCTCGCTGTTGTTGGTGGCAATTCGAAGGCGAGCCTCCAGGAGGGCCATCGACGAGAAGATGTAACAGCTGCCGCAGGAGCCTAGAAAAAAGAACAGTTCAATCTCATCCAAATCTTTATGATTTTGCAACAGATTGTAACTTACCTTGATCTCTCACCGGACTGACGTAGTTCACGCCGTCGACATTGCGCCAGTCAAACTCCTCGGGCAGGGCGGCGGCTCGTCGCTTCGTCTCCTCGTCCACTTCCTTTGGTTTAGGGCGGCTGAGTGGGTGGAAATAGGGTGTTTAGAAATGTAAATGAAAAACGCAAAATCATCATCTTTAGCCTGCAAACTTACCTCGCCAGACGCGACTTCTTTCCGCCGGCCATCCTCACCAGCTCCTCAGTGCTCTTCTCCCTCAGGTCCTCGTACACCTTAGCCGTCCACCCACTTTGCTGGGCGTTAATTCGCCGAACGGCGTGCTCGCTCAGGTGGTTTCGGTGCAGGTCGACCTTCTCGAGGAGAAAAGGCCGAACTCGGTGCTCCTTGCCAACGCCCACCAGTCGTCCTGCCGAAGAGTGAGCGCTGCTAAACAGCTCATTGGACTTAACCATTTGCTCCTCTTCCTGGTCCCAGCTGACCACCTTCCGGCCGCGGAAGCAGGCCCAGTTGTTGCCGAGGACGTCGTGCGACCATCCCGGCTGAGTGGCATTGCAGTAACTGGTCACCGTGCTGCCCTTTTGCTTGTAGAGGGAGAAGGCAAAGTACTTGCGGTAGTTGATGATCACCTCGAAGCCCTGGTTGTAGATCAGCGTCCAGGTGCCGAGGTTGCCCTCGCGGTCGGTGGCCAGGTTGGGAAAGTCCAACTTCAGGTAGACCTTGTTGACGCCTCCATTCAGGGAATGTGCTGCTCGTCGCAGTTTTCAGTGCGCGTCTCCAGGCGCTCCGACTCGATGAAGATCCACTTGCCGGCGATCTCGGGCCAGGTGCAGTTGGCGGGAGTGTCGGCCTTGGTCAGGGTGGCCAAGATGGTGACTACCAGGAGGAAAAAGAGGAAGCGCATTTTCGCTCTCCTTTGTTGAGGTTTCGGTTAGTGCGTAGTTGGCTGCTGGATGCTATTAGACGATTTTCTGCGTGTTTCCCAGTCAGCACTGAAGAGCGAAATGAATGCGACGGTTTCTTTTTGCTTGCCTGTCTGTGCGTTTTTTGTTGGCTTGTTGATAAGAGTGCTCGACGGTGATAAGCTCCTCGATTTTAGAGTACGATGCATTTCGAGCCTGTCACTGTCGAGCGACGTCAGCAGCTCTGTCCTACAATCCACAATCGGGCAAACTTTGCTGACCTTTTTGTTCTCCATCTCTTTGCTGATTGTTTTATTTAAGTGAAAGATTTGTTTGGTTGCCAAGCTAGATATACTGGGCAGACTTTTGGACTTTCAAATACCTCAACACTAGCAGACACTCAGAGAAAGTACTTCTCAAAATTGAAAACGCAAATCACACTTCAGACGATCAAGGCACTTCTTGTGCAAATTATTAATTGCGAACGACTACTCTTTTTTGTTGAGTAAAGATTTTTTTATTGATGAAGTGGCAAAAAAGCAGGGAACAAAGTAGGCTTCTAGATTGAGAAAAAGGAGAAGTAGGAAAAAAGAGTGAAAAAACTATGTACAACGGGAGAATGTTTTGAGTATGTTTTGTGACTGGGAAACAGAAGTTTTTGGTTTAGGTGAGCAGAAAAGAAGAGGAGGAAAAAGGAGAAGAAGTAGTAGTGACTGGAGGAGGACAATTCGTATAATTTCTTTTGTTTGGCTATTTGTTTTCTGATTAGTATTTGGCAACTGGACCTGGTGCTGGAGCTGGTCCTGCAGCAACTGCCCCATCGAGCTGGTCACAGCCGAGCGTCGCCTCTCCGCCCTCATCAAAAGGCCCATACTGTTGCCTGCCAAAGGGAAAGTCCTCGATGACGACATGGCCGGTGTAGGGACCCTTCTGAAGAGGGTAGGCAGTGACGATCTTTCGAGGTGGAAGTCGCTGGGGATGCGGAACAGCGACTGGGTGCACTGAAGTGGCCGCTGCAGCCACAGCCACCGGTGCTGCCCCGTGGACGGGTCGATGAAGGAGTGCCACTTTGGAGGCGGGCAGCTTCACCCGCTTGACAATCTCAAACTTGGTCAGCTTGGAGAGCAGGTCGCCGAGTCCCCAAAACCAGAAGTGAGCGAGTCGAGCGAGGGCAGCTCTGGCAGCTTCAGCTTTGACAGCGAGCCGAGGTGTTTGCTGATACTAATCCCGTGGCCTTCGTGACCGATCGTCTTTGTGATGGCCACTGGCGCTGGATGGTGGGCGACAGCCACAGCTGGGGCTGGGGCCACCACCGGAACTGGCGCTGGTGCAACTGCCACAGCCGCCGGTGCCTTAGCAACCACCCCCGAGGCGATCACCGGCGGACCCGAGGGCGCCGGCAGTCTGATGTGCGGCAGAATGTCCGAGGTGGCGGCGAGGAGCTGGTCGAAGAGGGCGCCCGGTTTGGGCAGCGGCCCCGTGGGCAGCTTCTTGGGCATGTTCAGCGTGAGCGAGGGCAGGTCGAGGCCGGCCAGCACCGAGAGGATGCCCTCCAGGTGGCCGCCCTTGCTGGGGAACTCCGGCAGGAGGTCCTCGAACTTCTTCAGGTCGAGAAGCTTTCCCAGCCCTCCGTGATGAGACTGGATTTACCCACAGCAACAGCGGGGCAGGCGCTAGGGCCACCGGGACGGCGGTGGTCTGCGGGACGAGATGGACGGAAGGGGAGAGGGCGATGGGCGCCGGTCTGTAAACTACCGGACGCTGGGGGCGTACTTTGGACCCGAACCAGGATAGGCGATGATGGGGCCCACCAGGTGGCCGCCGGGGTACTTTGCAGCTGCAGCCTGGCAGGGATAGCCACTGCCTCCGCCGCATCCAATTGCTGGTAGAGGATTTGAGCAGGTTGGGCAGGCGCTGCGTAGGCCACCGAAGGCAGAGGTGCGGCTACGGGCACTGCAACAGGTGCAACAGGCGCAGCAGCCGTCTCGTAGGAGCCAGCACTGGAGCTGCCGACGCTTCCGCTGCTTCCGTATTCATCGCCACCACCAGCACCGGAACTGACAGCACTTTCGCCTCCATAACTTGCACCAGCTGAACTTCCCTTTCCGACCTTTTCAAAGTTGGCCTGGCCGCTGCTCCCGCGCCGTACTCTTCACTGGCCGGCAGGCGTTCGTTGACGACTCCGCCGTATTCGCCCTCACCACCACCGCCACCTCCATCACCTCCATTGCCTGGTGCATTGGTGTAGTCGTCACGGCCGTCGTCTCCACCACCAGCAGAGTAGTCACCACCATCGTATCTGCCCTCATCACCCCCACCAACAGCATTTCCGCCCACTCCATCTCCTTCAGCCAGGGTTGAACGTCGAGCACTTCGTAGTTGGGCGAAGCAGCTCCAGTGGCAACCGCTGCTGATGGCAGCTGATGGGCGGCCAGTGTTGGCAGGTAGCTTATGGCTCCCTGTTGGTACTGCAGTCCGCCAGCTGAAGAAGGAAGAGCCGCCTGAGGACTGAGCTGAAAGTACATGGAGCTGGTGGCGATTCCAGGGCCAGCAGAGATTGGTGCTGGTGCTGCTGGTGCTGCTGAAGCAGGTGCTGAAACGGCCACGCCGTAGCTGCTGGCCGGTGAGGAGGCACTGGCCACGTACACTGGGATTCGCTCATATTTTCCGTAGGTGCTGTGTTGTAGGAGTTTTTAGGAATGGGTGATAAAAGGTTTTGGTTTTTGGTTTTCAGCATGCAGCAACTTTACAAATGAATCTTACCTTGAAGCTGAAGTCGTTGGCTGACTGTTGCCGATGCTGCCTCTTCCTGAAGTTTGCTGGTAGATGTAACTTCTGCCGTAGACCGATGCCGATGAGCTAAGTAGGAGAAACAGCAGAGGAATCAACTGAAGAAAAAGGAGTGGGAAGAGATAAATAGGTGAAGAAAAAAGCATTAGTGGCGATGACTTCAGATTTAATTAAGTGGATTATTTGGGAATTGGGTAGGGATGGGATGATTAAGGAGTGGTGATGATATTTGGGTTGATGGTAGTGGTGATGGTAGTCGTAAAAATGAACACTAACCAACGAGAAGGTAGGCTTGGGTAACATGGCTGTAATGATGAGTTGAGTTGAGGGATGAATAAAAAGAGGAGGAGGGCACTTAAAACACTAAAAACACACAAGATCACACTTTTCAATTAAAAGTTCAGTTCAGTTTATTTGAGTCAATAAAGCTATCACTGTTCACAAAACTAGAGCACACCGAAAAGCACATAAAATGCAAGTGTTGCGACTGAGAAAACGGGCAAATGTGCTTCGATACGGTGCCAGGTCCTTATATAAGTTCTCCTCGTGCCAGCTTTCTCTCTCCTTTCACCCAGCATCAGCGGTTGATGAAGAAGAAGAGGAAGTGTCATCATCTATCGACGTCCGATAGTGCGGCCAGGTGAGTGAGTCGGTCAATTTCCGAGCCGTCTTAGTCTGTCCAATGACTCTCTCCGGAGAGTTTTCGTGTTTTCCATTGCGCAATAACCGGCTACTGCTCTAATTTCTCCGGACTCACATTCACATTCACTCACACTTGTTGTTTCACACTGTCCGACGACTACTTCATCAGACTTTATTTGCCTTGATACCGAAATCAAAGAGAGCGAGAGAGAAAGTGGTTGCCCCCTCTTTCTCTCTTTCCAATCAAAAGAGGCGACCATCATCGAAGCAGCATCAGCAGCATTGGCAGCCGTCGTCGATTACCTTTGACCTCACCCAGTCTGACCACTACCACCACCACCAACCTGATGCCTGATGCCTGCCTTTGCATTAATTACCGCACTCAATATGGCAACCGTGGTGGTGGTGGTTGCTGTCCGGACGACGATGGTGATTAGCTGGCATGCATGCCGACTGACTGACCGAATGAAATGAGAGAGAGTCATCGGACAAGACTGCCACCACTGCCACACCACCGCCGATGCTCTAGTAATTGGACCGATTAAGTGCGCCGCGCACACAGTGGCACTTGTGTGCCTATGCAACCGGTGCTGATTAAGCGATCTTACACACTCACACCACCTCACAACCGCACATACAACCTCGGTGCGCTCGACATTTCGCACGCATGAAAACATGAGCAGGGAAAAGGCTGCAATTGCATCCAATTCCACACACTGCGCACAGTCCCACTGTTTAGTCGTTATTTTGTGCAAATTTGCCCACCAGCAATCGATTTGCACGCCAACTAAATATAAACCTCACCGACTGCTGACTGGTTGCAGATGTGATGCTGTCTCTGCAGTCCAGCACTTATCTACTGCCTTCATCTACAACTGCTGTTGCAGCTTATCGGTGGTGATAGTAAAACAGCAGCAGCAGCAATGTCGCACTGATCGCGCGCGTGAGTGAGTGATGAACCGAACTGTGACTGCCTTAGTAACTCGAACAAACTGAAAACAGATTAGGAAACTGACCAGTAAAAGTCTCTCTCTCCCTCTCTCTATCAAAAGACTTTTACGATTTGACAAATTCCTTTCTCCAATCCAGTCACTCACTCACTCCTTTACTGACACTACTTTTCAATTAGTACGAGGAGCCAAACTTGCTTCAGCATATCGTCGTCTGCCCGTCTTCGCCAAAAGAAGGAAATTGAAAAAGATGAAAAAAAGAGCAACAGTGATGCCTTACTGCTCCATAAAAAACTGACACAGCCCCCACCACCACCATCACATCCTCCTTATCGAGATCAAATTTCCCGGATCATCAACAACAACATTAAAGCACCGTTCTCCTCTTCATCTCCTCCGTCGTCTGTGCCGTATGATTAACAGGAGACTAAAGAGGAGGAGAAAACGAAGAAGAAGATGTCTCGTCTAGTCCAGACTACTGGCTGTACCATTTCTGTACCAGTGGCTAAAAGCAGCAGCAGCCCCAAAACTAACATGAAAAGTGTCACGTTAAACTACTGCTGCTCTGCTGCTTTGCTTTGGTTCAGTTTGGTAAGAGTAGATCCGAAAAACACTTTCCCACATTTTTATCTAACAAGTTAAGAAGAAGAAGAAGAGATATGTGTTTCATGCAGGCGCGCAGACATTTTTCATCATCATTATATTATTTTTATTACAAGTAGTATGCATTTGCACACCTTTTCTATCATCATCCTCCTTAGATGCCTTTGCCTCCGCCGCCTCCTCTTCTCTTTTCTCCGTCATCAGAGACATATTTGAGCAATGAAGAAGAAGAAGAAAAAGGCAAGAAGAAATGCACAGGCAGCAAAACAGCGTAGGCTACTTAGAAATGCACAGATATCACCGGTGTCTGCCTGTTGGGTTTCAGCTGAGCTCTGTTCTTATGCTATGCGTTTTTGCCAAATTGGGCAATTTCACTGGAAGCACTATCGCACCGACACCGCCGCCGCTGCTGATGCCGTTGCCGCCTCTAACACCACCGGCCAACAAACTTTGCCTCTCTTTCTTTCTTTCTTTCTTTCTTTCTTTCTGCTTTTGTCAGTGCCACATTGAGAGTCGGCGGTCAATTACCATCAATTAATCAGCAAATGGGTGAAGCAGTGCTGGTGGTGGTGGTAGTGGTAGCAGCATCAGCATCTAGGCCGATTAAGCAGCAGCAGCAGCAAGCTCATCGAGTCAGTGGAACTCTCGGCAAACATTCATTCATTTACCCAGTCAGCCAGACAAACCGAGTGAATGACTGACTAACGGAGAGTGCCATTGCCGATTTTGTGTCTGAGTGTGCTGCTCTAGTGCTGCTGCAAATCGAAATCACTCGGCACTCTCCCTCTTTCCCCTTCTTTCCGAAACAAGAAAGAAAGAGAAGAGAGAGAGAGTTAGCTCCAAATTAAGCGTCCACTGGCACCACCACCACCACCGCATCTTCTACTCTGCTCTCTCTCTCTGAAGCTCATTCGTTAGCATGCAAGCAAACGCCAAAATGTGCGGGTGCATTGGTAATTGAATCGGTAATTGACATCCTTCACCAGCAGCACTACCATCACCACCACCACCAAGCACCGGATTGTTTGCCCTACTGTTTCGTGTGTATCACTTACTTCTCGTTCTCCGGTTATGATTTCAGCTTAGCCGTTAAGCAGACAGTCACCGTTTGCAATCGTAAGAAGAAGAAGGAGAAGAAGAAAAGAAGTAAAGCGGATAGCTGCAGACAGCCACGAATGAATGCAACAGTGAAAGGCAGAAAAGCAGAGCAGCCTATTAATTAGTAATTGAGCCTTTAGAAGCCTTTAGTTTGTAATGGTGGGCACGAAAAAGACGAACAAGAAGAAGAGGAAAAAATGAGAAGGTAGAAAACGGACGAGCAAGGTAAACGGAAAAAAGAAAGAAAGCTAAAGTAAGTAGTGTCAGTACAGTCTTTCCGTCGGTACTGACTGGGCGGAAGTAAACGGTGGTGGTGAACGAAGATACGCCGTCTAGGTGGTAAAGAAGAAAAGATGAAGACTGTGTGAAATTAGAATAGAGGCACAAAAAGAGAAAGAGCTGAATGAGCAGGCAAAATGGAAGGTGCATTGCTCGGTGAGGACTAATCTGCAATGTGCACTTTGCCTGCTACTTTTCCTCCTCCTAATCGCTGGTAGCAGGTAGTAGCAGCAGCAGCAGTGGCTTAAGCATCATCAGCTCAGTAGCATCAGTAGCTCTATTCATTAAAAGCAGCCAGCCAGCCAGCCAGTCCTACCTTAAGTCCAGCCAAAGCAGCAGATATTGATCGCCCATTTGGTGCAGTGGAGCTGCTGCTGAAGATGCCCTGAAGGCCGATGTTGCCTGCCTGCCTGCCCGACTGACCGACCAACCAACCGCTCAGACCGACTTTCATTTCCGACCGACTTTTTTCTTCACTTACACAAGCAAACACACACTAAAAGCACTGACCGCAGGCATCACTGACCACTCGCTTTCTCGCGCGCGCAGTTTACCTCTGCTACTTCTGATCATCAGCGGTGGCAGATGAAGAAGGTGGGAAAGAAGAAAAAGTGTAAGAATGAATGAGTTGAGGATGCTGATGCTGATGATGCTGATGAAAATGCCGAGGAAAATAACCAATCCTGATGCGACTTTTGCTGCTGCTGCTGTTCTGATGATTGCAAAGCTTTTTTTCCTACTTTTTTTCTTTTTTCATCTTCTTCACTTTTACTTTTACTCCCTTCTCCAGTCTTTAATATAAAAACTGTCCTTCTGTTTCAATCTACTAGCGACTGCTGTTGCTGTTGATGCTGCTGCTGCAACAATCATCTTGATCTTTCTTTTTTTCTTCCTCTTTTTTTGCTAGCATCTCAGTTTTTCCGTCTCATTACTGAGGTCCAACTCAGGAACATCAGCAGCAGCTTGACAGCAAAACGGCATCTTCTCTCTCTTTCTTCTTCTTCCATCATCCAAAACGGCCTAGACTAAATACCACTGCTGTGACAAATTTAAAACAGTCTACCGTGAAAAGGAAGGAACAAACTTCATTAGAAGGAACATTCAATGTGCTGTACGGCGTCTCTTTTTTCATTCTTTCTTTCTCGTTTTTAAATGCCGTTTTGTTTTTACTCGTTTTCTATTTTATTGCTATTTTCATTATTCTGCACACACGAAATTACTGCCGTCCGTCCTAAAAATGACAAAATTTGTTTGAAATAGTGACAGGACTGAATGTTCCTGAATGTTCCTGAATGCTCCTTGCTGCAAGCTAGCCAGAATAGTACTCAAAGTGACATAATAACAACCAAAAAAAGGGGGACTCGACTGTCAAGTGGTCTACTGTTTTGCGGAGGCTGAAAAAAACCAAAAACACTTAGTTTCAACTAAAAGGTGTCACTCGTCTTTTCTCATTTCGAGTACTACTATTGACATATAACCTCACACATAGAGAGAAATGCCTCTTTTTTCTCGTTCACCGAACTTAGTGTCTTTCATAATTTGTCTTTTCCGGAGAAAGTGTTGTCTGCTGCCTTCTTTCCCCTTTTCCTTCTCTTTCTCCCTCTTTGTTCTAAAGTTAGCTACACACCTTCAAATCGTGTGTGCCTTAGTTCGACCGCCTTGGTTTGATGATGATGATTTTTAAAAGCTACAGTTTTTCAGTTTTCCCAGCCAAAGGGCGACTTCTGACTGCGCCAGTCAGTCAGTCAGCGAGCTAGCGGTGGCCATCATTTGGCCAGTGAGCAGCAGCAATTTGGAAAGCAACAACCGGGCTATGAGAGGCGATGACCATCTGCCAACAAATTTATTATTAATAATCGTTCAATCGCAATAAAAAATTATCATTTTAATTGATTATACAGTGAATGTGTGTGCAATTGCCACTCTCTTTTCCTCTCTTTGCACCGACTACCGCCTAAAAACCTTTGGCTGAAAAACTAAAAATTGAAAGAGGAGGAGGGAAAAGAAAGGCTACCACTTACTAGCTAACTGAAATTGTAACGGTGATTGGCACTCACTGCACACACACTTACATTTTTCTGCTAACCAGCACTAGCACTCGCACCGTCCATTTGCAATCATTAGCTGTCTTTTACTTTTTTTCTTCTTTTATCCCATTTTTCTCCAATAGTAGCAGTGTTTTTTCCGCTTCTGGTGGGCCTACGCCAAACTATCCATCCTTTTTTGCCACTTCTCTTTACATTCCCCAAACTTACTTCCCTTTTATCTAATTCACAGTGTCTGTTGTTACAGTAGTTGGCAGTGAGCAGACGGGGAAGCAACACAAAGCACAGTGATATTGTGTGAATTAAAAAGGGAGGATGAAAGTAAAAAATATGAAAGGAAAAAGCCGTTTTCTGTTCTGCGTAAGCAGCTTAGCCAATGGCTGATCAAGGGGAAAGAATTCGTTTGTTGCGGCTGATTCAGTGCGGCTGATACAGTTGAAGCTGTTGCTGTTGCCGCCAATTGCTGAGCACCAGTGCTAACCAACAAGGCGGCAATGAGCTGAAATTGTTAAGAATGGGCCACCAAAAAAGTGCACTAAAAACGAGTCTAGCCTGAAAGCAAACTCAATTTAGTGATTGTATAATTTAATTTAAAGTTTTTTATTTTATTGTTTTTCATCCTTTTCCTTCTTCTCTACTCATCCTTTCATCAGTTACTGATTCAACTCCTCCTCTTCCTCCTCATCATTCTACAGTTTAATTTAATTTAATTTCTATTTTTATTGTTATTCTAATCTCTTCAGTGAAATCGCCGGTGCTGATGGGAGCTAGCTCTCTGGACGGGCTGGTGAAGCGTACGGCGGCTTTGTCCGCTGCTTTAATCAACGAGTCGCTTTGCTTATGCCGGTCGATTTTTAATTAAACTGCTGCAGGACAAGAAAAAGGACCCAAAGGAAAAGAAAAAGGGAAAAAAGAAAAAACGGCACTGAATTGAAATGACAACT
Organism: Tyrophagus putrescentiae; assembly: GCA_024499935.1. NCBI lineage: Eukaryota > Metazoa > Arthropoda > Arachnida > Sarcoptiformes > Acaridae > Tyrophagus > Tyrophagus putrescentiae. Next base: position 10,299,977 of record JAMZRA010000002.1, on the reverse strand, counting down.
TGCTTTTTGTGTTTCTAGGAATTGGAAAAGATTTCAGCAATGAAAAAAAGTTTCAGTTTTGCAGTTTTTAAAAAAGTTTCAAACTTGTTCACTGAGTGCTTCGGGTGTTTGTTCAGTGTCGATTTGAGGACACATATTAGAATTGGTAATTGGTAATTGTAACAGAGCTTCAAACACATAATAAAAGAGAGCCCATTTGTAAATGAGAAAGGTAGGTCAACGTGTACCCTACAATTCCACTTCAGTTGTGTGACTATTCAGCTGTATTTTAAAGTTTTTCTCCTGCTGTTTTGCTTTGCTTTTCCTCTGCTTCTGCTTCTTATTTCTCTGCAACCAAATTGGCTCTATTGCCATCCGTTAGCATATCAATGGAGCCATGCGTGCAAAAGTGAACACAAATACACCCAAGTAAATCTATTATACTGTATGGCTGTACGACGAAAAAGACGACAACAAGTACGACGACAACCATCCATTCATTCACATTTATTTGTGTGCTTCCTTCCTTCATGTGTGGATAATAATCAGCATCAACATCAGCAGAGGCAAAGGCAAAGGCTGCCAATTCAATTTGCAGTTCAATTCACATTTAAATTATGTATTCACATTAGTAGCGCACGGTAAACTCATTTATTAGGGTGCACCAGCAGCAGCTGTTGGTGATGCTGCTGCTGCTGCTGCTGGCGCAGTAACGTGTCAAGCAAAAGAAGAATATGCTTTCCTCCCTTGGCTTTGCCAGGCCAGAACTGAGAGAGAAGAGGCCACTTTAGGGAGGAAAGAAGGCCACCTTCATCACTTTCTGTTTTTCTGTCCACCAGCTTTTTCCTCCAGTAGGCCACTACTACCTCCCTTCCCCCTCCTCCCTCTTGCCACCGGCAACAAACTCAGTCACTGAGGCGGTGATAATTTAGAATTAGAAAAAGGAATTTTTTGCAGTGCCCTACATAGTTCAGTTGTTTATTACCGAGCATCTCCAATGAGAAGTGTATGTCTGGTGTTTTGTCACCCCTGTTCCTATTCTTTTTCTACTTTGGATGCTTATTCTCAGTTGTGTAGCAGCCTCATCACTCTGCACAAACGATTCAGTGTCTTGGCCCCCTCCAGTCATAAACACTTTGTCATCTCAGTTTCTTCTTTCTTCTTCTTTTTTTCTAATTCTTTTGTTCCAAAAGAGGCGGAAACGACAAAGAGCGTTTGTGTGTATTATATCGCCAATCGACTTGTTTTTGGTTGCACTGCAAGTCAAGCAGGAAATAAAAGTAGTGCACCTTAGGGGCTTTCTTGTTTTCCCATTCTCTCTCTTCCGCACTGAATATTGTTCAATTAAAATAAGATGCCCATTTTACTGCTGTCAACAAAGTTGACTTGAATGTTGTCCGTATTTTGCACCATTAAAGTTGTCTCAGCATTTGAATCGAAGCTAATTTGTCTCTGGCACACTGACACCAAAAAAATGCGGGGGCAATATCAGAAAAGAGAAAAAATGTGGGCCAAAAATGCAGTACCTAATTATCTGATGATAAGTTCTCATTAAAGTGCTGTTGCCTGCTGCTGTCTGAATCACTACTCACTTTCCTCGGTGCACATTATTACTATTTCTTTCTAAATAGGTAACGAGATTACATTCATCGGCCATTAGCACATCATCATCAATGAACTGATGCTGATGGTGATGGTGAGCGCACGGCAGACATACTAAATAATATGTCTGGCACTGCTGTCTTGTCCTTTCCTCTCTTTCCTCCCCTTCCTTCCGCCTGATTACATTCCTTTAGAGAAATCTGTCCCCTCCTCCTCCTCCTCTTCCTTTCATCTGATTTGGACGAGCGCGATCTTTGTTGATTGTACGCTTTCGCCCACTTTGGTCACTCAACACACATTTTCTTTCATTCTTTCCCTTTCAGTTCGATATGGCGCTGATCCAGTGTTGTCAGAGCTACTTAGCGACCAGCTTGGTGCACTTTACTTTCGGGTGCATCGGCTTTGAGCTGGAAAAGGGTACGACACTGCTGCTGCTGCTACCACCGTACAACTCCATTTCAATTGTGCTCAGCAGGCGCTCAGATGCTGGGACATAATTTATTGAAGCTACACTGCTGCTGCTGATGCTGCCCGTACCCCACTGACAAAAGCACATTACTACCACTACCACCACTGACTAGTTCTGGTTTTGTTGGCCTCTGGAAGCTCTGCTTCTGATTACATTACATCGCAACAGCAGAAAGCAGCAAACAAAAGGAAAGGAGGAGAGGGGGTGAAAGAAATGTCAAATTATGAGTCACTGAGTCACTGGCGCTGTGTTTCTCAGCTGTGTTGTGCGCTAGAGAACAGCTGTACGGCACAGGTCAAGTTGTTGTTGTTGGTACTGCTGCGGCCACTTCTCAGCGTGCTGAATATTTATCATCATCATCATCATCTCTTTAGTGGTCCACTGTTTTGTCTCAAGTCAGAAAACAGAGAGTTGAAGGCTAATGGCTAATGCATTTTGGTTTTGTTCTGTTTTCCTAACAGGAGGACAATACAAACCGCCAAATCATAACAAGAATGGCCTTTACTGCCTCTCCTGTCTACGTTCTTACTTTTGTCTGAGCTCTTCATCATCATCTCCCCCTTTGAGCAATCAGCAGCTGAGCATTTGAATTTGCAATCATTGGAGAAAAGAAAGATGACTCTCATTAATTGACTAGACACTGCTGCGTCTGTGGCCCACAACAACAACTGCAAATCCAGGCAGTCTATTTACGACTTTCAACACAACTTTGCAAAGTAAGTCTCTCTCTCTCCCGTTCTTTCCCTCTTACTATTCCTAGTCCAGAGTCTTATTCTTAGACGGGCAAACTTTGGTTTAATTTTCGTTGGAATTTGGCGGCCAAAGTTTTGCTCTGTGCTTCGTACTACACAGAACACACGCACTGTGGGGTAATCAAATCGAGAAAGAGAAACGCCAGCCTTGTTGCCAATTTGGCTAAATGGCGATGAAAGAGAAATGAGGATCTCTTTTTTTCTTTCCCTCTCTTTCTCATTCATTCGGTGCATGTGTGTTTCCCCTTTCCTTTTCTTTCCCCTTTCCCTTCGTCAGTTGTGTTTCTTATCTGGTCTGCACATTTACTTAAACTTTTTGTCTACCATTCACTGTTTTGTCGTCGTCGTTACTAGTTTTGGCCTGGTCTAGGTGATGGGCATTCACATTGGCTGGGCTGAAATTGTATTTACATTACAAGCTGCGACGATGATGATGCTGGTAGTGTTCCTCTGTTGTTGCTGGTGTTGAAAACTGCCTGCCAAATTTCACAACTGTACACAATTCAAAACACTTGGTAATAATGTACAGCGAGACTACTCAGGACTGCTTTGTTTTATATTTTCGTTCTTTGATTGAAGTGTGAGTGAAACGGCTGCTGCTGCTGTTTCAAAGTAAAAGTTGAGCAAACAGTGAGCAAAAGTGAACCGGTGAATTCAGTGAAATAATTTTTTACAGCTTTTTCCTCCTCCATCTTCTCACTGTCATCATTACTTGACTGATGGCAACTGATCAAAATTCAGAGAGATTTTAGTTGGAAAGATTGGCGACTAGAGGCGACTATCATTTTCAGTGAACATTTTATACACTCACTCACTCACTTTAGCTTTTTTCAAACTGCTTTTTAATGTCTCTTTCTCTTTTATGGTTCTCCTTTGGGAGCGGCAGCAGCTGCTTCAGCCCCAGCATCAGAAACAGCAACAACATTTACCTTTGAATGGAAAGTGAAGCAGAGAATTGCTATTCCCTCGATGTTTACATCTTTTATCTCTCTCTCTCTCTCTTTGTCTTTTTTGGCGTCCTTCCTCTCTCTGGGACTTCTCTCTCCCTCTCCTGGCCAACTCCCAGTGAGCACTGAGTGTACAGTAGAAGTAGTCAGTCAGTGTATACTTCATCAGAAGCAGCAAACAGAGTCATCAGTGGCAGTGGGTCTAATCTCTGCTGATGATTCTTTTGCAGGGGGAAAGGGGAGGATGAGGCATTCCCAGTCATCAGACCCCCCGAACCTACTCTGCAACACTAAACAGACTTCAGTGTTCATTGGAGCACACTTGACTACCCTCTTGAGTGTCCTCTTCATCCTCCTCCACTCCACTCCTCTCACTCCATTTATTAATATCCCCGCAATTGCCATTGTTTCATTCTTCTGCTTGTTTGATTTTTTATACCTTCGCTCGCCCGCTCACTCACTAACCCATCAGGCTGATGATCATTTTACCTCTCTTTCTTCTTTTTCTCTTTCTTTTTTGCTCTCTCTCTCTCTCTCTCCTCTCTCTCTCTCTCTCTCTGCAAACGATCATAAATTATTGAAATTGCAATACACACACAGAGAGACAAAGACAGAAGAAGGCAGGCAGAAAGGATGCGTCAATATTTGCACTGCTTTCTGGGCTTTGCTTTTATTTCCCAGCTTTCAGAGCCAATCTGGAGAAAGTGTGTGTTTGGTTGTATTTGGTGTGTACATTTCAATGTTTGTGGACAGTTGTACCATTGGACCATTGTTTTTTTGCTAATACTGTTTAGCGCAGTGCATGTGAGATGTTCCAAGAGCAGAAGCAGACAAAAAATGGTGGACAAACACGCGTGTCGAACATCAGCGTCCTTGGAGGTGAAACTGTGGAATAGCAATTTGGGGAAGACAGCACTCTCAATTAGACAGAAAACAGAGCAGGCCAAAGCAGAGCCAAACCAGATCCAGACTCTCATTGCCAGTGTGATTGGCGTACATTTCTCCCATTCTCACTCGAATCTGGTGCTCCATTTTTTCTTTTGCGTACAGAGATCTGCACGCAGATCAAATTAAATTGAAGCCATCGGATGCTGCAGCTGCAACCGTTCACCCTTTCTCAATACTGTGTTGTTTCACTTTTCCTAGTTAAGCTTATTATTACACTGCTGGAACAAACGCTGGTATGGTAGTCACATCAACGAAACCGTTTGGCAGTTTTGAAACTTTCAAATGGTGCTCTTTTTCTTACCGTCTGAGATGCAGCAGCAGTACGTCGTCTTTAGTCCAAAGTTCAGCCTTTGGCTTACCATCCACCGAATGTACATGGTTTTTTCCAGTGGGCGAAAAGTGGGTTCAGCTGCTGCAGCTGAACTTCAGCATCCAATTACCTGAATTTTATATTATCTTAGCTGTAGCGTGCCTGTGTGTTATTGAAATGAAATGTGTATGCGAGCAGACAGGCAAGCAAGCGTGCATGTGTGTTTGTCATGCACTTGAAAGAGGATTACCTTTTTTACCTTTTTTCAGCCGAACATTTGCTACTAGCCCACTGCAGTGATGAACAGGACAAGACAGTGTCCTTACAGAAGCAGAAAAAGAAGTAGTTCTGCTACTATTTCTGATGCTGTACCAGTTATTTATGGCCACTTTTTTTATGGGAAAGGGGAGATCGGGGAATAAAGATGGAGAAAGAGATAGGGGAAGAAGTAAAGTATGGGTCATGAAGCAAAACTCACTACGACCACGACGACCCCACCACCACCACCACCAAAAGACCACCACATTTGACATTTGTCAAGTGTGGCATGTGGCGTGTGGTAAGTGGCCTGTGGTGTTTGGTGTGTATTTGCAGCTTCTGTTTGCTTTTCAGGGTAATTTAATTTTTGTGAATTATTGAACGATTTTAAATTTTTCTGTATGTTTCTTTTCGATCAGTGTCGGTGGGGGTGGAATGAAAGCACACACTGCGCCAAGGCGAGAATCGATGCTCAAGTAGGCTTCAACTTTGTGGCCACTTTTTATCGGCTACCACTGAGGCAACCTTCCTCCTTCTCTTACTCAACACACAAACTGGGCTCACTGATTAATCGGCCAGCAGTTATACTGCTGCTGATACTGCTGCTGGTGGTGGCCAGTTAAATTGTGCTTGTCGAAGGAAGGAGAGAAAGATGGAGGAGAGCAGCAGCAGCAGTGTTTGTGGTGACTTAATGCTTCACTGGTCACTTTCAGTAGTGTTTGGGAAGGGAGTGGGGCTAGGCACAGTTTGGGGATAGACAAAAAGCGATAAGTGAGGGTAATTTGGAGGAAACAAGAAAAAGAACATGAATTGAGAAGGCGCTTTAGTGGAAGCTGCAGAGGCAGTGGATTTCGTGCAACAGTTCACAGGAGAGAGAGAAGCGCAGAAGCTACTCTGTTTCTCTTTCGATCTTTCTCTTTCTCTTTTTTTCTCTCTGACTCGATTCTGGCTACTCTCTGGTTCACTTTTTTTGCGCTCTGGAACCACCACCATCAGCCACCACCACTAGGCAACTAGCACCAGCTGGCACAAACCATTCAGAGTGTATTCAGCACTCGAGGAGAGAGCATCATCGCCGTACCGTCGTACCGTACCGTCGTCTTTGCCGTACAAAGCAGAAAGTGCACTGTTTTGCTTTTGCCTTCCTTTTTCTTTGTCGTCCCTTTGCAGTCATCGTACCAATCAAATCTATCTCCTTCAACTGTGCATCGACACTGTCTCTAGTGTCTCTCTTCATGTCGCCGGGTTGCAGACTCATCCTTTACTCTTGAGCTTTCTCTCTTTCACCCCCTCCCCTCTTCTGTTGTGTCTGATCACCACCACAAGTGAACGCAAACAACAGAACAGAACAGAATAACAACAGCGTCGGCGGCACAGCACAACAGCACAGTTGACGGCCGCCTCGCTAATTAATGAACGTGAACAATTGGAGACAAAGGGAGAGAGTCGACTACAAAATCAAGTAGAACCTCGTTTGCTTTCAGCCAGGCAACCGCCTCGTTTTGCTATCAAATTGCAATTATATTCCATCAGCCTTCTGCTTCTTTTCCAGCCAGACTGTTTTCGTCGTCCTCGTCTTCTTCTCCTTCTTTCAGCAACTCTGGTATGTGATTTATATTGATTAGTTGAACTCTTCCCTTCTTCTTTTCGGCGTTTTTTGTTTTTTGGCCTCTGTCCACTGCCACCACCGTCACCATTACCGTCACTACTACCGCCATCACCAATGTTTGCCTCTTTTCATTGACGATCACAAAAGTGCATTATTGCAGTCTGCCCGCTAATTGCTACTCCCATACACACACACAATGCGTCGTTCATTTTAATTATAAGAGTCCACTCACACACACAGTCTACCACTTTTTGTCGGCTATTTTAGACACACACAAACAGCTGCAGCTGATGAAGTAAAAATGCCAAGTAAAGTAGGCAATAACCGGGCAGAGACAACCTGCTTTTGGCAGGCAGGCAGGCAGCTCGCTTTTCCCATGAACACGGTGATTTTTATTTGCTTTTGCCTCAATTCAATGCATTCTTGTCATTGCCACTAGCGGCGGCAGAAGCAGCGTCAGCAGCACCAATTTAGTGATTGATTTGATTGCTTCTTGCAACCTTCTCTTTTTCTTTTTCTTCTTCGTTCACTCAGACTTTTTGTATAATTAAAATAGCAGCCTCCTCCCCCTCTTGTTGTTAATCTACTAGAAATTATTTGCAGCTTTTACTTTTTCTCTTACACTTTTTTGCTCGAAAAAGGGGTATCATTGCAGTTTTCGGGCATTAGGGCTTTTAATTAAAACACGCTCAGGCACACACTTTTGTAAATCATGAAAAGGATGAAGAGGAGGAAGAGGTGGTGGGAACCGATGCAAACAGCAAACAAGGACTACAAAGCAAAATGATGCTACTGTTTTTGGTGCATCATCCTCTCTGTTGCTCCCGTATCAGTTTTCCTGCCCTTTCCGTTCTCACTTTCACTTGCAACTTTGTGTTTGCCAAAATTGCAAGTTACACTATCTCTCCCTTCCTATTTCTTTTTTTCTGTTCACCAGCTCTGTTTTCCCAAATGTGTGGGCAGTGAGTGTATCAGTGTGTGTTGCCGGGTGCCAACTCTTTCGCCGAACGAAGGGGCCTGCTTCCCTTCTTTTGATTTTTGATTTTGCATTCATCTTTTGATTTCATTCATTAGGTGCAAACTGGTTCAACTAGCATCTGCAACTGCATCACTGCGGCAACGCACTTTTTGGTGGTGTTTTGTTTCTGGTGGTGGTGGTGGTGGTCTGCCACTTTTAATTAAAACATAGGCAATTTTTATTTTTGTGGTTGCATCATAACACAATTTGTCCCTTCCAACTTGCCTCCTATCTTTTTTGTCCTGTACTTGTACTTTGCAGCTTGAATCAGCTAATCAAAAATAGAATCAAAAATGCATAATTTCATTAGCAGAGCTTTTGACAGTTTTTGAATTTGGCTACTGCCGAAAGCTTGTGGGCACATGTGGTGGTGGTGGTGGAAATGCAGTTTATCTCATTACGGTTATTAGTCTTGTGAAGGGCAGCGAAAACCAAAAAAACGGTAGAAAACGGTAGTAAAAAGAAGAAGAAGAAGCGCCAGAAGTAGCAGTTTCACATGATCGCAACACTACTCCTCGCATTCGCGGTAATTCCGGTTTTTGCTTGGCGCCGATTCGTGCTCTTCGTTTTTGCTCTTTTCTGCTGTTGCTGTTTTCATCGGCAGCAGCCAACCAGCCCTAGCAGCAGCAGCAGCAGCAGCACATCGTGCCTGCAAGCAAATGGCAATTTATTTAGTAGCAAAATCCATTTTCGGGCAATTAATCACGGCAATCGCTCGGTGCCCGTTTAGTAGAGGCGGCGGCGGTTTCTGCGCCGGCATCAGCAGATGCCTGCCTGCTTTCACTCAGCATACGTTTGTCAGTTTCAGCTAGCCTTACAGACACCAAGGCAATAAGCAAAAGGCTAGGCAGAAATACGTTTTTCGTCCCATTTGGGACTGCCTCTAAGGCAGGAGGAAAGGCCTCTGATGATAAAGAGCAGTGTACCGAGCAGTGGTTCAGCAGCCTTTTCGCCAGCAAAACAGCTTTTTCTTCTTTTGAGATCTTCTTTTTGCTCTTTTTTTTGGTCGCCTAATGGAAGGAACTACCTAGAAAAAATGGTGACAGCAAGAGTATAAATGAGTAATAATACTGCTCTAACCGGTCCTAATTGCTAATATTTAGGCTGCATCAGGTGCCTCAATCATCTGAGGGGCCCCTGCAGCTAATTAGGTGAAAGTGACTTTAAGCACGACGATGAGGTTTTTGCGATATATTATTATTACTTTTATCTGGACCATTTTTTATGTTTTTTTGCTTCTGCTGGTCCCCTTTTTACGGGCCACTTTTTGTGTGTTTTGCAGAAAAAAACAACTGACAGCAACAGCGGTGGTGGCAGCCAAATTAATGCCCCGATTCTAGCGGGTTAGCAGATTTTGAGCGTGCAAATTGTTTTAGCCATTTTTCTGTCTCACTTTCTCTCCCACGGTTGAAAAAGAACAATGGAAAGGTAGTTAGAGACCCAGCTTTAGCTGTAAGCAAGACAAACACTCATTTTTGCTACCTTTTGAGCTGACCTACTGCCACTTTGTCCTGTGCACACAGTCCACACACTGAATCGGTGACATTCAGTGTCGATTACCCGATTATTTCTCTTGCCAGACGGTGCAGTGCATTGCACACACACACACTCACATTTACCGACTCACTCTGCATACAAAGTGAAACACAAATGCTGACCAGTGGGCTCAACTGCCTGCCTGCCTGCATGCCTACCTAGAACTGGTCACTCTGGCCAGAGAGTTTTATTACCACTAGATTAGTCTGTGCCCCCTCTGCTTGATCGGAATTAACGACAACAGCAAAGGCAGCGGCAACAGCAGCAGCAGAGCTTCCGTCGGCGAGTAAATTAGGCCTAATGAAGGTGAAATGTGAATTATTTTTCTGACTTCTGGACACACCACACACACACTCACATACCAACTGCAAATATTATTTTTTCCTTTCCTTCTTTCAGTGCACTCAGTGAGCAGCAGCAGCACTCTCTTTGACAAACTTAATTATTCAAAGTTATTAAGTTAATTCCTACGGTGATATCACTGGCAGCTCAGCGACAGGGGGAAATAGTGTTAGTGTGAGCAGGTGGGTAAAAATCCGTCGGCGGCAGCGGCGGCGGCTGCTGGGTCTCCAATTTTCCAATTTTCTCTTTCCTCCTCTACCTTCTTTTTTCATTATAACTTGCCAGAATTCTTCCTTTTTTCAAATTTAAATTCACCTGAACACATTTGCACACACACAGACACACACATGAGCAGGTTAAGGGCAAACATTTCTTCAGTAGATGACTGGCACATTTGCTTTCATTTGCATCTGCTGTTGCTTGAAATTGCTGCCTCAAGCTTCTGCTGCTGCTGCCAACTACGACAAAGAAGACGAGTGAGTGCGTTCTCGACGTGTTTGGCATGTTCGCTGCAGTTAATTAGATTGGAATCAAAGCGAACTCTCATGCACTCACTAGCTCGCATACCTCTCTGACTGCTTTTTCCTTTTCATCTGTAGACTTGTCAGTTAAAGTACCGTCTTTTTTACTATCCCTACCCAACTCAAACAAATCCCCAGACCCTGGTTGGCGACTGTGTGTTTTTACCGTCGCACTTGGCCCACACTGCTCAGTGCTCAATTCTCCCCCAGTGTGATTTGATCTTGCATTAATATTCATCGACATATTTCACTAAAATATTTATGCCATCTCTTCTTCTTTTTCTTTCTCTCTCTCAATTGCAGCCAATTGAAGCATGTTTTACATTTTTTTCTGTTGCCTCTTTTATGTTGTCTTTTACTGCCGCCGCCGCTGCTCATGCTTTTTTATTTACTTTTTTCAGCACACAAGATAAATACATTTGTTGGACTTTTGTGTGAGAGAAAGGATGAAAACGGGGAAAGTTAACTTTTTTAGCTCTAACTGTGTGATGCTCACCGCTGTAAGTGAGGACTAAAGTGGTACACTTACTCGCATTCCAAAAGACTTCCTTTTTTGACCAATTTTTTATTATTACATTCACACGGCATTTTTCCCGTTTGTTGCCCGGAAAATGGCAGTCTTTTGTTGTCTAGTCGAAAATAGTTCACTCAAAAGAAGAAAAAATACTTTTGGGATGTGTAGTTAAAAAGCCAGTGTTGCTAACAAATAACCAAAAGGAAGTTGAATGCAAGCAAGCAAACAAACACAAACAGTACAGAGAGACTGACAAAAGTACACAATTTGAAAAATGCTTTGCAGGAAAGCTAACTTTGTTTGATTTGACAAAAACAGCCGCCGTCTCCGACTGCATTCACTGTTGATCAAAAAACAAAAAATTACCGTACACACCTTAAATTACTCTAATCTACTTGTCTATTTGTTTTCACTTTTAAAATTTTTTTTGTTAGAAAAAAGTCGAAGAGGAAGAAAAGGAGGGCACACGCACTAGAACTCCGACAAACATTCAATTTTTTTGCAGTCTTAACTTTGCTTTTTAACACTATCTCGCTAATACGTTTTTGCTCATTTGGACAAATAACACATGTTGGGTTGAGTTCAAAAATTACTGCTGTTGTTTTTTTGGTTGAATCCCAATAATTAAAGTGCGCGAATGAACACGCACACACAAACAACACTACTACAGTTTTCTAATTTCCTGTCATTGTTGAGTGGAGCACATATTAAGGTTGTTGCCGTTGTTGTTGCAGTTGCTGTTGCAAAATGCAGCCGTCATTCCTTTTACCGCATGATTTATTGGTGCAACTTAGTTGTACAATGGCAACATCAGCAGCAGCAGCAACTTCTACATTAGAGGCAATAAATATGCGCCAATTGAGCCATTCATGCACGCGCATTAGCATTTGCATCGTTTGTACTATTTGCTACTGTTTGAATTATTGATAAGCAAAAAGGAAATGTAAATGTGAGCAATTCTTAAATCGCATTCACCACTAATTCATTTGAAATTTTTCAGCGTCATCAGAAGTAACGGTGTCTGGTTTTTGATGATTTTCATATTTCACACAAACTTTTTTTGTTCGTTTGCTTACACTTGCCTTGAATCAAAGATGCAAATGTGAATGGCAGTGACCTTTAATTTGGATTTTTGCTCGCTCTCTTATTTGTTTTCTTGTTCTCACTCATTTGTCAGACGATTGAGTGAGAGAAGTCAGCTGCAAGTGATGTGTGTGTGGTGTACGTCTGTGTCAGCGGCCAATTGCCTAATGCAAATTGACTGCCAGTTCAGTTCAGTTCAGTGAGAGTTCATTTTTTTCTTCGGTTCAAGTGTCCTTGCCTGCCGTAAACTTGTGTGAAAGTGATTGCTCAATCAAAGACTGAGTGACTGCTGCTGCTGGAAACATCGAAAACAGACTTTGGGAGACTATCAGAGATAGATAAATAAATAAATAGATGTGCTGCTGCTGTTGCAATTAGGTGGAAGATCTTTCTGCTCTATTTTTCTTAGTTTGTGCAGCTTGTAGAAGAATTTTCTTTTTTTTCTGGTTTGTGAATTATTCAGAGTGGAGAAGTGGAGTGTCTGAGAGTGCTGCTTCAGCATCATTGTATTGATTGAAGCAAAAGGGCGGAAAAGACAAGCAAAAAGAAAGAAAGCAAAAAGAAGACATTATTGTTGCTAATGTGGGCTCACATCTTTTTACATCTTTTTCTCCTCTGTTTTAGTCCTCTTCTCTCGTCATATCTAATCTGTGTTTTCTGTTTTTTGCCTTTTCCGCCCCCTTTTGACTACTTTTCTTTTCTCTTTTTGGTAGCAGCGGTGTACTTTGGCTCACCACTCAAGGCACTCGCCATTATGGAGCACTTTTCCATTGAACAACTGCTGCCGCTGCCATTGATGCTGATGGTGATCAATCAAGTTGCTGCCCAGAGGACGGAAAACTAGCCTCCAAAATGGTCCACTTTTCAACTTTGTGGACGCATCACTGATCACCATCAGCGAATGAGTGTGTCCCCTTGTGTTTGGTCGTCTACTTTTCACTCAGAGCTACACTTTTTGCAAAGCCGATCCGTTCACAGACAGTTAAGCCTCATCACTGGTTTGGTCAGCAGCTTTTGAGCAGCAACAGCAGAAGCAGCAGCAGCTGGGGCAGCGATTGACACCACCAGCACCGATCAGTATCTTTCTTTTTCTTCAAACTACCAAAAAACGCAAATTTGCGTGCCCATAAAAAAGCCAATTGCTACAAGGGAAACTCATAAAAAAGCGATTTTAAACTTTTCCCTCTAAATGGAAGTCATCACCAGCGGCGGCATTCCTGAGGCGCGAATGGACAGCTACGACCCTGACTTTTACAACCCTGACTTGGTGGGTAACATCACCTACGAGTCGGAGATGAACGGCGGCGGTGGCTCAATGGCAAACATGACCATCCACGAGCTGAATGAGATGCGCCAGCACATTGACGGCATCAGCAGCGGCGTCTTCACCACTGAACGGATCGTCTGGGCCATTGCCTACAGTGTGGTACGTGAAAAGTAAAAAAGTGTTTTTTAGCATTTAGATTTTATCCCAATCAAATCGTCGACTTTTTTCCACTCCCACCAGATAATTCTTCTCTCTGCAGTGGGCAACTCGCTGGTGGTCCGCGTCTGCCTGCGCTCGATGACGCGCACCAACTTGCTCATTCTCTGTCTGGCCGCCTCTGACCTGACGATGACGGCGATGAACATTCCCTTCAACTACTTTCGCCTGCTCCATTACAGCTGGCCCTTTGGCGCGGCGATGTGCTTCACCGTCAACTTTGTGCAGTACCTGGTGGTGTACGTCTCCAGCTACACCATGGCCATCATTGCCATTCAACGGTATCGCAGCGTCTGCAGCCTTCAGTTTGAGCCGAGTAGCAGCAGTGGAAAGAGGAGATGCTGTGGTGGTAGTCAAAATGGACGGTCTTCAGCGAGCAAAGGAGGAGAAAGTGGCGGAGGAGGTAGTGATAATGATCATCGAGCTGATAAGGACGAGGAAAGAGGCGGCGACGATGATGGCTACGAGTGTCAGCTGTCGCCGGCCAAGCTGGCCGACCGCTTTGGCCGCTGCTGCGGCACACTAGGTCACCTCTGTGCCGTTCTGGGTGGTGCCTTCAAAAAGATCTTTGTTTGGACGAGTGGTGGCGGTGGTGGCGGCGGTGGCCATCACCACTCTTCCCTGCCTCGAGGCCCCCACCAGCTGCACTCTCTGCGGCCGATCTACCTGTGCATTGGCACCACCTGGCTGGTCTCTGCGCTGGTGGCCGCCCTCTTCAACTACTCCAGTGTGATGGTAGAGAAGCGGGACTTTTTCGGAGACATTCTCATCCTGGCCAATCAGCAGCAGCAGTCGGCGCAGCTGGGAAATGGAAATGGATCAGCAGTAGTGGCGAAAACTGAAGCAAGTTCTGGCAGTAATCAACCGAACTCTACCGTCCTTGAGGAGATTGACTTTGAGGCGGAGATTGCAAAGCACGTCAAGTACCGCTGCCAGAATCCGATGCCCGCCTCGGTGGTGGACTTTCTCTGGCGGCACTCGGTGCGCGCCGAGCTGGCCAAGTCGGTGGTCATCTTCCTGACGCAGTACTTCATTCCGCTGGCCATCTCCTGTGTGCTCTACATTCGCATCGGCAAGATCATCAAGGTGCAGGGACGGCTGGCTGGCATCAGAGGTAAGCTCAGAAGAGAAAGAAGGGTTTTAAAATTAATATTATTTAACTAAAACTAGAGGTGGTTTAACTGCAGCTTCAGAGAGGTAGTTTGCACCTTTGCTCGTTTGCACTGGCCTTTTTGATCTCATTATGAAGTGTAGTGTAGTTTATTTTTATGAAGCAAACAATTTTTTACAGCATTGCTTGTGTTTGCTAGAAACGTCTGTTTGCTCTCTTTTTGCTTTTTGCTGTTGCTGCACCGAAAAAACGAAAGAAGCCGTACAAGAGAAAAAGAGATTTTGCATAAAGTAAATTGCCCTCTCTAGTAGTGATGGTGATGATGTGTGTCGCAACACTTGCACTTGAAAAAAAGTGGGCAGCCAGTGAACTTTGGTGCAAGGCAAATCTTTTTGACTGCATTTTTTTGCCGAGATGTAAATTGTTTGAGATAGAAAAAGCTTATTTCTCTCTTTCCCTCCTTACTGTAAGCTAATCCTCTTAGAAGGCGATGATGATGATGGTCTCTAAATAAATTGTTCTATCTCTCTCTCTCTCTCTCTCTTTCCTTTTCTCCAAGGCAACCCGAAAGCACGCATTCGCCAGCGAAGAAAGCGCCGTCGTATTCTGATGCTCGTTCTGGTCGTCTGCGCCTTTGCTATCTCCTGGCTGCCGCTGCACGTCTTTCACATACTGTCCGATGCGGGCATCATCAGTTACAACTACCAGATCTTTATGGTGGTAAGTGCGAGAAGAAGGAGGAGGGGAAAATTACGGGTAGAACGGGTAACGACAAATTGACGCTTTTTTGTCTGTGTCTCTCTTTCTTTAAATTAGTAATGCATGCAAATTTTTTGCGCTAAATTGGGTAATAAAGGGGATGAAGAGAACAAGTGCTTCATAGGCGCGGAACAAGTCGGGGGTGAATAATTGCCTAATTATAGTGTGTGTGAGCGTCAAGAAAAATGAAGTTGAAAACGGAGGGGGAGAAGTGAAAAGTGATAAATGAAGATTAAGTGCAGAGCTTGAAAGTGGCCATTTTAGGAGCTTTTTGTTGTCTGAGCTTGCTTCAGTCGAGCTTGTTGTTGCCGCCTCGGTTCTTCTTCTTATTCTTCTTCTTTGCCTTACTCACTCCATCCGTTGAGGACTTTGTCATGGTCAGACGTCGACCGACGTTGATGGCCAGCTGCTTGCCACTGGCGAACAGGTCCACCACAAAACTGACGAGCATCTGCAGGAAAGAGGTGACCAGGCTGCCCACTGAACGAAAGCCAGGCTTTGGAACTTCTCTTCCAGTCGAAGCTTTTCCTGCGGTCTCCTGCTTTTTGGTCGCCACTATCTTCTCAGCATCACCACTACCTTCGTTCTTGTCAATGGTAGTGTCGAAAACTACTGGTGCAGTAGTGGAGCAGGAACTTTTATCACCATCATTAGCACCATTTTTAGTCACCACTTCAATCCATTTCAATTCATCTTTTTTAAGGTCACCAGGCACTTCATCACCAAGAATGGATTTTTTCTTTTCGACCATGAGCTGCTCAAGGTCAGACGGCTTCAGTGGCTGGTCAGTACCATCTTTGACCAGGCGCTGAAGACGCTGGAAAATGGGTAGAGTGATGCAGTGAAGTTCGATCTTCTCGAACTGACCCAGCTTGGTCATCTCCAAGCTGAACTGGCACTGACAGAGACGGCGAACTAGGGCCTCTTTCTCCTCCTCCTCCTCCGATTGCTCGCCCACCTCCACCGTTATGACCACATCAGCGTGGCTCTTCCTGCGGACACAGCCCTGCCAGGAGCTCATCTGAAAGTTGATGTCCCACTGGTCACATTGCTTCAGTTTGTAGAAGACGTTCAGAGGCTCGGTCATGTCAGGGTTCAAGCCGGCACGGATGCGCAGAAGGGCTTCCAGTTTGCCCTTTTGATTGTCTGAAAATGGTATTGGGTGTGAGTTTTAATTTCTCAAATTGCTCAAATTGTTTACCATTGAAAACGAGCAGTTTCTTCTTTACGACCATTTCGTTTGCTTGGTCACCAGAAACGGTGGTGGTGGTGTTCATTGGAAAGGAGCTCGAAGACTCGGTGAGAAACGTCTGAGATAAAGGACTTGTTTGTTGCAGCAATCGTTTCATTCCGGTCAGGTCTCGTTTTTTGCTGCAAAAAACACTTCTTTTGTTGATTCAGCAGCAGCACAGGTCGCCTAGAACTGCCTCTGCACTTTAATGTGTGTCTAAATTGAAGAGTAGGAGGAAAATAGTTTTCACTGTAGTACTGAATCAATACATACAGCTTTAGCAAGTGAAAAAAAGATCGAACATTAAGATTCGAAATGCTGTTACACGCACTATTTGCCAACTTTGACCGCTGTTTAAACATCAGCAAGCTCATTGACCCTCAAACTGATTAGAGAAATAGAAAGTTTTAGATTAATTTTAGATTAATCTTTCGACTGAAAAAAAGGTGGCAAAAAGGTACAAAGTATTTTCCCGGTGTTTCAATTGGTCAGTTGTTTCTCAGCAAAAAGAGGGAGTTTGTGTGTTCTGTGTGTGTGTGCCCAGGTGATGTCTATCACTGCAACAACAACAGCAGCAGCAGCAGAAGCACCACCACCGGTAATTGACTTTTCTTTTCTACCGTAAACAGAAGTCCTGTTTGGGGTAAGTTTTAGCTTTAGCTGTGACGTCAGCGGCGGCGGCGGCGGCGGCGGCACTTTAGGAATATAAGGAAAAGAGGAAAAAGAAGAAATTGTAGCTAATTCTGCGCTCACTTTCTTTTTTTTGTTTCCCAATCGGCGCTGCTGCTAATGGACGATTGGAAAGTTCTTTTTCTTCTTCTTTACAGTCTCTATTTGCACTACTAAATCGGCGGCAAAATCTTTTCTCTTCTGTTTTTCCTTTTTCTTGGTTGCAAAATGAATCGGCCTGCAATTTACTCTTTTTCATCTTTTGCTGCTGCTGCTGCCAGCCCTGACGCAATTAGCACTTGAATAGAATGGGGGAGAGAAGATTTTCGTTTTTCTTTCTTTTTGCCTTTCTTTATTTTTCACCCATTTAGCTTCCTGTAGATAGGACCGCTGCTGCTTCATCCCCTCTTTGTCCCTGATTTCCTTGATTCAGCGAAACGGCGCGCTTTTGTTGTCTGACTTTCTCTCATTTTCTTTCTGGCGTCAGGCAACCTGTCACATCCGTTTGTTTGTCGCTCGGTGCATTTTTACTCATTTGTGTTTTTGTGTGTTTGCACTCTATTTATTACAATTTCAGCTCTCAGTAGAGCACTCAAACCAGTCAGACAGATAGGAAGTCTGATTTGACTGTCTGTTTGTCTATTTGTCTGTGCATTTCGGTGTTTACCCGTGCTCTTGAAAAAGTTGTTTTTTGTTTTTTTTCGTTGGTTCTGATGCTGACGTCCAATACGTGCGTGTGAACATTAGCGGTCGGTCTGTTTGTCTGTCTGTTTGAGTGAGTGGGTGACTGAATTGAGAGAGAGAGAAAAGAGCGGGAACATTGGCCTCTCACACATCTCTCGAGATTAATGGCATTTGAGAGTGAGTGTGAATGTGCTCGCTGGCTAATCTGAAGGGGGAAAAGGTTTTACTGGTGCCTGGCTGGCTCCGAAGAAGTGATGCAGCCAAACTGACTGCGTGCCTGGAAAGTTAAATCCTCCAACAGCGGCGGCGGCGGATCAGTCGTTCAATCACTGCCATTGCCAAATGGCCTTCTGCTCTGTTGTGCTTTCAATTCTCGCCCCATTACCACTCTTTCATTGTTATTATTTCTATTTTTCTTCACTAATGCCAACTCAGTGTAGCTTCTGTAGCTACTAAGTCTGCTGAAACACACTAAGGTGATCGAACAAGGGAATAGAAGGCTGCAAAATGCACTCATTGGCCACACAATAGAGAGAACGTTTGGGCCATTTTGTTTGTTGGAAAATAGCAATTATTTTCCTTTCTCTCTCCTCTCCCCTCTCTCCTTGTACAAAAGTAGACAAATCGTACATGTTGTTTTGCCGTTCAACCCCGTTCCCTTTGGTCGGTACGTGTGCCATTCACTGTCTTTGTATACGTTTGCGTTATCAGTGTCGGCAAATGTCCCCATAATGCACCGGCGCGGAATCTACTTGGGCGGCGCCATCAACCCTGGTAATTAGTGCCTAGGCGCATTCTTTTTGTTTTCTGTTTAGTGCAGTCATTTGTGCAGTGTGTGTGTGTTTTCTGTGTTCTGGGAAAATGAGGGTCACATTCTTCTGCTGAAGCTCTACTGTTACTGGCGATGATAATGATTATTAGATGGCGATCAGCGGCAGTAGATAAGAGGAAAGCAGCAGTAGCCAGCAGTAGCAGCAGCTGAGCCGATTCGTTTTCAAGGCAAGCCACCATGGTGCTGATAATGAGGTGACGCAGATGCACTGCACTTCACTGCACTACCGATCGTTCACTTCAGATCAATAGACTTGAATTATCATTTCACTAATTACTGCTGATGCCTAATTTGGCAGCACTTACAATGTGCAAAAAGAGCATCTAAAAAGGGTTTTGAACTTTTGCTAAAACTGAAATAAATGAGCGTTGAAATAGGAGTTTGGTATTTAAATTTTAAATGTTTTTCATTTTAACTTTGAACGTAGTTATTTTTCTTTAACTGTCATTGCAATTAAAAATAAAAACGTTATTTGTTCTTCATTAAAAGAATTAGACAACTGGGACAGCTGGTCCTTCTGTTTGACAGACAGTCTTTCAACTACTTTTCAACCCAATTAGTTTGTGGTCGATATTTTAAGCTGTCATGCACTTTGCCTACTTTAAATTTTTTGCAGTTCAGATTTAATCAATCCTTTTGCACTAAATGAAACTTGAAAAAGGAAAAAAGGATCCGGAAACAAATCTGGGGCTGCTGATTAGTAGAGATTTATAGAGAGAAAAAGTGAGTTGTTATTTGGTACGTTTCAATTAAGAAGAAGAAGAAGAAGAAGAAGCACACTGCGGATTTTGTAGTAAATAATTTATCACACTGAATAAAGACAAAACAGTCAAAGCAAAGTGATTTATTAATTTGTTGATTTTAAGTGTGCGCCCGTGTGTGCGTGTGTTTGTAAGTACTAGTAAAAGTGAGAAGAGTAAAGGAAGGAAATGAAGAGATTCTCGGGAGTCAAACACACACACAGGGGAAAATGCACAGTCAGTAGAATGTCTCAATGCTTTACTCTTAATCTCAGATCTTCTTTTCTTCAAAAAATGAAGAACACTGCAGCGGAAATGCAGTAGTACAAAAAAGCAATAACACTTCTGAAAACTGCTCTTGCTTACTTTTTTGTTTTGTTCTTTTTTCATTTCCTTCCCACACATCTCCTGAATTGACTGACTTCTGTAGGTCCATTGGCTGGCAATGTCTTCGGTGAGGTAAGTGCGGCAGCTGACCCTAATTTTTTTGCCTTATAGCGGAATAGCGGAAGTACATTTTAACACTAACGCTAACAAAAACATTATATCTGCTTTATTCCTTTGCTTTATCACCAATCTTCTGCGATCACCAGCTACAATCCCTGGATCTACTGTTCACTGAACAAGAACTTCCGCAAGGCTGCCTTTCGTGTCTTCTGCTGCTGCTGTCTGGAGGAGGACGACGAGTTGAGCTCAAGCAAAGGAGGCGGCGGCGGGGGTGGAAGTCATCATGATCACTTTTCCAATGAAGGCGGCCGCCCAGGATCTAGTCGACTTCTCAGTAAAGTGCCCTGCTGTACAAAAAAGCTATCCGGCAAAAAGGACGACGAGAGCAGACTTACTAATCAGCAGATGAAGGAGCAACAACAAAGAGGTGATGGCGATGGCGGGGAAAATGGTGCTCTGATCAACAGCAAAACTGGACAGCGCCTTCCAACTGGAGCGCTTCGAAGCGGCAGCGGCGGAAACCTTGACCCCTCCTGCTTTGGAAACATGTCCTGCGTCACGGAGACGAGCATGGTCGCCTTCAACTCGGCTGGCTCCATTGAGCGGCTGAATCACGATGATGATGAGGATGTTGTGGTTCCCCTTTCTGCACCTGCATCAGTTGCTGTTGCTACTACTTCAGCTGCTGCTGCTACCGTGATTTCGAAAAAGAAACACAAGTTTAACTTTTTTCGAAAGCAAAACCGCCTGGGCAGCAGCAGCAGCAGAGGTAGAGCGGCCGAGCTGTGTCAGATTAAGATTGAGGAGTGCAGCGACAAGATGACGGCCGATAGCAGAGAGGGGCACTCTTCGTCAGAGATGCTTCGTCGCTCGCTAAATCAAAATGCTGAAAAAACAAAAAAGGACAATGGTGGTGGAGGTGACTTGAAGCATCAGTTTTCCGATTCAATCGACTCTGAGGAGGACGAATCAGATGAATGTTTGCTGAATGAGGGCCGCAGTCCTGGGTCACGCAGTCCTCGAGCTTCCATTGAGATGCAGTCAATGCAGCAACTGAAACAAAAGCAGCAGAAACAACAGCAACAACGCAATGCACCGGAAAGTAGCGTTCATCTGCTGATGGACTGCGGTGCAACTCCTGAAAAAGGGGGTAGTGATGGCAAAACAGAAAAGGAGGTCAAGTTTGCTTGTGGTGACGGCGATGAGGATGGCTCCAAATCCAATGGTGGAGTCGTTGACGGTGGTGCATCACTTGCCTTGCTGACAACTGATTTGTAGTAGAAGAAAATGGTTGTAGGGAATAGGTAGTACCGTGCAAACTGAAGAGCTAACTGTACTGTTTGTACAAAGTATATTTTTTCTAAGTCATTATCATATGTTAAAATTTAAATTGAACAAAAAAGAGATTAATAAAGATGCAATTTATTTTTTGTTACTTCAAACTTACGGTTGAAATCTTGGTTTTTTGTTGCACGAGTCGTCGATGACTGGAGAGTGACTCAACCTATTTTTTCAGTCGTCCTTCACCAGATCAAGTAATTGCCAGTAATTTTCTGTTATTATTGACAGCAATTCAGCAGTGATTGGTGACAGACAGATTGGGGAAACATCAAGAGAAAGTAATCAAGCTCAGTGAGCAGCCGCTCATCAGTTGGCAGCAGCTGTTGCTGTCTGTTGACATTTCAGCCAACCGAACTGATTGGGCTGCCTGTTCAGCTCTGCACTAATTGTGCTGCTGCTGCTGTTGTTATGCCGTGTATGTAAAAGAGTGCAACGATGAAGATGCGCTATGAAATGCCAAACCAAGAAGAATGCGGAAGTTTCTACCACCACCGCAACTACCACCACCACCACAATCACTTCGCAATAGCATCTTTGCAACCGTGCTACCGCTCGTATCCGGGGTTAGTTAGTGTTAATAATTGAGAATACTATCCTCATGTAATACTACTTTGTGTGTATACTTTATACCCTCCACAGTGACCATTGTCAATCGTTCAAAGTTAAGCGATTAGTTGTGATTATTCGTGTCAAAGCATAGGGGGAAACCAGCATTTACTTGAAGAGTCGAATATTGCCACCACCACCATCACCAGCACAAGTACCTAATCAATCGATGACACAGGCCTTCACACTGCTACTTTTTAGATAGCACTGGTGACGTCCCATGTATCTAATCGCCTCGAAGGAACGGCCGATATCAGGAGAAGGCTCGAAGACACTAGCTAGCGACTGGCAACCGAGTCACGAGGCACTGCCAGGGCTGTACAGTCTACCGACCGAGGAAACGCTGACTTGCTCTAACTTTTTTTTCATTAGTCAGACAACTTTCTGAGGCGGCAGACGCCTGAAGACGAGCATTACCACCACCACCAGGACAACAACACTGAGTTTTCACTATTTTTGCTTCGCTAACTTGACTGCTGAATCATTCTGCTGAACTTTTTTGGAGGGTGAAAGTGGTCCCCACCGCCGTCACCTTCACACTGCAAGATCATCAATTGCAACAGCAAGGAGCATTACAGAAACTAGCAGAATATATTTTTGTTCTGCCGTTTCTCGCCTAGGTATGATCAATTCACCAATTCATTATTTTTTGCACACATGTTTGAGAGAATCAATCAACACACGCAAACAGACGCTGAAAACGCGTCGTTTGATCTTAACTTTTGTTTTGTTTTCCTGAAAGTGAAAGTAGCTACTTTGCCTGTCAGTTCTTGTGCTTCCTCTAATTGTTTAGAAATGTACTCCTTCCGACTGTTTGCACTATTGTGCTGCTGATCTACTTTACACGACTTAAATTGATCCTGTCGGCCAATTAGTAGTAGGCGCAGGCCAGGCCAGGCAAAAACCGACTGAATGAATAAAATGAAAGAATGAATGAAAGAGCTTTGTTGTCATGTGATCATTTGTCACCAGGGCACAGGCAGCCAGCCAGCCAGCAGACAGCAACTTTTTCGCCTCTCTGACAACCGACAGACAAAAAAGAAAAACAAACGAAAAGCACTTTCCATTTATTACCACTTCCCATCAAGGGAAGGCATCATTAACACACATAACCTCTACCAACAACACAGCTTTGACAGCCACAGTTAAGTGATCAAAGCCAACTTGATCAACTCCGAAGTAACGCTCGATTTGCGGCAGCTGTCAGCTTAGGCCCGTGCTTGGCAGCAGTGATTTCAAAACTGAGACAAAACAAAACGCGGAGAACCTCTCCACTGTGTTGCTAACTGATCAAAAAATTGAGGGAAAGAGTAGAAACAGAGTATAAGAAGAGAGAGGGAGAAAGAGTGACATTGTTTGTTGTCGCACATAGTCATCTAAGCATCAGTTGTAGCATCAGAGCAGCTTCGCTCAATAGTAAAGAGCTAATCCCCTCTCTCAGTTACGGGTCCACTACCACCACTATATGTCAATGTGTGTTTTGTAACTAATTATCGACGGCAGTCGATGTTGTCCTGCTAATCCTCAGCACATGTGTTTTTAATACTAATTAAGCATCAGCATCAGAGTAAGTTTCCTCTCCAATCTACTCTGTCTGACTGTCTACTGACTGGCTGTCTCCCTTGTCTGGTGGAAAATCTACTGTTTCTACTAAGTGTGATGTGTGCACTTCAACTTTGTTGTACATTTTTTCTGTTTTAAAGTTTTTCAAGTACTTTGTTTAGGAATAAATTTAGCAGTAGTTGTCTCTATGCAGATAAAACAATTTGTATTTTGGCTTGATTTCCACCTGATTAGTATCACTAAGAGGAAAGTGTAAGAACTGATCTGTTTTAAAACTACTGCTCAAAATAGTGTTCTACATTTTGGAACCCCACATTGACGACTGTGACAGACATTCAAGGAATGGGCTCCCACATAGAATAACAATAACAACAACAACATCAACCACTTTTCTTGCCGACGGTGAAATTAACAAACACCGTCGTCATCTAATGTCTGCTAATGATGAGTTTTTAGGCCAAGACTGCTGAGTTGGTGAGATAAACCAGGGCAGGGATCTTTAGATGGCGGCGGCGGCGTGTACGGTGCCATGTACTCTTTGTGACTGTCTCACTTTGTGAACAACTTTTGCTGCTGATGATAGGAAAACTTATCAACGCGCGAGTACACTCCGTATTTGGTAGTCGCTGTGCGGCGATTGCACACCATCTCCTTCTCAAGTGAGCACCACTTGTTGCTGACGCGCAGTGAGTGCCAAACTTTGGACGTACTTTTGGCCACCAAAAAGCAGCAGCATCAGCAGGTTCTCAACTTTTGGTGCACCTAAATGATGGTGTGCCCTTTGAACGGCACTGTCACTTGACTTTCGGCTGCATCCTCATTGCTCAAGCAGGCAGACATTCTTTGTCAGTCACTGAAGCACCGCGTGATTGTGATACGCTGTACGGCTCCTCGCTTAATGAGGACAGTGCGTACAAACTGCAAGCATCTGCGAGGACATTTGGGTGATGATGGTGATGGTGCTGGTGCTGGTGCTGTTGCCGGCGGTGATAGAGCACCCACCACTCGCCACTGGTTACTTGCAAGCACCTTTGCACCATCCATGCCGGGGCAGTTATTAGTTATTAGTTGCTTGTCGTCAGGCAATCATCTCATGAGGGACAGTGTGAGTGTGTGTACCAGTGATGGCGATACATTATGATACAACATTATGGATTTGATGCAGATGCAGATCGATGGCTTTTTATCGCCTCCCGGTGAACTTATCTCCGTGGGATAGGTAGACTTTAGGCTACAGTGGTGGTGTAGTAGAGGCTACACACTCCTTTGCCAATCAGGACACACACTAAAAGAGGTGAGAGAGGGACTATCTTTTTTTAAGAGAGTGCTAGCCGCACACTGACTGTTAACCGGCTCAACAGGTGCACCTGATCAGCGTTGCAAAGCACCGTTCACCGCCAATGAACGACACCGTTCATTGTACTCTGTTTGACTCTTTCTCAGCTGTCCGGATTTGATGGCAACTGATGGTGGTGGCGGTGGTGGTGGTGGTGGTGGTGGTGGTGCTGGGGGAATCCAATCGAAGGAGGCAGACAGTCAGTAACTGGACAAAAGTTTGACAAAAAAAAGTTGTGAGAGTTCTCAAGAGAGTGACGTACAGATTCGGGAGATAAACTG
This sequence comes from Tyrophagus putrescentiae, assembly GCA_024499935.1. Lineage (NCBI taxonomy): Eukaryota > Metazoa > Arthropoda > Arachnida > Sarcoptiformes > Acaridae > Tyrophagus > Tyrophagus putrescentiae. Next base: position 10,275,006 of record JAMZRA010000002.1, on the reverse strand, counting down.
CAAAAGTGAGAAGGACAAAGAAGGCAGGTATAAAAACACCTACCGGCATGGCAGTAGAGATCACATACATTCTCTCTTGAGAATTCTCTCTCTCTCTCTCTCTCTCTCTCTTTTAGACGAGCACACATTATTTACAATCAAGCAGCTCACTGACTCACTCACTCTCTTCTTTCCAACCAGACCTCACTCTACTGACAACGAACCAAAGAATCAATCCCAAAAAAAGAGAAGAAGAGAAAGACAAGATGAACTCCACAAATGTAACTACAGCAGTACCACCCACTCATCTGAGCGGGGCGGCCACCTCCAGCGGAACATTAATCTTCGCCGCCTCCATTCTTTTTCTCCTGACACTGTTTGCCGGCACACTGCCGGTGATGCTCATTGAGTGCCTCTCAAAACGCATCAACAGTCGGAAACAGTCAGCTACTTCGGCAACCAATGGACTGACAGTAGCTTCTTCCTCCTCAGACCCGTCAATCAGCGCTCCCAGAGCGCACCGTTCTCTTTCTTCAAAGTTGTCAAACATCTTCGTGAAGGACCGAATAGTGCAGTTCCTCGCCCAGCTCGGCGGCGGCGTCCTCCTCTACACTTCGCTCATTCACATGCTGCCGGAAATCAGAGAGGACTACGAGAAGTACAAAGCAGCCACCACGCCCCGCCGCAGAATGAGTCCCTCTTTCAGGTGGCCGCCGACGTCGTGGAGGAGCACAGCGAGGACCTGCCGCTGGTGGACCTCTGCTCGCTGGCCGGTTTCTTCGCCATCTTCCTCATTGAGGAGCTGATGCACACCTTTGTGATGAAGAACCACGACCACCATGGTCACGGAGGTGAGGAAGAGACAAGAAAAGTTACTGCTTCAACTTCAGCCAAAAATGGCCATCAAAATCTGACTCGCCGTCTGTCGGGCGTCAAGCAGGCGTACATGGACCACAAGCGAGTGAAGGCGCACTACCAGACGCATGTGAATGAGCACGAAACGGTGGTGGCGGTAATGACGACGGCTTCAAATGGAAACACACTTTCATGCCCACAACTACGGAAACGGAAACGGCCTGGTGACGAGTGGTGAAATGCTGAAGAGCAACGGCAAAGGATCGGATCCGATGGCGGCGGAGACGGCGCCCATCACCAGCATCTACCAGCCGCACCGGTGCTACGACGCCTGCAGCGATGAGAGCCACTGCGTCGACATGGCCATTGACAGTAATGGTACACCCTGCTTTGACTAAACAAAAAGTTTTGACTAACTTTTCTTTTTATTCTTCAGGAATCGTCCGCCGTTGCGACGTCGAAAATGTGAGCAACTTTGAGGCGGTAATCAACGAAGACCGGACAATTTTTGCCCGGATCCTCGACGCCCTCCTCATGATCCTCGCCTTCAGCTGTCACGCCGTCTTTGACGGCATCTCCATTGGCGTCCAAACTGGCTCTCGCGTCTGGACGGTGCTCATTGCCATTCTCACGCACAAGCTACTGATTGCCTTCATCCTTTCGGTGCAAATCTACGAGCGGTGCTTTCAGAAGGTGGTCAAGCCTGCTGCTGGTGCTGATCAGCTGGAAAATGGAGCTGATGGCCTCCCTATGCAGCGCAAGCCAATGAAGCGGGCAAAGCCGATTTTGTGGATGTTCAGCACTATCTTTGCGCTGATGTCCCCCATTGGCATTGTCATTGTTTTGGCCTTCAACGGCAATGAGGCGAATGCGGACGACAAGCCGTTGCACCTTATTCTGCTGGCCGCCTTCAGCGCCGGCACCATCATTTACATCTGCTTTCTAGAAATCATCGACAAGTCCAGCTCGAGGACGCACATTTCCGGCTTTGTGCAGTGGCTGGCACTGGTCACCGGTTTCGGGTTGATGCACCTCATCTCGACGCTCTTTCATGAGTGATCATCACTTTTTCTAGACGAAAAAAATTGTGGTAGAAAGATCTCAGCGATCTTTAAAACTCTCATTACTTCAAGTGATTTTTCAACTCAACTTCAACTCTCTTTTTCTACTCTCTATTTTTTACCTGTACACATTCTCAACTCTGTACAACTCAATTCACTCATCATCTTCATCACTTTTTCTTTTGTAGATATGCGTTTTTATTTTTCTTACTTTTTCCACTTTATATTTTGTCATATTTATTATTGAACTGATTTATGAACTATCGATGCTCTAAACTCTGTGGCTCAAATGTGTGTTCACGACCTTCACAAATTTACTTGTAGTGTGGCAATCATCAATAGAAATCACAAAGAAAATCAACAGTAATTTGATTGCACTCAAGAGAAGGTGCACTCTCCTGGGTGATAAGCAAAACTTTGAAACATAATACAAAGTTTCAACTACTTGACAAATGCCAGTCCTCACGCACACTGTGATTTTAGGCAGTGCATTTTAGAAAAAAAGACGCGTGTGAGGTTGTGGTGGTATCAAAGATGCTATTACTGGTAGTTTTAATCTTTGTCTTCATGGTCATTGATAAACTGATAAGTAGTAGCACTTTTTGCTCTACTTTACAAACTGGCACTATCTTCATCACTTTTGACAATTAAAGTTCTCAATTAAGCTGCAGGGAAAAATTGTGGGGTAGCAAAGGAAAGTTGGTGGTAATGGTGAAGATCACATCATCACCACCTAACTGGGGATCACAGATGATCACGGTGAAAGGTGGTGGTGCTGGTGGTGACAGTGGTGATAGCCAAAAAAAGTTACTACAAATGCGGATGTGAACACGAAGAGAGCATCTGACAGCAGGCACAGGCAAACTGTGTGATAAAGAAAGAGAGTGAGAAACAGAAAACAGGAACACACACAGACACTAATGTTCAAAGACGCGCATCACTTTCAATTTGCAAGTGGCTTTGATTGCCGATAAAATGGCGCTTCTTGCGCTTGATGCGGATCGCTGATTAGCTTGATGCCAGTGCTGCTGTTGTCGCTGCCGTTGAAGATGACTCTGAAGAGACAGACAGGCAGACACACACATGCTGATTTACGTTACTACCACCGCCACCAAATGAAGTCACATGGTAGTGCACACGGCAAACTTGTTGCAAGTTGAGCTGTACGACAGCAACAGCAACAGCAGCAGAAGTAGAAAACACGCGGAAAAAACTTTGCTCACCTTTTTCACCAGCACAGCCAATCTTCTTCTTTTTACTGTCATTAAAAACACAAAGTCATCTTCGGTTTCAAAACAAAACAACCATAGTACATTTTCATCTTCTTTTCATTTTCACCTTTCTCATTCTCTCCCCTTTTTCTGAAGTCAGCAGTAGACATGGACAACAAGTTTCAGGTGCCGCGCATTCCGGTAGTGTCCGCCAGTTCGTTGCTTCGAAACACCTCTACCACCGGAACAGGCACCAAAAAGCGGTCCTCAAAGTCCTCCTCGAAGAAGGTCCTCTCTCAGTCGGCGGCCGCAGCTGCACTGGCCGCCAAGAAGGTCGTCAGCAAGGCCGCCCTTGTACAGCAACAGCAACTTCAACCACTTGCGAATGAAGAAAAGAAAGCAGCCAAGGGCGGCAATGGCGGCAACTCCTCACAGTCCTTTCTGCCCGCCGACGTCCTTCCCAAGCTGTGTCCCTCCTGTTCGCAGATTCTAGTCCAGTACCTCAGTCCAATTGAAAGCTACATTCGCAAGCTAATCAGCCACGTGGATCAGATTAAGACGGTGGCAGAAAGTGCTCAACAGCAGACTACCCTGTCGACGTTTGAGTTTACCACGAACGAGACGACCGCCATTGATCATCAGTCAAAACAGCAGCAGTCAGTGAGCAAAACGAGCAAGAAGAGCAGCTCAACGCGTTCATCGACGGCAGCAGCAGCAGCAGGTGGAGCAAAGGTGCCACAATCTTCGAAGACTTCTGCTGCTGCTGCTGCGGTGGCCAGTTCGAAAGCCACAGCAGCATCTAAAGCGAATAGAGGTAAAGCAGTAGCTCCAAATGCTCACACTGCTGGAACAACAGTGGCCGCTGGTGGTGGTGGCAACAGTGGTGGCGGTGAATATTCAAGTCAGCACTTTAGCAACGCAAACAATGGAGGCAACCACGGCGGCGGCCATGACAGTGTCACGATCAGCGCGCCGATGAGCGGCAACAGCGGCGACCACGGGCAGGCAAATCAAAGCACAGCTAACAACAACGGCAACAGCAGCAACCATGTCTCAGGTGATGGACATCAACAACATCATCAACAGCAACAGCAGGTGCAACAGCATCAGCATCATTCTCAGCCACCACCTTTTAGTGGACATCCTAGTGAGCATCACCAACAGAAGACACAACAGCCTCAGCAGCAGCAACAGCATCAAGGAAGTACTGGTGGTGAAAGTGCTGTCGTCTCATCGACAAATCAGTCATTTCATCATCCCCACCAGCCGCAGCAGCAGCAACAACAACACCATTACCAGCAGCATCAGGAAACTGCCAGCGGAAACGATCATTATCATCAGCAGACAATGGCTACAGATGATCATCACCACGATGCCCAGAACTTCAGTAATGAAAGCCACCAAGAGTTTACGGCAACTGAAGAGGGCAAAGTTCCCAGTTTTGAAGAGCAGCAGCAGCAGCATCAGTCGAACTGGACTTCAGAGGTGGAGAGCAGTACTTGCCCGTACGCCTATGTGACGCTGGCCTACGACAATCTGAGCACCGTCAACGCCATTCTCCTCGCCAACTCCATTCAGCTGTTCAACAATCAGGTGCTCAATGTTCTGGAGGACAGTGAGCAGGATAACCTGAAAAGCTCCAAGCGAATCGTCCACCAGTACCACATTCCTACGGTTATTCTCCTCTGCGACTCGAACATCAACCGGACGCTGAAACAGGTCGTCTATCAGGTCTTTGATAAGGTGGGTTGAGTTTAATTGCTTTGAATGGTGTACAATCTAATCGGTACAAATCTTTTATTTCTGTTTTCAGGTAATCGAGTCAAAGTACCAGGACGCGGTGCTGCTGAACGACGAAAGCCTGGGAATTCAGCAGTACAAGATTCACCTGTGGAAGGAGCTGGCGTTTCAGTATGAAAAGTGCATCTTTCTTGAGTCTTTTACAATGGTAACCTTTGTAGTAATTCATTTTGCTTAAAAACCATCCAATTAATCTTAATCTTCATTTCGCAGGTCGTCGGCGAAATCTCCGATTTGCTGCTGCACGCAGAAGAGCTCTCCGCCTCGGTGGACTGCTTCATCCCTGACCACTTCAACTGTTCGGTCTTTGTTTTTGAGCCGTCCATGGAGACGTACAAGAATCTGCTTCGATTGGGCTGTAAGAGATTTTTATTGTAGTTTGATCATTGACAAGACTTTTACATTATTGCCGTTTACATCACAGTACAACTGAAACTTAATGAAGGCAACGAGGATGGAGAAAGAAAGGACGGAAGAGGCTTTGATGCAGCGACTGACACACTGGACGAGATGACGCTGCTCAATCAGTTCTTTGCGCCCCACTGGCGGAAGCTCTCCTTCATCTACAACTTTGTCCGCAACGACTTTACCTACACGCAGGTTCCCGCATACTTTAAGTATGAACTCAGTTTTTGAGCTTCTATTCTTAATGTAACACCTTTTTATCGGTTAGGTTTGGCGACAACATTCGCATCGTCAACTTTGGCAGCAATGCCGCGGCGCAGCACGCTTCGATGACTTCACCCAGCTCTGACAGCAGCAGCAGCAACTTCTTCAACTCGCCACTTCAGCCGTGGAATTACAAGTTTAACCTGGCAAAGGCGACCCTAGAGGAAGATCCCTTTGAGAGCGCTCCAGTAGACAACTACTGCAAGTTTTACCTGCGCTGCTTTGTACGACGCCTTTGGCCGCTTCTTTCGCAGGTTTGATTTGCATTTGCATTTGTTGTTTTTCAAATAGGTTTACCTTATCATTTCATCAATTTTCCTTTTTTTGGTAGACCATCACGCCGTATCTGCTCTCCCATCACAATGGCATCACCGAATGGACGGTCTTTGATCTGGTGCAGATTTTAGGTCGGCAGTCGGGCGAGGGCTTTGCCCAGAATCCCGTCACCCTCAGTCGAAAGAAGTCCTGGGCGGTTGATGCTCACCTTCAGCAACAGCTTCAGCAGCAGCTGGCGCTGGAGCATCAGCAGGAACAGGAACAGGAAAAGGAAAGGCAGCAACAGCAACAACAACAACAGCAGTCAGCAAGTGAAGTAGAAAATGATGAGGATGATGACCAAGAAGCCAGCACTGTCATTGCCTCTGCTGATGATGACGATGATGCTGGTGGGGCTGGTGGTGATGAAAGTGGTGATGATCACCTTCAGCAGCAGCAACAACAGCAGCAGAGCAGTGAGGAGAGCAAGCGTCAGTGGGAGGCAGGTCGAGTGGACTGGATGGGCGAGCACCAGTCGGATCGAATCATCAACCGACTGAAGCACCTCATTCACCAGTAGCTGTTGTAAAAACACTCTACTTTTTCCTTTTCTCAGGAATATTTTTATCAAGCAGTTTATTCTGTAAGATCAGCGTGATCAAAAGTTGTAGTTGTTTAAATTTATTTTATTTCCCTAAAAGTAGTCGATTTTAAAAATTAAAATGTAGTTTTACTACTCACTCGCACGATTTTGCAACGTTTGTAAATGGTGGTGGTGCACAATGTCTGTTCAATCTAATCAATGAGGTTGATAAGAGAAACAGAAGTGCTGCTGGTAGAGGATATAGTGCACATGCAGATGAAAAATGCATCTGAATGATTTGTTTTTTTGTAACGAGAAAAATAATAATGATGACTGCTTCATCAAAACCGCTAAGCATTTTCATCACTGCCGTTGACGGCACTGGGCACATCAACGCCGCCATTGGTCTCGGTCAGACGGCCGTGCAACGTGGTCACAAAGTCAGCTTTTTAATCAATGAAACATTCAAAGGTGAGTGGCTTGATGTTTTTACTAAAAAATGACTAACCTTTTTAATTGAAAACATTCAGGTCAAGCATCTCAATTTGGGCTGACAGAGATCTTTTTGGTCGACAAACCAAAGTCGAAATCAGATGATGATCAGGCTGAAAACCCCGTCAAGAAGGTGGCCCATGAAATGCTTTCTTCAGGGTTGTTTAGCGGCGTAAACTCGCTAGAAAAGCTAAAAATAATGAAGAGGGCAAACTTCTTTGAGGACATTTTTCAACGGGCAATTGTCTATGAGCCTCAAATTGAACAGGCAATCAAAGAGGGAAAACCCGATTTGATTATACTTGACCATCTGATGATTAGCCCAGCCATTCAGCGGTCCGGCGTTCCCTTGGTGCTTAGTTTCAGCTCTAATCCGGTGATGTTCTTTAACAGCCAACAAAAGTTGCCGCCTCCGTGTTCCGGTAAGATATGATTCAGAACACTTTAAAAACTTTGTTTACAACTTTTTTTCAACAGGATTTGCCACTACCAGCGACCCGGCAACATGGGAAGAGTTTAACGCCGAGTACAAAAGCACCTTTCCGGACGTTTTCAAATCAATTCAAGAGCGGTTTAATCAGACGTTTAACTACAAGCCGACAATTGATTTGATGCCGTCAACCTTTAATGATAATGATGACTGGTACTTTCCGCAGTCACCCTACCTGAACCTGTACGCCTGTCCACTTGAACTGGACTACCAGGACATTGTGCCGATCCCAGAGAACTACTGTCAAATTGATGCATTTTCTCGTGTTATGCCACAAGAGAGCAGTAAACAGTTTGCACTTCCATCTGAATTGAATGTTCAACCAGGTGATAAGGTGATCTACCTTTCAATGGGTAAGGTTTAAAGAACATTGAACTATTGTTTACTTTTTATTTAAATAACCTTAAACATTTCTAACCAGGCTCATTGGGCTCCATCGACATCAAGTTGATGCAAAAGTTTGCCTCCATTCTTGCCAAGACACCGCACAAGATCATCGTCTCTAAAGGCCCTCGAGCTTCAGAGTACGAGCTGCCCAATGAAAGGGGAAACATTTGGGGCACTGCTACTCTACCACAAACCGCCCTTCTGCCTCTCGTTGACTTGGTCATCACTCATGGTGGCAAGTAAGTGTCTAAATTTTTTTATGTATGTGTTTAAACTGTTGACCATTTTGGCCCTGTTTAGCAACACCGTCACAGAAACCTTTGCCGCTGGAAAGCCGCAGATAGTGCACCCACTCTTTGGTGACCAGTGGGACAATGCACAGCGAGTGGAGGAGAAAGGTTTTGGTTTCCGCCTGAAACCGTACATTTTCACTGAAAAAGAGCTACTTGAAACAGTGGATCGTCTGCTCAATGATTCAGCCCTTAACGAACGACTGAAGGTAGCTGCCAAAAGAATACAAACAGACAGATCAAAAGACCGAGCATTTGAGAGGATGGAGTTGATTGTGGCCCAGCAGAAGTTGCTGAGCAACAGTTAAACTTGATTTTTATTTTTGACTAGTTTAACAACATTTTTAGAAAAGACTTTCTAATTGTTCTAGTACCAGAAACGGCCACCTTGAGTCATCAAAAAGTTCAAAGCTCATCATTACGGCAACTTCAAGTCTTATAAAAAAAATTTTATAACAAAATCAAGTGAAATTGTGTTGAATTGGTTGAAACTGGCTTTTTTGCAGCAAACCTCATCAAACAGCAGCCAAAACAAAGACTGTTTGTTGTTTTAAAGTTCAAAACCTCCCATAAAACAATGACTCACTGGGAACATCTTAGGGCGAAGTGTGTTTACAGCCCTGCGGCGATTGTAGTAGTCAATCGTAGGGTAATTGTAGTACATTTTCCTTTCCCTCCTAGAGCGATGCATTTCATTGACATCATCCACTGGCAGTCCTTATCAAACCTGAATCAGTGATTAATCAGCTTATCAAGATGCAGGATCCCCTTTCTTTCTCTCCTGCATTGACAACCAATTTCCATTGACAACCAGGTGTTTTATATGATGCTGCTGCAGCTGCAGCTGTTGCAGTGAGTGATTACCGTTACCTTGAGTTACCTTGACTGCCTGCATTATTAATTGTCTGTGCGCGAGTTCACCAATGGGGCGTTTAAAGTGTGCGTGTGTCTGTTGGAGACCAACAGCATGGAGACCAACATATCTTTAATTGCAGCCAACCAGGATGACTCAGGCGCCCAACTGCTGTTGTTGTTGCATTTCACTTAATGATCTCATCAGCAAAAATAAAAAGGGGATATTTCAGCGACCATATATAAAAACAAAAGTTGTAGTCACCTGTTCCCCACTCAAGGTGCACACACACAACCAGTTTACAGGCAATTGTTTATGTCTACTGTAAATTAAATTTTGTAAACACTAAAGAGCAGAGTTTCAAAGAAACAAACAGTGGTAATTGGCTGTGATTTAGTCTAGTCTAGTCCCGTGCCAGTTTCAACATGGCCGGTCGACTGTTCTTTAAGCAGTTAAGGGCCCTGCTTCGAAAGCACCTCATTGTTCGGCGATTTTACTACATTGTCACCTCACTGGAGCTCTTTGCCCCGGTGCTCATCGTCGGTGGCCTGCTGCTCATCTTTTCAATCGTCAATAAATCAACTGACTCTACGTCCTCAACGTCAACCAACTCCACCCTAGGGCCACTATACTACCCAAACCCCTACCGAACTATTAACTTTAACGTTGCTCATGACTTTCCCACGCCTTTTAAGCTCTTTTACTCACCACCGGATGATACCTACCAGCAGCTGGTCAAATCATTTACCTCTTTTGCAAATCACACCGTAACAGTTCGAAGTTTTGCCAATGAAACTGCCCTTGATGACGCTATGAAAGAGGAAATTCAGAACCATGAACTAGACTACCGCTCACTTCTGGGAGTCTTCTTTGAAAATGTGGACGCACAGGGAAAGTTTAATTACAGCTTGAAAATTCCCGGCTCAGATTTGGTGAAGTCAATTTTGCAGAGTAACTATAATTTTCATATCTGTTTTTATCATTTAATCATCTTTTTCACTACTTTTCAGACTCATTCCCCACCAAATCGTCCACAGCTGAGCCGGCCACCACCCTGTCCTCCAACTACACCTTTTGGACTGACTTTTACCACAGTATTAGCACGGTGCAGACCTACCTGAATCACGACTACCTCCAGTTCGTCTGCACCAACCTCAGCATCACCGCCTGTCCTCAGCCTGATCTCAACCGGCCGCTAACCCTCTCGCGAATGCCCTACCCAAAGTACCCTAATGTAGTTGTCAGCCCACTGATAAACCTCCTCTCTTTTATATTGCCCATCGGCTACATCTTTGTCGGCCCGCTGGTAGTGATGAAGATTGCTGAGGAGCGCTCCAATAAAACGAAAGAGCTGCTGAAAATGGTCGGCCTGGGTGATTTTGTTTTCTGGCTGGCGCACTTTCTCGATCACTTTGTCGTCTTCTTCTGCCACGGGCTCATCTTCACCATTATCCTCTGGGCGGCCAAAGTGTTCACCTTTGCCTCTCCAGTTCTTTTCATCATTCAGTTCACCCTTTTTTCCGTACAACTGGTGCTGTTCATCTTCCTCATGGTGACCATCTTCAGCAAGCCCCAGGTGGCCATCAACCTCGCCTACCTAGTCTTCTCCGGTCTGTTGACGGCCGACATTCTTCTCATGCCTTCTTATCAGGCGGGAATCAACGTCGCCGCAACGAATCCAGTTCGAATTCTGCTTACCTTTTTTCCGCCTGGATCGCTCATATGGTTTCTCAGTTTGATGGGCGGCCTGGAGGCCACCGGTCAGGGACTCGGCTTCAGCACCATCAACGAGCACACGCAGGTGTACCTCGACTTCACCGCCACTACGGTGATGCTCAGCACACTGGCTTCTTGTTTTATCTATGCCTTTCTCATCTTTTACATTGACGCAGTGACGCCCTTTCAACACGGAGTTCCCAAGAAGCCGTTATTCCTTTTTACACCCAGTTACTGGTTTCCGAAGAGCAGCTCAGTCAGCTATGAGACACTAGAGGGTGAGTCACAGAACCCGTACACTGACCCGGCAGCCTATGAAGTGGACCCAAAGAGCTTGAATGCGACAATCAGGATTGAAAATCTGACTAAAACTTTCAAAAAGAAAAATGCAGTCGACAATTTGTGGTTGAATATTTACGAGAATCAGATAACCGTCCTTCTTGGTCACAACGGAGCGTAAGTATAGAAAATGTTTTTTTTCAAAAAGTTTTCTAATGTATAAACTTCAATTCACTAGAGGCAAAACAACTACGATGAATATGATCACCGGGTTGTTTCCTTCAACTAGCGGAAATATTACCATTGATGGATACAATGTGTTCACAAATACTCGGGAATCTAGAAAGTCGCTGGCAATCTGTTCACAAGACAACGCACATTTTAAAGAACTCACCGTGGAGCAGCACCTCAATCTTTTTGCCCTTCTCAAAGACTTTCCTGAAGAAGAGCTAAAAGCGGAGGTTGAAGAGCTGCTTGAACTGCTTAAATTGAGTGAAAAGAAGGACACTTTATCTACAAAGCTTTCAGGTTGGTTGTAAAACGATATATCAAGTATGATTCCAACACTAAACACACATTTTTAAAGGCGGTATGAAAAGGCGACTGAGTCTCGGAATTGCTCTCTGTGGAAAGGTAAAACATTGAAGAAGAAAAAGAAAAATTGAACTAAAAACTTTTTACTTTTTTAGACCAGCAAAATCATTTTAGATGAACCAACGTAAGTACCTACTGATTTATAAAACTGTTTCAACTTGTAACTGTTTGTTTGTTTTGATAACCTGTACAGGTCAGGCATGGACCCCGACACCAGACGAGTAATTTGGGACATTTTGCTCAAGATTAGGCGACAAAACCGAACCATTCTCCTGACCACTCACTACATGGAAGAGGCTGATGCAAGTTTTTTACCCAAAAAACTTCTTTTACCTTTAATATAACACACTTTTTTAGGTTCTTGGTGACCGCATTGCTATCATGAATGAAGGCAAACTAAGTTGCGTCGGCTCGCCGCTCTTTCTGAAGAAAGCCTTTGGAGCCGGGTACCGACTGCGAATTGCCAAAGTTGACCAGGGCAGCTTTGATTCGTCCACCTTTCAACGCCTCCTCTTCAAGTACATCCCCTCAGTGACACTGAGCACTGAAATCGAGACTGAAGTCATCTACAATTAGAGACGGAATGTAAAGCAAACACCAAACAGTTTATGGCAACGTTGACGAAACTCTTTGAGGAGATTGAGGTAAACAAAGACGCTCTGGGCATTGAGGCCTTTGGACTGTCCTTTGCAACGCTTGAGGATGTCTTCATTGCCGTTGGCTCTGACTTGGACATCAAATCAAAATCCCAGGGTCAAATTAACGGTTTTGTGGAGCACTCAACTCTAAATGGGCAAATGCTGCTTACCCAAAAAACCGATCTGATTTCCGGGCTTCCATTGTGGAAAAATCAAGTTGTCGGCCTGTTTCTTAAACGTTTCAACTACGCCAAACGATACTGGAAATCAATCTTTCTTCAACTGATCGTTCCCACTACAGTAATGATCGTCGTCTCTGTCCTTCAAAGTATTCTTCGAAACATAAACGCCTCCTCATCAAAAGAGAAAATCAGCCTAAACCTCAACTTGACTCAGCTTTACGGCGTTGGCACGCAGACATTCTACTACGGAGTCGAAGAATATTTGAACCCTTATGAAACAGTAAACCAAAAGTTTTTAGCAAACGTATCACAGATTCCCGGAGACAACTTAAACAGCTCAAGCGTGGCGGCCTGGATCATCGACTCTCTGGGCCCTGATAGTCTGCAGACGTACAACCGCAAGCACCTGTATGGTTTAGGTACGGCAGAGAATCACAGCCAGCAGTTTAACCTCTGGTTCTCCTTCGAGCAGTACCACTCGCTTCCACTCTCCATAAACGTCCTCTACGAGAGCCTCCTCCAGAGCATTCTCCCCAAATCGAACTCCACCGCCACCATCATCAACACTCAGGCAAAACCAGTACTCACCCTTCGACAGGCGGAAAGCGGCAACCTGGCGATGATGATCGTCTCCTGGTCGGTCACCTGCTTCTCCATCCTCCCAAACGCCTTCCTCTACCTGGGGGCGGCCTTCATTCTGCAGCCGATTCGCGAGAACGCCTCCAAGGTGAAGCTGCTCCAGCTGATGACCGGCCTCAACCCAATTACCTACTGGACGGTGAGCTACCTCTTTGATCTGCTGGTGCACCTCGCCATTGTCCTCATCCTTTTCATCATCACCGCCCTCTTTGACCGGGACCGGATCTTTTTTGGCAACGCCGCTTCCGCCTCCCTCCTTTTTGGCCTCCTCTTTGGCTACGGTGTGGCGGTTATTCCCTTTGCCTACCTTCTCTCCTACCGCTTCGAGAAGACCTCCCGAGGTCTGCAGGTTATAATGCAGGTGTTCACCTATCTGGGCACGCTGGCCAGCGCCGTTTTTGGCGGCCTGGACTTGTGGATCAACTACTTCAACGCGCCCTACCCCGCACTGAATGTGATCTTCCACATCCTGGTGTCTATTTTCCGGGTGGTGCCCATCTTTTCGGCGCTTTTCGGCTACCAAAAGTACTACAAGTTGCAGGAGTTTTCCGGTTTCTGCCTGCAGCTGCAGAAGGAAGGGAAACTGGAGCCGTTGTGTGCCACGATACCGGCCAACTTGACTGGATACCCGTTTAAGGGCTGCTGTGCAAACGTTTGCGGCGACGCCTGCTTTCTCGAGCAAACTCCGTGGAGCTTCAATCGATACGGATCAGGCATTGAGGTGGCCTTCATGGTCGTCACCGGCCTAATCTGGATCTCCATCATTTTCGCCTACGAGTGTAAGTTATCCTGATGTTCAGTGACGTTCAGTGATTATTCCTCTTAACTGATTTTACTGTACTTTTTTGCTCAACAGTGAAAAAGCAGCAGTTTTCAAGGGTCTTTGAGCGGATAAACCTTGGGCAGCTGTTCAACAGAAAGAAGAAGAAATCGTCATCAAAGAAGCAGCTTTCAAGAAGCCAATCTCAACGATCAACATCGGCGCTGATCACCGAGGACGCCGACGTGCTGAAGGAGAAGGCTCGCATTGACCACTCGCACGAAAACACCGACTTGATGACGGTTCGAAAGCTGACCAAGCGCTTCGACGATCTGACCGCCGTGGACAGCATGTCCTTTGGCGTGCACTACCAGGAGTGCTTCGGCCTGCTGGGCGTCAACGGCGCCGGCAAGTCGACCACCTTCCGCATGCTCTGCGGCGACCTGCTGCCCAGCTCGGGCAACGCCTACCTCCACCAGGGCCGCTTCTCGCTGCTGGACAACCTGCGCTCCTACGAGCAAAACATCGGCTACTGCAGCCAGGAGTCGGCGCTGCTGGGGAAGATGACCGGCGAGGAGATGCTCTACCTCTTTGCCCGCCTGCGAGGCATTCCCGATGCGGTGATGAAGCGGGACATTGACAATCTCATACGGATGACCGGCATGGAGGATCAGGCGGATAAGCTGATTGAATCTTTGAGTGGGGGCAACCGGCGGAAGCTTCACCTTGCTCTTTCCATGGTCGGCAGCCCGTCTATCTGCTTTCTGGATGAGCCGACCAGCGGTGTGGACCCAGTGGCGAGGCGGAAGATCTGGCAGGCGCTGGGGTACATGAAACGCCTCAACAGTTCCATTGTGTTGACTTCTCATGTGAGTTTTTTGCTCATGTTTAGGACATTCTCTCCAATACCCAATTTCTATTTTGCAGTCAATGGAGGAGTGCGAAGCCCTCTGCTCTCGCATCGGCATCATGGTCAACGGCCGCTTCTGCTGCATGGGCTCGCCGCAGCACCTTCGCTCCAAGTACGGCCAGGGCTACACGGTGACCATCAGTCTGCAAAAGACCCTGGAAACCGATAGTGCCTACGTCGATTCAGTGCAGACGACCGTACGGCAGCGACTGCCTAGTGCCGTTCTAAAAGACCACCACCAGTCGCTGATGCTGTACCACGTCACCGACCAGAGTCAGCGGTGGTCGGCCATCTTTGCCGCCATGGCCAGCCTCAATGAGCAGTTCGACTTTGAGGACTACTACGTGTCGGATACGACGCTTGAAAACGTGTTCATCATGTTTGCCCGCCATCAGGTAAAGGAAGAGGACTTGGAGGAGAAAGAGGATGACAAGGAGGATTGAAGAGGGCGCGCATTTTTTGATACAAACCTGTAAAACATGTACAAAGCGATTAAAAATTTTATATAAACAAGATGAGAGTTAGAAGCTTTGGTATTTATTTTGAAAGGGCATGAATACTGTTGGACAGAAGAAATTTTGCTTCATGAAAGTGGTGGTGGTGGTTTGAGTATTCACGGAGATTAGCTGAAGAAAGTTGTTGTTGTTAGAAAGTGGAGGAATGCAGAATTTTTTTGAAAAAACTTGGGTAATACATCAGGGAAAAAGGTAAAGGGAAGATTGGATACAGAGTGATCATTTTGCCGTCCGAGAGATGTCATTGCGGCATCGGGCACATTTAGGCGCGCTTGTAGACTCGAGTGGAAGTGATGTCGCCGATGGTGCAGATCTGTAAACAAAACGGCGTTAGCTCATGTTTCGGGCAAATAAAACTGTCTTACCGTCTTCAAGTGAGTGTCAGTAAACTCGCGAACAATCTTCACCTCTTTGTCGCCCTTCTGAATCTGAACCAGAGAGTCGCCCTCCAGAGTGATGACCGTCTAATGACAATAAACAATTAAAGTGAATGGTAAGGCTACCAAAAGCTGCTGCAACACGAGCTACACATACCTTGACAGTCTTGCCATCCATGCGAGTCTCTTCAAACTCCTCGCCCAGCTTGAACTTGATCTCAGTGGTCTTCAGCGTGGTGATCGTCTTGATGGTGTATGTATCGCCATCGAGAGTGATCTCAATCGTCGGCTTGGACGTCTTGGCTAGGTTTCGCAAGATGAAGCCGACATCGAGCGCTTTGAGGAAGGCGTCAAAGTTCTCGCCACTCTCGTAGAGGTACTTTCCGACGATTTGGACCATGGTGAATGGAGAGTTCGGTTCGTTGATTGAACAGAGTTCTGAAGAGTTGAAGAGAGTGAGCAACAGTGTCAACACAAGGGAACTGGGAAAGCAATGGGTACAACTTACTACCGATCGGCGAAAGGGAATGAATGCAAATGAGAGGCAAAGCAGGCTGGCGTTTTAAGGCAACAACAAGCGAAGCATTTCAACTTGAGTCACAAAGTGGCCGTCGCAAAGTGAGGGGAAGCGGTACTTTCACAGCGTAACCAGAGGGCAGCAATGTCTCGCACTGGGAGAGTAAAACCTGACTCTTTTTGCGACGGCCAGTCAGCGCCTCGGTTGCAGTGAACTTGCGTGTACCGAAAGGAGGGGCATAGTAGACGGCTGTTGCGTGGCAGACTGCCATGCTCCAGTGAAGAAGTCCACGCCCCCGTTGCAAAAAGGAGTGGAAGTTGTGAAATAGCCACTGGCAAAAAATTTCACAAAGCGCTGACCACCTGTTGCCAGGCGGCACTTTGCCGCCAGTTTGTGAACATTGCACACTTTGCGGCAACTTTGCCTTCATCGCGAAAACGAAGACTGAAAGTCAGGCGTTTGAATCACCGCTAATTTTCCACAAAACATTTTTTTATTTGTACAGTTTTAAGGAACTTGATTGAATCATTTCAAAAACGCCTAACATTATAATACACTAGGTAGATGGGTTTTTAGCAAAATAAATAACAACAATAAATAAATAACTGTAAAGTGATTTTTCTACTGTCAGACGTACAGCACCTTACCGCTGCCAATTTTCTGTGATAGTTTCTCCTTTTCAAATGAACCTTCCAGACTGGACGGTGGTGTTTTGACGATAAGTGGCCAGTGTTCCTCCTCCTTGTACGTGAGCATTCGCACGAAGGCAAAGAGAAAGAGCAATATGGAGAGGACGAGCAGTGTCAGGCCGGAGTAGGCGATGCTTTTCGCCAGTCGATCTTCACTTCCGTCGAGCATCATGTCGGAGGCAAGGCCGAGGACGAAGAGACCACCGAGTAGGCAGGCCATGCCTGCGGCGTTTGGGTCAAACCAGTGCTCATCGGAGTATTTGAGACTTTGAGACATCGAAACAGCACTTAGCAGGTTAAAGTGAAAGAGGTAGGTGTGTGATCAATTCGTTGAGATTCACCGAAAAAAAGAAATTGTAAACAAACACATCAACAGCAAGTACTGTCAAAAAGTACTGTCCTGTCCCGACTCCTGAGGAGCCTGTCCGTCACTGTCAACGTTGTCTTTTAGACTAGAAGTGCAAATCTTTGCTCATATTTAGAGACTAGAATGCTCTCGTTCGCTCTGCTGATGATCAGCAGCAATCAGCAGACTTGTGACGACTGTTATTGCCTGTCCCCGTGCAGACCTATCATAAGATGATTACAGAAGTGGCTGATTAGATCATCAGTCCCAGAGGGAGATGGAAAGAGAGAAAGGCGATGATGATACCGTGTGGAAAACTTTTTTCACTCTTGGATTATACATTAGCGCCAGTGGTGGTGATGACACATTGAGCACCACACTTACTGCCAGACTAATCAAAAACGGAAGATAGCAGCACAAACCCTACTTTTTCTTTGTGTTTAGTTTAAAAAGCCACTTTGCAACCCTGATTTAAAATAGTTTTTCCAAAGAGGAAAAGGACAATTCAATGTAAGACAACGTAAGTAGTGCATTTATTATCACTTTCAACTTCTGAACACAACAACGTTCAACACACGAATAAATAAATAAATAGATAGATTTGTCAGATGATGTCAAATGAGGTTTGCCGGATTAACTGACTGATTTCACTTTGTTTACGCCTTTTTGTAGTCGTCGTGCTTTCCGTAACCGTGCTCCTCATGACCGTAGTGCTCCTTGTGCTCGTACTTTTCCTCCTTAATTGGAATGATCACCTTCACCGGCACGGGAACCTTGTACGGCACCTTGATGATCTTCACCTCGGGAATCTTTTTGACCACTGCGTAGGGCACCTATTTTGTTTGAAGAGCAGTGTTTTACTAATAGAATTTACTAAAAATTATCTTCAAGTTACCTTCACTGTTTTCGTCTTGTGAATGACGTGATGCGGACATTCGTAGTGGTAGTTGGCAACGACAAGAGCGACAAAGGTGGCGAGCAGTGCCGAGAAAATGATGATTCGGGACATCTTTTTGAAGTTGTGATAAAAACTGTCAACAGAGACTGAAATCGAGTAATGAACAGTGTAGAGTCTACTGAACACCTGTTTGGTCGAGGAAAAGAGGGCGACAGTTGGCTTTTATATGGCTGCAAAATGAAGAGAAACCGACAAGCGGGTAAACTGAAAGCTGTGGGCGTGCACTCAGTTGTCGTCATTGTTGTTGTTGTCCGATGTCAGTGACCAGAAACTGAAAAATAAGAGTGAGAGAAAATAAAAGTGAGAGTCGTTCCTCTGATTGTAAGTGCTCAATTGCTCTCCCGCACTCAATTGAAGTCTATTTAGTCTCAATGTTAGAGGCGATTAGACGGGAAAACAACAACAAGCGAACAAAGTATGCAAATGACTTCAAGCCTGATTAAGCATAATTGTCATCGAGAAGTGCGCCTTGTGACATGTTTTGGCTAATGTTTTTTAATATTTAGACCACCAACGACTTTCAACTGATACAAGTGATGATGTTTTAGCTTTGATGATGAAATGATCAATTAATTAGAACAATCATATATCTGCCCCTCACACTCTGCCTCACATGTCGTCTGACACGCGTTTCAGCGCAAACTCTCCCTTTCCTTTCCTTTCCTTTCCTTCACACCTCATCAGTTGACACTTGCAATTAGCAACTAGCTCAATTAGCTGACCTTACTCACTACTAGATTAGAAAGAACAAAGAACACATCAACGCCGCCAATAGAACATGTGTCCAGTGATCTATGGAACAGTTCAGCAAACAGAAAGGAAAAGAGAGCGTGGAAGAGAAAAGCAGGCAAAGTGTGGCCAATTGGTCAGGGCCAAACAGACTGCCAGACAGACAGACAGACAGAGATAACCGACTGACTGACCGCCATTTTTGGTTAGCCCCAACACCAAATGAACCGAGACACCGTTAATGTGCACACACACACACACAGGTTGTTTGCAACTCATTACATAATGGCACCTATTGATGACTGTCTGCTTACGTCATAGGTGAGCTACCATACTTTGGCTTAAAAGTGGAAAAGGTATAACCATTTTGTTTGCCAGCTTTTTACACAAACATTTTGTTTTCTGAGACAGTAAAAAGTGCACCGAAATATAATGACGCCAAGTGTAGCCAGACAGAAATTATTTTCAGTAATTAGTGCCGATCTCTCTTTCTCAAATCGGCGCCCGTTTTTGTCTTTAAAACGGACTTCGCGACAAAAATTTAAGCTATCAGAGTAACTGGAAACGGTAATTAGCAGTGTCTGTCAAAATTTGTTTGTTATCTTAAACAAACCACGGGTGATTTAAAAATTTAATTAAGCGTTAACAGCAGTTGTTAACAGCAGCATTTGATGGTTGTTCAAGACGCATTTACACACATTGGCAGATTTAAAGATAAACCTTGATTTAATAAAAACAAAAAATGTAATCGTTTCAGTGACTAATTGGATAATGATTGTAAATGCTTACGCAAACACTTGTCAGACTAAAACACGTGTAAACTTTAGATTTTTATAGTTCGATTTAATAAATAAATAAATAAGGTGTTTACAGAAAATGGCAAATTACAAAAAGACTGATGACATTATTGTTGAGTTTGATTTTTGGATAGTTGGTTTTTGCTGAACACAATGATCACCCCTTTACGCCTTAGCCTTGCCACCCTCTGGAGCTGCGATCTTCTTCTGCGGCTCATCAGCAGCTGCGTAGTGCTCATCGTGGCCGTAGTCATCGTGGCCGCTGCCGCCGTGGTAGCCACCATGCTCATAGCTGCCAGTGTGGTACTTCTCCTCCTTTACCTTCACGTACACGGGCACCTACGGCGAAAATCAAAAGCTTATCATTTTGATTCAAAAGCAGCAGCAGAACCTACCTTATAGGGAACATGAACCGGATACTTCTCATACTTGTACACGGGATACTTTCATAGACCTGAAAGAGGGCAGTGTTAAGGACGGAAACCGCACATTTTTTTGCTTAAGGTCATCTTTCGCTTTTCAACTTACCGTATAGGGAACTGGTACGTGCACTGTGTGGTGCTTGACGGTCATCTTCGGGTAGCACTTGTGGTGGTAGCCTCCGTGGCCGTAGTTGCCAGCCACCAGAACCGCCGCAGCGGCCACCACGAGGAAGGAGATGTAGTGCATGACTGGGAAGGTATGACTAAGAAAAGGGATGAGATGGGAGTGGGAGTGTGACTGACTTGGCGCAGACTGACTGACTGATGCTAGCGGAGAGTGCCACAGTCAGACCTTTTATATATGAGAAGGAAAATCGGTAAACACTTTTTAGCTCTCACATTAGTAGTTGATCCAATCAATACAACGGTTTTCTCTTTTCTCTCTTTCTCTCACCTAACACTCTCACTGTGACACTGTGTGGCGATTAACAGGTTAAGGCTCTTTGCCCTCTTCACTGGCTTGGCTGCGCCTTCAAATTAGAGGTAAGCGTTTTAACTGCTGCTGTATCAATTGGTTATAAGTACTTTTTGGTGCTAGCAAAAAAGTTGGTCAAACCAAAGTTGTAAACAGTAAAAAATTTTATTTTTTTGTTTTTAGTCATCAGAATAGAATATTTAAAACATGAGAGGCAGAATAGAATGCGTAATTAGCTGAAAGTTTTCCAACGCCAGCACTAAATGGTCAGCAATTAAATTAAATATGCCAACCAACGCATATGGCACAGTAATGGAACCAAGAGAGCTGCTGCCCTTGAAATGTACAAACTTCAAGAGATTGAAGAGTTCAACCCTACTAACCTTATGCTATGAATGCCAGCTTCCGCACAGTGCACAGCCCTTTTGTACAGTTACAAAAAAACAAATTGAATAGACTCTATTATCTGAAGTACTTTTTTGTAAGGCATTTTGCTACCCAAACTAAACAGACTTTTTATCTACTTGAGGGCCAAAACTCGATAGCTCTTTGTGCAAAAACTATTGTCAATAGTTTTGTTTTGTTAAGACTGAACTTGAAAGGAAAATAAAACTAATGGCTGAAACTAAATATATATTTCCAAAATTTTATTTTAGTGAAAAAGAAGTGTATTTGTCAAACAAACATCGCAAAACTCAAAAACAAACGTGAAAATGTTTATGTACAAAAATGTTTGATAAATGTACAACATTTGAAAAAACAAATTAACCTCTAATAAATCTTTGAAAGGAAAGCAGTAAACAAATCATCGGTACATGGTACTTTGCAGCTGTTTTCTTTACAATTGTTCGTGGTGCTGAGTGTGCTGGGTAAACAATAATGTATAGGTAGTGAAAAACAGATTATTTAAGACGTTTAAAAGATGTTATAAAGATGAGAAAATGACACCCCAAATGAGCGAGATAGTTAGGAACAATGGAAAAGACGTCGAGGTTTTCCCTGCGCCTGCCTTTTGGTACCAGGAACGTGATCCGGTGGTCCTGGTGCCGACGCCGCCTCTGCCCCGGTTGCCGCCCCCACGACCACCACCAGCCCTTCCGACGCCTCGATTAGCGTAGAAGGGCATCAGCCCCTTGTCTACACACCGATCCAGTGAGCTGATGTACACCTGGCCAACTGAGGCACAGCGACTGTAGGGATCAACCAACTGGGTGGGATCAGCAGCAGGATGGCACACTCCATCGTGTTCCACAAAGCCGACGCTGCAGGAGCATCTCCAGCTGGTGAAGTCGCCTGAAGTGGAGTGGCAGCTTGAGTGGACATCAACGGCTCGACATTGGCCGCTCGATTGACAGACACTGCCGAGGGCCGCCTCGTTCAGGCAGAACCTCTTTCGGTGGCGACTGTTTCTGAACTTGTTTGTTCCAAGTTGTAGATCTGTTTTATCATTCGATGTTGATGCAGTGCCGCAGATGCAACTGTTAGTTTCACGGTCACAACTGGCTTTGAAAATGGGCGAGCAGCCTGAGTGTGGGTACTCGGTGTAGTTGCATGTCGGAGTGAAAGTTGCTGGAGTGCTGGTGCTGGTGCTGATTGAAACTGATTGGCTCGTTATCAAGGCAGCTGATGACACTGATGGCGTTTCAGTAGAAATTGCCACTGTTGACAATTGTTGTCGATTTCGAATGCTCGTGGTGGTGGTAGTGGTCACTGGAACTTTGAAGAGGTATACTTTGGTAGTACTGGTAAAGTTCGGAAGTTTGGAGCAGTGAACAAGGCGAAGTGCCGATGTGCTGAACAGTATAAAGAAGATAAGTAGGGTACAAAAGAGTGGTTGTAAATTAAGATGGGAAAGTGATTTGGTGCATCTGGAAAGGGCTGGAGATGAGTGTGGACAAAGTGTTTGAATTAAGATTGCTTTAGGGTGAAGTTTTGATGAAGTTGTTTTGTGGTTTGGAGGCTCAGGAGGAAATATTGGAGTACTGGTCAGCGTGAAGGAGGAAGTTTTGCTTAGTTTAGAGCTTGTCATTTTGAAAATGTGTTTGTTAATTGTATACAAAGTTTAAATGATTAAAAAATGTGTTTATGCGCAACTTTTATAAGAAACGTTTCAAAAAAGCAAAAAAACTTAAAAACAAGAAAAAGATTGAAAAATGATAGTAACAAAAAAGCCGCCACCGTTCATCACTGTAGCAAAATGTCGTGTGCCAGAGAGTGAAACAAAAAATCAAAGCACAAATGTTTTGTTGTTGGTGCGTTCTGGTGTCCTGGTTCCACGAAAGCACTAAAAATTCAAATGAGCAGTACAACTGCGAGGAGCTCCAGTTTAGAGGCACAGTTTGCAACGTGTCTGAGAAGCCCCTCGGACGTCATTTGAATGGTAACGCGTCACTGACTTTTCAATTGTTCAGCAGTCTGGGCTGCTGGTCTTTTCTGGTCTGCTCAGGTTTGGTCGTGCTGCTGCTGCTGCTTTGGT
Source organism: Tyrophagus putrescentiae (assembly GCA_024499935.1). Lineage (NCBI taxonomy): Eukaryota > Metazoa > Arthropoda > Arachnida > Sarcoptiformes > Acaridae > Tyrophagus > Tyrophagus putrescentiae. Next base: position 10,252,062 of record JAMZRA010000002.1, on the reverse strand, counting down.
AGTCCACCTCAAACTCATTAAATCGGTGGTCAGTGACAGTGCTGGACAAAATGTAATCGAGAGTGAAAGTGAGCAGTGAGCGGTGTGTGACACACGCGCTTAGGCAATTGCCGACGAATCATTGCCTCTAATGGCCTGCTCTCTCAGTGAGGGTCGGGTAATGAAAGACAACGACGGAGTAAAAGGAGAGAAGGAATGAACGGAACCATTTTGACAATTTGAAACCAGTGGCAACTGTGTCAGTTGTAAACTCTGTTTGTGTGACCAGAAACATAGGCGAAACAAAACGGGTGGTCACTTTCCACCTGCCCGGATCACCGGGACATGTGGTCGGGGATTTGGGGTATTCAGGTGACCACTGCCTGGATCACCTTTATCGGCTTCTCTCTCTCTCTCTCTCCTCTCTCTCTCTCTCTCTCTCTCTCTCTCTCTCTCTTCTATCTTTTTCCTTCTCTTTCTCTTTTCTCACACGCCGATTAATTACCACAAGTAGGTAATTGCAGAAACTTTGTGGTTAGTCAAGAATGAAATAAAATATTAATTGACTTCTACAAAAGCATAATCTTCTAAAATCATTTTTTTGAGAAACTTTGTTACATTTTGTTAAAAAAATAAGTAAACAAGTTTTAAAACTGACTTATTAAAAATATTTTGGTTGTTTTAAACCACAAAACTACTATGTAAAAATTCTTGTTTGTTTCGAATGACTATTTTTTATTGTGGTCAATGATAGAAAAGGTCAGTTCAAATGAATTAAATTAAAAAGTTGACCAAATGCGTCAGCGGATAGGGGCGGTTTTCAGCTTACTAATTAAAACTGATCTGCAAATTAAATGGTCTCTTGGCTAATGGAAAGTAAAATAATGAAACGGCTCTTTACCTGGCAAAAGATCTAAAGGATTAATAATTGCAGTAGCAGGCTTGTTCATAAAAAAGAGAACGGTATATTGAAATTACGTGACTAAAATAAATCGCCTAAAACACAATTGTTTTTTGTTGTCAAGCATTTTGTTGTAACTTTAAAGCATGTTGTGTGTGTAAATTAATTTAATTTTTTTAAATTTACTAATAAACTTTTAGTTTGTGAGCAAAAAATTGCACAATTATTATTTTTTAATGTGTTTTAAAAGTAATATAGTTTTGGTTATATTGATAGCAATTTCTACAAAACACACAATGCATGATAAGCCATTTTCCTATTTATGAGCCTCACCTGATGAAATAATTAAAAAAACTTCAGTTATATTCAATCAAAGTAATCGACATTTACGTCAGCCGCTGGTTATGAATGTGAGAAGAATGCACAATTGCTCGCTTGGGAAATGACAGCCGAGATGCCATTAACAAAAAAAATGTGTTTGAATAGCAAAATATATTATTAAAAACAAAATGACTGTCTACAAAAAAACTCAATTGAAAAGCTGTATGATAAGTGACATTTAAAAACGTAGTTCAGGGTAAAAGGGTTAAACATTTATTTTATGATTTGTTATTGAGCTCATATTAGCAAATTCCAATCTTTATTTAAAAACAACCTTATTTAGTTTTTGACAAACTGAAAATATTTAAACATAATCAAATTAACATTTTAGTTTTATTAAAAACTTGTAATTGCTTTATTTTAATTTTTTTATAACAAACTATTTATTTTGTTTTGACAAATAATTAACCAACTAAATTGCCAAATAAATTTGAAACATCAAAGATTTTTTGTGTTGTCAAAAACAGGCAACATTAACTAAATTATTGTTTAATAAACCTGACGTTAAGGTTGCTGATTTTGGTTTTTGTCAACGTCAATAGTTAAATTTATTAAAAAAAGTTTCCAAAAACTTCCGATAAGTTAATTATTCGTTTAAAAGCAAATTAATGAGTAAAAATGGGAAGGCTTTTAGAAAGGAAAAGCAGAGTATATTTTACTATAGTTATAAAAACTGGCTATTTTTAGCGGCTAAATATTCATTTAGCATTGAGGGATGATTACGAAGCAATATTTGGTCAATTAATATTAAATAAATAAAATTTTTATGCTACTTAAATTTGGTTTTTCTGTTTTATCATTTTGAAATTAAAAAAGTAAAACAATTATTAACAATTATTGACAAGTTTTAATTTTAATAATTTGCAACTTAAAATGAAACGCACTAGGCAGTTCTGCAATTGTAGTTTTTCTTTTTTTTGATAGTACTATTCGACAATCTCAACCAATTAAAAAAACTTCAGTTATATTCAATCAAAGTAATCGACATTTACGTCAGCCGCTGGTTATGAATGTGAGAAGAATGCACAATTGCTCGCTTGGGAAATGACAGCCGAGATGCCATTAACAAAAAAATGTGTTTGAATAGCAAAATATATTATAAAAAAAATGACTGTCTACAAAAAAACTCATTGAAAAGCTGTATGATAAGTGACATTTAAAAACGTAGTTCAGGTAAAAGGGTTAAACATTTATTTATGATTTGTTATTGAGCTCATATTAGCAATTCCAATCTTTATTTAAAACAACTTATTAGTTTTTGACAAACTGAAAATATTAAACATAATCAAATTAACATTTTAGTTTATTAAAAACTTGTAATTGCTTTATTTTAATTTTTTTATAACAAACTATTTATTTTGTTTTGACAAATAATTAACCAACTAAATTGCCAAATAATTTGAAACATCAAAGATTTTTTGTGTTGTCAAAAACGGCAACATTAACTAAATTATTGTTAATAAACCTGACGTTAAGGTTGCTGATTTGGTTTTGTCAACGTCAATAGTTAAATTTATTAAAAAAAGTTTCCAAAAACTTCCGATAAGTTAATTATTCGTTTAAAGGCAAATTAATGAGTAAAAATGGGAAGGCTTTTAGAAAGGAAAAGCAGAGTATATTTTACTATAGTTATAAAAACTGGCTATTTTTAGCGGCTAAATATTCATTTAGCATTGAGGGATGATTACGAAGCAATATTTGGTCAATTAATATTAAATAAATAAAATTTTTATGCTACTTAAATTTGGTTTTTCTGTTTTATCATTTTGAAATTAAAAAAGTAAAACAATTATTAACAATTATTGACAAGTTTTAATTTTAATAATTTGCAACTTAAAATGAAACGCACTAGGCAGTTCTGCAATTGTAGTTTTTCTTTTTTTTGATAGTACTATTCGACAATCTCAACCATCAATAAGACGAGTTAAGAACATGATCATTCAACTGTAAGGCAAATGAGTTTTGCTTACTAAATCTACAAAAAACTAATTTCAGAACATTTTCGATTGGTTATTTTAAAAAACCTTTCTCAGAAAAGATTTATACAATGAGCGCAAATATCAAATACTGAAAATGAACATCTTGTAGTAATGCTGAATATAAAATATAAATAAAAAATTTTTGTAAAAAAATTGTAAAATAAATTTTACTGTATTAAAATCTTTCAGCAAAAATATTGTAAATATTATTAAAAAATTTTAATGTTTTAAATTGTTAATTAAAATTGAGTAGCGGCCCATAGGCCGCTAGCGACGTGGCTTTGAGAAGTTCGAAGTTACGTCGCCTGTTTGTGTATAAGCAGCTACTCTTTGCCAATAAAGTCAGTCTGGACTACGTATGCTTGTGTTCACTCTCACTCAGCGTTTCTGGTGGCAACGGTGAGATGGACTCAGGCCTCTGCGTTTTGATGCGAGCAGCCCAAGACCCAAGATTTATTTTTAATAAATTTTTATCAAATTATTTTATAAAATTTTATTTAATGTGCTAAAAAATAACTCAAAATTAAAAATTTAGTGTATCATTTTAACTTTGAATTTTACAGCCAAATATAAATGTGATATTGTACAAAAAACTAAAAACAATTTAAAATTGCATTTTTAGTTATTTGGTTTTTTGTAGTTAGTCATTAAGTTAATTAAATACACTTTGAAGTGCAGTAAAACAAATGCTAAACATAATTAATATAATTGCTTCTACAACAAACTTTTTAAAATGTTTTATCTAATTTGTAAAAACCATAACTTTACACAATTTAATCTAAAATGGTTTTTCTTGCAACTAAAAATTAAAATAAAAAAATATATTAAAATTTGCATTATAAAACATCCAAGTTTTTTTTATTATTTAAAAATGTTTATTCGCTGCACTGTACTGCTTTTTACTGACCAACACCTAAACCCATAAAAGATTTTGTGAGTGCACACTCATGTCGTTGTATTTTGTCTAAATACTCTGTGCTCAGATAAGATGTCCCCTCTGGATGAAGTACAAATTCATTTTTATTACTTGTACATAAAAAAATACTGACAAAGCTAAAAAAGGAAAGAAACAAAATAGAGAGCAAAACAAATTGGTAATAAAAGTCGAGTTGAGGGTGACTTCAGCAGATTGCTGTTCACCAGCTACATTCTGTTTACAACTTTATTTCTGGTAAAAAGCACAACTACAGTACTGTATTTGATAGAAAAGAGGAGGTGAAGACAAACTAACATGCTGGCTGGCGGAAAGTTCTGAGAGTACTTTTGCAAGTACTGCTATTTTTAATGCTGACCAAAACAAATCTGAGTGTTGTTAGCAGAGATTTTGTTTGTGACATGTACCACACAGTGTCGGAGAGGAAAAAGAAGAAGAAGAAGAAGAAAGACTGAGGGCTGCAAATTTGATTCTGATCCGCACAGCGGAAATGGGTAGACGTGCCAGTCCAAGCCTACGCACACACAGTCTTCAGTGGAACTGTGCTAGCAATGCTGGCACTACCTTAAATCCTGTGGCTCACTTGTTCTTCCTTTTTTCTTAGCAAAAAACGCTATAAATGGCTAGAATATTCTCTGAATAAATTAAAATTTTTTAACGCTATAAATGGCTTGGTTTGAGCAATTGATGCTAAAAAGAGAATAGGCTTTTAAGTTAATCTATTTTTTTCCTAGTAACCTTTGATTTTTTCTCTTGAATAACCCTTTACTCATTTTCAACTTTTGACGTGATAACTACATTTCATGTTTGTAGTTGAGCAATATTTTGTTTTTTTTCTCTCATTCAACCTCTTTCACCCCTTCTTCCATTTGTCATCTTCAGCTGCCTACTCTGAATCCTCTCACGTACGTCAGGTTTCGTCCTCGGCCATCATCATCATTCTCTTTCTCTCTCTCTCTCTCCTCTTTCTCCTTGAGCAAACAGGAAAAAACTGTCTCCTCTTTAGTTACTCTTTCATTCTCTCTCATTCTATGCTTCGTTTCCCTTTCACGTAAATCCCTGGCACTGCCTGGCCAATCGGTCAGCAGACACAGTGGCAAGCACACAAATGCAAACGCAAAAGCAGGCCTTAGTGTCAGTGTGGAGCTTTAACGATCAGACGACGACGGCGGCGGCAACAATTCATCTCTGCCTGGGCGCCACCAGCACCGCACATTGAGCAGGACCAGCACCAGCAGCACCACCGCCCAAATGGCATTCAAAATGTCCTGAACCTTGAACCGCCAGGCACATTTACACTGCGGCGACGGCACTAGCGGCAGCAGCACTACTCTACTCTTCGCGTGATCTGCTTAATCGATCAGCAAATCGCCGAGGTTAGCAAAACTGGTGCCCACACATACCCACACACACACACACTTCTTCCTCTTCTTCTTCTTCTTCTTCTTAAGTACAGAAATTGAAGTATAGAAAAGAGTGTGCAGTGTGCAGACGAAATTGGAGAACTGGTGGCAGGAAAAGGAAGGCAAGAAAAGAAAGAAAGAAAGAAAGGAGTGAGAGAGAATCAGTGAGAAGTGACAAAGGGAGTCGTGAACATGATTTACTTGGACTGTGGAAAATGTTCCTCTCTTCCTTTCTTTTTCATTTTCTTTTTCTGTGAACAAAATATTTCATTGAGAAGAACTTGAACTTGATTTTCGAGTCTGCTTTCTCCTCTTCTCTACGTGTGCCTCTCTTTCTCTCAGTCTGTGCGAATACCACAGCGAACGTCAGAATGTTCTTCTCTTCATTCTGCTATGCGTCTTGACGCCGCATGTTCGTTTCGTTCTCTCTCACTTTCTCTCACCATTTTCTGCCGCTACTTTAATTTTACTGTTGACAAATCAAATGCTTCAGAGGCGGCAATCATTGTGGATGAGATTTCTGTTCTCAGTTTCACTTTTAAGTGGCTGAACTTAACTGCGAAGAGATTTTTTATCAAGTCCTTATGTTAATATTATTGTAATTAATGAAATGTTTTTGAGACAAACTACATTAATTATTTGTGTTGAATATTAATTACCATAACATGCTTTACATAAAACTAAAAAACAAAGGTAAGTTTGCTCATCAAGTTCACTAACCATTTTACTAAAGTTTTGTATTGACGCCGTTTAAAAACAAAAAAAATTTGATTTAATAGTAATGTTTGAAAACATTAACTAGAAAAACGATACTATAAAAATTGTGTACAATTTTTTATCAGGTTTTTTAATTATCTAATTAAATATTAAAGTTTACTGTTCAAAGTTTAAAATAAAAACAATATAAATGATTTTCAACCTTGAACTTTTGCAAACATTTGCTTTTTGTCAATTTACAAAATTGCAAAGTTAAAAATGTTTTTTATACCCTCCGGAAAGCATTTCAAATGTTGTTAAAGCATTATTACCAAGAAAAGCAATTTATTAGTAGTCAGCAAGAGCTGCTTAAATTTTTATCTTTTTGACAACTATTTTGATTGAAAGCAAATCTATTAATAAAGTTAGAAGTAAAAAATAAATTCCTGAAGCTAACAAAACCAAATTCTAATTTCCGTTTTCTGATTTTTTGTTAGAGAATTTCCTGTTTATGCTGTCATTTTGTCAAAACACAAAATTGTATAGTGTTCATTGAAACAAATTTTTCGGCTCTTTTCAGTCTTGTTTTTATCAATTTTTAAATTTTGTTTAAAAAATACTGATATATAAAATAAAAATTTGTTTACAAAAACGGCTAACTTTTTACCAAAACACAATTAATTTTATCATTTTTATTATAGAAAAAAATAAAATGTGATACAAAGAATTTTTTTAATGAAAGAAATGCATCCTTATGATGTTGAGCGGAAGCCCATTCAGAACAGCAACGAGCCAGATTTTTTTGAAAAACGAAGACGTCACTGTGCCCTTTCATGTTTACTTGACTGTCTCATCAATTGCTGTTTCTATGCCTGCATTGAATCAAAACGCAAGAAATGGCATTTAAACAAATCACAAACAAGTCAGCCCCCGGATTTGCAGGTCAGCGTTGGCTGGCCAGAAGAAAAGTCACCAAAGAACGGCAAAGTCCACAACAACGTGCTCAAAACGCCAAATGAAAGTTTAGGCAGCAAAAGGAAGCACTCACAAGTGAGTAGTATCAAAGACGGGTAAAATCTGTAACATTATTTTATTCTCCCTTTTTCGCCTTTTTTACCCAACACAGGTAAGCTCTCGACAGTCACCAGTTTTTAAACTTGACGGCTCTACCTCTGATGTGCTAAGCCCAAGGGATAATTGTGATTTTCAGTCAACCCTCTTTCACAAACCCTCCCGATCGCTTTCGACATCGTCGCCTATTTTTGCTCTGACAAAATCCTCTAAATCTTTCACTAAAAAATCTGCCAACGATGTCGCCGGTGAAGTGGAAAGCACCAGTAGATCAGTCTCCCGATTGACAATGTTAAGTGATTTCGCAAGAGAGCTGCGCGGTTCCTTCTCCAAACCCACTAGTCCTACCAGCTTAAATGCCTCTATGACGCCAAATGGGTAAGTACTGCTTTTCAAAAGAATTTAAAAGCAAATCTCAAAGAAATGCTAACATTCCTTTGCTCAGATGTCTCCATCGCTCACCCTCCAACTACTGCCGCGTGGCCACCTGTGAAAAGTGTCACCTGCACGAGAGGACGCCGAAGTGCCTGGAAACCTTTGCTCCCTCGTCGACGTGTTCCAGCTGTCAGCACTGCGACCGCCAGCACATCGGTCCCAATCACGACCAGGTGCTTCTAGTGGAGCGACTATTGAAAAGTGTCAGTCCGATGCCGCGCAGTAGTGCAGACTGCACGGCACTGCCGAGTGACACTGTGGCACAACGCCCTTGTGATATGCTTTCACCCACGCCTGCTGGTGCTGAGGAGAGTGCCCAGTCATATCGGCCGAAACTGCTGATGCAGTGGCCACCACCTGAATATCGACCTCAAAAGTCTCCCGATCACCTCTATCGAAGCTTTAGATTTTAAAATGTTTGTTTGCGCACATGATTTTACAGTATACTTTTTTCCGGAACATATCACCACTGGTGATTCATTTACCAGTGATTCACCACCACCAGCACCAGTAGTTATTTTCACACTTACTTGCTGTCACTTGCTGTGTGCGTTTTCATCGACTCTGCAAGCAATTTTTGTGGCCACTTGCAAAAAAAATCACACTTAAACCATTGAGCTTTAGCCAGCTTTGTAAAACATGAAGCTTGCACATTAACTTGTTTTGTTTGTAACTTACAACTTATTTTTAAACTTTCACAGAATTGCCTTATTTTCAGGGGGTTATATCTATTTTTGCTGCCGCAAACAATAAATTGCTTTGCTGTTATAATTAAAAATAAGTTGCTCACTTTGATAAATGTAAAAATTATTGCATGAAAATCAAAATGTTTCGTTTTTCATTTTGTTTTTAATTTAGCGCGCACATTCAATATTGCTCAAGTTATGTTTGAAAAAACTTAATAAAAAATAAATTAAAAAAATTTTGATTGTTTTTAAAATTTTAAAAATCTTGTTTTTATTACCATTCAATAACTGCCAACTAACTGACAGTATTTCAATTGACTTTTGATGTTATTATTTTCTATTTTAAAGCATTTTATCATCGTCAGAATTACTTGTCGCTAAAAAATAAAAATTGCTTGTCAAAACGCGAACTCTTTTAAGAGTAAACTGATTTTTAAAATAGCATGACATTTTGGTGGTAATTTATTGCTTTTAGTGAACATGATCACTTAAAAATAACAAAAAGTTTTATTAAAGTTTTTATTAAAAAAGCAAACTTGACATGTCTAAATATTCTGTCAATTCTTAGAAAAACTGACGTTATTTTTTAATAATTTTAATTTACAAAATGCTTGGGTTTTCAATGACCAACAGTCCATGACCAAAAACTTGATTTGCACTCAATGCACTTTCATTGAGTTTCTCACACTCAGACAATGCTTTCGCCAACCTTGGCTAACGGGAAACTGTCTCTATTTTGCAACATTTTGCTACCGGTGAAAGCGAAACGCCAATGTCGCGTGCAACAATAACAAAACCACGTTTTTATGCCAACAGTTTTTTTTGTTTTGAGTCTGCAAAACAAGTCAGTTGACTTTTAATCAAAATGTAAACACTACATTATCTTATTTCAATTTTGAGATCAAATTGTCACAATGTTTTCCTACCCTGTTGAATTTTTGCAAATGTTTGTCTCTCACACTTTAATTTTAGCGCAACGACTTTTACTTTTGTCAACATTGATCACCTTACTGAGCATTACTTTTTACCTAAGTAACAACCCACCAATTCGCAAAAGCAGTCATTTAAACTACGAAAACAACAAGCTTAATTTTTGCTATAAAAATACCTATCCTGATACCTTAACGGCCATTTCACACTGGAGTCGTGGTAATTCAATTGGCAGCCTGAAAATGTAAAGCGACCTGCTTATTTTGTTCATATCAGTTGGACAAAAATGTTATTGTGATCACTCTTTATAAATAAAAACAATAGAGATTGCTGGAAAGGCCGCTACTAAACTCAATATTTTCATATTTAAACTTTGTTTATTTTTAAACAATACAATATTTTTGAAATACAAAAATTAATGTGAGTATGAAGGTAACTAAAAGTAAATGTTACACGTAATGAGGTGCAATATAAAGTTTTGTTTGTGACTAGCCGTGCTTGAGAAAATATGAAAAAATATCATTCCCGAAAAATGTTAATAAAACATGTGAAAGTGGAGGTATCGTTCAGGCTAGAATTGTTTAAAGTTCCGAGTTCCAACGGGTTCCATCAATGTGTAAAGGAGATTGTACAATATGAAAATAAAAAATCATGTGGTGCAATTTTGGCAATTTTTTCCGATTTTTTCCGGTAACTCCAACAACTGACTCTACAACTGACTATTCGACCCGGGCAAAGCAGTTGGCCAAATAAACTTTGCATCAACCCTCTTGTAGGCAAACATTGCCTGTTCTCCTTTGGAAGTCATTTCCGACATGATTAGCTGGGGAAAGTCACCATCAGTAAACTGAAGCTCTTCCAGGTCTTTGATCTGATAGAGAGCAAAGTCCTCGGGGTTGGTGATGCGATAGGTGTGAGCGATCATTCGACAGACGTCCTTTGCCGTCATGTTTGCCCGAACTGGAACAGTTTTACATGTAATCGATGAGGTCAGCTCGTTGGGGATCATTATCTTCATGTACGCCTGAGAGTTGGCCATTTGAATTTTAGAGCTGCTTAGAGCTGGAGAGTCTACAATTTGATAAACAAAAAATATGAGTTAAATATTGAAACAAAAAGGTTACAGCATTTTACGCACCTTTCTCCTGCCGCTGTTTTCCGTTCGGACGGCTTTGCAGTTCTAGAAAACTGGAACTGGTGGAGATGACATCATCAAGTTGCCTCTGAACAGCTGGATCATTCATCGAGTACATGTTCTTGAGGACTTGAATGGCGGAACTCCACACCGTCAGGTAGTAATTGCCGTCGCCGCCATTCAGTATGGAGGAGTGCAGCAGGCCGAGCATGTACTCAATTTCAATTTCAATCGATATGACGCCGCAGTGAACGATGATGTACAGCAGCAGCGGGAGCATGTCATCGCCGGAGAAGGATCGACTGTACACTGTGGGCGGTGAGGACTGCTTTGCCTGCTTTGACTGCTGTGCGGCCACGGCCAGCCTCATTTTCTCCTTGAAGGAGGCATTCAGCAGTGAGATGCACTGCAGCAGGTGTTCCAGCTTCTTTATCGGCGAGTAGGACTGCTGCAGGCGGCGGAGGTTCTGCTGAATTTCCGCCATCAACTTCGGCTCAATTGGCAGCAGCTCCGCTCTGATGCCCAGTTCTTCTGGGCTTTTATTCTGCGCCAGTTTGATGTTGTGTGAGAGTATCTTCAGTGAGCCGTTTGCATTGTACGAGCGAATGCAGATTTCGTAGATGAAGTTCTTCAGCGGCTTGATGATCAGCTTCTGAAGGGCGCACTCCAGAATGGAGTCAATGTTGAGAAATTGGTTTGACTTGAGACGGGCTCGCTCTGACTTGACCACGGAGATGAACTCTCCTTCGCCGTGCTTGATGAGGTAGTTTTTCATGCCATTCATAAACTGACGAATGTAGCCGAGGATTCTAAAACAAGACAAGCATTAATATTTCAAATAACATTTAAAATCGAGTGCACTTACACTGTCGGGCTACTTTCTGTGCTCTCCTTGGTGCACTCAATAAAGTTGTCAATTGACTTTGCAAAGGTGTTGTCCTTGCTGCTCGCAAGCTCAAACACATAAGTGCTGATGTTGTTTACAATTTCCAGCATGACACTCTTGTCACAGTCAAGAGCTTTGGGCGCTTCAGCTGCTTCAACGTTCTTCAGCGTCACCTCTGAATCGTCCCGTTTGATCTGATTCGAGTACTTTGAAGGGTGCTGATGGTGGTGGCCCATTGACGGGTGGTACTCCTCGTAGTCCTCGTCCTCGGCAACATTGTCGTAATCCTGAAAAAATAAAAGGTAAGCAAAGTTTTAGAGCGAGACCTGTTTATACTGCAAAAGAACGAACCTGTGAATTTCGGTCCGGAAACAGCTCTTCCTGATTGAGCAGATACGAGTTAAAGTTGATCAGGTCAGTGTTTAGAAGTTGGGCAGTCGCATCTAGCGACACAGAATCACGAGTCTCCAGTTCGAAATCCTTATTTCCAGTGCTAGCCACAGCTGCCGCCGAGCCAAATTCCGACAGAATCATCGACTCAACCATATCCTTGTTCCACGGGTCGGAAAATTCTGTGGCCGCATCAGAGCGACTACTTCGAAAAGAGGAATTGCCGTTCAGATGCTTCAGCTGCATGATCTCCTCCTGAGTCAGGTTATCGTAGACTCCGGTGCCGCCGCCGTTGACTCCACCATTGATCATCAACGATTCAATGTGTGTCACCTTGGGCACGACAAACTCCGGCGCCTGACTGCTGATAATGTCCTCAATGGTGGTAATATCAGAACGAATAGAGTTGGCAATGGAGACGCGTTTCTGATGATTTTGGTTCTGATTCTGTCTCTCAGCTGTTTTAGGACAATTTCGCGAGGCGCAAACGCCGGTGACGGCGTTTCGAGTGCAATCATGCCACTGCCAGGCAGAGTCCACCGTGGAAAAGCCAGCATCAGGCTTCACAGATAGGCGCACTTTTCCACCTGAAGGATTGCCTTCGTCGGCTGCCTCGAAAACCTTAGTCGTCGTCGTTGTGGTCGTTGTCTCGGTGGTGGTCACTTCAATTGGCTTAAAACCAGTGTAACCAGTTGTAGAACTACTAGTGCAGGTTGGATAACGGTTTTTAAAGTTCTCCAGCAGTGATTCCAGTGACTGCCCTAGGCTGTTGTGCGTGGAGTTCAGTCCTTTTGATGCTGTTTCATTTGTGGCTGTGATGAGATCCTTTTGACTGGTCAACTCGGGGTCAGAGTGCCGCTTCTGGTGCTGCAAAATTACTGCCTGATTGCCTGAAGCCTGATCAGCTGCTGCCTGAAGAGCAATCGAGTTCCGGACGCCATTGATCACCACCAGGGCGTCAATCGGGTCCATGTAGAAGGTGGAAGAGGAGAGATTGGAGGGCGGTCGTTCAGAAGGAGCACTTTCATGGGGTGTAATCCTTTCCTTTTCCTTCTTTTTCTTCTGAGGCGTCGCTTCCGTTTGAGTGTACACTTCGCACATTGTTGGAGAGGTGGACGTGGGCGGTGGCTGACTAGGTTGTTGTGCTGATGGTGGTGATGGTGCAGAGGAAGAGGAGGAGCCGGCAATTTGGTTGTAATAGTTGGCTTTGGCCGCCGCCAGAGCCGCTGGCGACGGTACAGCAGCACGTCCTTCAGAACTGGGAGCCGCTGCAACTGAACGGACCAGTTCGCCAATTTCCGATTCAGTCATTGAGGTCGGGCTGAGGAGATCGTTAAGCTTGGCTAGTGCTTGAGGTGAACTTCGGTTTTTCGCCGGTCCAGTTGGGGGTCTAGGTGGAGGAGATATTTTAGATTGATCAGACAGTTTGTTGGCCTCTCGTGTTCGAGGTGGAATCGGCGGCGGTGGCTCAACTCGTCGAGGCGGAAGAGCCGGCTGCTGTTGCAGGTGCTGAAACTCTTCTTGCTGCACTGGCGATGAAGCCAAGCCAACTTTTGGCGGAGATTCAAGTATTCGTGAAAGCTCAGGGCTGATTGCCTTTGGAGGTAGTGGAGGTGCCGGTGCCGGTGGTGATGACGGGCTGACTTTTGTCGCCGATCCGGAGGCAATCATCGGAGACTGTGGTCGACGATTTGACAATTCGCCGACAGAAATGCAGTGCCCACTAGAAACTTTCCTCCTCGGGACCGGAACTGGCGAGGCGGCAGAGTGTGAAGAGTTTGACTTTTCGGTGGAGTTGGAGCAGCTTGAAGGCTGTCGACGAGGAGGAAGGCGCGGTTTGGTGGTGGCTGATTCTAGAAACGGTTTAGAGTCCTGTGTTTCTGGCGCCTCATCAGCGGTGGTAGTGGTCGTTCCAACCTGCGCCATCAGCGTCTCCGTGTTCAGCGAGTTCTTCGGCAGCTGCTGCAGCTGCACAAACTTTGACTGCCAGAACTCCTGCCCGAGAAGGGCCAGTGAACCGAGTTGAGCTCGATCAGAGGTGGAGGTGCGCAAGACGGAGGGGAGGCCCAGTCGAACGGGAAGCTCGTCACAGCAGCGAGAGTAGTGGACAACGAGGTTGAGGACTGAGCTGAAGAAGTGCTCGGAGCCTTCCAGGCGAAAGATTGTGCTGGTGTTTGCTTTTGAGGTGGAGCGCTTCTCTATCAGGTAGTGCTCCACGTGTGGTCCTCGGCCGTGCGGCAAACGCACTGAAAGGGCTAGAGTTTGTGGTTTGGAGGATTGGCGAACCTGCAAAATAAAAAAGCAGTTTTAGTATTAAAAGTGTTGTTATTGTAAAAAAACCGGTTAAGTTCTTACAATGAAAACGCCGACGGTCTTTCCCTGCAGGTAGTGCACCACAGTGGCGCGATTGATATGCGGCAGATACCAGATTGGCTGAGCCAGCTTTAGACGCTCTTCAAAGCAGGGTCCTTTGTCGGCAACAGCGGGCACTGTCTCAACACTTTGGTCCGTTTCCAGCAGCTCCTGCTCCAGCTCAAACTGTTCTTCAGAGCACTGCCCATCAGAGTCCTCCGTTTCGAGTAAATCTTCAGAGACTGCTGACAGTTGATAACTTCTGTGATCACCTGAGTTGTGGCGACTTTATTGGGGTCTTCTGTCTGCTCTGAAGCAGTGTCCGAATCGTTGTCATCATCGTCGACGATGCCTTCTGGCAAAGGGGCACTTTCGGCCTCTTCAGTTAGCTTCTCAAGGTGTCGAGCACCACCTGAGCCTGAGGTGGGCGTTGTGGCGTTGATGCTCGAGTTACTGCCGCTGCTGCTGCTGTTGCTGGTTGCTGAGATGCGCTTCAGTGATGGAGGTGGAGCAGCCCCATTACTGCTGGTCAATGCTGTAACTGGCAGTGATGGTGGTGCTGGAGCTGGAGATCGGTGCACTTTACTCAAGTTGCCGTTAGAAACCTTTGAGTGAAAAGAAATGGTTTGTATTAAATTTTATATCAATTTATCAATTTCTGATTTAAAATTAATGAAACTTAAAACATTATTTGTTATATGATTTTTTAAAATGACAGATTAGAATACAGGTTTTTAGTTAAAAAACTGTCATTGCTATCTAAAGTGCAAAAGTTTTTGTGTTTCATATCTGAAAGAATCTTGAAGACAATTAATTAATTTAGGACAAACCAATATAAAAAGCAGCCAAAAGAAGGCAATTTTCAAGGTCTATTGGGTCGCCGAGGGTGACACGATCATAATTCAATTGCTCGATAAGAAAGAAAGTTGACATTGAGCTAAATGGAAAACAATAAATCATCTTTCTTTTTCTTATCTCAATTGAACTATACTTTTTGCAGCATCCACCCTGTTATGCCCCCTACTGTGACCCTTGACAAAAACAATTTTTCATCGGTATATTTATGCAAAAGTTGGAAAACAAATATAAATAAACTCAATAATTAGGCCAATTTAAAATTGTTAAATAAAATTTAAATGTTTAAATAAAATTTAAAATTGTTAAATAAAATAATGACTGGTTTTTGTCAATCTAAAAAATAACTTAAAAGTGAACATTTTAAATTATTTAAAAAATCTTTGAACAAACCCAGAACAAAATTAATTTTGCTGAATGTAATCACAGTTTTTCATTAGCAAACTCAGTAAAAAATTAGTTTGGTAATACCTAGTATTGTCTTTTTTATCTCACTGATCTCATCTGCTTAATGTTACTTGAACGGAAATTAAAACCTTGCTGGCACGTATTGCAAATTGAAAACAAATGTAATATTGCAAAGTTTTATAGAGAAAAATGCACAAAGCTTTTTAAATTTTACACAAGTTTCAAAATTTACCATTTTGATATAAAATGCTAAATTTTATAAATGCAAAAACTGTTATTATTTTATTTTACCACATTAAAAAAACTTTTCAGTTTGTAAAAATGTAAAATTAAACATTTTTTATTAAAAAAACAATCATTTTTCACAAGTTTAGGCAGCCTAAAACTTTGGTATCTTTTGTATTGTTTTTGCCTGTTCAAAAGCATTCTTTTTTAAATTTATGATAATTATTCTTTTTCTATAAACACAAAGCTTGTTTACGTCAACTAAGGGTTAGATTGTACATAAAGCAAACATTCTTTATAAACCCTACGCAAAATTATAAATTTTGTCTATTGGTTACTGCGAAGCATTCTATTGAAACAAACCTACGCAAAACAAAATGTAACGTTTTTGAGTTTTTTAAAAATTTGAAACTAAGAAAAATTTTAATTTACTGTTTAACACTAAATATTTTTTTGTGTTTTACTCAAATATTAAAAAAGGATATAAAAGTAATAAAAAACAAAAACTTTTAATTTTTATTTTAAAAATTTTTGCTCAAAAATTGTTTATTTTTTCATACACTTCTATGCAAATTATAGATAGTGATAGATAACAATAAATAAAGTCACTCGTTTAGCATAGTATGTAAAAGAAAATGCGTAGGCAGCATTAAGAAAAAGTGAACTCATTTGCATCCTTTTTTGAATTCAAGTAAATTCAGCTTGCTTAAAAATTCAATAAATAAACATTTGTT
The DNA here is from genome assembly GCA_024499935.1 of Tyrophagus putrescentiae. Lineage (NCBI taxonomy): Eukaryota > Metazoa > Arthropoda > Arachnida > Sarcoptiformes > Acaridae > Tyrophagus > Tyrophagus putrescentiae. The sequence goes on along the minus strand of JAMZRA010000002.1, from coordinate 10,235,682 downwards.
AAGTTGCTAATTAAGTACAAAAGGACAACAACTAAGAACAAGTTTTTTCAAACGGCAATGTGTTAAAAAAATAATGATTGAGTGTTCTAACTGTTTTATTTGCATGTTTACTAGCCAACGATAAAAAATATTATGCATATAGAAAATCAAACGCAAAAAACAAGAGCAAAATCATTACAGTTCATAGCATAAAACTTAAGTTAAATTACAATTAAAATAAAAATATGCAATAATAAATTTACTAATGTTAATTAATTTATAAACAAAGGTGAACTAAAACAAAAATGTCAATTTTTAAATTTATAAACAACTTGAAACAAAAATTAGGTTTTTGCTAAAATCAAATTGTTTAACTTTATTGATGATCAAACCTAGAACTGAGAATATTTCAAACATATAAAAATTGTCAATTTTGCAACGAGCCTTTTAAAAATTTTATTAAGAATAATATTTAGGGTGTAACTGAAAACTAGTAAAGTAAGTACTTATTGCAAATAATTAAAAAGTAATAAACCTTTTGACTGATTGATCATCATGCTTAAGTTTTATTATAAAAACAAATTATATTAAAAATGCATAAACTTTTCTTATTTAAAAAATGATGAATTATTTTTTCATTAAGAATATTTTTGAGTAATGACTTATATTAAAAATACTGTCTTGTTTAAGACTTACATCTTTAGGCTTAAAAGCAGAAGAAAACGAAGTCAAAAAGTTTGAAAAATCTTTTTTTGATTCATCGTATTCTTTATATAAATCACATTTTTTAGAAGAATTTGAAGAAGAATTTGAATTTGGAGTTGATGACTTTTTGCTAGACCCCGCAGAATTAAGTCGAGGCGCGGAAAACTTTGAGAAAGACTGCTCCAGAGTTCTGGAACGACTAGAAGTCTCATTTGAATGGCAAAATGTTCTTAAACTAACCACTTTAGAAGTGTTAAGCGTTTGTGAGGCATCTCCGTTTGAGCCGTTCACTCGAATAGGTATTCGACTTGGACTTGACTCCTGTCCTTTACTGTTTAATTTGGTTCTTTTGACGTTAGACTTAATTTGGCTGATTAGCTGACGCTCAAATAGAGAAGTGTTAGTGGAAGGTGGCGGAAGATCAAAGGAGGAAGTAGTGATAGATGCTGATAGAGAATGTAGTGCATCCTCGGGAAACATCGAGTGAACAGGAGAGGAAGAAGCAGATGAAGAGGAGTGAGAGGAAGAAATGTAGAATTTGGTTGACACTGAAGAAGAGTGGGTTAGTGCTGATGTTTGGTAAGTAAAGAGAGAGTTATTTAAGAGAGAGAGAAGGAAAGAAAAAGTGTGGTTAGTATCAGAGAGGAGAGGAAGTTTCTTGCAAATCAGAAAGTTTAAAAAAACCAAGAAAAAGAAAAAATAGCAACGTGCAAAAACCGTTTCTCAAATTAAAATTTAAAACAACTAAAAACTCTTTTACAAAATAAAACAAACAAATAACAATTCAAAAAACAACATTGTACTCACATTCAAGACATTGAATGTCGTCTTTGAGGAGATCACTTGCGGCACTGCCTCCTCCGTTTCTTCTACGACCTGATGATGAACCTTCGCCAGGTCGCCGTCTGAGCAGTGGAACTCCACCGCAGCCGTTTTGTGGTTGTTGTTCGGATCTTCCGCCCCAGCCTCGAGCGACTTTGTGCTGCTCGGACTTGGTGTGCCCATTTGCCTTCGCCTGGTGCGGGGGCTTGCTGCTGCTGCTGACAGCTCCTGGAACTCCGCCTCGAAGTCGGCGATTTTGCGCGTCAGCGTGGTCATTGTCGTGGTGGTGATTATCACCTGCTGCAATTGTTGAGGTGTTGTGCTGTTGTCCAGTTGCTGCTGAGCAGGCAGTGCGAGATGAGGATTGGTGCGAATTCGAGTTGGCTTTGGAGGCGGTGTCGATGCTGTGGTTCCGTTTGCTGCGCTGATATGACTGAGAATGGGGTGCGACGTGAAGATTGTCCGGTGGTGGGTGATCGATGAGGATGGCGGCATGGCGTGGTGGTGGTGGTGAACTCCGTGTGGGTGGTGGTGATGGTGGTGATGTGTGCCCACCGATACGGACTGGCTGAGCACTGCCTCCGACATTGCTGTTGCTGTTGCAGTTGAAGTTGGGAGTGTGTTTTCGCAGAGCGGAGATTATCTGCGGTTTTGATGGGTTCACCGAGCTGCTGAGGGTGCTGTCGGTGAAGATTTCAATATCAGGGGAGAGATCTTGCAGGTTAAGTCGAGGTCCTTGGCGACGTCGGTGATTAACTGGTAAAAGATAAAATAAACAAAATAATTTGTTATTGAATTGTGTCATCATTATCGGGTGTTTGTCGTTATGCTGTCAAGCAAAACTAAAAAATTGCATTTTTTAAACAAGGTTAGCAATTGCTGAAATTGAACCTGTAATGCACCTGCAAACAAAAGGTTTTTTTCAAATAAAAACAATTGAATTAGCCTAGATAACTCACTAAATTGAAACATACAAAAAATCTTTCAATGCAGTCCTTCAATGCAAAGTCTAAATATATACTGACTCAAAACCTTATTTTTTCTACAAAAACAACTTTATTTCATTATCAAAGTAAGTTTACTTATCATAGTCGTATGATTAGATATTTAAATTAAATCACTGCTGTTCTCTACTGCTTTTGTTTGTTCTTATGCATTAAATTTTAACAAACTTTTCATTAAAAATTTACTTTGCTTAGTTTTCAAGCTAAATAAAGTTAATATCCTTAGTTTCAGTCAAGTGAAAATTTCAACAAACTTCGAACATACACATCGGCACACTCAAACACACACACACAAAAATGACAATCACACAAAGTCTTTGCATTGTGCAGAGAGCACCGTTACCTCAGTCAGTCGCAGTCAGGCCAACCGCAGTCAAATTACAATGGAAAAGTGAACAACACTTTTATTAGTGAGCTTAGCTACGGTGATATTTATTACTGCCTCCACCAACTGCTGCTGCTACCGATTGTCTTTCAAGTTTACTTTTACGGTTACTTAGAAATTAGAGACTGTCATAAAAAGAGGAGACTCTGCTGTTTTAGAGTTAAAAGGGTTAAAAAGTTAGGGTTTTTGTTCAGTTTATATACAAAAAAATGTGTTTGATATTTATAAATAAACAGCTTTTGTCAAATATACATTTTTTGTGTGGATAAAAAACAAATCAATGCATTTTCAGTTTCAATAATTGCTTTCTGCTTTTCCCTCACACACATTCCCATAATGAATAAGTGAATATCAAAGCACGCTTGTGCAGCGCTGTATTAAATATTCAATAGAAAAGTGATCCAGGAAAGTCCAGTCGGGCAGCCAGTATTACTTTCTAAAAATTGCACTTATTCTTCTTTTCAGCACAAAGCTAACAAATGCCCGTCTTTTTCCGTCTTTCATTACACAATGCACACACATGCACTACACCACAAACACTGCTATGGTGCACTAATGCGTCTTCAATGCACAGTATAACCAAACAACAGCGATGTGCATATGTGCTTTTGTACAATGCTCAATGCGGAAAAGTACATAAACAGTGTGCTTTGCAAAAGAAAACAATATCTTACTTCACTTCCATTAAGCTCTGCTTTGCCGACGTCACTTTCATCATCAAGCACCGGTAGTAGTGCTCCTGCAATGAACTGTAAATTGAGATGGCGAATACTGCTGAACTTCTGTTGCTGCTGCCGCACAATTGTTTGACGCCTGCTGCACAACGTCTGCTGTTTTCAGTTGGCTCACTTAATTTGGTCTGTACTCCTTTTGTTTGTGCTATTTCAGTAAGCCAAATTCAGTACAAGGACGTCACAATGGCAATAGCATCAGAAGCAGCAGCAGCAGCTGATCAAATCGACTGCTCATCAAATCCAATAATAAAAAAGGCAAACAGCAGAAATCACACAAACAGCAAAAAAGTGGCACTTTTGAGCGAAATTATCAGTGTAATGAAATCTGACGCAAACGGAAAAGGAAAACACAATGTCTGCAGCTGCTTGAGTAGCAGGGTGAAAGCAAAGTGAGCGAATAACAATAATAATAAAAAGGCTGATTGTTCTAAATTAAATCAAGGCCTGACCGTACTGCGTGGTCTACTATCATCAGCAGCAGAATGTTTCAAAATGGGGAACTCTGATTTAGTACTTACACTGTAGCAGCAGCGACAGAGACATCAGACATGAGTGCACCAGAGAAGACGAAAACGAAGACGACCAGCAGTAATGGCCTCTAATATGAGTCATTTGGCAGTGGCAGATGCCACAATGGAAAGGAGAAGAAGATGAAGGAAGAATCGTACAAGATTCTGCCCCGTCTCTCTGTTTCTCTTCCCTTCCACAGTGTCCATCTAAAATTGACACTAATGGACAGAGGAAAAAAGAGAAAGGAAAAGAGTGTGTAAACTGAGAATGGCGAAGGCGTCTTTGTTCCCTAACCACAGTAGAACTGTACAATGAGAAGTTGACACTTTGAATAAAGGGAGCACTGGGAGTCACAGAAACGTTACGGTGTTGTGGTTTGCTGGAAACTGAAAACAGTGCACACACAGTGGACACTTAGTGGACACACTAACATTTGCACACTTCAGACGACGTTTTAGCGCCGCTGCGATTTTGCATTAGCAGACTTGTAGTAAACTGTAGACTGGAGTAGAGTAGTGAGTAGTCCGTTCAATCGATGAGCTGTGTCAGTCAGTCAGCTAGTCAACCGCAATGAGTCAGTCAGTCGGACAGTGGAAACAGCAGAGATCATAAGAGAAGAAGAGAAGTGAAGGCACTGGTCCGCGCGCGGTGCTTGCTTGCCCACAAACTGACACACATCGCAAACACAGAAAGCAGGCAAACGAGCGTTGGACTGAGTGTGTGTTGCACACAGTTCGACGACAGTAGTCGTCGTCGTCGATTTGCGAGAAGCAGAGACTTTTGGCAGCAGCAACAGCAACAGCAGAAGTACAAGTGACGGCAAGTGCAGCACTCACTCACTCGCTGCGACTAAACGTCATCCTCTCCTCACTTTACAGCCATTCCTTCTTTCTCCCTCTCTGTTTTCCACTGTGTTTATCAACACCCTAAGAGGTCTGGTGTCTTCTCTCTCCCATTTTTCTCAAATCAGAGAAAGTAAACAAAAAGTTTTTGTGAGAGAGATAACAGCCAACCAACAGGGTAGAGGAGATGAGCGGACGAGGAGGACAGGACAGTTGTTGTACAGTGTGCCAATGAGGATTAGTCAGCGACGCTGATATCAGTCTTCTTCTTCTTCAGATGACATTTTAGACTTGTTCAGCAAAAAAAAGAAAACAAGACCAGTCAGTTGAGCGCAGAGGTAACCCTGCAGCAGCAACCCAGACCACTGACCCCTTTTTCTCCACTTCTACCGGGTTCGATAACCACATGTATCAACCCCAGAGGTTTTATAATGTCACTAGATCCTTAACCTCTAAAAATGCTTTATTTTTTATTGTTAGAAACGGCAAACACAGTCAACTTTAGTCTTTGAGTAAGTATGGTAGCTTATCATCAGCCACCTGTTGGTTGACAACCAGAGCTGGTTGTCAACGAGAAGCACAAGGATGATAATTGCACTACGAATCACAATGGAAGCCAATTGTGTTGACTTTGGTGTTCAACTTTTTTTTCTAGGGTGAGAGAATGGTGATCGGTGGCGGCGGCGCTTCTGTCATGTCGATAAGAGGAATCTAAGTGCTTGTTTAGTGAAGACGTGTATCTGTTGATAAGGATGAAATCATGGCACAAAAGACAATGGCTGCTCTTTGAAAGTATCGGCTTTTCGCTTTTAGTTTTTTTTCAAAGTGCCACTTATTAGGCTAGTAATGAAGCTTTCAATGTATAGTGCACAATGTTATCAACAATAAATGTGCTGCCACTTTCTCTGCAGGCCATGTGTAACCGATATCAGCCGGTCAAGTGATTTTCTCCTCATCCTCCTCTTCACCATAATCAGCCCCGTAATCGATTGACTGTAAACGAAACTGAAAACGCTGCTTACTTCTGTTTTTCTAAATGGTAGTAGTTCCAACAGATTAAATGATTTTTGCTCTCTCTCTCTCTCTCTCTCTCTCTCTCTTTTCGTTTTCACTTGATACAAGCGCAAGACAAAACACATCGCCTAATTAACACAGTGTCCGCGTTGCTGAAGGCCAGTCACTTAGACTGACACCGAAATCAATTGCCCTTTAGCCTACAGCCTCAGCCAGCAACACACACAGGGCATCTGTTTGTTGTCAAAAAGTGGTTTGAGGCAAGCACAGAGCCACTGTCACACTGATTACCATCGAAACTGATCTTAATCTTCCGTGGAGAGAGAGGGAGGAGGGATGAAAAGCTACTTCACTAACTTGCTGAGAAACTTGATCCGTTTTGATTAGCAGAGATTGGCTCTGAAATGCTTTATGGCATTCTGCTGAACATTTTAATGGCGCAATCATCAGTACGCACTTACTGTTCCTTTCTCCTTTTCTCCCCTGATTTGCCTGTCACCTGAAAATAGATCGGTGTTTACTATCTATGGACAACTAAATCTGCGCCGGTTAAAGGTCGACCTTTCACTAATAAACTGTTACAAGTTAAGACACTAGTTAACTCCTAATGATTATTCATACAAAATACGGTATTTTTAGATGTAACACATTTAAATGCTTTCAACCAATGAAAACATTATGATTTAGATTAATTAAAACGGATTCAAATCGTTTACTTCTAATTAGCTTCGGCTCGTTATTTAGTTTTTTTATTTTTATTTTTTTAAATATTTCCCAGTAGGCTCATCAAGATATAAATAGTTGGTGACAAAATAAAACAGCAAACTCATTATACAATTTTTTTTAACAAATTGCTCTAAAAATAAAGCATTACTAACAAAAAATATTAATATTTGTACATGATTCATTAAGTTTTTTATTTTGAATCAACCAAAAAAATTTTATTTGACACAAAAAGTAAGTCGTTTTATTTGTCATTATTTCAAAACGGTAAAATTTATTCTGTAATAATTTATTCATAAATGTTTTATTTTCTAAATAACGGTAATTTAACAAATATTTTTATTACTACAAATCAGAGTAAAAATTATGAATAATAAAATGAAAATTATAGCTTACAGCCAAACTGATGTTGTCTGTTTTATAAATAATTAAATAAAAAATTTAAGTTTTAAAATCAATCAAATAGTTAAATTTGTTATTTTAAATGCAAATTTTTTTAAAAATTTTATTTTTTATTAAATAAAATTTAATTTTAATGTGTTAAAACTGCATTTTAACTTTATTTTTAACTGTTTTCTTAAACAAGTAATTATTCTTTACAAAAAACTGGTGACAAGGCTACAAGTTTTTGATTGATTGAAACTGGAAAAAATGACTCATCATTTTTTAACATCTCAGTTTTAGGCAATTTTTCTTTGCAATTAACTAAAGTAAATTAAAAAATGTTTAGTTTTTCTAAATGCATTTTAAAATAATTGCAATTTTGTGAGTTTTGTTTTTAACAATTTTTCTTGTTTTAGAATGCAAATAATGTTGACAGACAGTGTACAAAACTTTTACTTGAGCATTTTAAATGTAAAAATGATTAATTTAAAATGGGAAGCTTTGTAAATTTTCAAAAAAAACTTTTAAAATTGTTTTACATTTAAAGTTGTGTTTAATTAAGTTTTAATTAAAAATTTTACTATTAGATGTTAAAACAATTTAAACTATTTTTAATTGAGAAACTAATTACTTTTTACTATGTTAGTTGAATAAAACTTTAATTTGCTTGTCAATAAAATTCAAAAAATTTTCATGAATAAACATTTGACTAAAAAAATTACAGCATAATTAAAAAATATGAGAAAATAATAAGTGATTTTTTAGAAGTCGGCGTTTGTTTGTCTTCATAAACACATTATCAACTTGTGCTTATTAAGCAGCCCAGTTCAGTAGATGATGAGCTGACAAAGTCGTCAACTATCAGCTAATGAGCAGAGTAAGTCAGTCTAATCAACAGCAGCAGCGGCCACACGACACTTGAGCCTTGCGTATTACAGAGAAAAAGGGAGACAGGAGAGTGCGACCACAGGAGTAGCAAAAAGACGATAAAGATGCCGATTATTGCCTGACTGATTGAACAAATATAAAGTGGACAGACCCACCTCGGTGTCAAACTAATTTAAACTCGCTTTCTCTCTCACTCTAATCGGCTGAGAGGCCTCCCTAATTTGACTTGGCAATTCACGTCTTTATTCAGAAGAAGCAGCAGCTGTCCAGTTTTTTGCGCTAATTTATTACCACTGGACCTAGAGATAATTAGCCATTGACCACCACCACCACCACAACTGAGTTGACCCATATTACGCTTGGTGTCTTCTTTCTTTAGTCTCCTTAAGCGTAATTATCACAATGACATGTGTCAAATGCCCAAATAGAAACTGGGGAGAATTGAGCCAGCAGACAGATTTGTTTGACTCAGGCAAATGAAAAGATCCACAAGTGAGATTGATTTCAACTGATATCAAAACAACCGTGCAGGGGAGCCCGGACTGAGCTCTAAACAGAAGGACCCTATTAGCTATCGAATGTCTTCTTTTTACCCTGCTAAGTAGGTCAACAAGTAAAGTGGAGAGGGACCCAAGGAGAAAAAGAGAGAGAGAGAGACTAGGGGCCAACACTAAGGAATGCAAGGAGATTGCGAAGACCATACTAGGGTCGTTCAGGCTGTGTTAAGTGCGAGCAGACAGTCAGTGTTAGTCTTCAGTGTCTGCAGACATGAGCCAAGTGCGGGCACTACTAGTGATGACTGCCGTTTGCCGTCTCCCACTGCTGCGCAATTGGTCATTTGTTAGCGCAGCAGCAGCCATTTGTACGGCCAACATGAGAAGTGTCAGCAACAGCAGCAGCAGTCTGCGATAGTGCACCGTCACTCTTGTCTTTCTTCTTCACTGTGACCACTACCGTCACGGTAGTGTCCAGCAGTGTGTCTTTTAAACTGTGGCAACAACTGTAGTCATCTGCTCGTTATAATCGGATTAGGCGAAGAATTTGAGATGCGCATCGAGCAGGACACAGGAGGCTATTGGGGAAGAGAAAGGAAAAAGCTGAAAAGTATGCGCAAATAGTCAAGTGGATGAGCAGTTGAAAGACTGACTTTGCATTTTTTTGTAACAACATTATCACACACACACACTCACACATTCACATTCAGATTGACCGAGGTGCCGAGTGTCTCGTGGGCAAGATTGATGGTCCATTAAAAGATCAACAGACGGCCAATTTTACAGTGAAGACAAATGCGTGAACAAATTGAAAGATATGAGAAAGAAAGACAGACAGAAGAGATGCTAGTCGAACAAGTCACGAAGACAAATTGCAAATACAAGACATCAGTCGGCTGTGTAGATTTTATTTAGTATACTCATTTTAGATGGTCACACAGCTAGCTAGCCTTTAAGCTGCTGAGCTGCTAATTATTTGCCCATACAAATCACACTAACGCCGCATCAAATTTAGACAGTTCATCCTTAGCAATCAGTTATTTGTTTCTGCCATTAAAGACAAAGATGAAGTTTCAGACGTTTCTCGGGATATTTTAGCAAATATTAGACAAACTTAATTAAATAAAAACGCAGTCAGGTTACTTTTTAAACCATTAGTTTTGTGTGCTTTATCGTCGTCAATTTTAAAAAACTAACATTTCTAGTTAGTGACAGATATTTTTAATTATAAAAATATTTTGTGATAAAAAGTTTTAAAATTTAATTGAATTATTATAAAAAATAATTTAAAAACTTAATTTCAATTTTGGAAAAAAAGTCAAGTTTAAAAATGCAAACAAACACAAATGATTGAAAAAATATTAATTAGTTTAAAACTTTTATTTGAACAAAAATGAGATAAAAACATTTTAAATTGAACTTATAAAATGTCAAGTTGTTATTCATTTTTGTGCAATCGCCCAACAAATCTACCTACAAATTAACAAGAAAAACTTTTTCATTTGTTCACCCGTCCCCGCCCATCACCTTTTATAAAGAGTAAGAAACTTAACCTAAAGGTTGTTCTTTGTCGCCGTGTTCAACCCTATTCAAGTGATTTTCCCCTTTTTTGCCTACACTGCATTGTCTACCATTTTTTCTCCGCCTAATGTCCCTAACCCTCCACTTTCAGTGTAATTTATCTCTATCTGTCTTCTTTTTTATATTTACCCATCCTTTTTCTTTCCTTTTTTTAGTGTGGTAATCTGAGCGTGACTCATCACCATCACCACCACCCAAACAAACTATTGACACAATCGATGAAAGAAGCCCACTTGAAAAAAGATGCGCCATGCTGTCTGCAAACTAATCGGTGATAAAAATAAAAGCTGCGGAAACCAGTCCTGTGTCCTGTGATGTTTTTGCTGATACTGTAGCAAGTAAGTTAAGTATAAAACGACCACAAAATACTGGGTAAATATTTAATCTCTTCAAGTCAGACTGTTGTGTTCACAAGTGTCCGAAAGTTAAATTTTAAAGTAATAAAAGAAGAAAAGAAACTATTTTTAATGATTCTTTTTTAATGGTTTACCAATTTATATTTGCGGGAACACTTTGTCGGCAATACATGTTACTCACTAGCTCAACAAGTAATCATTAAGGAAAAAAATGAGAAAATAAGTTATCTTCAAGTAGTTATATTGCATTCCATTCAGCACGCAGCACTTTGAGCCAGCACAACCCTCTCCTTTAATAATCTCTCTCTGCTTCATTAGCCTTGTTAATTAGAGCAATCCATTTTGCCGAGAATGCATTTAAAAATAATGTGCAATGTGTAAAGAAGAAGAAAAATGCATTACTTCTGCTCATTGAAGGACGCTTATCTGCGTTAGATAAAAAAAAGGAATTGCTTTGCAAAAAAACTGGTCACGACCTCGTTTTGGTTGATGTCATCGCAATGCTCGGACAAATTAAACAGAATAAAGCCAAGGGGTTACAATACAATACAGGCAAATAAAGCGAGGGTGGAGAAATAGAAAAAAGAAAGGGAAGTTTGGGATTGCATCCAAAAGTGGCAACCTTGAGGATTCGTTCACAGTCAGTGCAGTGCAGTTCACTATCACTTCAAATTAAATTAAAGCAATTCTCCGAAAAAGACAATACTGACAAACGCCAGGCACGAGCCAGTGAGGCTGCCAAAAGGCTGCACAATATGAAATCATGTTATAATTATCTTTAATTTTATTTTTAGTACATTTTGCACAATGTCATCTATTATCTGCGGAAATTTGAGCCAGCAAGTTAGGATAGTCAAAACTAATATAATGGAAAAATGCATGTTTCTATCTGCTCGAGAAAATCAACAAAAAATATTACTGCAGCTACATATTTTAATAAAAATGCTATTTTTTACATTATCACATTGCACTGCACAGACATCCTCGTTAGATAACAATCAGCTCATATTTTGTCGCCGTTGTGCACATTTATTTGTACTCTTACGACTATTCAATTTTAGCTGTCTGACTTCCAATTGGAATTGCAATTGGCCGAGTTATTTACCAGAAAATTATTTTGGTAAACGAACTAACTTTTTTTGCAATAAAAAAATAAAAAAAAATTTTGCAAAAAAATTTTAAAATATTTTAAACAAAAGTCAATTTTGAGCATAATAAATAAAACATTGAGCCTCTAGAATTTATTAAAACATTAATTCTTATTGAGTAACTGTGTTCACTGCAAATTCAAAAATGTTTCGAAATCTGTTTTTACACTAAGCCTTTACTTTTTTCAGTCATCAATTATTCTGCCTGATAAAAAATAAATACGGTATAAAAACAAAAAGCTTGGTAGAATTAGAAAATATCTTTATCACCTTAACAAAAAACAAAAACAGGCCAACCAAAGCTGGATTACAAAGCTAATAAATTATGATCTTGTCCCTAAACAACAGAGATGCATTGGATTAGCATACAAAACGTTATCATTACTATTTCAATTTCAAAAACACAAAATATAAATGTTAAAAGTGTTATGTTAACTTGAAATTCTTACACAATATTTTTGCTATAAGCATCAAGCATCAGAATGAGAAACTATCAGATGGAAGATAGTAATTAAACGTGACAGTTCAAAGTGCATGAGAAAGTGCCATCTTGGCAATCATTCATGTTTATGTGAAGCATTTTCCTATACATGAATTGTCCGTCAACATTCTCTTTCTTTTCATTCACATCTTCGTCTCGGTTGTCCATCGCCTTGTGTGGAAGCTAATTGAGGCTGTCGTAGAAACTGAAAGTTGGTGGAAAGATTTTCTCTTTTTTTCCTCAATGTGCCATAAAGCGTCAAATTTACCCTCATTGTTCTACACTTTAATCTCACACAGTCTTTCCCAATTACTGAAAATTGCGGCGTTACACAGCATTTTCCAAGTCATGGTAATAATATTCATTTTATTAGACACCACACAGCTTAAATTGTGAAAGTTTGCAGCTGTTTAGCTAATAAAAGCTTTTTTGTTGATGTAAAAATGTAAATCAAAACTTTTTAGTACAGCAACTTTGGGTTGCCAAATGTAAACTTTTTTATTCCAAAATGCACTTGATTCCTAACTGAATTAAAATGCCCAAATATTCGAAAAAGCTAATTGCGTTAATTTTGTAACCGCCAAACGACTTCTTTAATTTTTACGGAATGCATCAGTGCAATCTTCAAATCAGTCGCACCTCGTCACATCATCAGGGGTGACACATTTTTTTTGAAATCCATCGACAGTTATTAAGCACATGGAAGCGGAACTAGCAAAGAACTAGATAGAGAGACACACACAGACACACACTGACTGTGAGGCACACTTCATCGGTGGCGGTCATCCGGCGGCAATCTGTCACTGGGAATCTGCTGCCAAAGTCTTCAGCAGCAGTCGTCGATAATCTTCAGCCCCTGCAGGCATCACAGTCATATCCCTGTTGCCCATCCCATTCCCTGCACTGCACCATGCTGTAACCATACTCGCACAACTCAGACTGTCGATCACTGTTGGGCAGCTTGCTGACTCACCGATCGATCTCCATGAGACGATTGAGAGTGTAACACAGCAACACACTGTATTACTACAACTACAGCAACCACCGAATGGTCACTTGTGAGTGTGTGTGAAGTCCATTGATGCGTTCTCTCTCTCTCTCGCCGATCATTATCATCTAATTAGTATTCCTGCTGCTACCTTCACTTCACTTCACAGCAGTCGGAAAGTTGCCAATTCTAACAGGCAATGACGATGAGAAATTGCATCAATTGACTGACTGCCTGCCTGCCTTTCCGTGTGAGTGAGTTTAGCAGCAGTGGGTACCTCACAACACACAATATTCTCTGAATCACCGCTAATAATGAGCTGCGGCTGTTGTTGTTGTTGCTGCAAATGATGATCAACCTGATGGCGCAATCAGCTGGAGACAAAATGGAAGAGCAGAAAGAAAAGAAATGAAGGAAGGAAGGAGAATGAAAGTTTGCTCGTGTTTAGCATAGTTCAAATTCCAGACATTCCTCGCCTTTTATCGGCAGAATAGTTTAGCGCTAGACTAGCTGTAGCCATTCGCTCAGATATGATCTGCAGGTGTAATTCGATAATTACGCACAAAGTGAAAACAATAAACTGATGCATCTATCTGTTTGTGCCTTTTGTGCGAGTGTCACTGAAACGGTGGACTTCGCGGCTTTTTATTTATGATGGGTAATATTGGCACCATATTTCAATTAGGTTTTATTGTCTTGCTTAACTTTTTCCCTCTCTGCGGGAAGACTACTGTAGAAGTGGTAGTAGTATGCATCATTACTCTCTCCCAGGTGCCTGTCATCCACCAGGCATAATAGCCCCGGCAATTAACCTCCTGTTGACCTGTCGGACAACCAGAAGCCCACTTGGAGGAAAAGCAAAATGGTAAAAGAAAGATTTTGGCCAGCTCCCTTTCCCAACCACTGCGAATGACATCGAGAAATAATGAGCTTCTATTGAACAACGACAGTGAGGAGGAGAAAGAGAGAGCAAGAGCAAGCTTGTTTAGGAATTTAAGAACGAACAAAAAATGATGACAATAAAGTGGGCAGCTATTTCGTCTCAATTTAGTCTAGTTATTTGTTATTGCGTGCACAACATTTTATGACCAACGGAAGTTGGCTGATCGACTTAAATGTAATTAAAATAAAATAAATTATTTATTTTACAACAAAATTTTGCAAAGTAATCATTGAGCATTTCATTAATTGACAATAATTGCAAGTTTATAAAAACAAATGTAATCTACTTTTTAAAAGTTATTTTTATTGTGATAAACTTTCAATAAAAAATTAAAATTTTAACTATTTAAAATAAACTTTTTTTAAGAAACTTTTGTGTAATGTTCACAAAAGTTTATTTGAATTTAATGAAAATAAAAATTTTTTATTAACAGGCAAATAAAGAGTATTTGTACAAGTACGTAAAAATAAAAAACACAATTTTTTAACGTCAAACAATCTTAAACACACAAAATTCAGTCAAATAATATCTGTAATTCCGCACACCTTGAGAATATAATGAATTAGGTTACAGCAATTTGACACTCACTCAAAGCATTTACATATATTTTTTAAAAAGGTTTTATTCAAAATGACAAAAGATTTATAAACAAACTTTTAAAAAATAATTTTATTTGAACAAAACAAAAATCCCTTGAGTCAAAAAGTATTTTTTAAGATCAGCATTTGTTGATCTTTTATAAAAAACCAATTTAAAAAAATAAATGTTTTTTTAGTTTTTGCTATATATTGTTCAATAAATTTTATCAATATTTTTATTTATTAATGCCAGTCTAAACAAAATAAAACAAGTGCTAAAACATTTTGAGAATAAAATGTAAAAATGCTGATTCTGAAAATTTGTATACACATTTTTATTTTTGTTATTGTTTCAATTTTGCAAAAATTAGCATTTTTATCTGTTTTAGTGGTTTTGTAACAAAACAGTAATCTACCTTTGAATAAACAATCTACAAACATATTTATAAACTTTTATTTTATGAAATTAAAAAACAAAAAATCAGTAATTTAAAAATTTTTTTTCGCAAAAAACTAATAAAAGCACAAAATGCAGCTAATTGATTGATTGCTTGTTAAAAAATTTAGGTTGGGTTTTATTTGAAGGTTACCCCTTAACTGATCAAACATTTGCTTTACTCGTTGTTTATCTAATCTTTTGGAATGCTCTTCATTGTCAACTTGAATCTAATCAATCAAATTTTGTGTCTATTTATTCAATTTCTTTTGTCCTTTTCAAGGGTTGATTCCGATTTGTGTACTGCCTTTCCTTGTTTAAACATAAAACCAAATATAAATACAAATACAAGATATTGATTGATTAGAAAAACAATTTTCATACAAAATTAAAACTTTTGAAAACTGTATTGCTATTCATTAAAAAAATTAGCTCAATGTATTATTTCAAAACAATTTTAATTTTAGTAGATTGAAAAACTTGTTTTATTTACTGATCAAATATATTTCAGCTTTGTCAAATTTTTCATTAACGTACTTCCCGCTATTCTTTTTTACAAATTTCTCAAAAGTAAGCATTTTTGTTCTTGTAGCGGTTCCTCCTTTTATATAATTCCCTTTCGTTCTCGACCACTGCACCGTAACCAATCGATCATATTTAAGTAGCCAAAAGTTTACTTTTTGCAGTAGGAAAAAAAGAGATTTTTACGTTAGTTTCCGTTTGTTTAGTCTTTTCATTCTCAAAGCATCCTCAACTGCACGCAACCCACACCTGTGTGACCTTTGACCGTGACAGTGTCTGAATGGAAAGCAAATCATCATCAAACTGTAGGATAATTGCAAAATGCACATTAGGAAAAGTCGTTGAAAAAAAAGAGTGAAAAGTAAAGACGATTGGAAAAAAATAAAATAAAAAAACAAAAAGGATGTTGAACTTTGAAAAAATTGGTTTTTACTTTTATTCAAAACAAAGTTGTACAATTAGTTTAAAAAAACCGAGTGACAATGCACATTTGCAAAATAAATTTATTTGTTTGCTCAAATAAAAGGGTTCCTTACAAAAAAAACTACATGTGCTAATCTACAAGATTTTTTACAGTCATTTAGTTGCTTAAACACAAAAGAAAAATCAATGGCATGATTTTTATTATTGTGTAGACTACACAAAGTAATAAACAACAATCCACCCAACCAGGCAACTTTGAAACAAAATACGCTGTTTTAAATTATCTAAATTTAATTGAAATTGACAATAAATACAGTTACAATAACTAAAAATTGAGTTGGTAACTACTCAGAGTAATAATGTAAAAATTTTTACCAATTTTAATAACTTTTCACTTTAAAAAGTTAATTTTTTTAATTTTTTCACATAAAATGTGCTCTTTCTATTAATTAAATTGATATATAAAGAGCAGTCGGGTAACTTTTTAAAATCGGCTAAGCAGTAGGTGTCTCAATCTAAATGGAGTAGCATTATGTGCTTTTTCACTAAATTGAAAATGATAAAGTTTTCTCAATTTAGTTTTAAAATAGTTTAAAACCGCTTTTTTAAATTTAAAAGCTTTTCCATTATGCAATCTTCTTAGCACCTTGAAGTGCACTCAATTGATATTGAAAAGGAAACCTACAATTGAAAGAGTGAAGTTAGTGAAAAGATGCGAAAATAGTGAGCACCCTGGGAGCCATCTTCTTTTGCTAAATGATGATGATCTTTGCTAGAAACAGGACCGGAGAGAGTCAATCAACTCAATAAAATGACAACAAAAGCAGTCATGAATGTATTTAAATCACGGCAAACAAGAATGAAAGCACATTCTAATTAGGCAAAGTGAATGCAAGTAATTTTATACGCTTTATAAATTCCAAACAATTGCAAATTATTTGTTTTTTAAACAAGATAAGGTGGACTTAAAAAAGTAAAAGTACTTGTGCAATTTAAACTGCGACATGTCAAAAATAAAATAAATTTTGCTTAAATCGATCGTTGCACAGTTTTTCATTTTTAATATAAAAATTCACTTTCTACATAAGTGGCTTAAATCAAATATAAAGCCTGCAACTAAAAAATATCAGTTACACTTATTCTAAAGGACATTTCCTCTTTACATAATCATTTGGGCGTGAGTATCATTAGAAACTTCTGTTAGAGTAAAAGGGGAAATTGAGAGATTTACTGATTTTTTTCTACAAACAAATCCTCAAAATAAATCGAGCAAAAATTGCAAGGATATGCAAATGATCTCTAACTATTGACACAATTGAAGCACAAGCAAAAACAGAAAGTTTTTTGCTTTTTCTATCATCTCTACTAAATTTAGTGCAAATCAAATTGTGAACTTTTTTCTGTTTTTGCTCTATTTAGTTTTTTAAAGTGAGCCAATTCTGTTCATGCACTTACTTGTCGTGCCTAGTGAGGCAGAATTCAGCACCAGTTTTGACCCTCAGCACCACCGGGCGCCATTTGGCGGCCATTTCTGTGCAATGTCTGTGTTTGGTGTGTGCTTGCATTTGCTTGTACATGTGTGCTCTGTTCAACATGCTCTAAAATTAGACCAAACTGTTATGAGAAATTGGTAAAGTGAAAATTTTACTGCATAACGGAGCAGACAGAGAAAGAAATTTGAGGAAACGCAGCCTACAGTTAAGGAAGCAAATAAGAGGGTGATTGATTTATTAAAATTGCCCGTTCAAAACTATAAACGCCTGAAATTGCTTTGACGGAACATTTGTCGACAAGTGTTGTTTGGTGTAGTTTGCAGCCAACTTGCCAATAAAATGTAAATTTTAAATTGTAGCATAAAGTAAAGCAAATATGTTGAAATTAAACGTCATTATTAGTTTTTTTCATAGTGTAATAATGTTCATACTTTTTTTTGAATACTTAATAATGATCTTTGATCCTTAATTTCCTGTCACTTGTCAATTAAAACCGCATCATTTACACTCTCTTTGAGGTACTACTCAACCGTTCTCACTTACTCACTTATTTAGTAGAGTTGTTTGAGATGGAAATCTCTACGCACTAAACCGAACCAAACTGACTGAACAACAACACTGCGATGACTTCTCTAAATAAAGAAGTTCACCACAGCTGTACCGGCAAGTGCAAGTGTCTGTGTGTGCCGGCAACTGTGGGCAAAGATTCGCCGAAAAAGCAAAGATGCCCAAATTAGACACTGGGCAGAATACTGTAAACTGTGAAAAGAGAAAAGCAATAAAAAGAGAATGATGTAGAATTGCGAGCAAAGCCATTGAGAAGGCATTGAACCTTTTTTTCAGTTCAGTGCAGAGAAGCCGCCGCAGACTATTCTATCATTTTCAATGAGGCACAAATTTGCGCACACACTACTTTACAGTACTGATCAACTTCATCATCAGCATCAGCAGACTAAAAGCGACTCAAATTTCACTTGAAAAGCGGCCAGTAGAGAGAATTTGACAACAGCGGAGAATGAAAACTGTCACCACTGAGGTCATCGTATCTTTGGCCTTGCTCTCTTTCTTTCTTGCTCTGTCACGAACTAATGTGTCACACAGTGTGCCACCCTCTTTTACACTGATAACTTCTGCAGACAAACAGACATTTTATGCTTATGGGTGCCTACTACCAAGGAGAGTATGTTCGCTTTGCATCTATTTTTGGGGGGTGTGCGTGGCTTGTTGTCTGAAGTCTGGCCAAGAACCACAGACAATTTGATATCCAGGCAAGAAAGAACTGCAAAAACTGTCAAAATCTTTTTAGCCGGCATCAAATTACCAATGACCCGAGAAATACACATTGACCACTTAAAACTTTTGTCTTTTTTATAATTGATAACATTTTTTTAAAGTTGTCGTTATTTTAAAAAGTACTTTAATTTAAATTTTAACGTGATTTGATTTTGTAAATACTCCATTATTTTGCCAAATAAAAAATTCTCAGTTTTGTTTAAATTAGTCTGAAACTCTTTTTGTTTACATAAATAATAAATTTTGGCTTTGTAAGATCTATTTCACACTCTAGAAACTCTTATTTAAATTTAAAATCAACAGAGCAAAGTTTACAAACATATAAATTTCCTGTTATACAGAAAATGAAAAAGATCAACAAAACTAGAAGTTATGTACCGTACAAAACTTTTATTTTTAATATAAAAATTGAAACTTTTATAAATTGGTGTTTTGTGCTTTAAAAACATAAAAGTTTAAAAATTGCAAACACAGAATTACTTTTAAACAAATAAAAAAACATCTCTACTACAAAAGTTGTTTTATAACTAAATAAAATAAAAAATAATAAAACAATTTTTTGTTATTTAACATTTTAAATTTAATGAATGGTTCGTTTAAACTTACGCGATTTTTAAAACGTTTAAATTTACAATTTTTAATAACTTGTAGACGTAAAAAATATAAAATTAAATCGCTCAAGCATAGAGTAACATTTTTTATCATTTTAAATTATACTTAAATTACAATGACAGTTTTACAAACTCACAAAGCATGTCTGCGTAAAAGATAATAAAAGCCTGAAAGGCTTAATATTTTTCCAAAAACAAATTTTGGTAATGAAACCGGAAATGACCAAAAACAAAGATAGTGATTACTATCTGAATATTAAAAGAATAAAATAAAAGGATGTAAACTAAACAAGCAAAAATGAAAAACATAGTGTAGGTGTAATTCAGTGATAACTCTACTCAACACAATCACTTTAGCAGTTCTACAAGTATTTAGTTTGTTTTGAGAAGACATTTCTGGAACATCTGCCCCTCCAGTTTTGACCGGAATCAGTGCTATCAAGTTAGTTCTTTCTGTTTTTTGTACAAGTGGTGGTAGTAGTAGTAATGTACACTGGCAAGAAAACGATACATTCAGACAGTGTAATGGCACTACTAATGGGCCGTTTCAAATGATGGCTCATTCTCACAAACTCTTCCCCCTTCGTTTGCCATCTCATTACACTGGCAAATTCCTTTTGGCTTGTTTATTGCCGTCTACCAAATCTCTTTCTTTTTCTCTTTTTCTTTCAGCAACTTTTTTGTTGAATTACAAAACAAATACATTAAATTATATAACTGAATTGAAACAGATTTACAAATCAGTTTGATTTTCAGTTATGGGAGAATGGCAATTGCATTTTGGTAGTAGCAGTATCAAATTAATTGCCTGCTAATTAAACTACACAAATTAATTAGTTTTGAGAAAAACATTGAAAGAAATGATTCAATTAGATCAATTTAATTAAATAAATTCAAGGATAGTCCTATCGAGACTTTGATTCTCTGAATTTGCAATCAGTTAAATTGACTAGAAGAGAACAAATGAATTCGTCTTGAGAAAAAAGTTCAACAAATTGAAAAATAGTCACTTTTATAAAATAATATTTCATTGCAAAATTTTTTGTTTTAAAATTCACAAATATATGATATATGCCCTTTTTCACATCTGCAATTGTGACTTTTCCATCATCTGCAGCTTCTGCATTTTTTCCCTGACTTTTATTTTTTCTTTTTGTCGGGAAGGAAAAAAAGAGGCAATAAATTGGCTAGAATTGCCGCAGACGAGGCCACCACTGAGCTTGCTGAGTTAGCTTTAGACTGCCAAAAGACGCTCTAATTAGTAGAAAAATGCCGGAGAGTGAACAGAAAAGTGCCGACCACCGCATCGATTTTAAAGTTAGTTTAGTTGAGACAATCATACAGAGTTTGAGGCTATTTAAAGAGTGGAAGAAAAGAGTCAGCAAAAGAGCAAAAAAGAGAGAGAGGGTAACCCAAGCTATTTTTGGTGACTTTTACTTGGCTCGAGTGAAGTGCAATTGCTGCTGCTGCTGCTTCTGGTGACTCACTCTTTGGCGGCACTGTTCGACCTACTGGAAAGAGTTTGAAAGAGTAGAGATGAAAAGAGAGAAGAACGACCACTCTTTAAGCGGCAATTAATTACTTTTAGTACTTTAAGACTTTGCTGTAGATTGAAGAAAGTTTTGCACGCACGTGTTCAAACAGATGTTCAAGAAAATGTGTGTTTGAAAGTGAATGTGATTCCCTTCCCCCTTCCTGAAAGGACCCAAGTGACTGCCAAGGACATCTGTCCAGTGGTCGCTCATTAAGCGATTTGGCCAATTTATGAGTGTAAGTCAATAGAAAAAGAAAAGAGACTGAAAAAGGGGAATAGAAAAGGCCTAAGCCAACAAAACGAGTTATTCTTGTCCTTACGACGACAACGAGCGGTCAGTTGACTTGAACGAGGTGGCCCCAGCAGTCTAAGCCTTATTGTGCCCCTTCTCTCCATGTGTGGTCCTGAGAGCTGACGATTTAATTAGGCTCAGTCAAAGAAGAAAGTGAGTGAGTCACCGGACTGGAAGGTGCAGCCCTTGGGTCAGTCCTTAGAGGTCAAAGGGCGACAAAAACTGTGTGTTTTGCCCTTCTTTAAAATCAGTTAAAAAGTTATGACTGTTCTACAGCAAACAGTACAAAATATAGAATGTAGTACAAGCAAAAAAAGTCAACTTACATCCCAAAAGGTCGACGAATTTCGGGGCTCTTTGAGGCGGCGACAGTTGACAGGCAGCACAGGCGAGCCGACTGACTCTTGGTCGCTCGGTTGAATTTGGCCGTTTTCAGCACCAACGCTTGACAGATCAAGATTAAGCCGGTGCCTATCTGCTGCTGGTGTTGGTGCTGGTGCTACCACCTCGTCCTGAGGAAGGTCAAAGCTGGCCTCCGAGGGGGAGGAAGTGGAGGAGCTGGTAGAGCTGGTCGAGGTGGTGGACGGCTCTCGAGGCAGCGCCGAGTTGTGCTGACTGGCGTAGAACTGGTGATTGTTGGCGTTCACCTCAGAGGCAAAGGGATTAACGGTGTAGTGGCCGATGCGGTGAGAGGCGGAGGAGCGGCGGAAGTGACGGGGGCGACGACGGCGGCGACAACGGTTTTTAACGACGACGGCACTGGCCACCGAGGAAGGCACTTGACAGTCGTCCGATGAGTTTTCCGAAGTTGAAGACAGGCCAAAGTGGTGGTCTAGGGAAGCTGACTGGTACTGACGAAGAGACGGTGGGGGTGCTACTGCTGATGATGTTGAGGCGGCTATTGTTGGCTGACGGGGTCGAAGCGAAGAGGATGCTGCCTGACTGATGCTGCTCATCGTATAGGCTACTGTCTGGTCAGTGGAACATTCTTTTATTGGCATTGGAAAGAGAGAGCTGTCATCAATCTGCAAGACTAGAAATAAAGGAAAAAAGAGAAAGTTATTTTATCTATACCAGAATAAAGCAGCACTGTACAAAAGAGGATCAGCCAATTATACAAAGTGCAGCTGTTTTGTTGTAGCACACAGCTGACAGCTTGGCATAAATATTCCGAAAAATTATTAATGGGTTGAACTTGCACTAGTACTAGTGGAGGACACATTAATCTAAATGAATGCTTGATTAAACTTTAAGTTGGTGTTTTAAAACTTTTTTCAACTTTATAAACTTGAGTGATTTTAAACTTGAAATCATATAGTCAACCAAAACTTGATCGTTTGTTCATTGACCTGAAGCGGCATTGTCCTGCATCGGCAAAAATCAAATTGTCACTCTCTTGCTCAGTAATTAGCGTCAGTCAACCAAAAAAGAGAAAGGTCGTTGAATTTACAAATTACATCCTCACTGCTCAATTAGTGGGGAAAGAGAGAGGGACAAGTGTTCAGTGAAGTGGTCAGGAGAGCACCCACTTTCTCCTCTACAAGGGCTCTAATAGCGACCACTACCAATAAACAGCAGCTTTGGGTTTTGCAGACAGAGAGATGCACACGCAAAAGGAAATGGGCAATTATGTAAATGCACAGTGAGTGAGGGTGAGCATTTTTTTGCAGATGCATACTGAAGAAAATCGCTCCTCTTTTGCTGCTGCTTCTGCTACTTTTCTATGACCACCATCAATTAGGGTTGATTTGCAGGGGCAGGGAAAGACCAGCAGGCAAGCAAGCACAAAGCACAATGAAATGGGAAGATATTAGGCGTCAGCAGTAGTAGCAGCAGCAGTGGCGACAGTGCTGAGCGGATGTCAATCGGTGACGTGAACGGAAATGGATGAGGTGCAAAATGCGAGGGTGCACTATGGGGGCGGAAGGAAGGAAACTGAACACTGCGCTGTACGACACTGATACATTTAGTTCATCATCAGTTACTGATCACAACAGCATCACTACTGTTATTCTACAGTGATGCAGTGAAAGAGTACACCAGTGTATTTGCTCTCATTACTTTTGTCATTTTTTGCTGTTGTTGCGCGATAACAATCGCCACTGTTTGTATCACATTATGATGCTCCGGCCTAATGACGCGAGACGAGGGAGCAATTGAGAAGTGAAAGAAGAAGAAAATGAAGACGCCCCGTGACAAGTGGGTGACAGGTCGCGACAGCTGTCTTCTTTTAAACAACAACCACACATACGCTAAAACAATGAACTTGGGTTGCTGCTGCTGTTGTTGTTGATAATGACATTATTTGGCCAGCTTGAAGAACACTGGTGACACTGACTATTCTTGGCCACAGTTGAAAAAGAGAGAACTGTACAATGATGCCAGGTAGCATTGTCGCCATGGTTGTCTGCACCTTTTCAGCGCCTCTAATGAAGCATGCTCGGTGATGATCAATGAATGAATCTGACCAATTGTTTGTGTGGCGCCCACACAGTGGACCACGATTGTCCGACCACGAGTGGCATCATTTGTTATTGCTACCAAAAAAACTGAAAGCTGAGCATTGAAAAGGGCGGTTTGAGTCTACGGTTTGTGTCTTGTGGTATCAATCGACAATTATCCTGCTCAGTATTATGCCAGCATAGCGGTATTTGCATTGAAAGCAAAGATAGTCTGCTCTCTGCGGTAATTAATCAGAGAAGCGCTCTTTGTTTACATGTTCTACTTTTGGTAAAAGAGGGAGAAAGAAAAACATGGCTGTTTGTCAATAGGGAGGATTTGACTAACAACAGCACAACAACTCAAAGGGAAGCTTATTGATTGAGTCGCATGGCGGCAAATTAGTCCACTCTCTCTCACTCTCTTTCATTCTATTTTCAGTAAATAAAGAGTTGAGCAAGCAAAAAAGATAGCAGGAGAAGCAGAGATGTGCTGACAGTTGAATCAATAGATTGTACTGTACGCGTGTACAATCAAAGCGAGACGACAAATGAGGTTGTATAAATATAAAGAAAGCAGACAGTAGTAGGAGCTCGGTAGGTGTTCAGTTTACATGCCGTTTCAGACAAACGTAATATTTACCTTGCAGCAATTCCGGTGAACTTAATTTTGCTAGGATTTACAGCAGAATTCTCTAACATGAATAAATGCACTTTAGGTGAGCACTGCTGGAGAGCGTCAGAATAACGGTGCACCGTTGCATAGAAGTAGATATGACAACTTCGTGTACAAGAAACTCAACAACAAAAAATGGTTCACAGGAAAAGTGAATCCAACTTTATATAAAACCACTTTACAGAGAAAAACAGTTTCACATTAAATTTAAAAGTTGTCAGTTAATCAAAAGTGAAGGATGCGGTTCCAGAGTGCAAAAGTAGTGCGATGAGCAGAAAGTTTCGATGAGTCAGGCAGACAGTTTTGGGGAAAGAAGCAGAAAGAAAATGAGAAAAGTCAGTTGAACAGAGTAGAGCGGTTGTCAAATTGGTTGGTTCCACTTTGGTGAAGGTAGAGCCGTCGTCGTAGTCTGTTGTGTTGTGGTCTTTGTCGTCAGTTGATGGAACACACACTGCTGATGGAACACGAGGTGGAGGGGGTAGCTGTGAAAAGGACAGCTGGGGAAATGCTGTGCACTCAATGATAGTGAGTGAATGTGTGAGATCACCACCGCCACCTCAGTTTGCAGCAGCAGGAGAAGCACACGTCCGTGCCTCAGAGCAACGAGTCACTGACTAATCGACGCAGAGCAGAGCCGGTCGGCGACTGCAGTCATGGTCGTCGTCGTGGTGGTGGTGGTGAACAGACGAGCTCGGAACAAGCGAGAAAAAGAGAGAGGGAGATGTTGGCAGACGGTGGCAGGCACGAGAGAGTGTGAAGGGAAAGACTGAAGCTAGCATTGCTGCCAAACTGCTGCACTGCAGTAGTAAGCGCCAAAAGATAGAGAGAGGGCTGAAAGGCAAGCTGTTCAGCGCTACTACCCTCGACCATTACCACTACAGCACACTATCTGACGGTGCCTGACATGCGTGTCCTCCGGTTACGTCGAATGCAATGCGACCGGCTACCGCGTTAGGATCCCGTTGGGGTCACTACCACAACAGCAGCGGCAGAAGCAGCAGCAGCAGTACTCAGTCTGTCAGTCAGTCAGTTTTGGTGCTACTGCACTAATGCCCATGGAACGACGACCACCACCACCACTGTCCACACTTCCTTTCCCTGAGCGGGTAATTGGCGACACACACAGACAATCCAAGCCAACAACAGTTTGCTGCTGTTGTAACAAATCGGAGGAAAAAGAGAGGGTCCAGAGAGCTGCAGACAATGACACAAACTGACTCTAGGCACAGTAAACGACAGGTACCGCGCTTGGGTGCGCCTTTTATGTGTTCAAGTGTGTGTCTTGCATCGGAAGGTATTTTTCTGTGGAAGGAAAGAGAGTTTTCCCGTTGCCCATTCAATTCGACACTCTATTGTGTGTTTGTGTCTTTTTTCCCTCTCCTCCTTTTGCCTTTCATCTCGATAAACACCCCAGTAATTTAGCGGGACATTGCTTTATTAGCTGCTGCGGCGACTGCTGACGATGATGATGCTGATGAATATAAAACTTATGGGCTGCACACTACACACACACTGCACGGTGCTATATTTAGTAGTTGGTACAACAGTCATACGGGACAAAGGTAGTGATGTGCTGGTGGTAGTGCTGTGTGCTTGCTTGAGGAGATGCTTGTCAAGTTAAAGAAGTAGTGGAAACTGACGAAAACTGACCTAGTGTAACTGAAAGAAAAATGTTGATTCAATTTAGAGCATAGCAAACGAACAAAACAAAAAATACATTTTTAAGCTTGAGTATATTTGTGGACAGCAAATATTTTTATTTGGATTTTTGTGAAGAGGCACTGTACGCTAAAAACTTTCACCTTTTAACGGTTGCTTTTTCTTGCCGGTTTTCCACCGGCCGGAAGATGCTGACAACATCAACTAAACTGGCCAACTTGTTTCAATTAGCTAAAGTTGCACACTGACAATTGTTCTGAGGTTCTTTCACGCATTAAACAACCGTTGACTTTTTGTTTGTGTGTTCATTTGTTTTGTTGCCTTTTCTCTGGGGTATTTTTGCACTAAGCGTGACAGTCACACGGGCCATTCAGTGTGTCTGTGTGACAATGAAAGTGCCTCAACTGCCGTTTGCTAAAGTATTCTCTCTCTCCTCTTTCAGCATCATCTTTGCCTGGGTCATTTGCCCTTCTGCACACGTGCGCTCAATTTACTCACAGTTTTCCCTCTCTCTCTCCTCTTTTTTGTGTGTTTCCTTCCAGCAAATGTCTTTAATTAGGCCCATTCTCGGATGTGCTCAGTGAGAAAGAGCACTAGTGCCACTAGTAGGGGCCCCTCATTCTTTCTGCAAACTGCCTCTTTCTGTAAGTGGGCAGACACTTCTCATCTCAATGAAGCTAATGTTCAAACAGCTGCTGCTTTCACAGAGTTTACAACACATCAGTCAGTTGACAGTAAAAAACGCACGCGTATCCGCAAAACAGAGATGTTATCAGTTTCAGAAATTTGAAAGTGGAAATCAAATCTCAATACTTTTGAGGGATGTTTTGCCTTTTTGGTGTATCTTTACATCTCTTTTTTCCTCAGATGACAGATGGCAAGCTTGACAATTTAATGTAAATCAGGTCGATACTTTGTAGGTCGTCACTTGCAAACTGAGACAAACTGCCTCACTAGTAAAACTGATTTATAAGGGACAATGATTTTATTTTTCAGAATGCCAAAATGGAGTTTCAATTTTTACCATTGCATTTGATAATTAAAAACTGAAATTGAACAGGTTGCAGAAAATAAAGTCTTGAAATGTAACAAAAAAAGTATTAGTTTTAACAGATAAGGTTAAATAAACATAAGAAGCTAATTGTCAAAAAAAGTGATAGAAATTGAGTTGAAGCCCGATCATAATAACATAAACCAGAGAAAAAGGTAATGCAATGAGTATGATTAAAAGAAAAAAACAACGTAAATGAGAGTCAAATAAAAAGAAGCAGTTTATGATCAATAAATGAATGAATGATTTTCTTTATAGACAAAAGCGGGTGAAGGGGTAAAGCGAGCGATGGAAAGCAAAGAACAGGTAACAAGTGAAGGGATGAAAGGAGAAAGGGAGAAAGTGGGGGAGGTTGTAAAGGACAAAGTGAGAAGAACAAGAGAAAGGAAGTGGGAAGGGGAAAAGGTACATAATAATAAGCATGATGATAGGGGATAAAAAGGTGTTCGTTCACTTGCTGCTCGAGTTGTTGTACAGAAATTCACAAAATATACAGAGAGCAACTGCTTTACTGCGAGGAGAGACGCAGTGCAACGTCAAACTGCTGCGAGCTGCTGTTGCTGTTGTTCTCCTGTTCCACGGGCAGCAGCTCACACTGGTAGATGCTCTCATTACGAATATTGGCAATGACATTGTTGGTGATCTTTACGCGAATGCCATTCGGGCCGATGATGTGCAGCTGACGCAGCTTGATGCTCGGGTCCTGAAAGGCCTCCAACAGCTTCTCGCGAAACTCTTCAGTTGAAAAGGTTTTAAAGTAGAGCGCGTAGTGTTCTGTAGAATAAGTAAGTAAAAGTCATTAAAGTTCACCTTAAAAGTTAAAAACCACAACAAAACTTACCATTTCCATCAAAGGAGATAAAGATGGTCAGCTTGGTGGCCGGGCCCTCTGGCGTGTGGAGCAAATTGAAGAGTCGAATGCCGTCTTTGAGATCGCACAGCTGGATAAAGTCATCGCGCGACAGTCGCCGCAAATCATCGCCCGTAAAGTCGGCCAGCTGCTCGGCGAGACGGAAGAAGCGATTTCGCTTCAGCCACTCGTACGTTTCAATGGCGCCGGCGTTTGGCGACAGATGAGTGGCAATGTTGAGATTGCCACTGGCACTGGCGTTTCCACCGCTGCCGCTGCCACTACTGTGACCAGCAACATGTCCTTTTCCGGACATTGCGGAAATGCCGAGAAGACCACCGCCACCACTAAAATTGCCACCGCCGCCGCCTGTTGGAATGACATTGCCCATCATGTGACCACCACCACCACCGCTTAGAAAGAAGGAGCTCTCTTCGATATGCTGTCAAAAAAATGAAAAATGGTCAGTAAACCGAATAAACTTTACACTCCCATTTTTACTTACACTTGTAGACTGAGGTAACTGTGAGCAGGAGCCACCAGGCGTGGAGGGCGCAGTGAGCGGCAGTGCCTGGCTGCTGCTAGTGCAGCTCAGTCCAGCAGACTCTGAATTGGCGCTGATGGGCGATGAGATCGAGAGTTGGCCACCACCGCCGCCACCACCACCTGCTCTCCCACCTCCACCACCTCCACCTGCCGAGAGTGGACTGTCCGTCATAGAGGACGACTGACCGGTGACCAAGCTTTTAGCTCCCGACTGCATGTACCCTGATTCCGAAGTCGACTGCTGCTGGCCGCCCAGCAACGACGCTTCACGAGCCTGCTGACTGGGCGTTGGGCTGTCTGCTGAACCTGAAGTGTTAAAACCAGGGTTAATGAGATAACTGCATATTCAGCAAGACGATCACCACTTACCGGAATGCGATCCCGGCCCGGGCGTGGAGCAGGACATGGGCGGCGTGGCGGAGGGCGATGCGGCAATGGTGTCCAGATTGCTGGCTCCTGAAGAGGTGGGCGGCACCAGCGGTTCCTCCTTGTACGCCGTCAGCAGGGTGCAGTCGTAGGAGGGCAGGTAGTGCTCATCGGCGTCGGGCAGTTTGATCATCCGGTCGCGGTCTGTCTTGTGCTTCCGCTCGGCGCCCTTCGACTTGAAGACCTTGATCTACGGAAAACATTTAATCAGAATTTTACAATACAAGTAAACAAACAATCAGCCCACTTACCAGACAGTTGGCCGAATCGAGGCAGCTGCCGTCGGTGAGGGACATCGTCTCGACGATCAACCTCAGCGGAGCGCCCCGCTCGCCGCCGTGCCTCTTGCTGGTGAACTCCGTGCTGATGCAGTTGATCTTCACGAAGATGCTCGCCTCTCGCCCGGGGTTCCACACGAAGGTGATGTTGTGAGTGTAGGTGGAGTGCAGGTTGACGTCAAAGACGCCGTAGGACATGGTGAAGTCGATGTCCACCAGGCGGTCCTTCTGGTGGCTCTGTGACCAGGAAACTAGCTCTTCATTTTCGCGGTATTGCAGGCGTTTCTCAACAAAGCCTAAAATGCAAAAATTGAAAAATTAGTTAATTTTTAATAAAATAAAAAGTTTCTAACAAAAACATATGAACATTATCAAAAATATTTTATAAAAACGTGGTATTTAATTTGAAGCTAATCGTATATACAGTTTCTAGTTTTGAGCCTTCCCTGACATGCCATGTCAAAACCATTTGTGCTGGTGAATACGAGTGCAACTGATCATTAGAAATCGAACCATCACAAATCGGCTTTGTGGTGGCAGTGAAATTGCTTCTTAGGCTCTCTCTCTTTAATAACTACATTCACCATTTTTTAGCAAACATTCAAAGAATAACACATCATTTAACCAACTACCGGAAAAAGGTCAAACCTACAAAAAATGAAATAAGCAAAACGAGTAAATAAAGTACAAACTAACAGTTGTTCAAACTAAGCAAACACACTAGCTTTCATCAGAAAAATAGTAAAACATCACAAAATGATCGACGGAAAAAAGTTGCTCATGGCCAAAGTTGCTTCTCCATTCAGGCACACAAATCGAAAAGAAAAATAAATGTAATAGAATATTATTTCTATTAGCGAACAGAACAGAACCGAACAGCCTTGAGATCAATGAAACCTTTCTGCACGCATGCACACACTTCTACGGCTTCTAGCGGTAAAATAATATCGCTGTTTTTGACGGCAATTCCTCTAATGGAGTTCTGAAGTTGACTACTGCTACTGCTACTACTACAGATAAAGAGAGTGCAAGGACACTCAGATTTCAATCAAACACAGAAAGATCTGACCACCCAGCCAGCCGAACTTACCCAGCCGAACGCAGGTCTTCAAGTTGGGCTCCATGGGCGACTTCTTGAGCTTCTTCAACCGGATCTCATATGACTGTCCCTGGTTGAGGTAGGTCATCGTCATCAGGCCCTTCTTCGTGCCGGCCGCCGTCGGCGCCCCGAGGATGTACTGAAACTCGCGATTGTCCGCATCCTCCAGCCTGGCCATGGTGTGCGGCGGCTGGATGGAGCCAATCTTCTGCGGCTTCACCGGCGGCGCGTCCGTCTTCGACCAGCGGCGCCAGGCGTAGCCGTCGTAGGAGTTAGACATGTTCAGCGGATTGCTGAAGAGGTGAGCATCGCAGAGCCACCACCACCACCACCGGCGGCCACTGTGGCAATGTCGGCGATGCCCAGCACCCCACCACTGGGCGGGCCCATCTGGTGGTGATGCACGGTCGAAGCGGCGGCGGCTGCTGCTGCAGCTGCGGCCGCGGCCAGCGCCGTGGTCATGGTGGCGCCACCACCACCGGTGGGCGACTCCTTCGTCGGCTCGACGAGGCCCTTGAAGCAGAGCCGCTTCGAGTTGGAGGCGTTCTTCTCGGTGTCGTTGTTGTTGTTGCTGTTGTTGACACTGAGCGCCAGGTTCTCAAAGATGGACACCATGCCGGACTTGTTGTTGTGGCTGCGAAGCGAGTGCGCCGTCGTGTCGGAGACGCTGCTGTACGCGTCCGACTGACAGGAGTCCTCATCGTTTGGCAGGGTGCCGTAGTACCTAGAGGAAGAAAACAAATGGTAAGTAAAAACAAACAAATTCTGCTTTTTAGACTCTTACCCTCCTTCCGAAGGCGTATCGTAAGGCGTTCCGCGTTGGCTCATCTGATGACCCATTGACATGGAGGGTCCATGCTGTTGTTGTTGTTGCTGCTGCTGCTGAAGCTGTTGTTGCCTACTTTGCTGTTGACCGAGTGGACTGTTTCTGCTAATGTTTTGCTGTTTCTTCTCCTTGCCACTGTCCGGCGGAGAGTGCGTCAACCGGTGCTGATCAGTGTTGTTGCTGCCGTTGTTGTTGACATGTTGGTGCATCTGCGTGGTGACGGCGCCCAGTCCGCTGTAGTCGTCCTCGACCTTCACCGAGGGCGAGTTCAGCTCCTCGCTGAGGCTGGAGCCGAATACGCTGTTCATGAGGGGCAATGATGAGTTGATGGAGGCGAGTCCCACACCGACTTCTACGTTATCGGCCGGTCCCAGGCACAGTCCGGAGAGCGACACGTCAAAGTCATCGGGGAAGTCCTCGAACAGGAGGTTATGGGCGCCGCTGTTTGATGACGCCGTAGTGTTACTGTGTGGTGGTAGGGACGAGGGTGAAAGTGGTTGCTGCTGCTGGTGGTGATGATGGGGGTGATGATGAAGGTGTTGTTGTTGATGATGTTGCTGCTGTTGATGCTGTAAATGCTGTTGATGTTGTTGATGCTGCTGCTGATGCTGATTTGAGTGGGGGTGATTCTGATTGTGACCGATGTTATTGTGGAACATTCGGCTTGAATGAGGCTGATGAGGATGAAAGTGGTGGTGGTCGTGGTGGTTGCTGGAGGGTGGCTCAGCAGAGACTGGAGAGTTTACTGCGAGAAGAAATAAACGTTTTAATCAGTGTTTGTGAAAAATAGAACTCCCTAGGCACTTACTGGGTGAATCGAGAAAGGGCAAACTGCCACGATGCTGATGATAGTGACTCCAGTGACCTGGACTAGAATTGCTGGTGACCGCCAGGTCGAGATAGGTGGTGGGGGCGGGCGCGGTAGCACCAAAGTTGCCGTTGGCGGCTCGATTGGACGACGTGTTGGCGCTGGCGTTGTCGAACACCGCTGCCGAACTGTTGTTGCTGCTGCTGCTGATGCCGCAGTGCTCTACGTCAAAGTGGGCCAGCTTGAAGGTTGGGCGGCGACGGCGGCGGCTGCGGCGGCGACTTCAGAGCAGTCCTTGAACACATGAAGACCAAGAGGGTGGTCGGTGGCCAATGCCCTTCAAAGTTGGCAAAGTCAAAGTGTTCAAAGTTTAAACGCTCCACAGCCAACATTAAAATATTTTCTGCACTGTATGGTCAGTGATCTAAATGAAAAGATGAAAAATAAGTTGTTAAGGCTTTCAGATTTGAGTTCAAGGCACCCCAGCCCTGACTAAAAAAGCTGATCTTTCCTGCAACCTTTTTAACTACTAACCTCTAAAAAGGCCTAAATTGAGTTTCAGATAAGAGCAGAAAAGCAAACATCAATGGCACAAAATAAACAACAACAAGAGTTGAGTTGGTGGCTCTTATCTACTATTGAGAATATCAAGTTTGAAAACATTAGAAAACCATAAAAACAAAATCCGCTAAAAACCCACACAAGAGCCACTATTTTTGTCAAAGTATTGGTCAGTTTTTTGCCTTAAATAAGATCCACTTGCAACTAAGCACTTCATGTGCAACTTTCACTTCACAAGTCAAATAAAGTAGAACATAGAATAAACACTTTTGAAATGACATCTTGAGACAGGTAAGTTCATGCGCACTTCTGTCACTTGACCCTCACATCACAAAGCCCGGACAACTATGCTTGATAAGGACACACAATTCAATTAGATAATAAATCTTAACTTTAACAAAATCATAAAGTAAATAAAATTTTTCTCAAATCTAACAACTTTAGGTTAAACTTGATTAAAAATAATATTCCACTTATTGTACACTTTAATTGCAAAAACAAAAGTACTGTCATTGCACTATTATTTTACGATCTACCAAAACAATACTGAACACAACAAAACAAAATCAAACAAGCTAAACTAATCCTCAATAAATAAGAAAAAAAGATTAAGGGAAAAAACTTGTAAACTCTAACTTATCTTGTACACATTTTTTTCTTATTACTAACAAACAAAGCAAGAGCACATTGAAGGGAGCAGTGTCCTTGTACCTCTCTCCAGGTCCACCAGTCATCCAGTCCGGTGAATTCAAATTCTCCCTCCGAATTCCCTCATTAGAATTGTCGCCGTGTCCTTGCCGAAACAGAAGCAACTTTACCGGTTCAAGTAAATACCATCAGTGTGCACTTTTTGCAGTGAGAGAGTGAGAGAGAAAAATAGGCAGACGCAACAGACAAACACTCGATCACTCTTCATCTCTTTCACTTTCATTCTCCCCAAACACTTGCTCATTTGGGCTCATTTGTATTTGTCTACTCGTTCTCAGTAAACACATACACACACATTCACCAAATGATATCAGAACGGACATACAAACAGAAACAAGCAATCTATGTGCACTACTACTACTACTTGTGCCAATCTTTCTCGTTTGCTTACGCATTATTATTATCGACACATACCGAAAAAACCATGGGCAGAGAACTTTGCATTAAGTGCAGCTGTTTAACTGACAACGACCAGTCACTGACTCACTCAGTCAGTCTGTGCATCTTTCGCCGTCTTAATCGCCGTCAGGTGGTTTTCTGAATTGTTTCAAGGCAATTCGATTTAGGTGCACTCCTTTTTCTTCACAGTAAGCATCACAGATCATCGAAAATGTTAATCATAAAAATCAGCAGTAGTCTGAAAGGGATGATGGCCTTGAGCGCAGAAGAAGTTAAGATAAAGTAAGGTGCATCACCATTTAAGAATTATGAGAGAATCATGAGAGAGTCTCCGCGTGACACCTTTCCTCACCAGTAGCTACCGGTGAGAGAATCACAACAGAGAAGTCTGGGGAGACAGAGTCATTCCTGCCAAGTCATAAACACCAATTGGCGATCAACTGATCACTTTAACTGCCCCTCGTGCAGTATCAACAGAATCACTCAAATCATCATCACTTGAGAGAAGATTCAGTCGAAAAAAAACTTGAAATGCCCGGTTTCACAAAGTAATAAACGCCAAGATTGGAGAAAGCTTTAGATGCTAATGACAATGTAAGCGTCGCTATACTCTTGACAGCTAAGGTATAGGTTGGAGACAACAGAGCAGAGTGCAAGCAAACTGTAAAAATGTACAACTGCTGCGAGCGCAAAAATCGATCATCAGAGTGAGTGTCAGTCGTGCTGACATAATTTAATATAGCCAGGAACATTCACTGTACGTCGATGGGTTACGTCAACGGCTACAACTTGAAGTCAGAGAGCAAAAATACAGCTAGTCAAGAAAACAATAAACTGGCAAGGGCCACCCACAACACACACACAAAATTAAATAAAGTTAATTAAAATCAGATAGCGGAAATCATTGTAAACAAAGTTCATTCATTTTTAGAAGGACTACTACTTCTAAGGAAGAGTTTACAGGGGCAAAACAAAGTAGGTTCCAAAATTGGACAAGTACTTTTATTAATTCACTTGAACACTACTTGAACAGTTAAACAAAACGAATACTGCTCCTGTCAATACTGTTCGCTAAAATAAAAAAGGCTATTATGGCGATGACGAATCTCATTGGAACACCACAAGACTGTATTTTATAGCTGACGTAAATTGCATGACAAGGCTAAAGCATCGCGAAGAGCACCGAGTTTCAGAAAAAGCAGTAATATACCCCGGTCGCTATTCAAAAGAAATTAGCGTGGGTAATTACAGCGAGATAGTGTTGCAAATTAGAGCCCAACGGTACAGCACAGTTGGTTGGTTGATGGCTGTGCAGCAGCAGTTTCAAGAAGCGAAAGTGTTTGAGGTATCAACAACATCAACAACAACAACCAAAAAACTTAATTAGCTTACAAAAAGTCAGTCATTCAGTCAGGCAGTTAGTGCTGCTGCTGAGTGCTGAACGCAAATAGAGGAGCTGTGCGGAATGACATTGTAGGAAGAGGATGTCATCTGCTCAATGGCAAAGGAAAACCAGACTGTCAAAACCGAAAAAATAGCCCCAAGCACACTGGGGAGCTTTGAAAGAACTTCAAACAAACAAACAAAACAAAACAACATGTCTCCAGCTGATGCTCCCGCTGCACTATCCGCTGTATTTACACAAATGCACAACTTCACACGAAAAAGTAATCAAGAAAAAGAAAAGACTCTCGAGCCTTCGAGATGCTTACCGCTCACCGATTGCAATCATCCGACAGGTAGTGAGAGCTGATGGGTTGGGGCACATCTAAGTAGAGCAGAGGTTGGTGTCAGGCAAATGTGTGATGTGTTGTGAATTGCACTTCGTTTCCTGGTGGTGGTTGTGATTGATATTGGGAAGAGAGCACGTGATGAGAGAGTGTGCTTCGTCGTTACCGGCTTCGCGACTCGGTGGATGGCCTTGCTCCGGTTCGCTGCCAAATGTCGTCGTCGATTGTGCTGGTGTGGTTGTGTTTACATCCCAGACTGAGTCACAGCGGATGGTGATGCGATGATGGTGGTGGTACAGCACGGCTGGGCAACACACCTGAAGAATACACAAGTCTGCGGCTGAGGACTTCTTCTTCTGCTGGGAGAAGACAGCAGCAGAGCAACAGACAGACAGAGTCACAAGTGCGCCAAGGTCGACGCCGTTGGGGAAGAGTGTGAGAGAGAGAGAGGTAACAGATCCTGATGAGAGATGAGAGATTGGCAAACTCGAGGCAGGTCAAACTCGGCAGGTCCACAGGCGACGACGACAACAGCCCAGCGAATCACATATGATGAGATGCTTTCTGACGGCGACGAGTACTGCTGCTAACAAGCGCACTGTGTTTACTTGCCTGGCAAGAAGTGACAACAAGCGTAAGCTGCTGCTGCTGATCCAGGATCGATCGACGGCAGTGGTTCTAGTGGTGGTGGTGGTGATGATGGTGCTGCTGCTGTTGGTGTTCCTGTTGGTGGTGTTGGTGGTGGTGCTACAGTGTAAACTGCGTGTGCTGGTGCTGCTGCTGCTGTGCACAAGCGCAGGAATTGCAGCAGCACAGTGCACAGGCGCTGTGGTGGAGTTGCCCGTGGTGGTGTTGCTGCCGGAGTTGCTGCTGCTGCTGCTGTTGCCGTTTCTTCTCCTTCTCCTCTGCTGACTGTGGTTGGATGCACTTGCTCACTGCACTCTCACTCTCTCTCTCTCTCTCTCTCGCTCCTTCTCAAATCGCCTGGAGAAGAGGATCGCAGGCGCACAGCTACTCTGATGTAGAAGGTCTCGACGGAGTACGCTGGTGGTGATGATGATGTACGACGGCGACGCTGCTGGCCACTGTTGGCGGGTATTCGCACCAGCTCAGAAACTCAGCATCATTCCTATCAAGTGCTGCCGATCAGTGTTCCATCCAGCCAGTGTGTTAATCTAATCATCATACTTTGAAGGCTGCCTTGCTCTGATGATGGTGATGATTGCTTAGCCGATGATGTTCTTTATTTTTTTGTGATGAGCTGCGGGCACTGCACCATAAATCATTGCCCATCATTGGCGACAATTGACAAGTGGCGGAGCACTGACTCAATTCGAATCCGATCAGAGATCGTATCGACTTTCTTAGCGTTCAGCATGTGGCAAATCAAGTCATTGATTTTCATTAGCATTACTCTGACGAAAAAAATATGGGAAAGTATCGTTGCCAGGAAGTGAAAAAAAGAAGTTGCACTTGTAGGGTTATATCAAATTATTGCTCCCGCTCAATAAAGCACAAAACAACAAAAATAACTGGTGAACGTTGGACTACTGGTTAGAGTGGCCAATGACCGATAGAAACCTCTTGAG
The DNA here is from genome assembly GCA_024499935.1 of Tyrophagus putrescentiae. Classification (NCBI taxonomy): domain Eukaryota; kingdom Metazoa; phylum Arthropoda; class Arachnida; order Sarcoptiformes; family Acaridae; genus Tyrophagus; species Tyrophagus putrescentiae. The sequence continues at coordinate 10,198,875 of JAMZRA010000002.1, read as the reverse complement.
TGAATGAGTTAATGTTAATGCACTGAAAGTAATGAGTTCTTTCCTTGAAGTAGTGGTTGAAATAGTAGTGCTAACAGGACAACACAGCAGCCGCAGTTTTAAACTTCTTTGTAGTTGTGTTAGCCCCCTCCTTCACCGTCGCTTGGTGCCCCTAGCAGCGTTTGTCGTCTTTGTGGTGGTCGTCGTATTTCGCTTCCGCCTACTGTTGCTGGTGTTGGACAGTGACGCACTGCTGGTGCTCTTCAACTGCTGCATTGTGCCACTTGAAGAAGAAGACTTTCCGCCGCCGCCTTTGGCCGCAAACCACTGCTGCTTGAGGAACTGCTTCAGCTTCTTCTCCTTGTTCAGCCGCGAGAGGGAGAGGTGCTGCTGACCTCGCCCCCTTCCGCCGCCACCGCCGCTAAAACTTCGATTCCGCGTGGCCAGTGAGTAGCAGACGAAGAAGAGGGCCACGGTAAAAAGAACACCGCCCACTACAGCTCCGCCGATAATCACCACCTTCGATTCGAACCACTTCACCTTCGGGGTGACCGGAATCTTTTTCTGAAAGTGAATCTTTGCCCCCGTCAGCCTCAACTCTTCGAAATAGTTGCACTGCCCAGGCAGGAAATCGCCGTGGTGGTATTTCTTGGCGTTCTCAGTGAAGGCCGCCAGCGAGCTGATCACCGGCTCCTTGCTGTTCATCCGCTTCAGGTCGTGGTAGCCGGAGCAGTTGAAGAGACGGTAGAAGGGCGTCACCGAGCAGAAGGACTGCTCCACCGTGTTCAGGTCCGCCTTCTGGAAGAGGTAGAGGAAGAAGCCGGAGACGATGAAGAGGTGGTCCAGGCGTGGGTGGTAGAACATTGCCACCATCGAGCGGAAGGGCGTCTTTGCAATGGTCATCGAGTGCTTGAAAGAGGCGGAGGCGTTGTCGTAGGTGAAGCCGTGAAACTGTTGCAAAAATAAAAAGTAATGTTAAAAAGTTTAGTACAGTAAAATTCTCGATTTTACCTGAATAGCCTCCTGCTTCTCCTTGAAGAGCGAAAACCAGAGCACGCCCTTGAGGACTACCGAGGCGATCACCTTGTCACGCCGTTCCAGGTCAATGGTCAGCCGCTTGTCGTCCAACAGCTTGACAGTGGCGCTCTGCGAGCCGCTCGCAGTCTTACTCAAGGTCACATTGACGCCCTTTGCATTGAAGCCCTGAATGTGCGAGCCCCAGTAATGGACCAGTCGGAGGTGTTGGGAGAAGGGGTCGTAGAAGGCGGTGAAGATCGTCTGGGTGATGCTGTAGGAGTGCAGGTTGATGGCGTTCTCTGGCTTCAGCGGGTCAAACTCCGCCGTGCCCTCCACAAAAACGAACATCCACTGGCCCTGGAAGAGGTAGTAGACGCCAGCGTGGTAGACGATGTCCTCCAGGTAGGGCCACCAGCAGAGGTGCACCGGACAGCCGAGGATGCCCTGAACGGGCTTGGGAAAGAAAGGTAATGAGTAGTCCGTTTTCTAGTGAGAAGTTTCCTACTACTTACTAGCACCGGAAAGATCTCCAGCTCCTCCTTGCTCTCCTTGCTTTGGTTTAACCGAAAGCGCACCGTTCCGTAGTAGGCGTCGAAGAAAGCGAGCGCCGTCTTCACCGGCTCGTACTTGCGACTCTGCACGTACATTGCCTTCACACGAAACTGCGAGGTGCCCAGTTTGCGAAAGACGCCCTCGCCCGTCTTCTCCTCTGTCTGGTGGTAGTAGAAGGTCGAAGGGTGGCCGCTTTCCGCGGTGCTAATGATGAGGCTCGGGTACTGGGGCACCTCACGGCCTCGGCGCAAGAAGACCACCGCCTCATTTTGGTAGTTGTTCAGCTTGCTGTTGATCCACTTGTGAATCTGCGGCATGTCAAAGTCCTGGTTGAACTTGACGTCAAAGATGCTCTTGATCGAGTAGAACTGAAAGGCCTCTGCAAAGTGGAAACTAGTGTTACAAAGTGAAAATAATCTTTTTTAGTCGACTCACTGAGATTATTGTTAAAGTAGTAGAGTCGGCTGCCGAAGGGGATAATGAACTTCAGGTCGCCCGGTTGGATGGCCCGCTCCTGGAGGAGGTTGGAGAACTCCTTGATCAGCGCGTGGCAGGTCTTGTTTGCTAGAGAGGTCTGACTTTCGTCCTCCAGATTCTGCGCCTGCATCGTCAGCGGGTCAATCGCCGAGATGCAGTACATCTGGTGGTTGTTCCCGTAGAGAAGGGTCGCCTGGGACGGGCCACCCAGGCGGACCACCTCTTCCAGGTTGCCCCAGGCGTAGTCCTGGTCGATGTGTAGGCAGCTTCGTCTGTGAAAGCAAAAAAGGTCAGTTGGGACTTTTAGGATTTAAAACACCTACGTCAAAGTGGCCTCAAGAGGCTGCAGAAGTGGGTGAAGAAGAGTCAAAACGAAAGAGATGATCATCGTAAGCTGAATCATTGTAAAACAAAAGTTGTGTGTACTACATTTCAGATGAGCACTGAGATTTCGTTTTATAAGTACAGTGAGGAAAAGAATTCGATTTGTTAATTCTTTTTTCGAATCATATTTCCAACAATCGCAAAAACTAGTGTAGCTTGGTTTTGTGACACAAGGTGGTGGCATAAACGCATTGTAAAGGCTGTTTCTGATTTTTCCGTTACGTAACTTTTTGTCTGTTTTTGTGTTCCCGAAAAACACCGGTTTTGCTTCAGCAAGATGATTTCCAGTTTACAAAAAAAATTCAAAACTAGATTATTCTTTTTGCTCTCTTAGGTCAAACCAGCAGCAAACTAGCAAAATGTGACGGCCAAGCTCAATTCTGGTGGACTACAATGCAAAATACAACAATAACTTGACAGTGATATGTGGCGTCAGGGTCACGTAACAATAAACAGGTTGCAGAGAAAAGGAGGTATTTTGACACTTGTTTGATCTGTGCTTTGCGTGTTGCTTTGATTCCTGTCAGTGTCAGCTGACACCAAGTTGTGTCGCCGGTTTACCATTATTATCCAAAGTTTTCAACCCTGTTTTTCTATTTCTGGTTTTGCACAGATTATGTGATTTATTTATTAGGTTTTGGTGGTTGTGGTGTTGTTTGCATTATCTTCAGATACACACATTGCACCACTGTCAATCAAGCTCAGGTTGTGACGCGAGTGCAAGAAGCAGTAGTTTATGCTGTTGTCACAGTTGTGGATGACAGCTTTGTGCTCTAATTTGCATCTTTGTGCGTTAGTAAAATTTCAACAACACACATTTTAAACAAGGTCATCTCTTTTGTGCTTGTCTGATGTGCAGTAAATCAAAACTAAATCAGTTCAGCTTTAGTTGATGAAAATAGCGATATTTGATTACCGTTGTTTGCAAGTGATAAACACTCTGCTCATTTGCCTCCTGGTTTCCGCTGTTTTGCACTCGCATTACTTGTTGCAAACATAACTCGGTGGCAATGATGGCAGTGAAAGAAACCCCGATTTAAATAAACGACCAGCAAAACTACCAGCAATTAACCAGCAACGACTATCTTAATTGCCACTAAGAACAGGACAGGACACACTCCTCTCATTTGTTCGTGAGTGAGCGAGTTCAGTCAGTGTCATTACCGCAAAGTGCATGTACCGCGCCATTGTGAATGCCTGAGTGCTGCAGTTGCTGGTGCAATGCTGACTCAGCTTGCTAGAAAAGGAGTGTGTGATTAGTCTGACTCTGACAGTGTCTACTACTCTTCGACACTAGTAGACAGACAATTCAGTCAATCTAGTCTGCGACCATGACAATGGCAATGTACGGGCAAATAATGATGACAGGCAAATGTGCAGGCTGCTGGGGGAGCACGGGAAAGGGGGGGGAGAAAAGTGAACTGGACACAGTCTGCCGCAGAATACAGGCCACGCTTCGCCGCTGCTGTCTCGCCAACATCAGCAGCAGCAGCAAGTCCATTAGTGAAAAAAAAGTGGTGGTACTGGATATCGAATCAGGTGCTGAGGGAGCAGCTGCTGAAGCCAAACAGAGTGCCAGCCAGTCAGTCAGTGTGAGCCATTGTCGGTCGTAAGCCAGGCAGCCAGGCAGTGTCACTGACTAAAGTGCTCTGCTCATTTTTCAGCCTGCGAGCAAACATTTGGGTACTCAGAGCACTGTCACAGATTAACCATCAAATTCAAATGTACTCGTGGGTCAACTGCTGCTGGTGACCACTGCCAGACCAGTACATCGTAGACTGAGCAAAAGCAGATTTCTCCGGGGAATATTCTCCCCTCTCTTTTTCTCTTTCTCCCTAGGCGTGGCTCACTGCTAACAAGTCGGCGACTACTTCTTTCTGAGCTTCACTATCTGGCGACCACCTCTTTCCTGCCTCCTGGCGTCCGCCCCCTCAGCAGACAACAAAAGCAGCGGCAGTAGAAGTGGAAGTGGCGCCGCTGCCAATGACTCATCGAATCGATTCAGAAAAAAAGCTGCGATTGTTTCTGCATTGGCAGCACTGGCACTGGAAGTAGCAGCAGCGGCGCAGTCACTGGCGTAATCGTCGGCACTCTCGAATGCTTCACTTGCTGCACAGTCTGTCGCACCTCTCGTCCGTATATACAAAACAATGCTGCGGTTTCAACTTCGCATTGCCACTGCCGCACCAGACGTTGCTCATTCCAACAAAGCTAAAACCGGCGCCAATCTTCTCCTCGCTGACGTAGTTCTTCGCTTTCTTCTTCTTCTCGGTCAGTGTAGCTAACATTCGGTGAATATAATCTGGCTAATTCTGCCCTTCTCTTTCCCTCCTTCTTCGTTAGCTGTGCCTTAAAGAGGGATGGGAATCACAGGAAGCACAATCAGCAAAGCTCTTTGACGACTGCCGACCTTGTGGCGATGATCAGAACGTGGGACCTCGACCTGCCCGACCTCACCACGTTAAAGTTGACGTTGGGGGCAACCATATGATCACAGCACAAGTACAACCGACGTAAGCAAACAAGTAGCTAAAGCACGCTGCCCCAGCACCCCCAGAGCGTCGGGACCAGCGTTCTCGACTGGCAAGCCTGACTTGTTCGTCATGGCAGCATCCATGTCAAACTTCGTTACCTGACTTTGTCTCAACCCTCTCCTCTACAACTGATCAACACAGACGCACCGTGACTCTAAAGATTTTCGATCATCAACCAGTACTACTGGGATCCTGCTGACGCTTGGAACTGTCATGTCATCACCTCGCAACAACAAATGCACGATGGGAGCACATTTAAACGCACGCCACCAACAAAGCGCGCCGCGAACTGGCAGTTTCGCCAGCTCAAGCTCGTCCTTGCATGAAAGCCTGGCCAACATTACCGGCGGGTGATAAAACTTCGTCATTGACATCTCTATGTGACTTGCTCGAGGACTTCTGGAGCCCGACAACATGGCCTTGGCAATATAAGAGCCAAGACAACATAAAGCGCTTGAACTGGAGCTCTAGCGCTACAAGGATGAAGTGGTCACTGCGCCAATGTGGTGGCATGACCTTCCAACCAAGCGTTGTCTGCCGCCGCCCCAAGAGGAGGACCCTTACATGCACCACCACATCAGCCAAACCAATGTCGCAGAACATTAAACTGGTAGCTTGGTATCAAGTGGCAAGCCAGTGGTGTCCCGATTGGTCAACACAAGAAGGGTTCGGCGGAGAGACTCCACATCCGACATGAGGCGCCCATCACCACCACCGAGAAGTTGCTGCTGCCAGTGTGCAGTCAGAGTGAGTTCCATCTGCAAAGTGAAGGTTCAGCTCAGCATCAGTAGCTGAAGAAGTTGCTGCTCCCGCTCCAGTAGTCGAAGAAATTGCGGCTCCCGCTGTAGCTAAAGAAGTTGCTGCTGCTGCAGCAGTCGCCGAAGAAGAAGCTAAGGAAGAAGAGCCGCTGCTGCTCTCGGCTAACGATCGAGACACCGACGACCACTTGGCAGCCGCCGATAATACTCCTCCATTAGTGGTGGCGAAGCAGCAGCAGCAGCATCAGCAGCAGGACTCTTCGCTGACAGAGACACAGGCAGAGGCAGTGGAAACAGCGGCGTCGGCGTCGGCCACCGAGTCGCCAAATACTCGTCTGCAGGAGCAGCAACAGCCGCTGCCGTCGCCAGTCAGCTTCAGTCAGTCGTCATCAGCATCACCACCGGACACTGCTAGCGCGCCACTGATCACCGCTGCCGCCGCCACCACCAAAACAGACACCACCACCGCCACCACCACCACCACCATGGGACGCAAAAACCAGTCGTACCGTCGAGAGAACTCCAATGATGAGGCGGAAAGCTCTGGCCCCGGTAAGTCTCCTCCTATGTTGTTCCAAATGCTGTTGTCTTTTACCCACCTGTCCTGCGCACTTATCCATCGTCAGCTCCTCTGCACACTCTACCCTCCTACGTGTCACTTTTTTGTTTTTCTTGCTCTCTACCCTGTTGCTCGTTTCCCACCACCGGTTCGTTCTTTATTCGCCTTTCTTTCTTTCCCTTTTTGGTGAACCTTTTGTTTAGTTGGTCCTTAGTCGTACTTGCAATGCTTGGGCTTGTTTTCAAAATCTTCCTTTAGTCGTAGTTGTTTGAGCTTGCTTTACATGTGTGCAGGTTGCACATCCTGGTCTGGTGTTCCTTCTTGGCCCTTTTTCCTCCCTTTCCTCGTAGGTCGCTGCCACCAGTTGAACTAACATTTTGTTTGTTTTGTTTTGTCTGCCTTTTCCTTGTCGACCACCTGAAATGTGTGATTCATCGCTGTTGAAATCTGGTTATTTGTCAATTTCCATTTTGCAATTCACCACTGGCTTTCCCAACCACTCCTGCATTCTTTCTTCACTAACACACTTTCTGGCTTCTTCTAAACCACTATCGCCGTGTTTCTATCGCCTATAATCTAGACCAAGTTAAGGAATACATTGAAACGGTTCTTGGACCCAACGGTGAGTTGACCAGTAGTGCTCGTAGTAGTAGTTTGTACACTTTACAGTTTGAGCTTTTGCTTGGGCAGAATAGCCCAAATCGGCCCGAGCAATTTATGCACCAAGTTTAGATCGCATGTAGGAAGAGTTGCTTGATCGTCTGCAGAGACTGCTTGACACGTCTGCTGAACAATAGAATAAAAGATGGTCGTTGGTTGAATCGCCAACTCACAGACGCCCTGTTGGCGCACAGACGCCTGCTTGTGTGCAGCTAAGTTTAGGCACACAGCTTTCTTCCATAGACATTCATTCATTGCCTTTTGGCGTTATGACAGACACTCACTTACGCCCACACTCTCCTTCTTTCTTCAGGCTTGCACATTCCCTTCCACGTGTAAACAGTAACAGTCAGATACAGTTAGTGTTTCTGCTGCTGCTCCCATTTATAAATAACAGTGGCGTAAAGAATCTTGTTAGCGAGAGCTAGTCCCGTCAGGCCTCATTTACTGCCAATTTTTGCGTCTTTGGTATTACCACCTTGTTCTCACATTGTCCAGCGGTCACAAAAATCTCTTTCTTTGTGTGGCGATTGTTGCCCAGCGTTACACCGGTTAGCCAACTAGTGTTGGCCATTGCAACACTGGATTGTATTCCTTTCCTTTCCTTTTGCTCAGGAGAAGAAGACACGTAGCCTATTTAGAAACGAAAAGGCTGCATATGCAAGCTGATGTGGCTTCGATGTGTGCCGCATGTGGCTACTGCACACGTTGCTGACGTGATAACTGATGATGCCGATGATGATACTCGGTCACTGCTGCTGCTATACGCGCTGAGTTCGATGTGCTAAAGAGAGAGCTGCTGCTGCCACATTGTCACCACTTGACGCCTGCCACGTACCCTCTCAGCACACACACTTTACGCTCGCTTTTGTCTCTTGTCTGGACAGCGCATCATCGCCATCATTAATCAGCGAGCCCTCTTATCATTGTCTGCCACTTCATATTGCTGGCTGTGCACTTTTTCTTAACCCTAAACAGGTACTACTGTGCTACTGAGTGAGTGTGCACATCGCTGATATCACCACTCCTTTTATCTGTGTTGCTGTGCGGTGCTGTGCTGTTGCTTCCTCATGACACCACTCACTCGTTTGGAGGTCACACTTGTGACCTGACTGACTGACCAACTTGGCCAACACTGAGCTTATACTCTCTTTTCAGTTGGCTTCTTTTTTTTCTTCCCTTTGCTCTCTTTCACTGTTTGTTTTGCTCTGCTTTGCACTGATCATGCTGCTGCTATCTCTGACCAGATGAAGAAGCTTTGAAGATTTTGCCCACTTGGCAGAACTGCCGACTAAAAATAGCACAATTGATTATTGGCGGGCGCGCATCCTGTTCTGGCACACATTTTCGACTGTCGATTTCACCATCGCTTGCACACACTGCTTTTTCATAGTGACTGGAAGAGCAACCAGCAGCATTTTCTCTCTACTAATTTTAGCCATCGTGATCATAAACCACTCCCACCAATTGCTCTCTTAGCAACCAGATTTTCCGTGAGAGCGGAAATGGCAGAATTTAATAGTTTTTATGCTTTATACTTTCCGGTTCAATAAGTGATCGCAATGGTTACAACTTTTATAATTAGCACTATCGTTTTAGAGGCAGAGGTACTTATTCACTGTTTCTTTGTTTTTCAGTTGCTGAACTCGTCTACTGGCGTGATGTGAAGAACTCGGGCGTCGTTTTTGGCGCCGGCCTGGTCATTCTCTTTTCGCTGTCCATCTTCTCGGTCATCTCTGTGGTTGCGTACACGCTTCTCTTCACCCTTCTGGGCACCCTTTCCTTCCGCATTTACAAGAATGTCATGCAAGCCGTTAACAAGACCAATGAGGGACATCCCTTCAAGTGAGTACCACGCAATCTTTAGTGTTAACCGTTGTTAATTTGTCCTTTTTTCTATTCCTCAGAGAGTATCTTGAAATCGAAATTGCCCCGCCCCAAGAACGAATTCACGAGATTGTAGATTCAGTTGTTGCTCACGGTACCTGCTTCATTAACCGAATGCGAAGTGTTCTTCTCGTTGAGGACCTGGTCGATTCACTGAAGGTATTGTCCAGCTGCATAGAGAAGTTTAAACTTTTTACTAACTCTTGATTTACTCTTCACCAGTATCTTCTCATCTTCTGGGCTCTCACCTACATTGGCGCCTGTTTCAATGGCCTTACCTTGATTCTGTTGGCGTACCTCGGTGCCTTCTCCCTTCCAATTGTCTACGAGCAGAACAAGGCTCAGATTGACCAGTACCTGGATCTGGTGAGCAGCAAGATCTCGGAGATCAGTGACAAGTACGTGTTTTGATCACTTTTGCTAAGGTCAAGCCTTTACTGATGACTCATTTTTCCCTTCTTTTTTAGAGTTCCTTTCCTGAAGAAGGTGCCCACTGAAAAGAAGGAAGAGTAAAGAATGAAGATCATTTTATACTTTTTAAATATGATTTTAAGCTAAACAGCAATTTTTATATTAAGAGTGATCTTTTCACACCCATTCACCATCACGTTAAATTGAAGATCAACGCCCTGTGTGACATTGTAGTTTATGCTTTTCATTAAAACGTAAATTTTTATTTTCTATTTTACCTTTCCGCTTACTACATGCTACACAAAACTCGTGGTGACAACTGATATACCAATCGGACTCCTGAATTACTGAATAAAACGCTTGAAACTTTTTATCGATACTTTAGCCAATCTTCGATTGCAGCGCCCTTCTCCTCCCTTATCGCTTTCGCCGTCTTGTTATGATGACACGCTGCAGTGTTTAGAAATTGCCTTCCTTCCTTTTGTCCACCAGTGAGATTATCCAAAGAATCTTTGGACCAAAGATGTCCAGCATATTCTCGTCAAGCAAACAACTTGCCCTGCTGATTGGCCTCGGCGCCTCCTTTGCCATTGCCGCCGGATCTCTGTACTATCTCATGACTTCAAGCCCCAGCACCTCAAAAGGTACCGAGTACGTCTTTAAGAAGAAGAAGCCACTTGGACTGGAGACTGATGAGGCGGGAAATGAGGTTGAGCAGCCGGTGATCAAGGTGCTGAAGGAGGTGCCCATACTGATTTACGAGCAGTGTCGGGGATTTCGAACCGTACTGGATGAACTCTCCTCGCTGGTTAGTGTGCAGAGCGTACCACTGCTGCACATTAATCACGACCACGATCAGCCACTGATACCTGAAACGGTGAACAGCTACTACAAATACGTTCAGTTTGAAGGTAACAGTTTGAGAAGATAATAGTTTGGGAATTTGTAACGACCTAACTTTTGCTTCATTTTCCCATTTCAGGCTATCGCGACGATGTGCTCAAAGTCTGCCAAGCAGTAGACGATCTAATCGAGGCCAGCAAGTCAAACCGATTTCAGGTTTTAGAAGTGCCCTCTAATCTTATCAGGTTGATCAATAGGGACGCAATTGAGCACGAGTCAGGTGCCAAGTTGGTCATTGGCGAGTTTGACTTGAGACAGTCAAAGTTCAAAACTATTGAAATCATCGGCAGTGACGAGCAAATTTTCGAAGCTTATCAGGCGATCATGCTCATAGTTGATCAGGACTGCAAGCGTAATTTGCCAATTCAAGCCTTTCCCGATGATGATGATGATTCGGAATGAAGAACACACACTTACTCTCTTGTACCCTTTACTGTTATATTGCCGTAATAGATTGTTTTGCTGAAACAGCAAAAATGTCTCCTCTGAGACTTCTGGTATTCTCTGTAGATAACTGCAAACAACTGCCGCTATCTTTTGACCCACCTTGAGTCACCTCTGATTCTGTGCAGCAGATAGTGTGCTCAGAGTAGGGCAGTGGCGGTGACAATAGCAGCGGCAACAGCGGCACTGTCACTGCCCTCTGAGCAAGTGTCATTATGTCGCAGTTATTGTCATTTCGTTCGAGCTGATCAGAGAACTGCTGCTGCTGCACTTTCAAACTCAACATTTCCCCTCATCTTAGAACTGATCTCAAAATGGCGAAAGAAGGTGTAAACTCGGAAGTGAATCCTGAACCATCGTTGGCCTTTCCTCCATCTACACAATCATCACCATCACCATCACCATCATCGAACTCCAATGCCAGCGAATTGCATCATCTTCGGTCATCTTCGAATCAGCTGCCTGCTTCTTCAATTGTTGGTGTTCGCTTCCTTCAGCAGCCACCTGACAACTTGCGCAAGTCAAACTTTTTCTCCTTCTCTCTGAGCCTGCTCGACCGTGATCACCAGCCCGTTACCGTGAAGAGTGCCAAGTTTATCGACTTCATCGAGGACATAGGAAGGGGTGAGGGAGATTTATTTCTAAATGGCACCTCCTACAAACTGCTGCTCAAATCTGCGCAAGGTGGCGTGATCGGCACCTTCCCGCTCTTTCTCCGCGTGGTGGACTCCTTAAACAAACAGCTGGTCGCCTTTGAGGGCACCGATAAGAATCCGGACTTTCGCCGGGTCCTCCTGACGCACCACTCCACCTGTGCTCGCTGTGCAGAGGGCAAAAGTTGCGGCAATCGAAAGGGGGCACCGGCGAATCCCCTTCTGGAGCAGCATGGAACGGTGCTGAAGTTCTTCCTGCGCTGCAACCAAAATGGCGCACATACCGGCAAAGCGGGACGGCCAAGGTCGTGCATCCAGCGAAAGTTCCAAGTGCAGGTTCAAGGTGCAGACAGGTGCATTCTGGGCTACTCAGCGGAGTTTTTCGTCCACAACAGCTCCAAGTACGGAAGAGTCGGTGAAACTTCGGGAAAGTCGCCTCTGAACAAAAGTCCCAAAAGAGGAGCAGAAGAATGCAAAGAAAACAACCCTGAGCCTGCTATCTTCTCTCTCAGTCCCCTAAAAGGAACTGCCGGCAGTGAACTGATCCTGCTGGGAGAGAACTTTACAGCCAACTTTGATTACATTCTCATCGGAAATGTTCCCGTGAAGCCCGCCCTGCTGCTGCCTCACGCCCTCAAAGTGGTCGTACCAGGTGAACTGCCGCCTGGCCCCTTGAAAGTGAAGCTGGTCAGTGATAAGCGGAACATGGTCAAGGAGTGTCCGGTCCCGTTTACCGTCACTCAAGTCGAGTCTCAATCGCACAGCAGCAGTTTGCTAAATGAGCAGATTCAAATGCTTGGCCAGATGCTGCCGGCAAACTTCACCTCGAGACTGGGCCGGCCGCTAACGTCCAACGCTGAAATTCTCAATCAAATCGCCTGGTTCCTGGAGTGGTACCGAAGCACAGAGTGCAACTTTGGATATCCTTCATCATTCATTACAAACTCCTCCTCGGTGATGATCAGTCCTCCGTACACTCCGCCGAGTACTGAGGAGCGCCAGGCGATCTACACGACACCGACATCGTTTTCCGATGAATCGTGGTCGAGTGATGATTTGAAAACCTACACCACGCTGACTACGCCCAAACACCGCTATGATCCCTACCCTCGTCCGCCTCAGCAGCAACAGCAGCAGCTTTTCCATCGAGATTTCAACCTTCAACATTTGAGAATGGGCTCTCTCAAGGTGAACCGCCCAAAAACTGCTCCGAGGAAGCATTTGCTCCTCAGTGGCGTCCAAACTGAAGTCTGCCCCATGAATTACTATAACGCAGCTACAACTTGCATGCTATAAATTCTTTATATTCAGCAGCTTTGCTTTTACACAACTCCAAAAAAATTTTGCCGATATTTGATATTAGAATTTTCATTTTATATATTTTTTTATGCTCTACTGATGATTAGAAAATTAAAAATTGTCCAAATGATGCACAATAAAAGTGGATTTTTATTTTATTTGTTATCGCTAATTCTTTTTGGCCAATGAGCTGACAGGGAAAACTTGAAAATTTATATTTTGAACTTTACAGCTGTTCAACTGACATTGAGTCAACTGGCTGCTGATTGAGCAAAAGATCTTTTGGTTGATCAAAACAAACATTTTCATTTTGACTCAATTCAGTCAACAGCAGCATCAACAATGAAAATTCCCATGAACATCAAACCACAGCACCAGTACCTCTACGATGCAGCAATCAAGAAATGGTCTATTCAGCCACGCACTTACCCAGCAAACTCACTGCAAGACGTCTGCAGCATCTGTCTGGAAGTGACCGCCACCAAACTGATTGACCGTCAACTGGAGCACTCTCGTTATGGAATGCTAGAAAACTGTTCTCATGTGTTCTGCGGTGAGTGCCTTGAAACGTGGATGAAAGAAGGTCCGGGCCCGAGCTATGAATGCCTAATACGATGTCCCTACTGTCAAACGCTTTCTGAAAAGTACTTACTTCACTCGAGCTACGTGACAGATAAAGCGGTTAGAGAAAGCCTATTTTCATCTCCTCAATATCACTAAAAATGGAAATTACTGTCTTTTGTTGTCGTTTTGTACATTGATTGATCTTTCTTCAAGTGGTGATGCATTTTTTTGCCGTCAAAAGTTGTATGAAATAAAATGATGACGTTTAGTTTATCCTCCCCAAAGCTGCCTCAACTTCTCTCTGACTGCCTTCTTCAGCAGAACCGCCCACCTCCAGACACTTCGATCCCTCACCTTGCAGTCATCATTTCGGTAGACATGTGTAGAGGCAGACTGATTTCGGCGGTAGTGCATCAGCACTGCGGTTTCCTCATCCAGTGGAACGCCCTGACAGTAGCTGTACTTCTTTGCCTTGCCCCTCCTTTCCGGCGGAATGATGCACCGCAGTGGGCGGTGGTTGTGCACTGCCGTCACTAGGCTTGTCTTGAGAAAGGACTTGATGTTCTGCGAGGTGGAGTACAGCTGACTGCGAGAGGTGTGCCTCATGCTGTAGAGGTACGGGGGAATGGGCTGATGGTTAGGGTACTGGTTTTCGGTGAACACCTCACAGACGTGGGCGTGCCGGGCGACGTAGAAGGCGGTGGTGCGGGCTTGGAAGGAGGGCATGTTGGACTGAAATTGGAAAACGTTGTTATTAAGTGACTACAGTAAAAAATCATTTAGAATCTTTACCTCGACATTTCTGAGCATTTCCTGCCAGTTGTTGGCCCTACTCTGTGGCACTACCACCTCATCAATGTCCTTTACGATCAGGTACTCGTGTTGGTACATGTTTCGGTAGAAGCAGTCATTCAGTTCAAACAGCTCCTGAGGCCAAAAGAGCTGTCCTCGTTTAAATGCATAGAGGTTGTACAGTGAGGGAACGTTTGGCTGGCTGCCGGGAAGAGTCAGAGGACGCCACTCGACAAGGCCCTAAAAATTAATTAGAACTGGGTTAGAAATTAAAAACTTACTAAATTGATACAAACCTCAGCAGAGTAGTGCTCGAGAATTTTCTGAATGTTATCTGGAACTCCATAAACGTAAAAGTAAACCTTTTCAGCGCCAAAAAGTCTCACCATTTCCAGCCATTCAACCAATCGGACACTCACATCATACGTTTTCAATTTCAGCGATTGAATGCAAATTCCAATTGAGTTTTTAGAACTGTTCAACTTTTGATTGTAAATGACCCGTAGCACATTACTTGGCTCCTGTTCAACGTAGTCACAGTGGCCGTAGGCTTGCAGGGAAACAGCTTTTGGTATGTCACCGTGGTGAAGGAGGGAACTGGGCAGGTGATCAGGGCGGTGTGGTAGGCACCCGGAGCATCAGACATGAGGACAAAGTACTCAGCTGATTTAACCAAAAACGGCGATTTGTGATCGGAAAACCAGAGCAGACACCTAAGAATAAGTTGCTAAAATTTTAAATAAACTTTTTGTTAACATTCTACTTACCACCATTTAATCTTCTCCCTGTAGGCATCAACCGATGCGACAATCTTGACAGCCGGCGACTCGGTCACCCTCTTGTCGTAGTACGCATTCAACAGCCAGATGTTTACTTTGTGGTACTGTTGGTTTTTTGCGTTCAACATTTGCCAGTAGAGGTTGTTTTGGCGGAGACTGAGCGGATCAGGCAGCTGCACTTTGTGACAGTAGCCAAGTTTTGGAGAATACTGAAGGGGTGAAGAGGGAACAGACTGCCAGTGATGGTAGTACGATAGAGGTAGATTGGATTCATGCTCGGCCAAACGATCAACTTCACTTTGGTTTAGTTCTTGTGGTTTTACGGGCAGATTGGCAAGAATTTGAGATAAAGGTTTTTGTGGTTTGGAAGGAAGCTTTATAAAAGTGATCGTGTCTTCCAGTTTACTTAAATACTTTTTGAATGGATGTACTACTTTAAACTTAAACCTATTTTCTAATTGGAAAAACTCGACATTTTCCAAAGGTTGAGCTTGAAACTTTTGCTTTTGTAAAGGGCGGTGAAACTCATGAATTCGGAGGTAGTGAAGGTAAAAGTTGATAAAGATGAGAAGCAAAATTGGAATCGTTTTTAAAACAGTAATTGCACTGGACGCCTGAACTCGGTCTACAGTGAGGCGGTGGTAAGGAATGTGAGATCTACTGAAAGACATTTTAAAGCTCTTCTAAATGATTAGCAAACACCAAATGACAAAGAGACAAATGAGGTGAAATGAGGTTGTCTGGTGGCCTCTCAGATGTAGCTCTGCATTTAGGTGAAGTACCTGATTAGTAATAAAGTGCTGTTTACTGTTTGGAGTGCACTTGAGAGTGATAATGGTTTGCGTGTGAGGGTTTGCCTAAGGGAAATGACTTTGATAGATTGCCTGAATTTAATTTCAAAGTTTTTCTGTATTATTTTATTTTTGAGCTTTTACCTAATACATTTTGGTAAACATCTCAGTTTCAAGTTTTTTGCAATCTATTTTTATAACCAAGTTAACAACAATTTAGTTGAAAGTAGTTTTGCCGGTTAGAAGTTTAAATTAAAAAGAAGTTTTTTGTAAAATCATGAATTCAACTTATCAAGCTTAGCAAAAATGATAAAAGCCCCCTCGTTTCCTGGCACATTGCCTGAATTTGTCCAGTGACGACTGTGCACGCTATTATTATTGCTGCATCCGGTGGCAAAAAGTTAAAAACGCTGAATGTTGGGTATATTTAATATTATGTCATCTAAAAACAAACAGCCGATGAGACTTTGTTTTGTAATAAGCCACATAGTAATTAAAAATGCTTCTAAAATGCATTCTTTTACTTTTATTACAAACTATTCAAAGCTCAATTGCCGTAAAGAAGAACATCTTGTCGCCGCCGCCTGTTCTGGGCTGCAGTCAACAGATTGTGCAAATACCATTGGCAAATCATTCCACAGATCAATTAGCTACTGAGAGAATAATTCCACTTTTTCCCAACATAGCCATCAATGAAACTGAGCCACATTTGGCTGACTTTTTTCTAAACTCATCGTTTACTCATCTCAACGACCATGTGCGCCGAAAGCGGAAAACCTCCGTCGAGCGGCACATTGAGCTGCTGGTCGTCCTGGACGCCTCTATGTTTGACTATCACAAGGACGGCCTGGAGCGGTACGTCATGTCGCAGATCGCCATGGTGTCGCACATCTTCCGCCACTACACTGTCGGCCACTCGATTAACATCAAACTGGTGGGCGTGACGACCATCACCAACGAGGAGGACATCGTCTACGACACGCCGCACCTTCTCCTGCGGTCATTCTGTCGGTGGCAGGCGCTGCAGAATCACCCCTCAGATAAGAGCCTCGACCACCACGACACGGCGATGTTCCTCACTAGGCGGAAACTCTGCGGCAAGCTGAAACCGTGTTCAATGGTCGGCCTGGCCAATGTGGGGCAGATTTGCAATCCGGAGAACTCCTGTTTTATAGTAGAGGACACCGGCCTCTCTGCCAGCTTTACCATCGCTCACGAGCTGGGGCACGTGCTGGGCGTTCCCCATGACGACCAGGAGCACTGTAATCGGTACTTTGAGCAGAAGAAGAAGCGGAAACCGAAGTTTGAGAAGTCCAAGCTGGCGAATATTATGGCCTCAGTGCAGACGAGCATCAACAAGGTCTGGGCGTGGAGCGCCTGTTCGCGGCACTTTATCACCAAGCACTTAAAGTATGTTCAGACTTTGAAAAAGTTGCTGTCCGCAATGGTTATCACCTGTTTTTGTGTTATCTAGTGAAGCTGGAAAGTGCCTGCTGGAGGACCAGGCCCATCCTGACCAGGCCGACCCCAGTCACCGCTTTGCCGGTCGCTTCTACAGCGTCGACAAGCAGTGCTCGCTGCGCTTTGAGAAGAGCTCCGTCGCCTGCGCAAAAATTGACGTCTGCTCGCGGTTGTGGTGCAGCCACTCGAAGGGTTGCCTCTCTGACAACAGTCCCTGGGCGGATGGAACGAGGTGTGGAGGTGGGGGTGGCAAATGGTGCTACCAGGGACAGTGTGTCAGCATTGCCGACTCCATGAAGGTGGTCGATGGACGGTGGGGAAGTTGGGGACCGTGGGGACCGTGCTCGACAGACTGCGGCACCGGGTGGCAGGAGTCAAAGAGAAAGTGCAATGATCCAAAGTAAGTTTCCAATCAAATAGAACAAAAACACAAATAACCTTCTTTTCTTTTTCAAAAGACCGAAAAACGGCGGTCGCTACTGTCTAGGTGAGCGCATTCGTCGACGGACTTGCAATGAGCGTCCTTGTGGTGGTGAGAAGAAGCCAAGCAAATCAAAGAAGGTGATCAGTTTAAGCGAGAAAAAGTGGGACCGTAAATCAAGTGGCAAAAATGATGAAAAACGAAGGAGGTTTAAGGAGGCCGTTGAATCGTGGTTTAAATTTTAATTAAAAGCATTGTTTTAACCAATAAACTACTTTTTTCATTGTAAATTACTGTTAGGCTATCAAAGTAATTTTTTTAGTTGTATGTTAAGTACTTACCACGTATTTTTAATTAAACAGCAGTGTCAGCAGATTACTTAGTAACTAGTAAAAAAGATGTTGTTAAAATCAACTAATCGTATTTATTTTTATATCAGGATTTACGACAACCTAGTTGTGGGAAAAGGCTTTAGATTTCACAATAAGTATGCGGCACTTTTTTATACTGAAAACTTATACTTCATAGTAAAAAATTGCAAAACAGTTTCTAAACAAATTTTTTAAAATCACACTTACTTACGCAGTAATTTTAAAATTTAACCATATCATTTCCATAGAAATGCTGCTGCCGTTATCAGGTGGTTTGTATATAAGATGGTAGTTAGTAATGTACAAAAATTATAGTGAATCAACACCGCTTCCCACACCCATCTTTCTTTCCACTGCTTCTATAGCTATGAGTCACCCAGTAGTTGTAAGCCACGCCAGTAAGATAAACACAACCGTTGTAGTCTTGGCAGTTGATATTTTCGATTACGCCAAGCCGTTGCCTTCTTTTTTGATACTGTGAGAAAGAGAAATGAGTGAGTGAGTGAGTTGAGAATGCTGCTGATGCAAGCTGGTTAGGTTAGCTCTCCTTTGAAGGATAATAGCAAAAAACCTAAACCCAGCTTTGTTTACTCAAACTCAGGTAAACAATCTCATTTGCACACACACATTTGCCTTGCCTTGCTCTGCCTTTTCTTTGCCGCCATCGACCTTTTCTCCCAGCAAACAGCATTCTCTCAGGCAGTCATGTGAACACATTGCCGTCTTCTTCGTTTCGTTTCTCAGAGAACGTTATTCATTACAACTTTACTTCTGAGAATGGCGCAACAGCTCACTATAACTTTGACCCAAATTCTTGCCATCTTATCGGCGTTTTTCTTCAAACTTTCCTATCAAAAAACGTACTGCAGTGGATTGACTGATTTCGGCGACACCACGCCGCGAAATGTCGTCATTGCCGAGGGGCAAACACTGTTGCTCACTTGCAGCCTCAATCCTGACCTAAAGGGGAGGATCAACTCTTCAATGATCAGCTTCACTAAAACCTACGAGCCGGTGGATATGAAGTACGTGAAGATACTTGACGACACCAGGGCTCAGCTGTACGTGCCTGGGGCGACAGTTAGAGATG
Organism: Tyrophagus putrescentiae; assembly: GCA_024499935.1. NCBI lineage: Eukaryota > Metazoa > Arthropoda > Arachnida > Sarcoptiformes > Acaridae > Tyrophagus > Tyrophagus putrescentiae. Next base: position 10,180,089 of record JAMZRA010000002.1, on the reverse strand, counting down.
CAGGGGACTATCGGTGCTTGGTCAATCAGAGCTTTGTGTGCATCAGCGACGTCAAGGTGGAGTGTAAGTGTGATGGTCAATGTGATTAGGATTGAGTAAAATGACCTTTTGTTTTGCCAGATCTTCCATCCTCCTTTCCGGTCCAGGACTTTTCCTGCCTCTCTTTACGAGATCACCTCACCTGCTCCTTCAGTCGGAACCCCTCACTTACCTACAAATTAATTGGAACCACTGACGCCGGGGAGCGCTTCTACTGTCGCTACGATTCAGCGGAAGAGGAGGAGAGGACCAGTTGCGACTGGTCGACTGCTTCGGAGAAACAAAAGTTGCCAAAATTTAAACGTTACGTCAACTTTACGCTAACACTGAGCAACCGCCATGGAACGCACATTCAGCGGTACTACTTCAATCGGACAGATCTAGTCGAGCGGAAGTTTCATCAGCGGCTCATTGAAAGTGCCAGGTCACAAAAAGTGGCTGAAAATGTTACCACTCGCTACCTCTCCCCGCCCACGACACAGTTGAAAGAGAAGAACTCGGCGCCGCCAAATCAGTTCAACTCGATTCTCGTTTTTGGCATAACACTGATAGCATCTTTTATCTTCTGTATCATTGTCATTTTTATCTTTTTCGTGATGTATGTCAAGTATAGCCAAATCAAAGATGACGTTAAAAATTTTACGTTAAAGCCCGTGGTTCTTGAAGACAACAGTGATAGAAGAGCAGACTTTTCGGAGAGTATGCTTCTACCTAATAGAAACATCGATGGATCAGTGGAGAATGAATACGAGGAAATATACGACTATTCTGCTCTAGGAGCACATCAACCCTTTTCACAAAGCTTACCTGAAACACATTCAGAGCCTCCAAATAGATCAGAAATATTACCACCAAGAGGTCTACATTCAGCTTCACCATCATCGTCATCATCATCATCATCTTCATCATCTGGAGTAACTGCAGCATCATCATCACCTTATGTAACACATGAACAGGCTTTTAGTCAAAGTGTACCCCCTCTAAATTCAACAGGCCCAGTGCAGAGAAACAACTCAAGTTCACCTTATGTAGGGTGGGCAAATAGGCTTTACATTCCACCTGACAGTGAGGAATCAGAAAGCTCCTTCAGCAACATTGAGCTTCCCGTTATGACTATGACCACTCAGTTTTCAAATAGAGCCTACCGCCCCAATTGTAATTCTCCTTAAAGACAAACAAACAAATAATTGCAACGTATCTTTGATGTTCTCAAAAAAAGTTTATTAAATTCTGGGATTTAACATTTAAACATGTTGTTTTACACTTGTTCCCATTGGGAAGAAACTGAACCTTTCAAAAGGTGAGCAATACAAAAAAAACATTTTTCATACCACTTACTTTTTAAAAACGCGTAACGTCAACGTATTCATCAAATTCTAAAGAGAAAAAATTTTATACTTGTTTGTCTAAATTCTGTGACGATTTAGAGGTTGAGGCCAAAGTGGCGGCAGCAGATGAAGAAGACAAGGTAGTGAAGGAGGATGAGGAAGAAATGAGATCAACAGTAGGGACCGGGTTGCTTTTCGTCTGAGACAGCTTCTGCTTGGGTCGAAATGAAGAAGAAGAAGAAGAAGGAGAAACTCCATAAGAGGAGGAAGGAGAAAACGGAGGCGTTCGACAGGTTGTGCTAGTTGAGGGAGAGAGGTGAGGAGAGTGAGGGTGAGAATGGTGGTGATGATGAGGGTGGGAGTGGTGAGGGTGAGAGCTCGGTGAGGAGGAAGGGGAGGAGGAGGCGGGAAGATTAACGAGAGAAAAGGAGGGAACTTGAATGATGTTCGAAAAGGGATTCAGCGTCAGCTGACGCTCCAGCTTGGGGTGAAAACCACTTTTAGCCACCAGGGGCGCTGATGCCTGCAAAATCGCTGCACCGAGGCGTCAAAGGCGGCATTCGAGGCGAGAAGTGGACTGAAGGAGATCGACTGCGTCGCGCAGAGCTTCGATTTGGGCGTGCCGCCGCTGGATGTTGCTGGTGACCTGCTTCCTGCTTGGAGGCTCAGGTTCACCGGAAGGCTATTCTGCGGCTGCAGCGCTGCCTTTTTGCTCTTCACCAGGGGAAGCGAGTTTTGGCCGGAGAGCTTCTGCTTGTCGCGCAGGTGGTCGGCAATGGTCGTCTGCATGCGGCCCGGGTGAAAGTACTTGCACTTTTTGCCGTAGGTGCACTTTAGACTGTACGGGCAGGGCTGGCTGCTGCTGATAGACGGCTGATGTTGAAGAGGTTCGGGAAAGCGCAGAAACTGCTCCAGCTTGGGTCCATTTCGGCCGAGCGGGTCGTCCGGCGGCATGAAGCTGTCACCGACGAAGATGTACATCAGCTGTCGCTCGTCGACCACTTCCGGTACTCGGGGTTCTCCGCCACCAGGTCGCGAAAGTGGTCATTCGAGACGACGATGCCCTGGTTGGCCGTGGCCAGGTTGAGAATGTAGCGGTCGTCGTGACAAGAGATCAGCCGGCCGGCGACATTCTTTGACGGAGTAAAGGTGAGCACGCGCTCTGCCTCCAGTTGAAAAAGAACTTCACGGTCTGATTTGAGCGAGGGAAAAAAATGTTTGAAATTAGAATTATGAGTTTTCAGCAATCATAGAAGAAGACAAACCAATTGTGGGCACATCACATCGGTGGCCAGGCTGCTTGCGCCACATTGGCACGAACGCAGTTATCTCCGTGTGACCTCGAGCCCGAAACCAGTCGATGGCTATTTGAATGCCTCGACTTGAAAACTCCTTGTTTCCGTGGCTAAAAAAGAACAAAAAGAGTTATTACAAATTTTCAACCAATTCAAATAAAACAAACCTTATTGCAACGTTACTGCCATCAATTACGATTGGTCGCAGTTGTGGCAACACTGGTGGGTCTGGTGGCACTGATTTGGCCATACTGCTTGAAATGTTATTGTCAAGTTGTTGTCTGATGACAAGCTCGTTCGGCTGACAATAGTCCCCCAGTGGGTGTACCCCATCAGCAGCACCCATCTCCCTGCTGTCCTTAGCCGTCTCACTATTGCCAATGCAGATCAGCTCGTTAAGAAAGTCATTCTTTGAGACGTGATAGCCAACATTGGCCAGCGCAATTGCCACCATGTCCTCGGTGTAGCCCAACTTTTTGGCAAACTTAAGCTTCTCCTCGTACAAGCGAGCCTTCTCTGGATCATAAATCTCCTCATGATTAATGATGGGTTTTGCTGCTGCTGGTGCTACTACTGGCGCTGCAGTAAGCCTTGGCGACTGCGCCGATGATGGCTTTTCAGCGTCCGTTGATAGGGAGATTTTATCAAAGTCATCTGCAACAGATGTTGCTGTTGCTGCTGTGGCAGATGACTCAAGAAGCTTAAGTTCGGTAAAGTTTGGAATGTTCCACTCAGGATACTCCTGTATGAGAGTGTCTGAGAGGGTCCGATTGACGTCCTCATGCGCCGCCGCCGCTGTCTGGTTTTGAGAGGTGCCGAGAAGAATCGCCGAGATGGACTCTGATTGCACGATGCAGGAAAGCTGCGGATTTTCATTTTGCGGCGACTCCGCAGAGGAGTCGACAATGTCGCTGACAATCTTGGTCAGCAGATCAGCGTCCGGATCGTCCGAGTCGTAGGAGGAATCCGGATTCGAGGGCTGTCTGTTCAACAGGAGGGCTGTTGTGGCTGTTATTGCTTCTGCTGCTGCTGCTGCAGTCTGACTACTGAAGAGATTGAGATCGGTGGGCGCAGACCACACTGGCGGTGGCTCGGCGTGACTTGACCAGATGGAAAGGGAAGGCTGTTGAATTGCGGACAGAGGAGGAGGTGAAGGTGGTGCTTCGAAGTCATCAGACATCAGCTTGCCGGTGTCGTCCGAATGGTTGTTGTTGTTGTTGTTGTTGCTATCACATGACAGGAAAGAAGTGGCATTGCCTTTGGCGGTGATATGAACTGGTGATGGTGATGGCGGTGGCGGTGTTTCCACTTTTTCCATTTGGAGTTGGCCTTTTGAAGAGTTGAGATGGCTTCTGCAGTTGCTGTCGCTCGCTTCGGACATCTTTGGCACTAGGTGTCAATCACTAGGCGTTGTGGCGCAGTGCACTCACTCACTCAGCAGTGCACCACCACCGCCGACTTGAGGAGGAGGAGGAGGAGGTAATAAAATCGACCCGAATCTTGACATTTAGTAAGAAGAAGGGAATCAAATTAATGAAACGCATTAGGCGATTGATGGAGGAAGGAATGGAAGAAGGAAAGAATAAGAATAACAAAAGCAACAACAACAACGGCGACGACGGTGACGGTGACGGCGAAAACACCAGCGTCAGTGCACAGGCAAAGGAAAGAGAGAGAAAGTGGCGAGTCAATGTGCATGCAATGGTAATGGTACTCTCTTTCCTCAGACATCATAAAAGAGTGTGCCTCTGCTGGTGGTGGTAGTGCTGGTGGACACCACTTGGCATGCGCTTCAATACACACACACACACACACACACTCTCTCTCTCTCTCTTCCTTTCCTTTCCTTTCATTTCCTTGCCTCTCCGAGACCGTCTGCCGCAGAATGCAGTGCTGAATTCCACTTCATCGCAAACCGGTCGATGCAGAGAGCCAAAGAGAGAGAGGACAGGGGCACAGTGTGCGAGTGAGGGGCACTTCACTTCACTCGGCGGCAGAATAAGTAGGCCAACTGTCTGTCAATTGAAATTACGTTTAGCAGCGCCAAACAGCACCAAACAGCAGCAGCAGCAGAAAAGTGCACTGGTACTTCATGAAGCACTGACAGTTTGGGAAATTAGCAATACTTTTGCGTTGTTTTACTTTTCGTAAAATTGAATTTTCATCATGCAGTACAGTGTAGAAGAGGTAGAGAGTTCAGCAGTAGGTTGACAAAAGCAAAAACCACCGGGTACTCTGCCTCGCTATTTTTTGGTAGGTAGTAGAGGTTTAGATTTACTAAATTAATGGTTCAATTAAAACAAAAAAACTAATTTGTCAATGGCATTGGTAATGGCCTCTGACAGTCAGATATTTAAAACTTTGGTTGTAAAATTGAAATTGGCGCCTTTTGTTGCGTACTTTGTGACGGGTTCATCTGATAAAGATGATTTGCACAACCCATCAACTTACACTTGTTTCCTGATTGAACTTCAAGTCTAAAACCCAAAACTCTAATACCTAAACGAAGTCCCCTAAAATGGCCACCAACAGTAGTCAATCAACGTCCAAAATCCAGCAGGTCACCCTTTGCCACACCTGGACTATTGACAACTTCATGCTGTACCATCAGTTCAACTCAACCAGTGACAAGTTTGAAAACAACTTTATCAACACATTTTGCCGATCGACCGACTTTAGCAATGATCACCTTGGATTCTATCTCAAGATGTACCCCATCATCAAGCGAAACTACGATAAAAAGTACATGTCGCTCTTTATCTACAATGCGGCCTGTCTCGTCAAAGAAGTAGTAGCCCGGTTCAGCCTGTCGCTAGTCAATCAAGCCAAGGAGAAATGCTTTGCTAAAGGTAATTTTACGTTGCTTTGTATAACATATTCTTTAAACAGATTCTAAACTGATGCAGAGGCTGACTGGATCATTGACGTACACTCTAATGTGGCCAGTGACCATCACGGCTTTAATGAGTTTATATCATACGACGAGCTTCTTGATCCGCTAAATGGCCTTCTTCCCAATGGAAATCTTACAGTCTATTGCAAGGTAACATTTAACACTTTGTTTTCATAATTGTAACAAAGTGATTATTATCTAACTTTCTAGATCACTTATCTCATAGACACAGTTGTTGTTTTCAAACCGTTTGAAGTTTTCTTAAAAGTTTCTTCGACAGCCACTGGCCACGAAATGAGCAATGACTTTGAAGAGCAGCTCATCATCAATAGTGATCCAGATGTCACTTTGATCGTTGACAAGGCTAAAATTAAAGTTCATAAAAACTTTCTCAGCTCAAAATCTGCAACCTTTGCTGAAATGCTAAATACCAAAAAGATCAACGGCTGCATAGAAGTAAAAAATATTGCTCCCACAACAATGTTGCACCTAATCAAGTACCTGTACACTGGAAAGATTGAGCTTGAAGTTGATACGATCGAGATGCTTAAGGCTGCTCATCAGGTATGTCATTATACTGTATCCATCGCTCTTTATTCTAACATTCTGGCTCATTCACAAAGTTTAACCTGCCTTGTCTAAAATCCGCCTGTGAAGATTTTATCATCCGCAATCAGTTGTCGTTCGAGCAAATGTCTGAACTTGCCAAGCTGAACGATGCACCAAAGCTAGAAGCTAAGGCTATGCAAGAACTAGTAGAGTATTTTAGAAAAAAAGAACAGAAGAGGAAGGCCGCCAAACTGGACCATTGATAATGATTTCCGCTTAAAAGTTTATTGTACCTGTAGATAACAAATGACGTACGTTTCTTAGTACGTATGTTGGCATGCAATTTCTCTTTCTTTCTTTTACTTAACGGCAATAAAAGATGACCGCAATGAGAAAGAAGCCCACAATCCACAGACCGGTTGAGGCGAAGCCCAGCTGCACATCTCTGTTGGCCAGCGTCCACCCCCTTGAGAGAATCACCCTGAAGGCCTCCACCGAGAGCGTCTGCGGAAGAAAAGTCGTCGCCGTGTACAGCCGCCTGTTGATCAGATTGAGCGGCCACATTAGCCCGTTCAGCCAGAAGGAGGGCATAAAGGAGCCCATCACCACGATGGCCGCCGTCACCTCGTCGGGGAAGAGCGAGGCGACGGCGAAGCCGTACATCGTCCCGCAGAAGCCCTGGAGAAGCATCAGTCCGAGGAGGAGGTGAAGCGATCCACGCGAGGGCACCTCAAAGTAGAAGAAGGTCGTCGCGAAGAGGATGGCCACCTGGATGAGAAGGAGGAGGGCTTGTGTAACAATTTGAGCAGACAGCGATTCAAAGGGGCGAACGCCGCTCACTAGCGACCGCTTTAGAAGGCCATTCTTCTGCTCGAGAATGGAGGACAGCGCCGAGATGACGGCGGTGGAGAAGAAGGCGAGAAAGAGGATGATGATGGGAATGAAGTACTCCGCCATGGACATGCTGTCGCGGTCCATGCTCCCGTAGACGACCTCGGCGACGGTGACCGGCGGAGAGAAGGTGCGGCCATTGTCGCCCACCGTGGGCAGGTACCGGTTCATGGTGGTCTGGAAGGCCTGGAAGACCTGGAAGAGGACGAAGGAGCCGACCACCGGGTCGGAGAGGTCAATGTGGAGGCGGATGGAAGAGGCGGACAGGGTGCGATTGCTGATGGTCAGTAGCTGTGTGAATGTAAACAAAGATAGGTTTAAGATATGATTTGACTTTTTACTATACTACCGTACATCCTTTCGTCGACGATTAATCGCCCAGGAGTAGTTGCCATCAAGGTGCACCGCTGCCCATGACTTTCCATTGCTCACCTCCCTAATTGCCGCCTCCACCGACTTTTCAGGACGCAGAATCAGCGAATCCAAGTTAAGGTTTTCCACAAACATGTCCGTCAACTTGGCCGGCGACTCCTGGTTGACGATGGAGATGGGAATGTTTTGCGGAGATTTGGTGGCCACCAGCATGAACAGAATGAACTGTATGCTCGGCAGGAGGAAGCTGAACAGGGTGACAGACTGATTCCGCTGCATGGTGAGGACGTTCTTTGAGAGGAGGGCTTTGAAGCGGTCCATATCAAAGAGTGAAAAGCCTTGACTTATTGAGTTGTGAGTTGGCACAATGACGTCAGTTGGATGATACTTCTGTTTACTGCCTTTTCTAAGCTCAAAACTATGCACTTTTTCAAGTGACTTTGGTGGTGGTGGTGGTTCATCACCACTTTTCTGCCTTTGAATGCCTTGATCTTGCGTTTGAGCCAGTTTCAGGAAGACGTCCTCCAGAGTTGGCGAGCAGTACTGCTGAAGCAGTGAACCGGGATTCGACTGTACGAGCAGCTGGCCGTTTCTCATGAAACCAACCGTTTCCGCCGCTCGTGCCTCTTCAATGTAGTGGGTGGTCATGATGACGGTCACGCCCTTTAGGGCACACAGCTCTTCCAGGTGATTCCAAATGGTTACTCGAAGGAGGGGGTCGACGCCGACAGTGGGCTTAATTTAAAGAAGAATTATATGAAAATAATAAAGGTAAAAGTAAAAGTATTTACCTCGTCAAGAATCAACAGCGGAGGATGATGAATGAGAGCACAGGCTAGTGAAACTCGGCGCTGTTGGCCACCTGTTTTAGATTAACACATTGCTAAAATTGGTTTTTTATTTGAAAAATTTTTTACCTGACAACTGCTTAACTAGGTTTTCGTTTTCAGGCAACTTGAGAAACTTGATCATGTCTCTGATTTGCCACCCAACATTTTCTTTTGGCATTTTGCATATTTGAGAGAAGTACTTTAACGTTTCGAATACTGTGAGTTCAGGAAAAAGTGCCAGCTCTTGAGGCATGTACCCTACTAGATTGGATTTCTGCAGCCCAAAAGGACGGCCAAAAATGGTCACTTGCCCCACCTTTACCGGCAGTTGGCCGAGAATGCATTGAAGAAGAGTTGTTTTGCCTAAAAATAAATGCAATTAGAGTTGTAAAAAGTTATGCACAAAAATGATTACCACAACCACTTGCTCCCAAAAGAGCGTAAATTTTTCCTTTTGGAACAGATAAGGAGATTCCCTTTAAAATGGGCTCATTCTTCTTTTTGAACGGGTTTAACATCCATTCTAAGTAACTTGTGCTGTAGGTAAACTCGACGCCATCGACTTTAACTGCTGCAGGAATTGATGGCATTTCAATACTTTTGTTGTTACTGGAGTACTTGCATGTCTGGGCTGGGATACCCACTAAATGCAATCAAATTAAGAAAAAATACTAAAAGAAGAAGATGTTGGAAATTAATAAATGGTAGTGTTCTGTTGCCATTCAACAGGAAAGGGGATTTCGCGTTCGTCGCGAGCTAAAATGTGTGATATTTACCTAGTAAAATTACCTTTTCCTAGTACTCTGCTGACTTTTCCTTGATCTTAACGCAAGGTAAGAAAGTGCATCTTATTGTGAAAAAAGCCAAAAATTGAATTATTTTTTCAACAAAGGGAATCTTTGTTTTTTATTGCAGATTTTGGTCGCCAACGATACGGAAGTGTTGATTGAATGAACAAAAAACGGCATGTTATCTGGTTGTAGTGACTCATGATAAGTTTAATTCAATCACTCATTGTTGTTGCAATTTTGATTTGCAATTGAGTTTGAGTCAGAAAGGAGTCTTTTCAATGGACAATTGGCTGCTTATCATGTTTGTGCCGGAGCAGAGTTGTTTGTATGTAGCCGTTTTTAGGTGGCAGAAAACACATGTATGGGAGTTTTAGTTTAACCCACTTTATAAATAGCCTGGTTTACTTTTGTTGTTTAGTCATTTGCTTGATTTTATCAATTAAAAAACTCGTCAATCAAAATGTCTAGCGCAACAAAAATTTTTGCAAGAAAGTTTAAAATTAAAAAGTTCCCATCCAAATTCAAGACCACCACGCGACAAGAAGAGGTCATTGAGTTTGATAACTTTTTCAAGTTCAGGTTTGACTGGGACCCCAAATATCACTTTGAGTTGTTCACGCTGAAACACCCTGAAAATGGCGACAAATATCTTGTCGTCTATTTCTACATCGTTTGCCCGCCCTTGTTGGTGAAAAATCACAAAACATTTCAGTTGAAACTGTCAACAGTTGATAAGCACTATGAAAAATGCTTTAGCAAAGGTAAGTTCAGACCTTATAAAAAGACATTTTATTCCAACCATTTTTTTAAAGAATGGACAGTGAAATTTGACAACAACGAGTGCAAAGGCTGGTACACCTACCTGTCGTTTGATGATGTAGTGAATAAGGATAACAAAATTCTCGTCGACGACAAATTGACTCTATGCTGTGAGGTATGTTAATTGTAAAAAATTCAAAACGCACACCTATTTTATTTTATACAACATTTTACCTTCAGGTAAAAGCAATCAGCGAAGAAACGTAGCAGATAATATTCGCTACTTTGCCGACCGTACAGCGTGATAAATACAAAATAGAAAAAATAGCTGCTTTCTCTGTGATCTCTCTTTCATTGTAATGTAAACAAAAGAAGTTTGTTTAGATACACCTCAAAATGTGTTTGCTCTAGTCCTTTTAAAATCTAATCAGCCCTTGTTGGATTTTCCTCCAACTCTCTTCATTCAGTAATCTGTACTGACTAGTGCTCTTGTCAAAGTAAAACAGAACATCATCTTCGCCGATTGCGCTCAGGTTGAAGCCTTCCTCCCGTAGTCGCCACTTGATCAGCTTGTGAGTTGACGTTGTTTCAATTTGCGTCGTAAAGCGGACAAACTTGGGAATGGCGTACTCGGGCACTCTCGCCTTCATGTAGAGGTGAAACTCGTCCAGGTCAACAGGCGGTCGTGGTGATGATGGTGACATTGAAGCATCATTGGCCATCTTGATGGCAATCATTCCTGCACGACCGTCAGTGTACGGAATGGAGACGCCGTACACTGTACAGACTTGGTGCTCCAAAAACTGCGCCGCAATTGACTCTACTTCAGTGGTGGAGACGTTTTCACCTAAAGATTTAAAAGATGTTTAAAAAATTAAACAAACAGAAACCAAAACACTTACCTTTCCACCTAAAAGTGTCGCCCGTTCGATCTTTAAAGTAGAGATTACCATAGAGGTCCATCTCCATCAAATCGCCGCTGATGAAGGCGTAGTCTCCCTTGCGCAGAATGTTCTTCAAAATCTTTTTCGACGTTTCTTTCTCTGAGGTGTAGCCGAGGAACTTGGTGTACGGAAGGTGGTCCTTGATGGTGCCCACGATGAGGCCAACATCACCGGGGTAGGCGAGTTTGCAGAGGCCGTTGCTTCCGCGAATCGGCTCCAGTGTGTTTGGGTCCACCTTGATCAGGTAAATGGGAAAAAGGATACGACAAAAGGGGCCAAAGTAGTAGGGAATGAAGCCGCAGGAGCCTTCTTTGCCCATGATGTTGACTAGAATGGATCAAAAGGGTTAAATTGCAACTTTTTTTCTAGTAAAACTCTTAATACTCACAAAGGTTAATGTTTCCCTCTGAAGAGCCATAAAACTCCGAAACCTTCTGAATCTTAAACCGACTAGTAAACTCCGCCCAAAGGTTACTGTTCAGACCGAGGCCGTGCATCATGCGCAGGTTGTGCGCCGTCTCATTGGGCCTTTTTGGCTGCGCCAGCAGGTACCGGCAAATTTCGCCAATGTACAGTGCAACCTTTCAATTAACCGCAAAAAAAGTTATGTTTTCAACGATATTTGTCTCTCTACTTACAGTACACTGATTCTCCCTGCAGTCGTCCCAGAACTTGGTGGCGGAAAACTTATCCGTCAGGGTGACTGTACTGCCGCCCAGCAGACACCTCCCCAGGCCGATCACCCCGGGGAAGCTGTGGTAGAGCGGCAGTGAGATGTAGATGTTGTCCGACATGTTGATGCTGAAGGCGTGCGACTGAGAGAGGAAGCCCACGATGTAGCGTACGTTGTTTGTGGGCGTCGCCTTCACGGTGCCACCGGTGGTGCCCGAGGTGAAGATGTAGGTGATCTAGAAACGAAATAGATTTTGTGAAGGTATTAATTAGAAAAAATCAGACTTACATTATCAGAAAGTTCATAGGTGTACTCCCTCTCGACGGGACTGTCAGAGTAGAAACCCAGAATGGAGGCAAAGTTGTCCACGGCTACCCGGGCCACCAGATCGGCCCTCTCAATTCCACCGTACTGCCAGTAGTTGGTGGCATCGTAATGGCTGTTTTTGTCGTTGTTGTTCACTTCTCCTTTCCGGCTGACCATGAAAAACTTCATCTCCTCAGGCAGCTGCTCGACAATCTCCTGCACTGCATCGAGGTACTTCTGGTCGAAGATCAGCACCTTACACTTGGTCGCGTCGATGGCGTTCAGCAGCGAGTCCCGCCGGTGGTTGGTGTTAAAGAGCACCGAGGCGGCTCGGACGCGTGCAATGCCCAGCATGAAGGCCACCATTTCCGGAGTGTTGCCAAGCATCAAGCCGATTTGGTGTTGCTGTAAGGTGGTGGTGGCTCCACTTCCATCATCGATTTGCGGCAGTTTGTCGTCGTCGAGTCCTAGATTCAACGACTGCTCCACCCAGTTGGCAATTTGGTTGGACCTCTTCTGGAGATCAATAAATCGAGTTCGATGACCGTGGTAGATGATGGCCGTCTTGTTGGGAATTTTCTCTACTAGGCGGTCAAACTGGTAGGTGAGCGTTTCGCGGAAGATGGTAATCTTCTTGAAGACAATTTGAAAACGAACGTAGCAGAGAAATGCGCTAAAATGTTTTTGGTGAAAATGGTTGAGTTGCTAATGAATGCGCTCAAAAACAAAAACGACTTACATGAAATCTCGCCACAGGGCTCCGACAAATCCCCAAGCTTTGTAGATGTAGCCATCTTTATCAAACATTTTATTTGGTCAAAATTTGAGGAGAATAAAGTTATGAAGCACAAAATTACAAAAACCTAAAAGTTTAGCGGTTTTTCAAAGACGAAGCTGTTTTGCCAGACGAAAAGAAAACAGAAAGTGCCGCGATAAAAAACGAACTTGTCACAAAGCAAAGCTTCATGAGTGAAGTGTGTAGTGCGGCTAATGAACGACAAGGAGGCGTTGTTTACACGAAGTTGTTTTATTTTATCAGCCAAAGCAGGCTTATCGTTCAAGTGTCAAACGAAAATTGAATGGCGATAATCTCTCTTTCTCTTTCTGATAATTCACAATTTTAAATTCGGAAACGGCATTTTAGCAGTAAAAGACATTACACAACGTGTTCACACACACACTTCACCTGCAGTTGACAACTATTTTATCGTCAAGGACTTGTAGCAAATGACTGATTTTTGTCAATATCGCACCAGGCGCTTGTTTAAAGTTTCCTCAAACATTACAATGCAAAAACTGGTGAAAAACAGAAAACGACAGTCGTGATGATGTTAAACAAAGCACATGTAGAAACTTCCCTCAGGAAAATGCTGGAAACAAAATTGATCTGAAGAAGGTAAGTTGAATACAACTATGTTTAGTTGTCGCTAAACAGCATTTTATGAGATGATGTTGTCGTAGGGAAACAAGGAAGCATTTATCGGTTTTTATTTAAATAAAATAAGTAAAACAATTTCCTATTTGTTTTTGTTGTTTTGATGTTGTTGAATCACCGTCGTAACTTGTTGAGTTGAGTCATGCGATGAGATTCCATTCACCCAAAGTGCATCACATTTTTCGGGTAACTGGCATTGCAACTTGCAACAAATGTTAAAGTACACTTTCACCAAAAATCGAGCAAAAAATGGTCAAGATTTTTGCTGAAAAAACAAAAAAGTGTGTTTGTGTGTTGCACCTGACTAAAGACAATGTCAACAGTTGTGTAGATCGATAGGCACTGTCAAAGCACAGCACAATTCGACAAAGAGAGAAGCAAAAAAATGTGTGTTGTTACACATGTGAAAGGTTGAGAAATGGTTTGGGAGAGACGGAGAAACAAAGACAGAGAGCCAATTTGGATGTGGTAGTCAGTGGATTGGCAGGCCGCGAGCGTTAGGCGGTAATGACCTAAAATTGCCTCTTACCTCGCCAAAGCAAGTGGTGTGATCAGCTGTGCGTGCAGTGTCGTGATTATGAGCAAAGTATGGCGATTTAATTATTCATCGAGGACAATTATAGATCAATTGGTAGCACACTGTGTCTTTCAATTAATTGCCAATATGTGTGGGGTGTCAATGGAAGTAAGTTTGTGTTTGTGTGTGTGAGGCCGTGTAACATTGCTCTAGTGTTTGTGACAAGGATTCACTATTGTGAGAAATGACTATGCAAGTGCATCAACATGTTTGCATTTTAAAGCGATTGTGTTAATTTGATAACAGGAAACGAGTTTATAAATATCTTTAGTACTTATAAAGTTTTTTAAAGTTGGACTTGTTTTAGAAAGAACTCCTGTCTGGAGGTCAAACAAAACTACTTTTATAAATGATACATTTTTTGCACAAAGTGTTAAAAGTGAAATGCAACATTGTATTTCTAACGTCAAAATCTGATAACAACAAGTTTTAAATTCTAGTGAAAAGGAGTGTAATGTACTTAATTTGCATTTAAATGTTTAGTGTCAAAAATGCTAAAAATGTTGTTCTAAAGGAAATATCTGAAAATAAAAAATATTAAAACGAGTTTAAAATAAAAATAGTTTAATAAACAATTGTTACCAAAGTTTTTTTGCAGATACTTTTCCAAATTATTTGAGGTTGACCAGAAACAAATGAGTTGTTGGTAATAAGGCAAGTAGTAGGTCAATACATCCTTGATGCAATTGTTAAATCACAACTGACACTTCAATTTTTTACATTTTCCTTGTACAAATTAGTGTTTTGAAAATGGTTTGCAGCAACAAAGGCTGTTGTTCTTTAAATTATCCAAATTGTCACACCATTTTCTGCGTTACTTGTTGTCTGCATATCAACAACCTTTTCACGTCATAAATTAACAAGTGGTTTTATGTAAAAAAATTGAACAAATTAAATAAAAAGTTTTGTAGTGTTATGAAATGCACTGTACCTGATCTACATTTATTTTTTAATTTTGATTAGCTAACATCGATCCATTTTGCCATTGAACTCAAAACAAACTTTTACTTTTTAGCAAGTAAATGCACAGAAAAGATGCCCAACCAAAACTGTCCTTGGCGACGTCCGTTCACTTGTAACCACCGATCAATTTCTTTCTCTCTCAGTTTTTGTCGTAGGACATCGTTTGATCATCATTTTACTTCAGAAACAACTTACCATCAACCTCATCAACAACATCATCCCCTGTCCCTCTAATATTCATCTGTTTTTCTCTTTTGATTTCACTAAATGATAACGAGTCTACGTACTGAACTGTACAAACGTGTCATCAAATGGAAAGACACTGCCAGCAATTGATTGCACTAACTTGATCTAATCGGGGTAGTTTTTCGTTTGATAAACTAGGCAAAAAAATCTTGGCTCTAGACGGCCAGTTAGACAAAATGGAAAACAAAATAGTCGAATGTTTGAGACTAAAGTACAGCTAATCATGGGAGTCTGGTAAATATGATTAAAGCATGTTAACAAAAAACAAGTTTTTTTAAATTCAAAACTTTAAAAATTGTGAAAAGTTGTAGACATACGTACCTTGTGAAGTTTACCACATGTTTCAAAAGACCCATCTTGAGAACGTACTGTAGTGAAATACATTGCTAGTGCAAAGTACGCTCGTTTTACAAGCTCATTTTACCCTCGAGCAACCACAAGCGCAGCCCCCAAGAGAAGCTACTGCTTATCAAAGAAAAACAGCCAAAGTATCTTTTCGTCTCTTGGGAAAGCTTTTTCCTGCTTTGTGACTGTGACAGTGAAAGCAATCTTATCGAGCTTGTGAGCCTGTGTCTGTCCCTCGAGTTTCAGCAGTGTGAAACAGCAGTGCCACTCGTGCCATCCATCGACTGATCACTGACAGCGGCAGCAGCAACAGCATCAGCAACAGTTTTTCTATCTTTTATTATTTAAATCTCACCTTAGCTTGAGCGTCACTTCCAGTTTTTCACTAACCGTGGGGCTCTGAACAACTTTCTGCTCACACAAACTTAAAGCGCACAAGATTTTAAACATCAACGTCAAAATGGGTAAGTACTAGTGGCATTGTTTTGTTTGTGTACAACTGCGGTTAGATGCTTTTGCATCCCCCTTTCCCCATTTCCCCTTTCTTCTTCTACCTTCTGCTTCCCTTGTCGTCATAAATAGTATTATGCTAATTTATATAGCCTGCCTGTGTGTGTAGCTAATAGCTGCTGTTACGGTAAACGCGCTTTCAATTCATAAAAGGCCAGTGATGCAATCCTCAATATTTCAATCGCACCGTGTCCAATAAAGATTATTGCTGACCTTCGATTTAGCACTGGTCAAAGTCAGTGCGTTTTAATGTGCTCTCTGCACACATATTTGTTTTGTTATGGCTGACAAATTAATTATTGGCGCCTATTTCAGTTTTTAAACTTATACTGTGATTGTTTGTTTGTACTTTAATCTCCTCCCTTTTTAGAAATTGCTTCTTCCGACATCGGCGCCCTGATCATCGAAGGGAAGACGAAGCAGGTGTACGGGCTGAAGGGGGCCCAGCACGCCGGTCACGTGTACGTCCTGAACAAGGATCGCATCACCGCCGGTGACGGCGTCAAGTCGCACGTCATCGAGGGCAAGTCGATCCTCTCTACGCAAACAAACTGCGCCATCTTCGAGTACCTGAATGCAGTGGGCATCAGGACGCACTTTGTCGGTCGAGTCGCCAAATCGAATGCCGACCACCAGAAGAGCTTCGTCGCGAAGAAGTGCGAGATGATCCCCATCGAGTGGGTCAGTCGTCGGGTCGCTACCGGGTCCTACCTGAAACGCCACCCGCACGTCAAGGAGGGCTACCGCTTTGCCCCACTGAAGCTGGAGACCTTCTTTAAGGACGACGCCAACCACGATCCCTTCTGGTCGGAGGAGACGCTCATTGGGGCGGAGCTGAACATCGGCGGCCTGCTGATCACCGCCGAGCACGTTCAGGAGATGTTCACCGTCTCCAGCCTGGTCTTTGAGGTGCTGGAGCGGGCCTGGCAGACTGTGAATCACTCGCTGATTGACATGAAGATTGAGTTTGGGGTGGCAGAGGAGAATGGCGTCCGCTCCATTGTCGTCGCCGACGTCATCGACAATGACAGCTGGCGCCTGTGGCCAAACGGCGAGAAGCGGCTGATGCTGGACAAGCAGGTCTACCGAAACATGGACAACTCGGCCATTGACGCCGATGCGCTCAGTCTGGTGAAGCAGAACTTTACGGTGGTCGCCGAGCGCACCCAGTCCCTCTTCAGCGGGCTCATTCCCAAGCCCGTCGCCGGGACGAAGTACTCGCCCACGGTGGCCGTCGTCGTGGGCTCGCCCTCCGACAAAGAGTACGCCTACAAAATTCGCGACGCTCTCCGCAAGAAGTACGGCGTCCCCCATGTTGACGTGCACGTCAGCTCGGCGCACAAGGGCACCCGAAAAACGCTGGACCTGGCCGCGCAGATTCAGCAGTGGACCTCGGCGAAGGCCGTCGTGGCCGTCGCCGGCATGAGCAATGGCCTGGGACCGGTTCTGGCCGCCAATTTGCCCCTTCCCGGTAAGCAGCATTTTGTTGTTGTTTACCTTTTGCTCTAACACTTTCTCTCCTCTTTTTTTCCAACAGTCATCAGCAGCCCGCCGACCACCGAGCTGACGACGCTGAACGCCGACATCTGGTCCTCGCTTCGCATTCCCTCGGGTATGGCTTCGGCCACGGTGGTGGGCGCCGACAATGCCGCCCTCTTCGCCGCCCACATTGTCGCCAACTCGGACGCCTTCGTCTGGTCCACCATTCGCACTGCTCAGGCCTACAACATCGTTCGCCTGTTGCACGCTACCTTGTAACTTCTTTTCTCTCAGTACAGTAAACAAAAAAGCATTCATTTAAAAGAAAAAAATCTTTAGTTATAAAGTCAAAAAAACTTAAGAAAACACTTGTTTGTCGGCAATGAACTTTACCTGTGAAATAAAGCTGTTATGAAAGGTATGCTAGACAATTAGAAAAGTGTCACACTTACTTCACACTTGATTTTAAACTTGTTTTCGGTAAAAACTTCCGGATTACTAGCCTTAACTTTGCTCACATTAATATCGATTCCTTGAAAAAAGTCTGTCTTTCCAGTGGCCAGTTTGAGTGGTTTAGTGGTCCAATCTAGAAACAATAAAGACATTGCTAGTAAAAGGTAAACAGAACTGTCAAGACAAACCCAAGTGTGCATCTTTCACTTCGTGATCGTCCTTTCCTAGCAAAGCCACCTTAAATGAAATGTCAAATTTGACATCCTTTAGAGCTTGGATGTGCAGCTCGACATACGGATCGCCAGGGGGCTCAATGTTCAATCGTAAAAAGTGAGTAAAATGATCACATTTTTCCGTTTTTGAGTCGATCAGTCTTTCTTTCTGTGTGTCGTCTAAAAAGTGCTTGATATTATCAATTGTCCAAGTGTGCGTAATGTGAAATGTTTTAATTTGTGAATGAGAAGACTTGAAAATGAGTTCTTCCATGTTTGACGTAAACTATTTTTAATTGTCTGCTAGTATGTGGAATTGCCTGTTGCAAAAAAACTTTAATTGACTTTAAATACTTTTTAAAGCCAATTGCGATTTAATTGCCCAACTGTACGTCAACTGCGATGCATCATTGGTCAACACTGACGCCAGCAGAGGTACGCATTTGAGTTTGCAATAAAAATAGTACTTTTAGGAATAGGAAAGCGATAACTTTTATTTATTGAGATGAGATAGCAATCAATGAAACGCAGTCTATTTTTTGCCAACTTTTGTGCTTTAAAAAATGCCATTGTATCCAATGTTGACGAGTGTTGCAAAGAGGAACGATTACAACCAAAAAGTATTATAAAACAAAAATAATAATAAATACCACAAGTGATGAAAGCTAAACTAAACTAAAGTATGACAAGCTATTTTGTTTGTTGTAAATATACACACACACATTGGCTAAAGATAGCGAGAGAAGAGAAAGGCTGCCAAGAGAAGGTAAATGGTAGCCCAGGCGCCTGAGGACCAGAAGCCGAGCCAAACTTCTGTTTTCTCCAGGCCCCAACCGCGGGAGAGCACCGAGCGGATGGAGTGCATGGCGAGGGTCTGAGGCAGAAAAAGCGAAATGTAGTGCAGATAGATGGAGATAGATTTGATGGGCCACATGATGCCGCTGATCATCAGCGTCGGCAGAAAGGAGCCCATGGTGACGATCGCCGCAGAGACCTCATCGGGGAAGAGCGACGAGATGAAGAGGCCGTACATGGTGCCGGCTATGCCCTGCAGGAAGCAGATGATGAAGATGATCAGCAGAGGGCCGCGGGAGTTGACGCCAAAGACGAAGAAGATGGTGAGGAAGAGGAGCACCTGCTGGAAGATGAGCACCATTGTCTGGGTGAAGACGTGCGCTAGAAGCGATTCGAGCGGCTGCACGCCGGCCACCAACGACCGCTTCATCAGGCCGTCCTTCTGCTCGAGGATGAGCGCCAGGCCGGCGACGGCCGCCGTGGAGAAGAAGGCGATCAGAATGATCAGCCCGGGGGTGATGAACTCTGTCATGGTCATGGCGTTGAGGTCCATCGTCCCGTAGACCACCTCGGCGATGGTCATCGGCGCCGAGAGGACGTTCGGGTTGTAGCCGATCTTGCCCAGGTACTCCTTCATCAGCTTGTAGAAGGAGAGAAAGACGTTGGAGATGACGAAGGCGCCCAGCACCGGGTTGGTCATGTCGAGGTACAGGTGAATGTTGGAGGCCTTCACCACGTCATCTTCCGCCAAGATGAGCTGATTTGGAATTGGAAAAAGAGGCAGTGTTATTATGTGCACACTTTTAATTTCTTTGTTTACCTTTTGCCTCCTTTCATCCAGCGCGCTGGTAAAGTTTCCGTAGAGGTGCATCGCCGCCCAAGCTTTCCCCTTCATCACAACTTCAGTGGCCTCCTCAACGGTGCTCGTATTTACCTGCACAATCGCCACCGGGTCCATAAAGTCAAGAAACCTGCCCGTCATATTGGCCGGGTCCTCGTCGTTGACCACCGCCACGGGAATGTGGCTGGGCGACTTGCCGGAGCAGAACATGAAGAGACTGAACTGCAGCG
Organism: Tyrophagus putrescentiae; assembly: GCA_024499935.1. NCBI lineage: Eukaryota > Metazoa > Arthropoda > Arachnida > Sarcoptiformes > Acaridae > Tyrophagus > Tyrophagus putrescentiae. The sequence continues at coordinate 10,160,333 of JAMZRA010000002.1, read as the reverse complement.
CCGGCAGAAAGCAGTAGAAAACGGTGACCAGAATGGAGCGACGCAGGCTGATGCAGTTCTTGGTGAGCAGTGCGTAGAATCGGAAAAAATCAAAAAACGCTGGTCTCTTGCCCATGATCGGGTGAAGGTAGGGCTCAGAAGGAGGCGGAGGTTTGCAGTTGACAATCGCCGTATTGGGAATGAAGTTGTTGTTGATCTCCGCCGATTTGTAGTAGACCAGCTCTGATGAGGGGGGCGGTGGAGGCGGTAATGCCGACAGTTCTATTCCTGACTTCTTTTCATCGTCCTGCTTGACGGCCAACTTTAGAAAGACCTGCTCCAGCGTGGAGAGGTTGTGCTGCACGAGCAGGACCTCGGGATTGGCCTGCACCAGCAGTTGGCCGTTTCTCATCAGGCCAATCGTCTCTGCGGCTCGAGCCTCTTCGATGTAGTGAGTGGTGAGGATGACGGTGAGGCCGTCGCGGATGCACAACTCCTCCAAGTGCTTCCAAATGGTCACTCGAAGCAGCGGGTCGACGCCTACAGTGGGCTGCATTCAAAAGAATGGGTTAGCTTTAAAAAACTTTTAAACTTGAAACTTTACCTCATCCAAAATCATCAGCGCTGGCTGGTGAATGAGCGCACAGGCCAGCGAAACTCGTCGCTGTTGACCACCTAAAAAGTTAAAATGCGCATTTAAAAAATGTCCAAAAAGAATTTCACAAACACACAACGTACCTGAAAGCTGCTTCACTCTTCGATTGCTGCCGGGCAGCCCTAGAAAGTCGACAATATACTCAATGCGCGACTGAATCTTCTCTGTGGGCATTTTGTAGAGCTGACCAAAGTAGCGAAGCGTTTCCTGGACCGTCAGCTCGGGAAAAAGGGCCAACTCCTGAGGCATGTAGCCGACGCCGGGCCCTGGCACTGGACACAACCGAGAGCCCGGCTTCTGACCGAAGATTTTAATGTACCCCGACTTGGGCTGCAACTGGCCGAGGATGCACTTCAGAAGGGTTGTTTTTCCTGGTTGAATATTTTATTTGGTAAGATGATGTTAAAGTTGTCAACTACAAAAATGCAAAAACTACTTACCACAACCGCTCGCTCCGAGAAGCGCGTAAATCTTTCCCTTTGGCGCCGAAATGGAAATCTTCTTGAGCACCTGTGAGCTGCGCATGTTCATGAAGCCCATCGGATTGGTTATGATCATACTGGGATCAAAGTAATTTTTGCCATATTTAAACTCCACATTGGACACCTCTACGGCGATGGGAAGAGCAGCTGGGCTCTTCACTATAACCGCCGGCGGCGGCGGCTGAGGAACTGAGATCATGTGGCCCAGGTGATGATCGGGGACCATGGTGGTGCACAGTGATAGGTCCTGCATCGGAGGAGGAGGAGAAGAAGAAGAAGAGGTTGCAGAAACAAAGGCAGCAGCAGCAGCAGAAAAATTTAACAACGATTTTACAGCACTTGAAAAAATGTGCTCTCAAAACGTGCGCACATGTAAAAAGGGAGAAAATGAGAGAGAGAGGCCGTGAAAGTGAGAGCAAGTTGAAAATAAAGTTTCAGAGACACGGCGCGCAAGCACAGAGTTTGAAATTGCAAGTCGCTAGTTTTTGAAGGCAATTTTGAAGGTGCTGCTGCTTATGCGCTGCGCTGAGTTGTAAATCGAACAGTGAACAGCAAAGATGCTGCCGCCGATAATTGTCGCTCACGGACAACCACACACACACACGATTCGAAATCGAAGTGCCTCGTCGTCGCCGTCCGATCATCAGCAGCAGTAGTGGCAGCAGCAGCAGTTCAATTTACCTGTCGCTGAGCTGCGACAGCTTTTAACTTTGCCTTGCTTCGTTTTGAAAACTGCTTCAACACTAGCAGCATCAGCCCTGCTATTAATAACCACCTGGTGGGCTGGTCGCTGTAGATTAGATGCCTGCATGCAGATATACAACACTGCTGCTGCTGCTGCTGCTCTTTCTCAGATGTCCACAAGATTGTCCACACACTCACGTATCGTATTGTAAAGAGTAGCGTACGTGAATTGTGAAGCTGATGGGCATACTGTACACAGCAAGTCCTTTCTGCATAGAAAGGGGGCAGGAGCTGAACACTTTGCAGGCGAGCACCTTTATCGCCCGCTCAAAGGGCCTGATCAGCAGATGGGCCACTTTAAAGTACCCCTGCGCTGGCAGTGTTCTGAAGCTCCTTCTAAAACTCCTTCCATAAGCAATGCATTACACCGTACAGGTAGAATTTCTCCTAAATGACACGTGCAAATTTTAAGAGGTTTACACCATGCCCCTGTGGGTGTGTCCCAGTTTGCGTCTGGAATGCCTCAACACCGCTGACAGCGACCCATCTGCGCTGTACCGTCTAGGGAGCATCACCATTTTGCAATAGCAATTTAAAGTTTCAAAAAACTCTAACGTGAACGTGAGCGTGTGCATGAGAGAGCTAATTGATGCGGCGGCGATGAAATGAGTGAGTGAGAGAGAGCTAAGCTGAAGGGAGTGAGCGAGGGAGGGAAAATGGGAGAGGGAAAGGGAGAAATTGAAAAAAAGAAAGAATGAAAGCAAAAGTGAGAGTGATAGTGAAAGTGAGAGGCTGCCAAGATCAGCTACAGGCACAACTCTGCAGAGTGAAGGGTAAAAGACTCGTTTCAATTTGCTGAAAAGAAGCAGAAGAAGGCGTGTGAGTCATTGGCAGTGGTGATGATGATGACGATGACCACATCGCTGAGCTAAACTTTGCTGCCAGCGGACAGGGCAGGACAGGTGCGGACAGTGGTGCAGAGACTGGCTGACTTTCTCTGATGTGACTCTTTAGAGGATTTAACGACACTCTCCCACAAGTGTGCACACACAGGAGAGAGAGAGACGATGGTGGTGGTGGTGATTGCCGGGGAATTACAAAAGGCGTCAGCACGAAGATGCTGCTGCTGCCTAAACTGACCAATAGCTCGGAATTTTCGGTTTACCTGGTAATACCTTTAGAAGAAGAAGATGAAGTGTGTTTACCTAAGTTTCCAAAGAGAGGGTTTCCTTGAATTTTAAACTTTGTTAGTTTTTTCTTAACACCATTTTCTAATGATGACTAAAAATCTCACATCTATCACGCGAAGCTCTTTTCTAATTTGACAACGATGCGTCAATTGGTGTCATTAAACAAACAATATGATAGATAGGTAATTACCGATATAGCCCTTTCCTTGTAAGGTGGTATCGAATGATACTCAATGATATGTAATATACCTCATTTAATGTAATTTTCTCTTCCAAAAGTTGAAATTAATTGAGCATTTTGATAACTTAATTGCCCAAGGAGAGGGAGAAATTTAAAATGATGGTACGTGGTTGATTGCAGAGGTTGCAATCGATTCCGATTTTATAATGGATTTCTAAAACTTCTTTTTGATTAGTTTCACTGAACAATGGGTGTATGTTTTTTATCACTATCAGTGATTTTGATTACTATTTAAAAATTCAAAATATTTTATAAACAAAAATATATACAAAAAATCAATATCCTGTGCTCACTGGTTGATTACATTGGCGAGGTGAAGTGACGAGGGGAATTGTTGACCAGCGATGAAACTCCACTTTCAGTACAAGCTCAGCTTTGCATATTATAGCCATTTCATATATCACAGTGGAAAACACAAATGAAAGGTGCGTATTTCAAAGCGTAAATTCATTTTCATAAATTAAAATAAAATTACAGCACATGACAAAACCACACAGCAAACGGCTTGCTTGATTATGTGTAAACAAGACAAGACTTGACTAGTCGTAAAAAAGACTTGGCAAAAAAGCGTCAAACATGCCAAGAGTATTTCTTAATTTCATGCATGCCATTTAAAAATAAAAATTATGGACAATGATATACAGCGCCATTTTCTGAATGCCTTTTCTTTTATTATTAAAAGCTATCAAGCTATCATCAGTTTTTGATGATGATATTTTTACTGCAATGATAATGAACTAGCATAACACGCCGATCATTTTCAGACAAAAGGGCCCTTCCATCTCCAAATTTGGTACCGTTGGAAAGGTCTTGACAGGAGGAACACTTTGGCTATCTCCGTTTGTGGCTATCAAATCTGGTGTTTCCGCTTCCGGTCAAAAGGTGTTCGAACATTCAAAAATTTACAAAATAAATTTTAACCGGGTTTTCATTAAAACAAAGCGTGTTATACACTTCTAAGGAGTTACCCAAGCAATGAAAAATACTAACTTTAGAATCCACCCATAAAGTCCAAAGTTCGAATTTTTCGACTGAAAAGTTGAATTATAATGATTTTGAGAGCCGATTTTGGCCACTTTAAACGGCTCTTCCATTCCAAACAAAAATGTAGAATATTGTTTTCAGGCACGGGCTTTTTGATTCTGGCAACAGTTTTCACCTCCCAAATCCGGAAGTGGGCGTTGCCTTTTTCAACTTTTGATTTCCGGTTTCAAAAAATTTTAAAATATTTTTAACAATAACTAGCACCTAAGAAAATGATATTCCGCTTTTTATTTCATCAAAATCGGTCAAGGGATGTTTGAAAAATGGTAAGTCAAAAATCGGCATTTTAACTCAATTTAGTAAAAGTTAAACATTTTTAAAAAATTATTATTACAAATAAATAAACAGTTTAAAATAACTTTTTACTTATTTTTATAGACAAAAAACTCAAATCTAATTTTTAAAATTTAATTTTATTACCGGAAGTACAACTTCTTTTTTAAAACTCCTACTTCCGGTTACAAATTTGCATTTTAAAAAATGTAAATGAACTCTCCGCCTTTTAAAACGGTATAATACAGTGTTTTGTTAGCAAAACTACTAAAAAATAATTTTTTAAAAATGTTTAATTTTTACTAAATTGAGTTAAAATGCCGATTTTTGACTTAGCATTTTTCAAACATCTCTTGACCGATTTTGATGAAATAAAAAGCGGAATGTCATTTTCTTAGGTGCTAGTTATTGTTAAAAATATTTTAAATTTTTTTGAAACCGGAAATCAAAAGTTGAAAAAGGCAACGCCCACTTCCGGATTTGGGAGGTGAAAACTGTTGCCAGAATCAAAAAGCCCGTGCCTGAAAACAATATTCTACATTTTTGTTTGGAATGGAAGAGCCGTTTAAAGTGGCCAAAATCGGCTCTCAAAATCATTATAATTCAACTTTTTAGTCGAAAAATTCGAACTTTGGACTTTATGGGTGGATTCTAAAGTTAGTATTTTTCATTGCTTGGGTAACTCTTAGAAGTGTATAACACGCTTTGTTTTAATGAAAACCCAAATAAAATTTATTTTGTGAATTTTCGAATGTTCGAACACCTTTTGACCGGAAGCGGAAACACCAGATTTGATAGCCACAAACGGAGATAGCCAAAGTGTTCCTCTTGTCAAGACCTTTCCAACGGTACCAAATTTGGAGATGGAAGGGCCTTTTTGTCTGAAAATGATCGGCGTGTAACTACTCCTCTGGTACTGCCGTTGGTGTTGCACTTACAGCATCTGCTTTGAATTTTTGACATGAAAGACGGATGAAAGGTGTCGACAACTGACAACTCACATGTAAAGACACCCTCTTTTGAATAACTAATTGTCAAGAAAAGGCAGCAGTTCTCCTTTGCAAGCAATTAAAACACAACGTGATATCAATAGTAGATTTTTCGTAAAAAATTAAACAACTGACAAAGCTGATAGCGAGTTGGTTTATCCTGAAGTGCTTTATTCTGGAGTGGTTGTTGGTTGTACCACAACAACCGGTCAACTGATGCTCCGATTTCTCCGACATTGGCATTAATCAAAGTCTTGCTATGTGGAAATTGCCTTGGTGGTAAGTGGAAGAACCGTCGTCTGCGAGGTGATCAAGCTGACAGTAACCGTGGGAAATTCTGCTCTTCTGTAACAATGATACAAATAAAGTGGCTGCAAAAATGGCCACGAGGTGTCATTGAATACAAAAAAAGTTTAAAAGAGGCAACAAGTTTCTCCTTTTTTAGCGATTGATTCTGAAAATGGAAAACAAATTAGTAAAATACCAAAAATAAAGTTATCAATTGCTTACTGTTTTGCTCAACTGCGTAATTATACCGTCGTTATTCGTTTAATAGACTCTGAATCAAAGTTCTTTAGTTGCTGAGCCAGTGAATTGGCCTTGAAATATTCGCCAATTTTGAAACGAGAATATTCATCGTTGAGCGCAGAGAGCCGCTTTGATATTTGCTAGCTACTTGTGCTTGCGCTGCAAAGTGCCATTCTGTGATTTGACCGCTTCTCTTGCTGTGAATAAAAAAATTGAGTTAAAAAATGAACTTAAAAACAATTGACAGATGTACTTACAGAGTGAAAGTTTGCCTTTCTCACAGGAAACAAAGCCTTCCATAGGACATTCCATCATCCAACGATCCATGCGAGTAGTCAAAAGTTTTACAGAACTTCAGAAACCGGCTTTGGCAACAATCAACACACATGTTTCAAAAACACAACAGAACAGTTTTTAAATGAGCCATTTATAAACGGAGGCACCGGCACAATTCGAATTTTAAATCCTGCTTAGCTAAAAGGTAGTAAACGTCTCCGTTTGCTCAAACACAAATCCTTTGCTGCTACACCTATTCACCTTTGACCTTTAACTTTTAAACTTGAAAACTGCCAAAAAAGGCGCTCAAGAATTAAACGGAAGTATATGACACTTTTTTGGGAGGTCAGATAAACAGACACAGTCCAAATTGAGCGTGCAAGGTCGCCATCAGTGCCGCCAACAGTGCATCATCATCAGAAGAAGTAGTAAACTCGCTCAAAACTGCATAATAAAAACAAAACATCTCTTTTTGGCAAAATGTTCCCCTCGAAAGCGAGCGAGTGAGCGATGGTCGCTTCTCATTAGACGAGAGAGAGAGAGAAGGGATTGGGAGAGAACGTGCCGTTGCTTCTGATAGACGGCAACGGCACACAGACACAAACAGACAAACTTCCTTACAGAGTAGCACAGAGGGGAATATGTGCAAGTGAGTGCAATGCTTCAGCAGTAGAAGATGAAGAAGAAGTGGTGGTGGTGGTAGAAGAAGAAGCGGCGGCTGCAGCCGTGTATCGTCGTGAACGGCACCACCTCGACCGACGAACAACAACAACAGCAGCAGTAGACACAGATCGACACAGACAGGCACACACTGCAGCATAATTCGGCGTCAAGGATGTGCACCTTGGCCGTCGAAGTTGCAATGCAAGCAGTGCGGCGCTCCTAGGATGTGCCTGTGTTTTGTGTGGGGATGTGAGTAACTGTGAGGTAGTGCGCGAGAGTGTGATGCACCATCCCCACTTGCGGACAGTGTGTGTTGTGTTGCACTCACTTGCCAAACTTTCACATGACTGGCCAGTGGCGGTCTACTGCTGGTGCTAAATACGAATAACTGAACTTCAAATCGGACCCGAATCCCAAACCAAAATGCCCTCCGAAGAGTCCTCTTCGATGGCAGAGACCATCACGCTGGTCTTCCGCGCCCTGCGCTACCTCCTCGTCGCCCTCAACACCATCGTCATTCTCTTCGTCCTCTACTTCCTCTTTGGCGGGCGGAACCTGGGCGGCGAACGGCTGGCGATGACCACCTGGTTGCGAGTGGTCCTTTCCCTGCTGGTCCTCCTCGCCGCCGCCTACGGCATCCTCGTCGCCCTGTGGACCGGCAAGAAGTGCAAATTTCACCTGAAGCTAATTGCCGGCTACCTGGGCGCCATTGCCGCCCTCTCCGTCCTGGCCATCATCCTCGCCTCCATCTACGTGCGCAAGACCAACAAGTACGACATTATCTTCATCTCCGTCACCTGCTTCCTCGTCTTTCTGCTGGCCTCCGCTTCTATGGGTAAGTTTTAGAAACTAACAAAATAAAAGTTTCAAATACTAACAGAGAATCATCGTCCTCTTTTTTTCGGGCAGGCTTTGGATACGCGCTGAAAAAGACCAAACTACTTCGCCGTCTGAATGTCATCTCCAGCAGTTGAGCTTTTATACAATTTTATTTTATTTTACACATTTGCCAATGGTGGCAACCAACAATATGGCTTAAGGCTTCTCTCAAACATCTTCTCCTCTACTTTTCTTTTCTCTTCTTCCGCTTCCTCCTTGCACCCGCAAGGAACACTGTTGGCTGCGAACACTAGCTTTGAGATCAGCCACTTCGGAGGTAGTTGGTCGTACTTGAATGAGAATAAATAATTCTTTTCACTGATAAAGCGGCACTGAAGGGTGGCATTGACCAGCGGATGGCGACAGTCGCCATCAGCTGCATCAGCTGCGTTGGCTGCTGCTGCTACGGTTGACGGTTCATAGAGCAGCTTGGCCTCGTTTCCATCCACAGTTAAATTTTGTTTTCGCCTCTTCTTTGATTTCTCCACAGATTCTTGTGTGACCTGCTTTAGCAGTTTCAATTGAATGTTGGCCACGTTAAACGACTGCAATCTGTCGACCTTGGCGATTACATTTTGAGGTAGAGCGTCTTCTTCAGCCTTGATGAGCTCCTGAAAGCAGTCCTCATCGAAAGTGTATCGAACAATTTCATATTTGTCGTCCTTTTTGCCATCAGCAGAGGGTTTGCCAAGTCGGTCTACGACGGATTTCGCCGCAAGTTTGGCAAACTCCATGATAAAGTGGCATCGTTTCGCCGTATCACTTGCTGACTTTTGTTGCAGACATTTCCTTAGAATGCAAACACACGGGCAAATGTACTTCAGAGCATTCACTGGCATTACGACGCTCTTGCACGGCAGCGATATAAATCTGGCAAAGTTTGAGCCGTTGTAGAAGAAATTGCTGGGTTTTTTCGCATACCAGGTGCATAGGCGGACAAACTGCTCAAACTTGGCTTCCTTAAAGTGACCGGTAAGGTTGCGATCCAACTCAAATGGATCCTCAAGACAGATGAGTGAAGTTAAACGAAATTCATGAGATCCCAAGTCGTCGAATTCATTCACCAGCTGAAAGTAATGATCCTTGCGAACTGCAAAGCCAAGGCGAAGAGAAATCACAAAGTTCATGAAATCAAAAGACGAGTAGAACCTAATTGAAACAATGCATTAGAAAATGTTCAGTTTACTAAAAGCAAAAAACATACGCGAAAAATTGGTGAATCAAAGTGAGTGTGCTCGGAATTTGGTCCATATTAGCAAGGAGATCAAGGCATTTTGGTTTAAGCTCATTTTCAAAGTCAGGCAGTACATTCTCGTGAAAGTCTTGCGAGTACTCGTAAAGTGAATCAAGAGGTTTGATGTAGGAAACTTCGCCATCCTGAAGAAAGAAAATGACCAGCAGGGCAAATGTGTAACTTCGAAAGATGCCGACATCGATCAGGTCATTGAGTTTTGCCCAGAACTTGACAATGGCGAAAAGCTGCCTCAGACGGCAATCAGCGTTGACCAGATAGCTGAGCACCATCGAGTTGAAGACTCCAATGGAGTGCGTGGCATTAATATCAAACTCCAGCAGTTTCACCTTTGTGCTCTTATTGGTCACCTTGACGATGGGACACTTGGCAGCGCCGATGACCATCATATCGTAGTACTTTGAGAGCAACGATTCGCTCAAAATGGCCCTAGTTCTATAGAGAAGTCCGTTCCTTCTACGTTTCTGATCTTTTGGCACTTCAAGATATAAGTCAATGTCGGAATCGTAGAATCCGAGGCCGTTTACTGTTGAGCCAAAGTAGCGCAGAACGCAGGGAAAATTCTTTTGCACAAAAAATCTTTGCAGCCATTTTGAGATCTCTTTTCGATTTGACAAGTCTTTTTTGCTGAGTAAAATAATGTCGCAAAACTGGGTTACATGTTTATCGTCAAGTTTTGAAGTGGAAGCAAGTACTGAAGTGTATTCCCTAGTGAAAATAAAAACATTATTTTGATTTGTTAAACCCTTATATGCACAATACTTACTTGATCCTCTTTTCACCATCTCGGATCTTAAAAAGAGATGACAAAGAGTCGCTACTACTTGAGCGGCGGCTGCTGCTGCTGCTCATTGTGAGCTTTGTTTCGGTTTTGTTGAGCCTTTACTTGGCAAAACTGAGCTCACTGGAAAACGACTTTTACAAGAGAAAATTCTTTTTCTTCGAAGCTTTACAGCAAAACTGGAGGTACTTGAAGTCCAAAATTTGACAAATCATTTTTCGTAAAAGAGAAATTCATCAAAGAAAGAAAACGTGCGCTTTTCAGACTCAAAACATTGGACATTGGCGTGGGACGCCCACAGAGGTCGGTACGCCGTCGAAAAGCAAACATGAAGCATTTTTAGTGTTACTGAATTTATTTATGCAAATTACAAAAGGAAGATAGAGAATACGGATAAGAAAGAATATACAGGAAATAGTTGCCGACAAGAAGTTATCAAATGTAATATCAAGTGCAAGTAATCACTGGCTAGTGCTCGCCCCATCAAGCGAGGCAGTGGTGCTCCGCACCGGCAAGTACAGCTTAAACTCCGGCGGCAGTTCATCTTCGCTGATGGCCAGCCGATCGGCGAAGTAGATGCGTCGAAGGCGACAGTTGGCGTTCACCGTAATGCGGACCGTCTCCACGTAGTTGCTGCCGTAGGCTCGCTTGGTGAAGTCCATCAGGTTGAAGCCAATCTGGTTCCAGCCCTCGTCCAGCCGCAGCGGCATAGTGCAGATGAAGTGCTTCACCCGGGTGACCGACTGAAAGTTTGACGCTCGAAAGCGCCGTCGAATGCCCTTGTCGTCCAGTATCTCCACCTCGAAGCTGAAGAACTTTTTCTGGTTTTTGACTATCAGCACCAGGTAGGGCAGCTTGATGCCCAGGCTGGCGCGCGGTTGTGGCGGACAGGTGATGAAGGTGGTGGAGACATTTGCGCCGGAAATCTCAATGACGAAGCTTTGAATCTCATTGTCGGTAATGCGCTTGATGGAGCCATTCTTCACTTTCTTGTCCCATATCTGCAGCGGGTTAGAGCCAATGCTGTAGAGAATGGAGAGGAAGCCGCTTTGAAAGGTGTTTCGAAACATGATCGCGCTGATCTTCCGAGTTTCTGTCTTCAAGTTATATGAACAAGTTTAAAGCTAACAGTAGCTTTCTCCAGCAAAACGTTTGACGCAAAACACAACATGAAAACACTGTGGTATCCAAGGTGATACCAGAAAGAAAGGCTCTAGATCAATAGAAATGCAGGTCAGAAAGAAAAATATGCTTTGCGGAAGAGAGAAACAACAACAAAGCTGCAGTAGTACGCTGCTTTTGCGATAGAGGGAGTTTAGTGGTAGAGATGACCAATTTTCAAAAATTCTGCGCAACAAAATCCACCAAAGCTTTGCCATTCAATTCAGGTAATTTAGGAACAACTTTAATTGGCAACATATCATCATTAGAGCTATAGAGTGGTACAGTAAAAACAATAAACAACAGTGTGAGGAATAAATACTTTGAAATGTGAAAACAATTAGTTAGTTTAGTTAGGTGCCTAGAGAGGAGGAGGAGGAGGATTAAATTGTGATAATAAAGACGAGATGTAGAGCAAATTGTGTAACCGGGGGATAGAGTTTTCAGTCTTTAAGTCTTCAAGTGACGCAAGTTTTATGAGGTGGTGGCGGTGGTGGTGGTGCTGGTGCCATTCTGGTACTGTTCCCCGCTAATAAACTTGGCCACAATCGGGTAGACATTGTCCGGCTGGACAGAGGTGCACGTGGTGGCCGCCGGGCACCTTGGCGTACTCAAAACGGGAGCACTGCCTGGTGTACAGCTCAATGTAGAGATCAGAGACGGCGTCCGGGTCCAGCTTGACGCCCTTTTCCGCCTTCACTATCAGCAGCTCGCAGTCGAGCTGCGCAAAGTAGTGAATGAGCGACTCGTAGTCCATGCGCTGGAAAAGCATCGCCTTCAGGCGGTTGTCCCGTGTGAAGTAGACCTTGCCCGGGTCGCCGGGAGGCTCTTCGATCCTCTCTTCAGCAGGTACTCCGCCCCTCTCGGGTGATCGCCCCAAAGACGGAGTGCGCCTGAATTAGCTTCACCACCGCCTGGTCAAAGTCGTAGGTGGGAATGCCGGCCGAGGAGCGTTGCCGCCGCCGTTTGTTGTTGCACCATTTGTCAGCGACTCCGCCTTCATCGTCTTCGCCTCCAGCTGGAGAAACTGCTCAATGCCCTCTCTGGTTTTAGCGGCCAGATTTTCCCGCTGAAAGGTCAGCGGCTTGATCATGTCGAGGGCGACAATTCGCTGCACCGCCTTCGGGTAGAGGCAGGCGTAGAAGAGGGCAATGGCGGCGCCCATAGAGTGCCCCAGAATGGTGAACGGCCGCTCCTTCCAGCCCAGCTTCTGAATGACCCGTTCCAGTTCGACGACAAAGATGATGTCATTGTAGGGCGAGCCGGCGGGCAGGTGCGAGCTGAGGCCGTGCCCGGGAAAGTCAATCGCCACAATGTAGTAGTTTTCCGGCAGCTTGGGGATCAGCGCATCAAAGGTGCCGCAGTTGTCCTGCCAGCCATGCAGCGCTAAAACGGGGTAGTCGAATGTTAGTCATTTTTAATCATTAGCAGCAGCTTTTACTTACCAATAATCCTGACAATCTCCTGCTTTCCATCGCACGACGGTTACTCCACACTTTTCCACGAATTGCACCGTACGGTACGGTCAGCTCAAAGTCGCTGGTATGAGAGAGAGGCATTGAGGTGGGGGAGGTGTCTTCTGTTGAGGGTGAAAAAACGAGAGGATGAAAATGAAGTGTTGAAGATGAAGATTGCGAGGTGAAGAAAGAAAACAAAGTAATTTGGCAGTAGCAGTGCAGGAAGTAAATAATGTCTAGTCTAAGAGAGAGCTCTGCTCAAAGTACACAGCTGCCCACTACGAGGTAAAGGAGAGTGAAAAGAGTATTCATGGCATGGACTCTGCTGATTTGAAGAGAGTCAAAGAGTGACTGCACTTCTCTCCAGCAGTAAGTGCACTCTCACTTGCACTTGTCTGTCTAGTCACCGAGGTTGCATCACGCAGTCCAAATTACTCTCAAGAGTAAGAGTCGAAGATGTGAGTAGCATTTTTCTCTCAACTCTCTCTATTTCTAACTCTGACTTTGCGCGGCCGTCCCCCAACTCAGGTGATGATGCCTTATCAAGGAGTTTACAGAGTTTCAGGTACATTTGGTAGTGTGTTGGTGGTGGTGGTGGTGATAAGCAAACAAACTGATGCCCCGCTGATGCTGACGTCGCCGTCATTCGTTCTGAGAAAGAGGGAAAGTTTGTCACGGTGAATTATTGCAAATAAAAGATTCCCTGACAAAACTGATCACAATAAACCCGCGCTAACACACCTGCAAAGTAAACTCGTCGCACTACTTGACTTGGCAGACTCTTTTTTAACAAAGTACACATTCTAAAGCTACACAAGTACCTGAGTACATACAAACTCTCTAAATTTAGCTACTGGCGATGTTACAAATAGCAACGTATTTTCAAAAATTTGAATAGATAATCTGCTTTACAGCAGCTAATTAATTAGTGTTACCTGCTTACATTGAGGCAGTAGAAAGAGAGGGTTGCTGTGTTGGTATCAGCTCCGTCAGCCAGTTGATAGGGAAGTGGTGGAAATTCGAGGAAAAAACTGCTGTGACAGAGAAGACGTCAGCAAAGGCTAATGAAATCGGCAGTTAGTTAATTACAATACCAGTGTATTATTACTGCACTTGCGTCAAATTAAAACTTCGTAGTTTGTTGCTGTTTGCAAAAATCCCAATCCGCCGAAAACCGGTCCTTGATTTGGGCATAACCGAGTATTTAAGGTGAGATCTTTTGGCGACTGCAAAAATAATAACCGCATCTATTGTTTTTTTCACAATCAGCCGCCTCTGCCAAGTTTCATAAACAGCGTTACAGCGCGAAATTTGAAATCTTGTTACAGTGTTGCTTCAGCAGTGCTAGTCGAAACAAAGTATTACCTAGTCAGAATGTTTAAGTGCTACTTAAACATTTAAATGAAAACCCTTTTTATGTGCTTTTTATTACTCCCCCGATTATCTGCATGATTTATCGGATAATTAAATTAATGTATTCAGAGTCTTTTTTGCCAGTCAATCAACTTGACAGTTTTAATTGGCAGCAGTGTAGAAGTATCACAAGCTACACAAGCTGCTACACAGTACTGCTACTCTTTTTTGAAAAGCACTGAATGAAACACTAAATACTCTGTAGTAATTGACTCTAGCTAGTTGGTGGTATCTGTGTGTTGCATGGAAAATTAACATATTGCAGTGACGGAGTACTGTCACTCCGAAAAGAGGTACTTGCAACTGCACATTTTTTCCACCGGTGAAAGTGTCATTGATATTGAGGTCACACCTGTGCGCATCTTCTGCTTGTAATACTTGGCAAATCAATTTAAAAAATTCCTATTTCTGAACAACCGTGAAACCGTTTTAATCTTTGCGGAAATTCTCGCCAATTTTACCACTTTGCAAACAGAGAATCGCTTTAACACACACACGATTTAGCTAATGTCAATGCTATTGGTTTCCAGGTGCGAAATGTCCTCAACTAAAAAATTAACGTAGATAAGAGAAAAAAAGATATGTAGTTTGGGTAAAATTAGCAGTGGTGGTCACAAGACATCGGCGAGACATCACTAAAGTGATGCAGCAAGTGGACCTCGAGTATGAGCAAACATTGACTCGGTCGCTCGGCGATGGCGAAGCGTGCCATGTGATCGGTCTACAGCTTGTCCAGCACTGTCTGCTGTACATCACTGCTGTACAGGTGTCAAATAAAGAAAGAGAAGACCAGGGTCGACTGACAAAAAAGCGAAAGCAAGTTCACTCCCGGAAATGGTCGTCATCAAAACGCGTCGTCGGCAAATCAACATCAACATCACTTTCAGTTTCACTGTCAGGGAAGGCGAACACCATCATAGCTGGTACTGGCGCTGACTGGTCATAGCTGCTGCTGCTGTCGTCGACAGTGAACTTGGCGGCGTCAGGCAGCAGGGTGCAATCTACTGACTGACTGTTGCCTCTACTGCAACTTCACTATTAACCAACTGCCTAGGTCAAGTTGAAGTATGCCTCCTCTCTGCGTCTGCGGCCTAAATTGTTGCAGCAACGCTCCACACTCACTCACTCACTTCTCGCTTCCTATTTCTCCTTGGCCCCATTCGAGCTGTTTATGGCAGTCATAAGGTGTCGGCGGATTGCCGCCGCCGCTGGTAGCACTGGTAGCAGCGGCTGGTGGATCACACCTGAGTTTGGCTACATTTCATATGAATCGACGAGCGCAATTTTACTCTCTGGTCAGTCGGAGTATAAAAAGTCATCATCGGAAGACTGAAAATGAATTCACAGTTAAAGTTTACTTCAAACTGTAGTTTAATTACTATATTTTACTACCTGACTTGATCGTCATCATCTGCTAACCACCACCACCACCACCACAACCAATCAACACCACCAGAAAATGCATTTCCTCCGACTTGTGCTCATGTTTTTCGGCCTTTCCATCACCGCCATTCAGTGCCATCCAGTGTGGGATACCTCTCTGATTGACGGCTCTCCGCCCATCGACTTTGATCACCTTCCCGAGGAGAAGGACCTTCTGCCCATTGATCAACGGGGCATTCTTGACTTTATCGACAGAGTGGTCAGCGGCGCCGTAGTCATCAGCTGTGCCACAAGACTAGGCCTCAAGGGAAAGTGCAATATAGGCAGCAGCTGTGCGACGCTGGGCAGAAATGAAACACCGACGCCGTGTCCGGGGCGGATGTCATCGTTTCTCAAGTGCTGCCCGACTGAAAAGCTACGGACCACCAAAATGGCGCCCAGTAAAGTTGAAGGTAGGGTTGCAAATAATGCAGAGGTTTTGCTGTCAACCTAACCAATTTTCATTCTGATGCTTGTAGGCTGCGGAAAACGCCCTCTTAAAACGGCTAATCTGATTGTAGGCGGCGAGGAGGCAATTCCCCACTCCTGGCCCTGGGCCACCGCCCTCTACCGCGTAAACAGTGGCCGCAACTACTTCCAATGTGGCGGAACTATACTCAACAACCGAATCATCCTCACAGCTGCCCACTGCGTGAAGAGGCCTTCCAGACGCTGACCGCCGCTGACTTTGTCGTCAAGGTGGGCGCCCACCACCTGGACAGCAGCGGCAGCTTTGCCGAGGTGGAGCAGATCATCACCCACGAAAATTACTCGCCCACCTACCACAACGACGACATTGCGCTGCTCCGCCTGAAGGTGCCGCTCGATTTCAGCAATGAACACTTGGCCCCGGTTTGTCTCCCATCTTCTGCCGCCTCTGACGAGGGCCGTCATGTAGGCCTGATGACCAACATGGTCGGCTGGGGAGTGCAATCGCCGACGAGCGGCGCTTCTAGTCCTCTGCTGCATGAGGTGCAGGTGCCGATCTCCTCGCAGCGACAGTGCAAGAAGGCGTACACCGAGCTGATGGGCGCGGAAAGCGCCGTCTACCTCAACTGGAACAACACCTTTTGTGCCTCCTACGAGCAGGGGGAGAAGGACACCTGCAAGGGCGACTCGGGCTCGTCGAGCACCGTTCTCGATGAGAGCACCAACACCTACACGCAGATTGGCATTGTCAGCTTTGGCTATGGCTGTGCTCAGGCTGGCTATCCAGGGGTGTACACCTACGTCAACAAGTACCTCGGGTGGATTGCGGCCCATATGCAGGCTGATTCGTAGGAGTCAAGATCAAGATCTGAAGAAGAAAGTATCGGGGTAAACCTTAGATTTTTCAAATTTTGTACAGTTTAGATCAATTAGTGTATTTTTGTTTTGTAATATAATGTGATGTACATGTAAAGTTTTTGTTGTTGTTTTCCTTTTTAGCAAAATAAATGTAAAAAGCTGTAAACACACCTATTTGGGCGACTCAAAGAGCTTCTCACTGGTGTTCATGAGCAGGTCAAAGAGGCTTTTGCTGGACTGGTTCTCCGCCTGTTCGTCGAGTAGTTGGTCACCACTTTGCAGTGGTCGTTTTCCCGGCAGATCACCTTTGTGCAGCCGCCGCCGCCCTCACCGCCGGCACCTCCGCTGCCCTCGATGCAGACCTTGTCCAGATTGCAAATGCTACTGCAAGGGTCGGTAATGTCGCAGGGAGTGACGATGCTGTTGCTGTTGTTGTTGGAGTTGTTGTTGTTTGAGTTGTTCCCGTTAGAACTGTTGCTGTTTCCACTTTTATACCGTAGTCAGCCGAGTTGCACACCGATCGAATGACATTGTAGTGCATGTTCTGGTCGATGGCGAAAATCTCCACCTGCATGCGCCGGTACCAGGCGGAGATGTGCGTGAACTTGCTGAAGTCGTACTTCAGCTCGTCGGTGAACTCCATGCTGTAGTAGATGCTGAAGTCGGCCAGGGTAAGGTGCGGCCCGGCGACGTAGGCGTTGGCCGCCAGCACCGACTCCAGGTAGCTCAGCGCCTCTTCCACTCGACGCTCTTTAGTGGGATTCAGGTTGGCCAACTTCTTATTTTCTCGCACGATGGGAATGAGGAACTCGCCGAATGATCGGTAGAGGACGTTCAGGTCAAATTGGAGCATTCGGTCGACGAGGGCACGACTGGCCGCCTCTCTGGGGTAAATGGGACTGGAGGGGGCGTACTGGTTCGCCATGTACGTCATTATTGACCGACTGAAAACGGGAAAAAACGTAAATTAACAGGTGACATTCAACAATTGTGCTTTGCTCTTTTTCTTACCTTTCCCAGAGCACAAATCCATTGTCGTTGATGGTGGGCAGACAGTGCTGCGGGTTCATCTTTACGAACCAATCTTGCTTCTGTCACCTGAAAAGAAACAGAAAACAGTTAGATAGTATCAATTGAACCTCTGACGATCACCAACCTTTCATCAGGTCAACGTAAATGAGGTTGACATTGATCTGCATGTACTTGGCGGCGATGATCACCGCCCGACACGGCGGACTGGGCGGTATGACGTAGAGGTCAATCGGTTTCATGGTAACTGGTAATTGTTGTTGACACAACAAATGTGTTCTCTTGCACAACACAGACAGCAGGGTAGATGTGCGCTGAGGATTGCCGCTTTTCTCAGCGGGGCTGACTCAGACTGGCCTCGACCACTGTTGACACTACTCACTGGTAGTGGTGATGGTGATGGTGATGGTAATGGTAATGGTGAAAGATTCCGAGAACTCAGAACACATGTGCCTTTACGTTGGTCGTTGCTGTTGTTGTTGTTGCAACGTTGTTAGAGGAGTCACTCTAACGACGTAAAAGTTGTTGCACCACTCTCTCTTTCTCTGGTTGCTCTGGTGTCACTCAGACTGACTCGCTCTTATCAGCAGCACATCAGTCTGTCTGTCTATCTCTCACTTTCTCTCCCTTGTCCAGAGTCTGTCGCATTGCCGCTGTCCTCCTCTACCCCCGCTCTTTTTCGAACAAAGAAAGTTTATCTTTAATTGCATTGTAATGGTAGTAAAAAAAGTAGGCAAATACTACATGGGGCATTCTACCCTTTCTACCGGAACCGAGCCGAACATCCGCATCAACAACCACTGGCGGCACTTTAGAGTGCCACCAACAAAAAGTGCACCCACTGAACACTAGGGAACACTTGAACTAGTGTTTATTATGATTGTCGCTTTACTGTTAGGATAAAACTGTATGCTGCACTAGGAGAAAGCAGTGCATCATCTAACTTCAGATCCGCTTTTGTCTTCTTTATGGCTCAATGTCATCAGCACCCCAAAGGTTCCATTGTTGACTTTGTAGAGTGCGACAACTTTTTCTCTTTTTTTTCTAACTGCCCTTGTCGTCGTTGATGGAGAAGGAGATGGATGGATGGATGGCTAGCATTGGACACTGCCAGTGTCAGTCAGTCTGTCTGTCTAGCGGTCATAAATCGCTCAACAGTGAGCAATGCCGATGCAATAGTGACGTTTAAGATTCCCAGAAGAATCTAAAGGTGCACTCAGAGCTGCCATTTGGATCCACTGGAATTGAGGCCAGTGTCAGCTGTGACTTCTTTTTCTAAGACAGCCCCACAAGAGTGCACCAGTGGTGGCTTGAGCACCAAAAAACTTTCGATTGTAATTTGAGCTAGGACTTTAAAGTAAAAAATAAAAAAAAGGAGGGTCTAAAGAATGGCGAGCAAGCCGAGCAACGAAGCAGCGAGCAAATTAGGCTGCTCGCTGCGCCGCTGCGACAGTCATTTCACTTCGTGCGCTCGCTCTGTTCGGTTCAGTCGACTCGCCGCTCTTCATTCACCAGAAAAACTTCAAGCCCAAACTCCCGTTCTCCAGTTTTGACCACTCGCAAACAACTCGGGAACACCAAAATGCGTTTCCGAATTCTCCTCGCTGTCTGGATCATCTATGCCTCCATCTTCCTGGTTGGCAGCGCTTCGGGCGCCCCCGGCGACTTCAATGTCTCCTTCAAGGGCGGAAGCAACGATGACTTCATGGTCTCGTTTCCAGTTTCCTCCGACGAGCTGAACAACGGTAAGTTATTACCAGCTGCCATTTTTTTACTTAGTTCTCCTGCCATTTTAACACTCATTCTGTTGTCCTTACCAGTGACTGAACTGTGCCTTACCCCCGAATGCCAGAAAATGGAGACCATCAAGGGGATCATCATTCTGCTTGGCTACGGCATCGCCTTTCTCATCTTTCTCCTGCTCCTCATCGACTACGCCAAGTCCCAATGCTGCCCTCGCCGTCGTGCCGACTCACCAGCCGTCGTTGGGAAGACCATCCAGAAGATCTCCACTGGCAGCTCTGAGTCGGTCATTCGAGTTGGTCAAGCTGGGAAGGCCAAGAAGCCGTTGACCAAGGTTGAGGAGACGATCGCCGAGTCGCCCGTCTAAACTGCGCCTGACTCACTCTCACCATGCCTGTCTCTAGAGAAACACCTACACTTCTTTCTATTTACCCTCGCTATTTCTCTAGATTGCTCAATACTACAATATCACACAGACTCTCACATTACACTATTTATTGCCCTCTCTCCCTCCCTTCCTTCCACAAACAAAGCCGCCAAACTCTGTTATTATTTTAGTCATCACAATCTCGTTGGTAGATCTGCACTGTGCACAGTGCACACTACCCAATGGCGCAATTAGAATTCAATCAGCTATCATTCTACCATCAATATAATAGCTGAAACCAATTTCCACTTATCTTCAAAACGCTCTGTATTACTCGTTATCCAATAAAATACTTTCAAGTTTTGAAAAAGGTGTCATGCTCCAGTTGGAGAAGTCGTACCAATAAATCATCCAAGTAGTTTGCATCCCAGTTGCACACTAACTAGTACTTGGCCAGTAGCATTCACCCTGCCTGTCTAGCCGGAGATCAGAGAAAGAGTGTACGTCACTCAAAACAGACTAGTGAGGAGAGTGTTGGAGATGATGGAAAGAAAAAGAGGGACAATTGCAACGTAACCAGAAACGTTCACCAAAAAAAGGTGTCCATAAATCAGCATTGAGACATACCACACACACACACACACACACACACACGCACACTGTTGCGCATTCCAATGACACAGATCGTCGGTGTGTCCACCCTTATGTCCTCTTGCGTCGAGCTGCTGTGGCCGTTTCAACGATACGCAGAGATAACAAACTAGCGCAAACTAGGGCAACCTGTACGCACACACACATTCATTTCGGTTATTTGCTCGTATAAAAACGTAGACGGACAACGGCCATGCTGCCCAGCGATCAACTTAAGCGCCAACTCACAGTCACTTGCCCAGTGTATACACCTAAACCACTAATTATTTAGTTCTCCACATCTGAAAATGACTAAATTTGTGATCCAGCTCTTGGCTCTTATTGCCATTTGTGCCCTGTCCACGTCCCACTGGAAGGTAACAGATGCTAGTCCAGCAGTTGCAAATGACGTGCAAAGAAGAGATCCAAAAAGCTTTCAGATACTTTTTAGTGAAGAAAATGATGTCCCTACAACAGTAGATGATGGTGAAAAACCCGGTGAAAATGTCCCTACAACAGAAAGCAGCACATCTGACGGTTCAACTGATTCGTCAACAGAAAATGATGGAAGCAGTGAACAACCACCAACGTCGACACCCAATCCGAATGGTGCCCAGTCACAATGGCTATCACTGTGCATCGCTTCACTGGCTCTGGTAGCACTTATCCTTAACACTATTAATTAATTGCGGTTTTTAATGCGAAGTCCTTTTTTGTACATACAATGACAAATAAAAATTAATTTATTCTAATGTTAAAATGAGTTTTATTACATTTTGCAATTGACTGAGAAGAAAATTGATCGTCCCAGACACCATTTTCAAAACATATGCTAGGCTCTCCGTTTTTTTTGTTACAACGGAGCTTTTCCAAAAAAGAACGATGCATCGACGAACGCACACGTTTACGAGAAAAGGGCAAATAAAAGATACAGAAGAATTAAAGTCCCCTAATATCACCGGGGCAACAGTTAAGTGTGCTGCTGTTGCTGCTGCTGTTAAAAGGGAAAGGGAGATTAAGCTCGTCTAAACGAATGCTCGTCGACTGTGAGCTGCGCAGCGCAGCGCGCTTTGTTTGCGCCCGGGGCTGCTGATTCCTGAGAAATGATCAAGAGAATCTTCTTGTAACGAATTGCTAATTGACCGTTGACTGTTGTTTTGCTTACGACATTTAAACGTCCACTGGGCACGTGTCGCTGATTCACACTTCCAATATTTAAATATTTGTGGAGAGCTCATTCGGTCACTGTCAACAAGAGAGTGCGGACAACGAAAACAACGACGACAACTTTGCCTGCTCTTCTCAACTTGAAAAAAACTTCATCTTGAACACTTCCCGACAATGTCTTCGCTGAAACGACAACTTCCTTCGGATTCATCCGTGTGGTCCTCCTTTGGCAGTTTGCAGACCAACCAAGCTGACATTGCTCATCTGTCCTCCTCGATTCGACAGACAACAACAACAACATCCAGCTTCAGCTCGAGCTGCCGCTTGACGATGGCCCAGGACTCAATTGTGCTGAAGAAGCAAAAGCTAAACGGATCAAAGGTGGCCGAGATGACTGGTGGCAAGGGACTATCACCATTATCATCAACAACATCAACTTTTCCACACAATGATTCTCAGGAGCTGTACGGAATTGACTCTCAAGTCCACAAAATCTCACTGGATGATAACACTGAAGAGCTGCTGAATGAAACCAATCTGCGTGTTTGCTTTGAACAGCATTCAAGTTCGTTGGCAAACTTGGACTCCTCTTGTTCTGCACAGCTCAAAACAAAGCTCGCTCGTTGGCCAGCAATGAGCAATTTGAACTTGGATGTCGAAGTGAGCGACATTCAGTTCATGAGCAGTCTCGCTCCGCTCTTGGAACAGGTTAGTCCTCATCTTTTGTTTTCCTTTTGTTTACCATCATCGATTGTCTTCTTTTCATCTTCTCACCAAAGGTTCCCAGTGAACGCAAGGCCTCGGTCAAAGACAAGATATGCCGCATTCTACTTGGGGAAATGTCGCCGTCAACTCCCAACCTAAAGCAATGGTCTTCTGAGGAGGAAAAGATCCCCACCATTGTCATCACGCCTAGCACCGCTGTACTGCAGACCTTCATGAAGGACGCTCAAAAGTTAATTCTCGAGCATCCTTCAGAGCACTTCTACACTCAAAGCACACCTATTTCTATGATGCGCAAAGTATCGCCTTTGAGTGGCCATTTTCCCATTTCCAACTCACTGAATTGGTCCCACTCTGAGCTAGATTTCTAACGGTCATTAACGCTATTGTCATTAGCACCATCATCAACATCATCAGCATCATTATCACCAAAACTGGCATTGCTTTTTCCAGTAGCTACATTTAACTCTTATTATTAATTTTACTCACACTTTACTCTTTACAATATTAAACATTCAACTTTTTTGATAAAAGTATCAGCACGTAAATGTTGAGCATAAATGACTGAATCACCTTATCCTTGTCAATGAGGTAGTTTTTGCCCATTGAGAAGCCGATCAAGTTGTTGGAGGCGAATTCAATCGCGTAAGCCACCTTTATCTGCAGTCGGATGTAGCCTTCCCAGTTGACAGAAGCCTCCAACTTAGTTGTTCCTTTTTGACCACCAACAGCCACTGCCTTTGCACTGTACTCTGTCAGGTACTTGTAAATGAGCCTGTTTTTGGTCTGAAAGATGGCCACCTTAAAGTGGGCCGCCATGTCGTACAGGTACACCACAATGTACATCGCCATGAAGAGAAAGGAAAAAAGGTTCGGCTGCGTTTGCTTGCCCATATAGATCACGATGAAGGTGGTGACAAACTTGGAGCCCACCGACAGGTCGAGGATGTAGTTCTTGATGCAGTCATTGTAGAGGCGCACCTCCCGGTTGAGACACATCAGCTGGCGGTAGAAGTGGCTGAAGATGGCCGGGCACTGCGCCCGTTTCATCAGCGCCAGGTTCACTACCATCACCTTCAGTTTGATGCGGAATATGGTCAGCAGGAGGAACATTCCCGTCAGGAGGGTGAAGAGAATGAAGAGCATTTCGAAGAAGAGCAACTGCGTCGCCGAGCAGATCGCAATGCCGATGAGGAGCTCAAGTGCCGAAATGTGACCGCCGTTGAAGAGGCTGACTGCATCGAGGTTGAGCTTCGAAGTGAAGACGAGCAGAACGAGAAGTGTGCCCTTGCTCGCCAGCCCGGCGAGGTAACTCCAGAAGGTAAAGTACTGGAGCACCTTCTTTCGATTGAGATCACTGAACTGCTGCGCCAGTTTGTTGCGAAACTCGAATAGCAACTGCAGCGTTCCATTTCGGTAGTGAATCTGCTTCCACACGGAGAAGAGCGAGGCGTCCTCGATGATGCAGAAGGTGCACACGTAGACGCTGCTGAACATGTCCACCTTGGTGATGTTTAGCGCTCTTCCAAAGATGAGATTGAAAACCTGCAGTGCTGGTACGGCACCGGGGAAGAAGGTGAGCAGGAAGAGGCTGCCAATGACTGACCAGTTGAAGGCGGTTTTCAGAAAAAAACGTCGCAGTGTGGTCCAGTTAAGTGGCACACATCGATGCGTGTATTCAAACTCGGTAAAGGATGTTCGGTGAAGGTAGTGAATGAGATGGCCAATGTGAAGGTCGAACACTTCGGAGATTGCCTGAACCTTATACGGCTTGAATTGAGTCAGCTCCATTGCTTTTTGTGGTGCAATTTAAGTTTCCTCTTTAAAATAATTATTCTTGTAATTAATGTCAAACTTTGCTAGTTTTCGAGCCGCCACTATTTGAAAGTTTATGTTGACAAAGCGAAGACATTTGCATTTGCTAAGTTTTGACAAATTACTTAGTACTTAGTACGAAAACTGAATTTGTTTTCTGAATAATTCAAACTGTTTCTTCAAAAGTACTTTCAGGCGGTTCTTTTTAAAACAGTTTTTAAAAATTTAATAAATCTGTTAAAATGCCTCTAGTGATCTGATGTTTTCAAATAATAAAAACTTGACGATCTATTTCTAACAATATTTGGTAAATTAATTAAGTTTAGAGTCTGAACTTCAGACAATCGATTAGAAACGGAAATTGTTTTGTTACGCTTTTATTATTTTTGAAAAATGGAAACATGATCATAAATTATAAATGTCATTTTGTAAGATTAGAATGATTACTGTTTGTTTGTATTCTTGCATTTGCTTTTGACAGAAACAAGAAAAAGCTGTTCACACGATTTGCACGTAGCACGAAGAGAGCGTTCGACTGAAGCTGATCATCGATTTTCTTTCAGCCTCAAACTTCTTCTCTTTGAAGTGCCTCAGCAGGCGATGTTGCATTTCAAAGGTGATCAACTGCAGGTAGGAGAGGAGGGCGAAGCAGTAGACAAAGACCACCAGCGAGACCACTTGCAGAATCAGAAGGTACACGGTGTTGACCATGGCGGGAGATGTTTTAATGGTGAAGTTTTTGGTGACAAAGAAAAAGAATTTTCGAGTTCTCTCGGCGGCAACTAGACTACAAGTGACCACTACCAGCAAGTGCTCTACATGCTGCCTTAGTGTCCATTTATTATTCTGTGCCTGGACCATGACCATCGACCCTGGCAATCTCCCCCACACAAACACACATGGCATTCATTTGGTGCAGGAACAGTGACAAGAAAGAGTGCGGCACTCCGTGGCAGACAAGTCGCTAATTGCCAGCAAGTGTGTGCTGGTGTCACCCACACACTGACAATAAAAACTTGTTTGCGACACTAGCAGTACTTGTTGTGGGCCCTGCCTGGTTCTACTTAACTTAACTTGTCCCTCTCTCACTTCAAAAAAGGTCACCCCTAGTCTCTTCTTTTTTGCTGTTCTGAAATGTGACACCGACAAAACGATAGATTGCCTTGCTTCTCATGTCAGAAGATATGCGCAAATTCTGCTGGCAACAAACAAACCCATATTTTACTAGGCAATCTTTTGGAAAAAGTGTAATATATAAAAATAACTAAAAAGTATGTATAAATAATTGCAGCTCTAGTGGATGATGATGATGTCCTCAGCTCCACTTCACTCCCCCGTTCAGTAGTTGAAGGCAATATCGTAGACCTGATCGTAGTGGCTGGCAAAGTGCACTGTCAGTCCCTCCTGAATGAAGCCGGGCAGATCGGCAAAGTCCTTGCGATTTTCATCGGGCAGTACTATGGTGGTGACACCCGCCCGCTTCGCCGCAATCACCTTCTCCTTGATGCCGCCCACGGGGAGGACCTTCCCGGTGAGGGAGATCTCGCCGGTCATCGCCAGATCCGGTCGCACCGGGCGGCCCAGCGAGAGTGAGAGCAGCGCCGTGACCATGGTGCAGCCGGCGCTGGGGCCGTCCTTCGGCGTCGCCCCCTCGGGAACGTGCAGGTGAATGTGCGCCCGCTGCAGGTACTCATTCGACGGGTCACGGCCCAGGAGGAAGGACTTGGCGTAGGTGTAGGCAATATTGGCCGACTCCTTCATCACGTCGCCCAGGTGGCCGGTCAGCTGGAAGGAGCCAACGACGGGCGGGGCCGGTGGCGAGCCAGGCTCGGCCGCCTTTGGAGGCTCCAAGTCCAGCTTTCGGTGGAGCGTCGTCTCAATGTACAGCGTCGAGCCGCCGTGCGATGTCCAGGCGAGACCCATCACCACACCGGGTGGAGTACTCTCGTACATGCGATCCTTCACAAAGATGGGCTTGCCGACAAAGTCCTGCAGATTGTCCACCGTCACTGACACGTTTTCCTGCTCCTTGTTCACTAGCTTGAAAGCGGACTTTCTCATAATCTGAAATAATTGAAAAGTGTGAAAATGCTAGAGACAACAAGAAGCCAAACATACTTTCTCAATATGCTTCTGAAGATTTCGGACACCCGACTCCCGGCAGTACGCCTTGATCAGCGAGTTGACAGCCTCATTTTGCAGCTGAACCTGCTCCTTCGTTATGCCGCAGTCCTTTTCAGCTTGTGGAATTAGGTAGCGCTACGAATAAAGTTCAGTTATAAACAAAATGTCCTGTTGCCAAAAAGATAGCAGAAACCAACCTCAGCAATAGCAACCTTCTCCTCGGCCACGTAGCCCGACACCTCAATGAGCTCCATTCGATCTCTGAGCGGCTCGGGAATAGTGTCCAGAACGTTGGCCGTGCAGATGAAGAGAATCTTCGAGAGGTCAATGTTCACGTCGAGGTAGTGATCGAGAAAGTTGGCATTCTGCTCCGGGTCGAGCAGTTCGAGCAGCGCCGCCGACGGATCGCCCTGGTAGCCGCGGCCAATCTTGTCCACCTCGTCAATCAGCACCAGCGGATTCTCCGTCTTGGTCTTCTTAAGGCACTGAATGATCTTTCCAGGCATGGCGCCCACATAAGTTCGTCGATGACCCTTGATTTCCGCCACGTCGGTCATGCCACCAACACTGAATCGAAAGTACTAGTGAAATGAAAAATATTAGTGTTAGTGCTCAACTGCTGGGTCACCGTTTACCTGTCGGTTAAGAGCCCGTGCAATGGACTTGGCAATGGAGGTCTTGCCCACACCAGGCGGCCCATAGAAGCAGAGAATTTTGCCCTGCGTATGTCCCTTCAGCTGACTGACGGCGATAAACTCGAGGATGCGCTTCTTCACGTCCTCCATGCCGTAGTGGTCCTCATCGAGGACTTCAGTGGCCCGCTTCAAGTCCAGGTTCTCCTCACTGCTCACGCCCCAGGGCATCGAGGTGAGCCAGTCGAGGTAGTTCCGCGTGACGCTAAACTCCGACGAGTGGTTGTCGAGCAGTGACAGCTTGTTCAGCTCCTCGTCAATCACCTCCTGCACGTGTGCCGGTATGGTGAGGTCCTTGATTTTACCTCGAAACTTCTCCACAATGGCGTCCTTGTCGTCCTTCTCCAGTCCCAGCTCCTTCTTGATAATCTTCAGCTGCTCATTGAGCATAAACTTTCGATGCTGCTGCTTCACCTTCTCCTCCACCTCCTTGCCAATCTTCTGCTGCAACTTACTAAGCTCGTATTCCTTCTTGAGTAGCGACAGTGAGAGGTACAATCGGTTGGGAATATTCTTCTCCTCGAGAATTTGCTGCAGCTCGGTAGAGTCGGCGCCGGACAGGGTGCCGCCCAGATCAGAGAGGAACACCGGATTATCGACAATCTTCTGACCAGAGTGCATTAGCTGGAGAATCGGTTCACGGTAGAGGGAGTTCATTGAGATGATGTCCCGAATCGTTTTGACAATCTCCTGAGTGAGTGCCTTGATCTCCTGGTTCTCAATAAACTCCTCGTGAACAATGTTCTCCGTTTCGACCATCAGCACGGGGTTCGGCTTAGCTACCACGACCGTTTGGGCATCGGCAACAGCAGCCGGTTCCGCCGTTTCAGAAGAGTCAGCCGCGTCCAAAGACTCTGCTTTAGCATCAGCGTCACTAGTGACCGAAGGCTGACCATTCAGTCGGCGTGAGCGCTTCTTTCTGCCGTTCTTTTTCACAGCAGATGGCTCAGCTGATGGTGAGCTCTCGTCGATTTGCTTCAGAATACGAATCCGCCGGTGAGCCATGACGATCATGCGAATGCGATCGCCCAGATCCTGAAGCTCGTGGATCTGTACAAAGGTACCCACCGGGTAGATGTCATCGATGTTGGAGACCACTTCGGAGGTGTTGCTGTCGGACCTTTTCATGAAGACGCCTGCATAGGGCTGTCGCAGGTCAACCTTGCGCTTGAGAAGTGCAATCAGATTAGGGTCGGTCACCTCGATGAGCTTGACAAACTTCGGAAAGACGGGGTTTCGGTTGATGGCGATGACGGGCACATTTGGAAAGAACTCAGGTATGTTAATGGGCGACAGGGCGGACTGCGCCAGCCCACCAGCGCCAGGCGTGACAGCGTGTGGCGTCGCCGCCAGGTCCGAGTCGCTCAGATCATCCGGATCATCGGAGTTTGTACTCAACCACCGAGCGGAGCCGGCCAGGTGGTCGCCCTTAAATGAGGCCGAAAAGCGAGAGTTAAAGGCTGCCACCATGCGTTGAGGCGCCGACAGGTGAAGCGACCTAGTGAGTGGTGGCAGCAGTTGCCGCACAGCAATGGGCGCTGATCGGCTGATGGACGGCCGAGCAGACTCGATGACTCTTGACCAGAGGCGTTGGCTGTAAGAGTTGGAGAGAGGAACATCATCAGGTACATCCTTACAAAATATATCTATCGAGCGATCAGAGGACAGACCTTTGCCGAATGCGGTACATCGTGCTGAGTCGCCAGCAGCAGCAGAAGTAAACAGGGCAGTTTAGAAGGCAGTTGGATCAAATTTGTTAATTTGATTGGAGTAAACTGGGGATCACCCGAATTGTCACCAAGATCGCCGGTGCGATTATGGGGCGCCAAATGTCCTCTTGAAGCAAACAAACCGATGCGGAGATGTGCGCACATGTGTTACATCATGTGC
The DNA here is from genome assembly GCA_024499935.1 of Tyrophagus putrescentiae. Taxonomy (NCBI): domain Eukaryota; kingdom Metazoa; phylum Arthropoda; class Arachnida; order Sarcoptiformes; family Acaridae; genus Tyrophagus; species Tyrophagus putrescentiae. Next base: position 10,131,497 of record JAMZRA010000002.1, on the reverse strand, counting down.
ACTGAAAAAAATACAAAAACATCGCTAGCCTAAGGGTCATTCGCAGAGCGCGTTACAAAATGTTTGAAAAGTGCAAAATCGGCGACGACACTTTTTGTCTTTGAAGATTCTGAAGAACTGAAGAACTTTTATTGATAAAAAGAAGTTAGAGTGCCTGCTTCTGTGACATCCGTACTTTGCGCGTTTCTATTATTTCCTTGCACTCCTTGCAGTCTGATGCTGCTGCTTCTACCTTGATGATGTTGCTGCTGCCAGTAGTGTTGTTTGTCTTTTTACTTGGCTTCGTCTTCTTCGGCTCCTTCTCCATCAAGCCGGGCGTCTTCTGGAAAGCTTCATACTGAAGAAGGTACACGTGAAAAAACGCCATGGCGATGATCAGCACAAAGGTGACCAGTATGATCACTATTACCAGCCACTTCGGAAGCAGCTGAAGGTCATCAGTGCCGTGCTCTGAACAGACGATGAACTGACTGTAGTTGAGCCGGGTCACCGAGACGACGGTGCCAGGTTTCGCCACGGCCACCGCGTCAAAGAGGTGGACGGAGGCATTGCCGAGAACGACGAACCACTTACCATCAGTAAAGCCACTACTGACAAAGGCGTTTAAAGGCAGCGTCCAATTGAGACGATAATTGCACTGTGCACTAGAGCTGAAATTGCCTTCCGAAGAAGAAGGTGCTAGCACCAGCTGTTCTGCTCCTTGAAAAGTATCACTGTGCTTGCACAACTGCCACGGCCGCCCATCCAATTGGATGGTGTTTGCCCCAAAGTCAACAGCCACCTTGACCAGCGCCAGAGTGACATTGTCAATGAGGTAGAAGGTACTCGGCTCGGTCGATGACAGCCACCGCCAAGCAGCAAGTCGAAGGCCATCAGCTTTTCTTCTGTAAGTAAACAACCTTGACTCCACTTTTTGTGTTTGTAAGGAGAAAAGTGTACAGTTGAGCCCATTCTCCACTAGCTGACCATCAAAGAGCAGTAGCCACTGTCTGCCTTTACCGTCTACCAGTGATAACCACCGTCGATTGAACCTCGTAGACGAGGAAGATTCGGGCACTTGAAGCTTCTTCAGTGATAGCCACTTTTGCTGCAGTGCAACAGGCGATGCGTTGCTGAGATTTAAAGTAGAGTCCAGAAAACGACCCCCCAGAGGAAGTTCATAGACGAGCTGCTCGGTGGTGATCAGCAGAAGGGTGGACGATGAGCTGTTGTGGTGGTGCAGAACGCTTAAAAGATCGATTCGAGTGTCATTGCACTGCTGGAGGTGTTTGCATGTGCGCTCAGCGTTCACAGTTTCACTGGAACCGCCGACTTTCAGTGAAAAGGCGTTAAGTATTACTAGTATTGTGGTGGTGGTGGTGATGAACATTATTGCTAAAGTTAAAACGCACCAAAGAATAACTGTTTACTGCGAATGACTTTATATAATTCCCTAACAAGTTCTAAATTTTAAATCCACTGCTTGTGTTAGATTTTTTCCTTTGTTGACGAGTCCCAGTTTGACTGTCAGCACTAGCCTTTGCCTTCAAGTGAACTCAATTTGCGTTTACTTTTGTTTTTAACTTTACTGTTTATTTATTTAAAATGCAATTTAACTACACGACAATTTAAAATTGTAGCAAGTTAATTGGACATCCTGAACATTAAAATAAAATTACGTTTGAAACATAATTTTAAACAATGTAATACCAAGAATTTTCAAGTTTTTTCATTTTGTTGAAGGTCGGAGCCCTAAATGGTGTCCAAATATCGATCACTCCTAACCAGAGTGGTGTAATAATTATCGTCCTTTAAGATTCATAAACGTTCACATTTAGTTTACTTATTTTACTGTAAAATAGAAAAAAAGAAACTTATAAACATAAAACACTTTGGCAACAAAATGTCAAGTTATACTATCAAATTCCGACGATGCTTCTACGTGATGTCAAAGGAGCTGTTTGAAGTGGAGACCAAACCAACTCGAGCCGGCCCGCGCCAGTACTTTGATGTGTTCTTCTTTTTCTGGACATTGCGAGTGCCCTTTGTCGTCTACGTCATGTACCTCAACTACGAAGTGGACGGCTGGTGGTGGTACAACTTCCGTCGAAACGATATCCTCGTTAGCTACCTGTACAAATTCCGCTCCACACTGGACTACACCACCTTCCTCATGATCTTCTTTTTTGACGTCATCTACTTCATTCTCTCTTACTGGTGCTTCAAATTGGACGTACGAGGGCGGAACTGGCGTTTCTGGTACCAGATGACGGTGCTCAGTTTGGATCAGTACTACGCTTGTCGTCTAAGTGGAGGCCAACTGAAGCGGATTCAGGCGCTAAAGAGGGCCAAGTATGAGGAGCGATTGGGGCAGTTTTCGCTTCCAGGCAGTCTAGTCAGAGGTGTTTCGGGTGCAATCGCCTCGGCGGAGATGACCGCTCGAATGGAGGACGTGGACGTGCCGGCGATGCAGTCCAGACCACTTCCTGCAATGCCCTTTCTCTCGTGGAAGGCTCGAGCGAAAGGACTTCGATTGATGTTAATAACGGAGGTTTTTGCCTACGTCTTTCAAGTGGCTGTTGGTAGGTTTTTTAATTATTTTTAAAATTATTGTTTGATTTGGTTGCCTGGAAAACGTTCACTTTGCCTTTTGCAGTTATCATCTACGTCATGACAATTGCCGGTTTGATCTACATCTATCCGCATTGGGACCGTCACCCCTGGTACACAAAGGTCTACGAGTTGATTGAGATAATGTGTCCACTGGTGTTCTTCATTTGGCTAATTCGCTACATTATCCTCTTTACTACGCTCACCATTCTGGGGACGCTGGTTTTCACCACTCATGTGAATGAGTGGCAGGACAAGGTGAAAGGGTGGCTGAAGCAGTTTAACTATTCAAAAGCAGAAGCCCCTAAAAGACTGCGAGTGGCACTTCCACTCAGTGGGCGGCTGCTTTTGGAACGTTTCCTGCGCGAGCACAACCTCGTCACCTATTTAGTGGTCTCTTGCAGCGGTGAGCTTTGGGGCAAGATCGTTCTGGCCACCATCTGCACGCAGATTCCAATCAATGTCATCTTTGTGCGGAAGATGTTTGTTACTGTCTCTGCCGACGATGAGGTGCTGTCCTCGATGCGTTACATCTTATTTCTCATTTGTTTTGTTCAGCTGCTTCTCTTTGCCATCATTTTCCTTCCTTTAGGATGGTGCCAGAAGGTAAGCACTATTTTAAAGCTTTTTTTGAAACCCACTGTTTTTGTGCCGTAGGTGTATCACTCGCCAAAGAAGTTCATTCCTCGCTTTCTACTGCTTTCCACCGGAAGTGGCGCCTGGTGGTGGACTTTAAGACTGAAATACAATGATCTTTATGGACGACTGATGAGAGGGCCTAAGTTTGCCCTTAGCGTGGGAGAGCTTCATGCAATCACCTATCTGAGCGCAATGGAGGTATTTTAACTAATTGGATTTTGTTCGTAACTTTTACAAATTGTTTAATTTTTTAGTTTCTTTTCTCTTACATTGCTTACTTGCTAATGGCTTTTTCTACTGAAAATATAGTTTAGTCAAAATTGTAGTTGACGACACTTTGGGCATTTGAAACTTCTTTATTGAAGGCCATTTCTGCTGCAATGCAACAGGCAACTCGACAGGCTAAACGACTCGTTGCCAAAATAAATTAACTGATTTTGTTAGGATTTTGATTTATTTTTACGAGTCTTTAAAACACTAACTATTATTAACTTGTTTCATTTTGCATTAAGGCAAGAATGAGTCTGAATTTTCTATTTTATTGGCCCTATATAGTCTATTGAATTGTCATTTTTTGCAATCTGAATCTCAGCTGAGCAGCAAAATTGTGGTTTTTGTTTTAAAACAACTAAATTTGAACCACAATCGATGCGCTTTTAACAAATTCAAAATCTTTGTTTTTCACAAGCATTGATTTGCAAATTTACAATATTTTCATGTTTTTCAATTTTTAAATGCTATTAAATAGTACTTTGAATTTGCCTAAAAGCTCTCATACGATTTTGGTCGAAACTCTTTAGCTTTGTTTTAAAACAAAAACCACAATTTTAGCTGTTACATGAGCTGAGATTCATGATGTAGGCAAAAAATGACAATTCGTATAGGAATAATACGAGAGCCAATAAAATAGAAAATTCGACTCACTCTCACCTTAATTGAACTCTATTAGCGCTTGCTTTTGTTTTTAACTTTACTGTTTATTTTTACAACGCAAAATACAACATTTTACTATTTTGCAATGGTAACAAGTTAATTGGACATCCCGAAACATTAAAACAAAATTGCATTAAAAAAATATTTCTAAACAATAGAGATACCAGGAAATTAAAAGGTTTTTCTTTTTTCTGAAGGTCGGCAGCTCTAAATGGTGTGCAAATATTGATCATGCTAACCAATTCCAGAGTTGTGTTGTAATTATCGTCATTTAAGATTCGTAAACGTTCACATTTAGTTTATTTGTTTTATTATAATAAAAGAAAAAACAAGTGTAAACATAAAACACTTTGGCAACAAAATGTCAAGTTTTACTAGCAAATTCCGACGATGCTTCTACGAAATGTCCAAGGAGTTGTTTGACCTGGAGACCAAACCAACTCGAGCCGGCCCGCGTCAGTACTATGACGTGTTCTTCTTTTTCTGGACATTGCGAGTGCCCTTTGTCGTCTACGTCATGTACATCGACTACGAAGTAGACGGCTGGTGGTGGTACGACTTCCGTCGAAACGATATACTTGTCAGCTACCTGTACAAATTCCGTTCTACACTGGACTACACCACTTTTCTTATGGTCTTCTTCTTTGACATAATTTACTTCATTCTCTCTTACTGGTGCTTCAAATTGGACGTGCGAGGTCGGAACTGGCGTTTCTGGTACCAGATGACGGTGCTCAGTTTGGATCAGTACTACGAGTGTCGGCTAAGTGGAAGTCGACTAAAGCGGATACAGGCCCTGAAAAGGGTCAAATATGAAGAGAAATTGGCTCAGTTTTGGCTTCCCGGTGGTCTAGTGAAAACCGTTTCGGGTGCATTCGCTTCGGTGGAGATTGCTGCTCGAATGGAAGACGTGGACGTGTCGGCGATGCAGTCCAGGCCACTTCCGGTGATGCCCTTTCTCTCGTGGAAAGCTCGAGCCAAAGGGCTTCGATTGATGTTAATAACTGAGGCTTTTGCATACGTCTTTCAAGTAACAGTTGGTAAGATTTTTTGTTGTTTTTAAATTTTTTGATTAATTTTGTTGTCTTGAAAACATTACTTCGTTTTTGCAGTTATCATCTACATCATCACAATTTCGGTCTGATCTACATCTACCCTTACTGGAACCGCCACCCCTGGTACATAAAAGTCTACGAGTTCATTGAAATGATCTGTCCACTGGTGTTCTTAATTTGGCTAATTCGCTATGTTATCCTCTTTACTACGCTTACCATTCAGGGAACGCTGGTTTCCACCAGCCACGTTCTAGAGTGGCAGGACAAAGTGAAAGATTGGTTAAAAAAGTTTAGCCATTCAAAAGAAGGAACTTGTGTTAAATGGTCAAAAGGACTGGTTGTACTTCCACTCAGTGGGCGACTGCTTTTGGAGCGTTTCCTGCGAGAACACAACCTCGTCACCTATTTAACGGTTTCTTGCAGCATGGAACTCTGGGGCAAAATCATTCTGGCCACCATCTGCACGCAGATTCCCATCAACGTCATCTTTGTGCGCAAAATGTTTGTTTCTGTCTCTGGCGACGATGAGGCGTTGTCCTCGCTGCGTTACATTTTATTTCTCATTTGTTTTGTTCAGCTGCTTCTCTTTGCCATTATTTTCCTTCCTTTAGGATGGTGCCAGAAAGTAAGCACTATTTTGCAATTTAGAGCTTTTGTGTAGCCCACTGTTGTTGTGCCGTAGGTGTACCACTCGCCGAAGAAGTTCATTCCCCGTTTTCTACTGCTTTCTACCGGAAGTGGCGCGTGGTGGTGGACTTTAAGACTGAAATACAATGATCTTTATGGACGACTGATGAGAGGGCCCAAGTTTGCTCTTAGCGTGGGGGAGCTGCATGCAATCACTTATCTGAGCGCAATGGAGGTATTTTAACTAATTGATTTTTTGTTCTTTCTAAAAACTATTTTATTTTTTAGTTTCTCTTCTCTTACATAGCTTACTTGCTAATGGCTTTTTCTACAAAAAATATTATTTAGTTAGAATTGTAGTAGACGACGATTTGGGCATTCAAAGTTTCAGTAAAAGCTACTTTTGCTGCAGCTACTTTTGCTGCAGTGCAACAGGCAAATCGTTGCCAAGTTTAATTTACTGATGATTTTTTTGGAAATTGTTACTTATTCTACGAATCTCTGAGACACTAACTTTTGCCTTTAATTGAACTCTATTAACGCTTTCATTTGTTTTTAACTTTAATTTTATAATTCATATTACAAAATTTTATTATTTTGAAATGGTAGAAAGTTAATTAGACATCCTGAGAAATTAAAACAAAATTGTGTTTAAAAAAATTTTTAACAATACTAAGAATCGTCAAGTTTTTCCTTTTTCCTGAAGGTTGCCAGTTCTAAATGGTGTGCAAATATCGATCATTGTTAGCATATTCCAACGTATTGAAATAATAATTATCGTCATTTAAGATTCATAAACATTCAAACTTAGTTTATTTTTTATTATAAAAAAGGGAAAATAAACTTGTAAACATATAACACTTTTGCAACAAGATGGCAAGTTTTACCAGCAAATTCCAACGATGCTTCTACGAGATGTCGAAGGAGCTGTTTGAAGTAGAGACTAAACCGACTCGAGCCGGCCAGCGCCAGTACTTTGACGTGTTTGCTTTCTTCTGCACAATGCGAGTGCCTTTCGTTGTCTACGTCATGTACGTCAACTACGAAGTAGACGGCTGGTGGTGGTATAATTTCCGGCAAAACGATATTCTCGTCAGCTACCTGTTCAACTTCCGCTCCACCCTGGACTACACCACCTTCCTCATGATTTTCTTTTTTGACGTCATCTACTTTATTCTCTCTTACTGGTGCTTCAAATTAGACGTACAAGGGCGGAACTGGCGTTTCTGGTACCAGATGACGGTGCTCAGTCTGGATCAATACTACGAGTGTCGGTTAAGTGGAAGTCGACTAAAGCGGATACAGGCCCTGAAGAGGGTCAAATATGAAGAGCGATTGGCTCAGTTTTCACTTCCAGGCAGTCTAGTCAGAAGCGTTTCGGGTGCACTCGCCTCGGCGGAGATGGCCGCAAGAATGGAGGACGTGGACGTGCCGGCGATGCAGTCCAGACCACTTCCGGCAATGCCCTTTCTCTCGTGGAAGGCTCGAGCAAAAGCCCTTCGACTAATGTATTTTTTGCTTTTGCGTGAACCAATTTTTACAAATGAGGTGTCAAAATGCTCAGAATAACAATTGAATCACTGGGACAATAGAGTTAACATCGTAAAATGTTTATTTCTGGTATTTTGGTTTTTCAGTAAGGGGCGTTTCCCTCAAAGTCACTCTACGCCCCCTGAAAAAATAACCAAAATTCTAAAAACTAACAAAAAAATTGCATTGTGTTTTTGTATTTATAAACTTTCTAACAATACCAAAAAATGCAACCAAAACAATGCAAAAAAACTTTTTAAAAAAATCAAAAAATTTTTAGTTTTTTGAACTTCCGCTCCACCCTGGACTACACCACCTTCCTCATGATTTTCTTTTTTGACGTCATCTACTTTATTCTCTCTTACTGGTGCTTCAAATTAGACGTACAAGGGCGGAACTGGCGTTTCTGGTACCAGATGACGGTGCTCAGTCTGGATCAATACTACGAGTGTCGGTTAAGTGGAAGTCGACTAAAGCGGATACAGGCCCTGAAGAGGGTCAAATATGAAGAGCGATTGGCTCAGTTTTCACTTCCAGGCAGTCTAGTCAGAAGCGTTTCGGGTGCACTCGCCTCGGCGGAGATGGCCGCAAGAATGGAGGACGTGGACGTGCCGGCGATGCAGTCCAGACCACTTCCGGCAATGCCCTTTCTCTCGTGGAAGGCTCGAGCAAAAGCCCTTCGACTAATGTTAATAACAGAAGCTTTTGCCTACGTTTTTCAAATTGCAGTTGGTAAGATTTTTAAGCTTTGTTGTCTAGTAAACACAACTTCCTTTTTTCAGCTATCATTTACATTATCTCAGTGGCCGCTCTAGCCTACATTTACCCACACTGGGACCGCCACCCCTGGTACATAATTGTTTACGAATTCATTGAGATGATCTGGCCACTGGTGTTTTTCATTTGGCTAATTCGCTACATTATCCTCTTTACCACGCTCACCATTCTGGGTACGCTAGTCTTCACCACTCATGTGAATGAATGGCAAGACAAAGTGAAAGGGTGGCTGAAACAGTTTAACTATTCAAAAGCAAAAGCCCCTAAAAGACTGCGAGTGGCACTTCCACTCAGTGGGCGACTACTTTTGGAGCGTTTCCTGCGCGAGCACAACCTCGTCACCTATTTAGTGGTCTCTTGCAGTGGTGAACTCTGGGGCAAGATCATTCTGGCTACCATCTGCACACAGATTCCCATCAATGTCATCTTTGTGCGGAAGATGTTTGTTTCAGTTTCCGGCGACGATGAAGCTTTGTCCTCGCTGCGCTACATATTATTTCTCATTTGTTTTGTTCAGCTGCTTCTTTTTGCCATCATTTTCCTTCCTTTAGGATGGTGTCAGAAGGTAAGCGGAATTGCACTAATCCAGAGGTATTGTGTTGTAACCTTGTATTGTTGCACCGTAGGTGTACCACTCGCCGAAAAAGTTCATTCCTCGTTTTCTACTGCTTTCCACCGGAAGTGGCGCCTGGTGGTGGACTTTAAGACTGAAATACAATGATCTTTATGGACGACTGATGCGAGGGCCCAAGTTTGCCCTTAGCGTGGGGGAGTTGCATGCAATCACCTACTTGAGCGCAATGGAGGTATTTTAAATAATTGGATTTTTTGTAATTTCTAAAAACTGTTTAATTTTCTAGTTTCTCTTTTCTTACATTGCTTACCTACTAATGGCTTTTTCAACTGAAAATATTGTTTAGTAAGAATTGTAGTGAATATTAACCGGTACAATTACAAAGAAAACAAATTAAAATAACAAGCAAGGACAAACGTAATAAAACAAATTGGAAATTGTGCCACTTTGATGGAAACAAAAAGAGTACATTTTAAGCATAAAAAATAAATTGTTTTTACTAAACTGTTTGAGTGACTTGCCATTCTCCTGATCAAATATGAAAAAAACCCCAAAACGTTTGTGAAGTTCAAAAAATGGTTTCGATTAAAAACAAACAGTTGAAAAATATAATGATTATTATTATTAAATATATTTACGATTATTTGAGTTATAATTGCTCGGTAATGAATCGTTCAACAACATGTCAAGCATGATAACATTTTTCAGTATTATGTGGCAATTTAAAATAAATAGAAAGAATATACTCTGAATGGGACCGTTTGAGTGAGGGGTGAGTGGGAAAGTGAAGAAGAGAATGAGGAGAAGAAAAAGGAAATTAGCATAGGAAAAGTGGGGTAAATGGGAAAGAAGGTACAGAAAACATTGGTCTACAGGTGTGAAGGAGAGACAAGGAAAAGTAGGAGATGTAACGTTCAATTGGGGCGGGAAAGTCAGCAGAAAGAGAGGTGCTTAGTTGTATCATCATCATGATCATCATCCATCGTCAATGGTAATAATGGTTTAATAATAGAATTCATAATAGAATATTATAATGTATCAATTATAATAATAAAATAATAATAAAATATACAACACAAATCAAATGACTGACCAGATGTGGGTGTGTGGAGAGAGAAAAAAAGAAAGCAAAAAAGAGAGAATGGCGCATTTGGTAATAGTTATGCACTAGTGAAAGAGAGATGTTGAGAGAACATAGAGAAAAACACAAATAGGAAAAAATATAACAGGGAGAAAGGGGACGTGTTATTATTAAAGAATGAGACAAAGAAAAAGAGAGAAAAGGAGAAAGTACGGCGCAAAAGTAGGGTTTGGTAGTGTTATTATTCTACAGTATTGTGCTAAAATGTCGCATAGTGTGGTGTTAGTGCTAATCACTTATAAATAGGTAAAAAGATATAATAATACAAGCAGGCATTCTGAGGCAGTGGGGGTACAACACACACAAAGCTTTGAAGATGTATGTGGGTGTGTCGTTGACTTTTAAAGTCATTCTCAAGCAGGCTTCACGAGGAGCTGGGCACTATGTCAAATTGGTGGGCGGAAAACTCTGAAGGAAAGGAAAGAGCCAAAAAGTATACAGAAGAGTATAAATGGATTGTGTATATATAAATTATATAATTGTGGTAATAAGAAAGATAAAAGAAGAGAGAGAGTGAGAAAGAGAGAACAAAAAGTTGAAGAAGATTTGGGCTACTACTATCTGCAGGTCCAAGTGAAAAGTGGGGTGGGCGATGGGCGCATTGATTAGCTGATGGGAGAGAGAGAGAAAAGAGAGAGGGTCGGTCTGCCCCAGAGAACAATATTGAACAGGTGTTAACAGAGGCGAGTATGGGAGGTGTGGGTGTATGGGTGTTAGCGAGGTGATGATCATGGAGTCATTTACAAAAGAGAATAAATAGAGCCAGTGCTGAGACAGTGAGAAGGGGAGAGACCAGTGCAGTGACCAGTGGTGACCAGTCACTGACCAGTGCTGCCTGCCTGAGAGAGAGAGAGAACATCGGCACAGTCTGCTGGCACTAAGCGAAAAAACGGTGATAATGATTTGAGAGAAAAGAGAAAAAGAGAAGGGGAAGAGAGGAGAAAAAGGTGTGTGTGTGTTTGGGTGTCGAATCACGAGATGTCGAAGCGTCGAATGGGCGTGTATGTGCAGTCGGGCAGGTGCTGTGCCAACCACGACAAAGAAAGGCATGTCAAAGGTCAAAGGTACGGTTGAAGGTCGAGAGGAGGATGACTGGGAGGAGGAGGTGGTGGTGGGGCTGTGGGCTGAGTGAGTTCGGGTGGCCACCAACATCAGGAGAAAGAAAGAGAGAGAGAAAGAAAAGGAAAATGAGAGTGGATTCGGTTTGTTTCTTCTGCACAACAAATCTGGTGCACGTCATTATTTTTTGGGTGATGTGCTGGTAGTGATTTTTGTTTGTTTGTGTGATTTGCCAGAAAAAAATCCGGTGCCTTTGCCCAGGGTTTGCCTGCTGTATTTCTGTTGTAGTAGTGAAATAATGAGATGCCACAGTTGATTCATAGAATGGGGCTGTGCTCTTTAGACACCACAACCGCCAACATTCAGCATTGGTTCTGTTTCATTCATTCTCCGTCGTTTTCCTCATCGTCATCATCATCAGTGCACTTCATCTCCAGTAGCCCTCAGCTCACTAGGCCGGCCAACCGTCTGCTGCCACTCTGATTCGCTTCTGTATGGGGCCCTCGTAGTCAGAGCTGCCCGACGGATCAGGTGAGCTGGAGGTGGAGGGCGTCAGCGGGTGGCCGGGCGACAGGTGGCCCGGATTGTGATTTGAAGGTGGCCGCTGTAGGGTGGCCAGTGAGGCGTGGGTCGGCTGAGCGGGACCGGTGCCGTTGGCGCCGCCGCCCTCCCGCTGCGGCGAAATGGGCTCACTCTTGATCTTCATTGAGAGCGGCGAGGTGGACGAGGGCGGCGGTGTGCTGCTGCTCACTGACAGATGTGGCAGGCCTGATCCTCTGTTGGCAAAACTGTGTTAGTTAGTTTTTGCTTAAAAATGGCTAACTTTTTTTCAGTCTCACTTACCCATGCCCCAGTCCTCCGCTCAGCGCTGAATGCGTCGACCAGTTCGGCAGGAGACCTGATGAGTTGAAGCCTGCTAGTGCCAGTTCCGAGTTTAGATTTTGAAAGTCGTCTGATGATTGAGTAATTAGGTAGTTAGCATTTAGAATAATGTCACACTCTCTTTTTGCCAAACACTTACTTGTACCGAAGGAGCCTAAGGAGGAGGGATACGCAGCCATGCCCTGTATGGAGCTGAGCGATGTCAGGTTCTGCGCAGTGCCGTTGATTGATCGATGATTCTGATATAATGGCAAAATGATAATGACGGTCATTAGTTAAAGGTTATTTGTTCTATTCGATCTAGATCACTCACCAGATTAGCATGTGAATTTGGCATTACAACTCGCATTCCTCGGTTGCCACCGCCGCCGTTCGCAGTGGACGACTTGGAGGCGTTGGGCTGCTTGTTGTTGTTGTTGTTATTGTTGGAGCCACCGCCTCCCCCACTGCCACCACTGCTACCTCCCGTTGAGATGATCAAGTTCGATGGGGAACTGCTGCCGGACAGGGTGGAGGGAGAGCAGGAGCGGTAGCCGTTGGTTGCCGTGCTCGACATGTCAATCATTGCCCCTGAAAAGATAAATGGTAAGTTTATAAATTTTGTAGCATATTTGGGCAACAGCACAATCCGACAGTACCTGAAGAGCTTGGCCTCGGACTGACACAGGAGGAGTGAGGTGAGAGTTGCGTGGTTTGCAGCAGACTAGAATCTTGTGGCGCGTACGGCGACGATGCATTGGAGACACTGTTCTGCAGTTGAGATAACGTCACCGGAATCTGCGATAACGAACTGCCAACTGAAGAGTTCAGGCCAGTGGGAGTGGACTGTTGAAAGGAAGATAATTAGTTTTTGAAATCAATGGTAAACTATGATGTGACTCACTCTATTGCCGTTGATATGGGTGGCAGCGTTGCGCTGCATCATCAGCTCAAATTCATCATTTAGTTGTTTGTTGTACTTGCTCTCGTTTCGAGACGGCGTCAGCGTGTACTGCGAGTCATCGGGCTCCGGTGAGTCGCAGCCATTTGAGGAGCCTTTGTGCTCTTTCTTGTTCAAAGCCTGTGAGGATAAGGAAAAAGCGGCATGAGGGGTTTTCCAAACTTTGCTAAAGCTAAGGCTTTTTACCTCGACAATGTCACTGTTGGTACGACTTTCATGTGGTTCATTGTACTCGGTGTACTTGAGCAGCACCTTATCCATGTCGGTGCTGGCATACTGAAACAGCTTGTTGGTACTGTTGAAGATGATCAGCGCAATCTCGCAGTCGCAAAGGACCGAGAGCTCGTAAGCCTTCTTCATTAGGCCAAACTTGCGCTTGGTGAAGGTAACCTGGTGAGTAGGTAAAGTAGTATTAGTATAGTACAGATTTAGCTGAACATTCATTCATTCATTCAAGGTTGGCCAAATCAGAGGCCTTTTAGCGCTGTTGTTGTTGTCATTTGAATGTCAAGTTCAAAGCATGCTCTCTCTCTCTGGCAGGGTGCGGTTAGAATGTGCCCGTGGTAAGAGAAGGAAGGAAGAAGAAGTAGAAAAAGGCATCTAACCGCTACCTCTCAAAATGGCTGCTTTGTTTTGTTGTTGTCCCTCTTCACTCTTGCCTTGGCCATCATTATCCTCGCCATCAAGAAAACTCTCCTCGTTCATTGTCATCGACAATAAAGCGAAGCGAAGAAAAAGCCAAAAACGGTGCTCTGAAAAAAGCGCAACCATTTTCAATAGAAAATCCTATACTTTCTCTCTCGGTGACTAATTTTAGGGTAACCTAACACTGGTTAAAGGCAAAAATTGCAGTCGAACTATTTATTGATTTTAGGTAAATGAGCTAAATTGAGCGATCAGAGTATGCTGCTAAATTTTTACCCAAATCATCTAAGATTGTACCATCGTCGTCGACTTCTTTCCTCCCGGCCCTTTCCCCCTAAGATGCAAGTCACCGGGAAATGAAGTGTGAACTATCTAAAATGCTCTTTCTCTCTCCCTATCTCACAAATTTTGCCAAAGTGGTATGATTCACTAGGTGCTGCAAAACGGCTGCGTGATTTACCGGTCACACTGAGTGGGTGATTCTCGGCGGACTACTGCTACTGCTGGTGCAGCCTTTTCTTTTCCGCAAGTCATTGAAAGTGGCAGACCAGCAGAGGAGCAGTAATATTCGACAATTCACTGGGGCAATTAAAACAAGTTCAATCAATCACAAAGTGATATCAAAGCAATGTGATATGGCTGCTGCTGCTGCTGAGAGTGACTGCCGACAAACAGTAGTCGCTGCACACTTTATATTCCAAAGTGTCGTCAAGAGAAAAGAGTGCCTGGCATCTCTCTTTCTGCCCCCACTTATTTGTCGACATCACAATGGGACACACAGTTGCAGACAGAGGCACAGACAGAAAGATAGAAAGAAAGATAGACGGAGGACAATGACGGTCGTGAGGTGGCCATTTTGCGGGAGCACTTGTCGCCGCGTCGGTGCTACTTCAGCTCCCTCTCTTTCTTAGCGTTTCAAAATGAGCAGCAGTAAGGCACCAACAGCAGCAACAGCCGGTGACAGTTTGTCGACTGGCTGAAACACTGGTTGAGCTGCCAGCAATTTTGGCCACCCTGTGTGCACATTTTGCAAATAGTGAGAGAAGGCACACTACCATTCTACCATCTCAAATCAGTTAGGCTTCACTTGACAGAGGAGAACGGGAGGAGAAGGAGGAGGGGGCGGCAGCAAATAGTGTCAATTGTGTGTGTGTTACCACTTACCTGTCGGTTACGTTCGTCAGTGATGCGCGATATTTGAATCTTTTTTCTTCCCATTTTGATTGAATTCGACGGTAGCGGCGCTCAGGGGAAATTTGTGCTCAGAAATTGAGTTGAGAGATTTGAATGAGGGATTTAAATATTCAAAGATGTGTGTGTCGGTGAAACAAAAAGCAGTGAGAGGCACTGAAGAATGCTGCAATGGTACCACGCACTGATTGAGGGAAAAAATTGGTGCAGAAGTTCAACGGTAAGAGGAAGAATTCAGTCAAAAATATTTGAAAAGTAAAAAGAAGCTTAAAACTATCAGATAGTTGAAACGAAAAATTAACGATGAGTTTTCAGTGGGCTGGATACTGCGTCAAGTGTTCACAAAAGTGATGATAATTGTCTGTTTGAGTTTCGATAAAGGATGCTTTGCGTTGATGATGAATCCGCCAATGGAGCATTTTCAGAAAACGGAAATAAGTTTCTGTGGAACAAAAAGAAGAAAAAGAAAAAGCGGTTAGAATAAAGTTGAGATAGATGTAAAAATGAGAAAAGGTATGTGGGGAATGCATTTCTAATAAAGTTATTAGATGGAAATGACAAAAAGTTGGCCAATCTCGAGATGATTCAACTATTTTTTTGGTTGCTGGCAAAGACAGTGTGAGTGGGTGTGAGCGTGCAATAAGAAAAGCTAAAGTGTCTAAAGTCTCTGGGGAAAATCGACCGACTGTGACATCGGCGTGCGGTCGTCATCTCAAGACAAAGTCAACGGAGGCACATTTGTTCTTCTCTCTGTGTGCACTTCTTCACTTTCTTCACCGAACACACTCACTTCTTTTCCCCATCTCTCAAACCCATCACTACAAACACACTACAAAAAGGCGCTTTTTACAGGAACAAAGAAGTGGTAATAGTGAAGGACAATGGCGGAAAAGAGAGAGAGAGAATGCTCCGAATGAGTGAATTGAGCTCCAATGTCTCTGGTTGAGATGATGAACACTTTTTGCTGTCGCTAGTCTCGCTGCCTTTAGCAGCCATGGGTTTGGCTGCTTTTTTCGGCCACTGAACTAGTGTGTTCACTTTGTGCTCACTCGAACTAATTGCTGCACTGATTCAGAAAAAAAAGTTTTTTGTTGTTTGCAGTGCAAAAAGTTTTTTCCTATTCTAAAGGTGATTGATGAAAAAGAAGCAGTATTCTCGGGTACTTTAGCGTATATTTACAGAGTCATGCAGAGTGCAACGGCAGAATAGGCTTGAATTAATTTAGAATTGAAGAACAAAAAAATTAATAAAGTGACTGTCAACAGGTTATTGGACACACAGTAAGCCACAACGTTTTCAGCAACAACGAACACTTGTTGATGAGAGTACAATAGAAATTGGCAATGCAGAAAGCCACTTTTTATGGTTTAGCAAGTTGTCGCATAGAAAAATGTTCACATTGGCAAAAACAATGAGAACCATAAAAAAAGACAATGATTAAAAAGTGTCGGTGGAAAGTAGCGGCAAGAGAAAGAGATGTGCACTGGTAATGAAAAAATAGATTTGAGTGAAATTAACACTGTGCAGTCTACTGCTTAAATAGGTGCGTTTTTCATCACTTAATTAAACAGTTCAGGCTCAATTTAATTAAACTTTTATATGATATATAAAGTGCCATGCTGATTATCCTCCTCTGATAACACCTGATAGGCAGCTATATTGGCAATGCATGCTGTCCAACTGTTTTTGTTGTTGTTCAGATCTTCATCTTCCTCTTCTTGTTGTTTGTCGCCAAGCAGTCTGCACAGGCTGTTTGATGATGAGTACATTTTGTCGGGCGTTTGAAGTTAATTAAAAATTCTCCAATAACTGTTAAGCACACGAGTTGCCGTTCACAGCAAAGAACTGTGTTGTTGTCAATTTCTTTCAAGCAAGAAAAAGAAACAACACGCGCATACACACTTGCACACACTTATGAACCAGGCAGTAGTGGTAGTAATGTCGATACAGAGGAGGAAAATGAGCATACTACTCTTCAGCAGTTGTGTCAGTGGCAAAGCAAAAAAAAGTGAGATACAATAACTAGCTGATGAGCCTGTATCATGCTGTGCCTGTGTGTCGATTGGAGGAGGATGAACAGGAAAGAAAGTGAAGTGAAGACGACACTAGGTTGAGAGCCAGCCAGAGAAAGAAAGTACAAAGACAAGTGGCTACTTGGCGCAACTAGCTCTCTGTATCAAAGGAGTTGCAGCCGCTGATGGTGATGGTGGAAATGTAATCGATTCAATTGCACACTAATTACTGCCACCGTAAGAACTGTGCAAGAAAAAGAAGAACAACCGGGTTACCGCACAGTAACCGCCAAACATCTTTATACATTCTATCAAATGCACCTCTTGCACTGCCCCAAAAGAGCAGACACCGAACAAGACATACTTGGCGCACTCTGATAATCATCAGCTGATGACAATCGCCAAATGAAAACCCTCCTGCTTTTGCTGAGCAGCACTTTCAGTACTTCCTCAGGGTATGCGCCATGCTGCTCATGTGCAGCAGTCGTTAATTTAGAGGTCGAGGGAAAAAGCATCACTTGAGTTAGTGTGCTAGTGGCAGTGGCTGTGGCAGTAATATCACCTAGCTTAAGATAGAGTTGTAGATTACTTGTACATTATCGTTCATTATCGGCAGTGTCGATTGGCCAAGATGCGGCGAGTGTGCGTGTTTGCGTGCTTTCTGTGTTTTCTGCTCTCTTATCAAGATCACTTTACTTGTCAACTCCTCAGTCAACTACTACTGGTGGTACAGTCTGCTCAGACTCGGTTGATAAATTATTCAGTATGCAAAAGAAGATTGTGACAAGGAAAGTTGGTTGCATCAGATGATGATGAAGAAGCTGGAGACGTCTACAGCCAAAACGACAGTTCAGATGATGAGGATGAGCTCGCCGAACGCACAAAAGAGAGAGAGATGCTTTCTGAGAAAACACATAAACACCGAAAGTGTGTTGTGTTTTGTTTTTACTTCTGCTGATTTTAAATGCAAAATAAAAGTTTTATAAAACAAAATAGTGAGTGTGTGAGAAATGATGATGATGATGAAGAGAGGAGAGGAAGAGGAGGGGGAAAGCTTCTATCACTGTCAAGTGAAGATGAGCAATGGAGTTTTCAGGCTGTCTCCCATTGCTCACTCTGCCGCCACGCCGGTGGCACTTGCTGATCAGTGGTGATAGAAGCTATAGCGCAAAAGACTTCCATTCACACTCACATTAAACGACACACTGTTTTTCTTCTTTTTACCCAGAGAAAGAAGTATATCGTCTGCATGAGTGAGAGAGCGCGCTACGTGGAAATGAACCTCAAAGTAGTGCACGCGTCTGCGACATCATCACCACCAGTACTGCATCAAATGGTAGTGACAGTGAAACAGTGGTTGCCGGTCAGCCACGGTCGCAATATCACACCGCTAGAGCAAGCACACTTCTTTCCTAGAGAAACTGCTGTTGGCACAGGTTGGCTTCAGAAAGCACCCCTCAGCTGATGCTACAAGAGCTCTGTGAGATACAAGGTGGAAGTGGAAACAGAACTGCTGTACAGCACTGTACAAAAGAAGAGAGAGAGAGAGAGACATCGACAAGCGAAAGAAAACACCACCACCAGGTAGTGAGAGAAAGAAAACAACATGCGACATCGGCTGAGCACAGCCTCGCAAGGACAAGTTCACGGATTCATCCCTCTTAAAGAGAAAGTGTGCGAGTCTGTGTGTGACTGCATCAGAGCAATCTGAACAGGTAGGAGACTGTGCTCGGTTGTGTTGGAAATGCTGTACAGCAGAGGAGCACGCCAAGAAGCAGGCGCCCCTCTTTCTCCTTCTCCTGTGCTCGTTGATCGATTCATTGAGATTAACTGATGGTGATGGAAACAGGTAAAGAGGAGGTGGTGGAAGAGGAGGCAGCAGCAAGAGCAGCAGCAAGCACGAGCTCGTCACACTGGGTAATTATTATTAATTAGCAATGGACAATTGATCACCAACAGCAGGAGAAGCAGTGCTCACTGGACACCACCAGACCGAGACACCTAAAAAGGAAGGGAGCACAGTGCAAAAGGTGTAAGCTTGATCAAGATTAAGCAAACTTTCTTTTGGAAGATGTACAGTCGATGGTGACAAAATGATGTTTTTTCAGTCATCAATGTATTTAGAAAAACAAAACAAGAAACGCCTGATTTTTATTGTAATGCTGTTGTTAGCGGTCAATTCCACCACCGGTGCTTGGTGCTCACGTCAATCGAAGCACCGATTCCACTGATTTCCCCGATTTTCTCGGTGCTCTCACCTGAGTTCCTTTCTCTTTCTCTTTTTAATTCAGCGTCATTGAGGTTCGTGCACGTGGTGTGCTTTCTAAATGAAAGAGAAAGAGAGAGAGAGAGAGAGAGAGAGAGAGGAGAGAGAGAGAGAGAGAGAGAGAGAGAGAGAGAGAGAGAGAGAGAGGTTTGTTTGTTTTGCACCACAACCTGTTGTTGACTGAGGAGACTACCTCTTTCGCTTTTGCTTTCGCTTTTTCTCTGATCGCAAACACCCAAAATTTACCTGACAGCAGCAGGCGGCTGCCGCACAGGTATGCTTAGCATGTGTGGAGATATGCAGTGGCAGTGATAGTGAAAAAGTAGTAGTAGTAGTCGTCGTCGTCGCAGCAGGAGCAGCAACAACGCAAACATAATCACATTTGCCGGAGAGTATAATTAGCCCTCAGACGGCCGAGAATAGCATCAAAGTGAGAGCGAGAAGAACTGAGAGCAATGGAGCACGCGAGCAGATGACGTTAATTTTAGCATCCACAACGCCAATCTATCAATGCAGCATTACGATGCTGTTGATGATGATGATGGTGCTGTTGCTGCTGGCGATGGTGATGGCTATGGTAGTGGTTCGACTGTATAAAATGATGATGATGAGAAACCGTAGAGAACTGATAAGTCGCCGAAGTGATGCCGCTGGCACATTGCCACACTGCTAGCTGCTTAGCCGTACAATCGCTGCTGTTGATGGACAGTGGAAGATTTCACAAAAGAGAGAGGGTAGAAAGGAAGACGACGAGGAGGTATCACTTTCGCTTTTGCCACCTTGCCTGCACTGGACACCGATGAAGTAGAGTGGTAGTGGTGGAGCAGCGGTACGTGATGCGGTACGAGCAATTACGCATGACTGCAGAAGGCAAAAGAAGAAGGAGAATGCCACTTGATGGTGGTGTGTGACTGTGCACACATCCATTCACAGGTTGTCTTCAGTGCAATTTCGATGCAAACGGCATCAAACGGCATCGCCAATCAATTGAC
Organism: Tyrophagus putrescentiae; assembly: GCA_024499935.1. Classification (NCBI taxonomy): domain Eukaryota; kingdom Metazoa; phylum Arthropoda; class Arachnida; order Sarcoptiformes; family Acaridae; genus Tyrophagus; species Tyrophagus putrescentiae. The sequence goes on along the minus strand of JAMZRA010000002.1, from coordinate 10,111,645 downwards.
TGCAACTGAAGAGGGGGTAGCACAAACACACACACACACACACTGGCAAATGGTTTGTGTACTGGCACGTTTGGTAAATCAGTTTGCACTAATCGAGTTTGGAGTTTGGAGAAAACTGGCAAAAACTGCCTGCGACTAAAGTCAATAGCAGCAAAAAACAAAAGAAATTTTTATCGGCAGCACTGGAAGACTGGCTGCCTTTTCTTTTTGAGCAAAGCAATGGCGGCAAGCCAATAGTCTTCCCTCTCTCTTTTGGCGTGAAATTCAGTTTCTGTCAACGAATTGCAAATGACAGAAAACTTTTCCGTCTCTCTCCTGGGCGAGAGATGAGAGAGAGAGAGAGAAGAAACAACAAAAGCGAGCAAACCTCTCCTGTCTCCTACCCCACACGCTGATCTCATAGGCGCCCTGTCATCCTCGTGATGCTTCCCCAACCACTACTTGTCTTGTGCTGCTGCTTTGTTCTGATCCGGTAGAAAAATGCAGAGAGAAAGAGAGGGAGAAGTGTCGGTGTCATCGTGGTAGTAGTGTGGCTCCTGAGTTTGCATCGAATCAACAACAAACCTAATGTGTCTGTAAAGTGAGAGAAAGAGAACAACCGCTGCCAAGTGCAATGCTACAATGTCATCGTCTACGTGAGCTGCCCTTCCATCTCACCATCTACTGTACGGCAACAACAACTGCAAACTGAACTGAATGAATAGCTTCACTTAGGTGCACTAGCAGAGTAGATGATCAGGATGAGCTCACCAGAGTTGAGAGAGTAGATCACAGCACTGCACAAAAATATTTTTAAATGTGTGAGAGAGAGAGAGAAAAGCGACCACAAAAGCAGCTCACAATAAGGAAATCATAACGGAAAGATTGCCCGAAAAATGATAGACCGGTATTGCGTTGAATTAACTAGTAACTGGAAAACTCGTCATCTACCTGGGGTCCTCTCTTTTTCCTTCTTATTCTCATTCTTTAGAACTGAACTGTACCGTAATTAATATTTTTCCTTGGTATGGACAGCACAATGGCAGCACTGCTGGAGGCAGCATTCGTCACCAGCAAACTGTTGCTGTGTCAAGAGAGTGCACAGCCTGGCCGAGCACATCGAAGGCTTTTCATTCAATTCGTAGATATGCAACAATGACCAAGAATGAACTAAAGCGAGATTTTATTTGTATGCTGGTGAGAAGCTCAAAAGTCATTCGAATTGTGCATTATTTCCACCCTCTCTTTCATTGTTGGAGTACTTCTAATTTTTTTTGTTTTTCACAACTGCTGAATTTAATAGCAGTAGTTCGACCACCACCGTGTAATACACATTTGATTACATTTAGAGCGCTTTCTCCTGATCTAGAGTGCAGTGCAGCAAAACTAGCGAAGCAGAAAGCACTCATCGGCGACTGACTGACTACCTTTTGCAGCAGGTTAAAAAAACTGTGAAAAAATGTGCTGCTGGTTCGTCTTTGAGGAGCAAGGAAAGAAAGATGAGAAAAAAGGACAAGGCAAAGACAAAGGAAAGACAAAGCAATCAACGAGCAAAGGCAAAGACAGCAAGAAAAGCAATACTAGAAGTGACGCCAAGGAGAGCCAAGGTGCCAAGAAGGGCAAGTAACAAGCTCTGGTATTACATTGGCAGACTCCGAAGAGGAGGCAGACCACACAAGCACACTACCTCTTCTTCTTTTCTCTGCTGCCTGTCATATTTTTCAAATTAATTTATTTCATCCTGCAACACATTAGTAGTCTGTGCATCTCTTCTCACCACTGCTGCTGCTCCTGCTGCACCGGTAACTACTGTGTCGAATAATAAGAATGAAAACGGCAAGCACACTTCTCAGTGCCTGTGTGAGTTTCCTATTTGTCAATGTCGCACTCTGCCACTGTCCGGATAGGTAGAGTAGACAATTGGATTAGATAAGCAGCAGCAACTCTGCAAAAGGACAATTGTCGTTCAAATTATGCAATTGTCCAATTACACAGATAGAAGACTGAAGAAGACAGAGGCAGTTCCACTTCTCAAGCACTGCACTATCATCATTAAAAACAGCAGCAACAGCACATCGTCAGCTGTGCTTTGTCGCCCTCATCTTCATCATCTTCTTCTTCTTTGCACCTTCACCGTTTGTCGACTACTACCGCCATGCTAGCGCCCAACCGACCACCGCTGAAAGGCGCTCTAATATGCGCGAGCAAGCTCCGGAAACGGTGCTGCTGCTGGTGGTGGTGGTGCACGACCAGTTAACAGACAGCAGGGCGCCCCCGATGCTGCTGTTGCGAGGCTAGCCAACGACTACGACAATTTGTACTGCTGCTTCTTCTGATGATGGCATCATCATCAGTCATTATTATTATGGTGATGCCAGCACTGTGCGTCTGCTGCCAAGGAAGAGCAGGCAAACACACACACTCAACCACAAGCACTGCAACTTCTAATAACGGATAGGGGAAAAACAGTGCTGCTCAGTGCTGAAGAGGGGAAAGAAGGATGGAAAGAAAGAACTATGGTGTGGTCATTACGTGGTGATTACTATTATGGAGATGACAGTGGTGGTGGTGGTGGTGGTGGTCATTAGATTGGATGCTGGGAAAGGGGGAAAGAAAGAGACGCTGAGAAGAGTTGTGGAGAGTAGGTACTGAGAGAATGGCACACTTTCAGAGAAGGAGGAAAGGGTTGTCATAGAAGCCTGGGATGGACAATGATAAGTGTCAGCGCATGCTGTGCTCCAGTGGCCCGGTGCTGAGAAGCATTGGTGATGCGGCAACAGCCGGCAAGAAGCTAGAAAAGTAGTGTTCTCAGCAGCAGCAGGTGCAGCACAACGGTATCTCCTCTCTTCATCAGCGACGTCTCTTTTCCTCAACTGAGCGAGCTCTGACACCGTCAGTCCTTTTTGTCCGACCGTCTGACAGCAGTGGAAATCTCACTGCTGACTGGCAGCAACAGCTGAAAGAAGGTCAAAGTTGATGATGACTCGTCTCGATGAATCAGTTAAGTGGGCCTTTCTCGGCACGTCAGGTAGTCAAGTCCTACTCTCTTTCTCTCGTTATCGCGCCCGCGTCATTGGCACACAGACGAGAAAAGCACGCCAACACTAAGTGTCCGCAGAGGAATGAAGGGGTAAACACTTGGAGAGAGAGAGAGAGAGAGAGAGAGAGAGTAGTTGGCAGTTCAAAGACGACAAGACCACCTCCACAAGTGGTTGAGAGAAAAGGAGAGGACCTCTCTCTTTCTCGTCGTGGGCACCGTTTTCCCCGATCTACCCCGAATGGTGCCGGATCTAAAGTGAAAGAGAGAAAGAACGCTGAGCAGCTCTGTCCGCTCGGTGATAACCTACATTGACGGGCAAACCGACGCCGTCCGTCTGCCTGTCCGACCTACCTGCCTGTACTCTCTTGCTGCTGCTTCTGCCAAGTGGGTTAAGCGTACGGTGTCAGCAAAGAAGGCAGTTGTGAGAGAGTACACACACAGAGAGTTGAAGCAGGCGGTAAACTGCTGCTCTTTGCCTTAGCTCGTACACCTCATTCGACGTCGTTGTTGTCGTCGTTCTCGCTCAATGACCTCGTCTTCCAAGTCATGAAGTGTCTGCGACCACTTCTCTCTTTCTTTTTGTCGTAAATGACCGTACCTGGTAGCAACCATTGTTTCTAAATGGTGGCAAAAACCTTGCCCGACACTGAACGACAGCTGTTGCTGCTGCGCAGTACCTGTTGCTGCCGGGCGGCTGCGGCCACCCGCAGAATTCACAACAAACAGTCACCATCGACCGAATTCTATCTGTGTTCAGCACTTGGAGCACAACAAAAAGATTAGACACTCAGGTACGTGACCCAAAACTGAGAATGCCTAAACACTGGCCAAATGTGCTAGTTAGTTGTGAGTGAATATGCGCAACAGCACTAATTGAGACATTCGTGCGAGCTGCAATTGAACAAAAGGGGACAGAGTGGCACATCATTAAGAATTACATGTAAACATCCAATACAAAAGTAAGCGTGTCTGTCCGCTGTTCTGAGCTGAAGTAGGACATAGAGTTAAGGCATGGCATGGCAATGTCATGGCGCCCACAAGCCGTAATGGTAACCCATCAGCATCGAGTCTAAAAGACAGGTCGTGCATTCTTGCTGTAAGAGATCTGCGAGAGCGCCCAAAGAGAAAGAGAGAGGGATGTTGTGCCTTTGCCATTTGGTCTCTCTCACTTCGTCATAGTCGTGTGTAGTGGCTCTCCCTCTTGTCGCAGACGACAGTAGTTCAGTAGGAGGCTGACTGAAGTACTGAAGTACCGTTAGCATGTCTGCTGACCTTGACTCTGCCCTAGATTGACCAATGCTGATGGTGATGGTGATGCCCGGCAGACTAGAGCAGACAAAGTAGAGAGTCACGACGAGAGAAGTGATGCTAAGCTGCGTAGGTACTTTGCTTTTCTTGATCAGGTTACACAACACAAGCACACAAGCTGTTGTGAAGCCGTGACCAATTGTCTGAAGATTAGATTGCGGTACGATAGTTGAAAAAACAATACCTGAGGAGCAAAAATTAACGAACGACCCATATTTGGCACCTGGTACAGTCGAATACGGGGATTTATCGATGAGCACATGCTGTGAGCACTGTTCAAGATTAACTTGTGGCATTGCAAAGGTGAGGCAGAGAATAGCTGTTCAGTTATATCAAATGAGCCGAGCTATTTTATCTATGTTCATGAAATCTCGCTGCCAATAAACAAATTTGCAAATTAATGCCCATCCTTTATTACTTCACAGGGGAAATGTGTGTTTGTGCGCGTTTTGCCTAATTAGCAGTGTTAAATGCAAATAGAAATCAGCCAGCAAACTGCTCTGCTAGAGCAACTGACACCAGTGTAACACTCACTTGAGAACGAGCACTCCTTTGCACACTCCTAATCTCATCTAAGGTAGCAGAAAAGCAATCCACTTCAACAACAGTTTGAAGGGTTTTTTCTCTTGTACAATTTCCGTTACATAAACGGGAGAAAAACAGCAGCAGTATTAGGAGCCAATGCATTAACCTAGGCAATGAATGGCTAATTTGGGCAATTTACGACGACAGGTCGACGTAGGTTTACGGCATTTTATGAGTTTCTTTGCATTGATTCTCTCTTTATGTCTGTTTGAATTGCCGCCGCCGCATGGTTGTGCAGGCACACGAGCAACAGTACAAAAAATCTAGCTCTTCTTTTTTGCATAAAAACTCATAAAATAGCACAATTGTGCAGCTGCTCACCCCTGTCCCGATGCTACAAAATTCAGTGTGGAGGCACTTTGCAGCAGCTTAAAACCCTCTCTCCTGCGTAATCGTGGTAGCACAGCGGCGGCGGTGCGACAGCAAACAGCAGACACAGAGGTTTAGCAGAGCTGAGCTGAGCTAGCTGCCCACCAAACAGGGTACACAACTCTGTTGCTGACTGCGAGGCGCCACTTAAGGCGACTATGCACTGTGAATACCTGTCCACCTGTCCTTCTCTCTCCTCGTTCATCCACTAACCCATTGCTGGTGCAAGTACACACTGCTGAACAGGTGAGTGCTGATGAGCGCCTGCAGTGCTAGTGCCTGCAGATCGAGGTAACGCGATAGGCAGCGGCAGCATTTATCTAAGTGACCACTCTGTGTGAGCTTGCACTGAGTGAGACTGGACAGAGTGAGAGAGGACAGCGCTGAATGGCGCCCGCCGTCGCCACTGCGGAATTGAGGTCAACCCTGCGAGGAGCGACCTGTAGCACCGAGAAACCGACTGACCTCTAAACACAATACTGCTGCTAGTGGAAAGAGTGGCTCGCCAAAAGGGGGTTACCTCTCTGTGAGGAGATGCGGCAGGGGATGCCTGTGTGATCTTTACCACTGCTCTCTAAAGAGGTCGACAGGTGGTCGCACTAAAATTGGTGGTATTTTCTTTCTTAGGAAAAGCAACTGTACAGCAGCACAACAACAACATTATTTTCACCGAAACACCTACCTGTAGTTTTTGGCAATGAGAAGAAGGGTGTGTGCTTACTATAAAGCTTTGTAGAAATATTCACAATCATGAGTTACAAAAAGACTCCAATTTAGAAGCATAAAACGCACAGGTAAATTCCGGGGGAAACAGTTATCAGTGCTGGGCAGCAAAAATAAATACAATGATGAGCACGAGAATGAGGAGATTAAAGCCAAGGATTAACAGAGTACTGATTGGTGAGTACTGACGAAGAGGATTCATTGCATGTCAAAACTAGAAAATTATTTTTCAAAAAGAGATGACAAAAAAGTATTGCTTGAAGGGAACCTCTGACTGATCAGCAACAGTTGAGACAAGTGGACAAGAAAAAATTGCACCGAGTGAGGTGGGGGTGTGGGCGGTAAATGAAAAAATGAAGAGGGGGATTCTGACTTAGAGCAAAGTTGGTCTGGGTAGAAGACTCTGAGGAATAAGATCACAAGATTGCGCCGGTGGGGAGACGAGAAAGAGTGTGGTTGTGTGCACTGTTGAGTTGACTACTGCAAGCAGCGATTGTGCCGAGCAGCGATGAGGAGTTTGCAAACGATTCTTCGGTGCAGCAGCTCGATGTGCTCCGCTGGCTCTGAGGAATCCTCCACTTCTTTCACTTCACTTTGTTTCAGTAGCAGACAGTACGCAGTGGGCAGAGGAATCACATGCACAGCTGGTGAAACACACACATCCACAACCAGCACTGGCAAACTGGTGGCAAAAACGGGAGGAAGAAAAGAGCTGTACAGCTTGAAACTCTGCTGGGAAGTCACTGTCACTGTCACCGGTTGCGCGCTAGCACAAGCTTCCTTTTCACTGCAATGAGGAAACGGAACTAAAGAGTAAAAGGGGCACATTTAATGGCCAATGATCGGTCGTACAGTGGTGAGAAGGGGGTGGCTGGGGTATTGGGGCTAAAATGATATTTTTGCAGCTCAAATGCAGGCGTTTGCTCGGGTGCTGTTGCTTGTTGGCCGCGACGGATGGCGTGAGCTTGCTGGTGGTGGCAGTATGCTGGTGGTGGTGGTAGCTGCGCCGAGGACGCGGACTAACTGGCACGAGAACGGAGAAGAGCCAGAGAAGAGAGCAGACAACCGACAAAGCGACAACCCGAACGGCAGAAAGAGCAAAGAGAGAGAGAAAAAGCTTCACCGGGCTAGGCGCCAGCTAGGAAGGAGAACGAGGGAGAGAGAAAGATGAAAGACAAAAAGCATTCGTGAGAAGAGCCTGAGATCGACAGACAGCAACTGCTGGAGAAGAAGAAGAAGTGGTAGAAGAAAAGAGACGAGAGAAAAGACGGGGCACACTCGGGCGCACTGTGCAGAGCCAACGACGAACGAACGAACGGACCGACGGTGAACGGGAGCGCGCCAGTGCAACGGGACAACGTCGGCGGCGAAGAAAAGTACCAGCGGACGGATGGAGAGAAAGCGGGCAATGGAAAGAGAGAGAAGCCAGTCCGCCGTCGTGCAACAGAGGGCATTCGAAGACTCTCTCGTGCTCTACAGAGGAACACACAGGCAGGCACTGGCACTGGCACAGACACACTAGCACAGCACAGCACAGACGCAGCACACAGACTGACGGAGTGAGTGAGTGAGTGAGTGATTGGCGACCAGCACCGACGCGGGATCGGGCGGTCGGGATGGTCGTCGTCGCTGTCCTCCTCGACGTCGTCGTAGTGGTCCTGCTGGAGAGTGTAGTAGTGCGCCTTCTCACTGCTACTGCAGCCACTACTTCTACTACTACTTCAGTTGCTTCTGATGCCTGTAGAGTACGGTTACGATTACGGTGCAGCAGTAATGCTGCTTGTGCCTGTGTCTGTGGGGTGGCAGTCTGCCAGCCAGTCCGCTCAAGCACGGGTACCAAAAACTGGGCAAAAGGAGATGAAGATGGCGATGAAGAAAGATAGTGCAGTCAAGAAGAAGAAGAAGACAAGAAAGGAACTGAAGAACTGAAGAATAAGAAGAAGAAGATGCTCAGTTCTTCAGTTCAGCAGACAGACAAACCACAGGACGGTGGCTGCATCAGCTTCAGCTTCAGCATCAGCATCAGCATCAGCAGGCATGATCAGCAAAGAGCAGCAGCATCAGTTTGTGTGTGCAACAGTGATCGCAAGAAGCAGGCAAACAGAGAGGCTTTTGCTGGTGCTGCTGCTGTCGTCGTTGTCGCTGATGCACATCGTCGTCGTCTTCGACCAGCCAATGGCAGGGCAGTACCGACGATGCTGACAGTGCTGATAGACAGACAGAAGAGCGACAGACAGTGATGTGTGCCCAGACGACACTTCCACACTGTCTTAACGTGCACACAGGAGAAGACTGTCTTTTTCTTGGTGCATGGAAAAAGAGGAGAGGTAGTGGTACCACTCACCAACTAGTCATCAGGCACTACTTACCAAGCACAATTGAAGATTGTACCGGTGAAAAGACCAGTGCAGTACAGAAAAGGTGCTTTTGCTGTTGCTGATGCAGAGTACTGTGGTCAGAGGTGGTGCATAGTTTTTAAAGTGATTACTAATGGATTCATTGGAAAAATGAAGCTACTAATGAAAGGGGTTGTGTCAAGTCAGAAAATTCAATTTAGAAAATCGAATTTTGCGTGAAGCATTAAACAATTGCTCAAACTCATAAAAAATTTCAAAACAATGCCGATTTTTCCAATTCTTCAGCCAAACACATTGCTTCTTGTCTCACAAACTTCAAATGCCGTTTTTTTCAATCGAAAGTTACGGTTTTAGTTTCCCTGCTCTACAACCCAGTTTGAAGTAAGTAACTGACTGACTAAGCAAGTGCACTGTGCCAATGAGGCTGCTGTTGATTGAGTGTGTTGCACTGACTCTTTCTGTCTGCTGATGCCTCTCGATTCTGAGACCGGCACAGTCTCAGCACCGCCACCGGCACCTTCGTCTCATCGACAATGGCCACTGCTCGCTAAGATGTTGTGCTAAATATAGCCACATCAGTCACATAGAATTGAGAGTGAAACAGGTAGGTGGTGGTGGTGGTGGTGGTAGTGCTAGTGCTGAACAGGTGAGTGTGCCGCAAGGAAAAAAAGAGAGAAGTCATTAAGGGTTAACGTGAGTGGCCGTCGGCGTCGTCTGCTGCTTCTTCGTTGTTTCTCATCGATTCTCGTGCTGGACATACGCAGCTGTTCAGTGTCTCAGCACCGGCACTCATTATTACGGTATATGATATGATCACCACTATCATCAAACACTGATATATCGACGACCTGTCGCTTGTTGTTGTTGTTGTACCCGCGAGAAACAAGAAAAAGAAATGAGCATGAGTGCCGTTCTGAGAGAAGCCAGTGAAGCACAGTAAAGTGATTCCGCTGATTGAGGTTAGTGAAAAACGAAAAACGAGAAAGCAAGATTGCTTCGCTGAGTTAACTGGACACACCGGTCAGCACTCGGCCACCCGTCAGCACTGGGTTAATTGCCGCACACTGCCGGGTAACACTACTACTATTACTAACCAACAAAAACAAAACGTGCGTGGAAAACAAATGACTACAAACAAGAAGGCAAACAGTGTCATTTCGGCTGAGGCGGCACTTCAACAGTAGTACACAACAAAAGTACCTACAATGCCGGTGCGATAGGTGTGAGGAAAATTAGTCCGGAGTATACGAGATTACATCAAAGGAAAAAGTGTGTGTGTTGATGCTTGCTGTAACTGTAACTGCAGGAAAAAAATGCAGTCGCACAGTTCGGTCTGGTGTGTATGCTGAAGTAGACAGACAGAAAGGATAATGCGAATCAATAAACAGACAGCAAGTCAGTAGTTGTAGTAGAAGTGCTCTTTGTTGGTGTTGTTTTTTCTTCTTCGTTATGTTACATAACCCGAAAAGGGTGATTTTCATGATGGTGGTGGATGGGATTTCACTGATTAGAAGTGTTGTCACAACACAGCTGCCTACAGCAAAAGTTTGCAAACTTTTTTGGCAAATTTAATCATTACAGTGCATCACTGCAGTGAAGACTGTGGCATCATTTGAGAGGAACCGGTAAAATGGCAGGCACTGCAATGCAATAGATTTCCCCAGTCATCACTGCCTCATTATTACCCCAGTGAAGATGCATAATCTGCAGAGCCACCACTGAATCTGTTTACTAAAACACACACATTCAAACATACCGTTCTTGTCTCCTTTTCTCTGCTCACAATCTGCTTTTGTTTTCACCTGGACGCCTTTTGTCTGCAGCCATTGTCTTTCCCTTGCCCGAACTAAATTACAGACGACGGCGGTGGTGGTGGTGGTGGTGGCAGGCACAAACAAGCGCCGTTAAAAGAATGTGTGCAACAGAAAAATTTACTTGAAGCTAAATTCAGGTTGCGAAAGTAGATAGTGAAAACAGAGAATGCACTGTCACTGTATGTAAAAAACGATTTAAAATTGAAACAAAGTCCTAGAAATTCTGTCTGAAAAATGCTTTACAAACAATTAGAAAATATTTTAGTGTTAGTCAGTGTCCATTACAGTTGAATGGCAGTGTGGTCTGGCCTAGTCTAGAAGTCACGGAAGGCAGGGGCCATCAAGCAGAAAAAAAGTACAGTTAGCAAAAGCCGAGCACCACTTCACCTGTCTGATTTGATCAACACTAAGTGAGGGCACTTCTGTGTTCACAATGTATCTCAAGAAGCGAGTGCGTGTGTGGACGTCATAAAGCATTACCGTCGAGATCACTCCCTCCTCCTCCTCTTTCAGTGTACAGTGAACCAGTGTACACTGCGAATGAATCACTAAATGGCTAACTGACTACACACTGTGCCTACTGCTGGCAACAAGGCACTCTCTGCGCCTACGCAATCTTTCTGGTCGATCAGTGGTGCGCTGGTCAACTCAACTTTGCAAACCAAACAGTACACTAACTACCAGTAAGAGCTATTGGTCACTGGGCACCAAACTGAAACAGTTGGCACACTACCACCACCACCAACTGACGCACTAACTGCTCTCGGTCTCTGCGCTCTGCCAGTCTCAGTCAGTGCCAGTTTGTGTGGCTAATCCAATTTTCTAAGGTAAGCTAACGATGCAACACGGCTGATGATATCAACGTGAATAGAGAGCAAGAGAGCAAGAGAGAGAAAAGAGAGAGAGAAAGAAAAAGAAGAAGAATGAGATCGAGGAACGGTGTTGCGTGCTGCAGTTGTGTTGCGCTGGTGACGTCAATGAATGACGAGGCGACCCACGCCGCTTGTACCAGCAGCACAGACTGCACCACCACTACAGAACACAGAACAGAGGCAACACCAAATAGACAATGCCGCAAAGCGAGACCAATTGAACAATGGAGAAAGAGAGAAAAAGACGGGTCGTGTGATTAGCAGGAGGCAGTGGGAGCCGAGGGAAAAAAGAAAACGAAGAGGAGAACAACTGAACAGAGCGAGAAATGCTGCTGAGATAGAAATGAAGAAGAAGAAGAAGGCACTACAACGGAAGAAGGCGCCTGCACTCTCTTGGTACGGACTGATAATTGAAACGCAACTCGCAGTACAGCCACCACCACCACCAGAATGGACTTATCTTGACCGAGGTCTTTCACGGGAAATTAAAGATAGAGAAAGGGGAACAACAGTGTGAAATAGAAGTGAAACAGACTTGGTGTTGAAAATGTGGTCAAAACAGGCGGCTGAACATCACCTACAGCTTTGCTTAACCTTCTGCTAGTGTCTCGTGATAATGAGTGAATCGTCATTGAAACCACTCTAATGGAAAAAAGTTTGCAAATTAAATTTGGGCAAAGTAAATTAAAATAGTGCGAGGTTTTTGCTATATTTACACAGCAAAAAGGTAATAGAAACTCTTAGAAACTAAACTGAACTTTAGAGGATTAAGTGGCTATGTTTGCTTTTGAATGGCAATTCAATATGAACACACATGGTTCAATTTTTATCAACTGTGCGTGTTTTCTCGATTCTCGAACTACTTTAATGAAAAATTAACAGCTCTATCTCAGTCAAACAAAATACTAACAAAAAATGGAAGATCAGAACTGTTTTCACGCAAACTAGGTTTTGTAACTAAACTAAAGTTCAACAGTTCAACTCTAAGTGAACTGCAGACTTGACTTTTTCTGGATCACATGTTGCGGCATCAATACTTGAATCTTGTTCACAACAATATGAAAACTGAGCATAGTACAGCAACATGTACGGTACATAGGCACAAGATTTCGGCAAAAGCAGTTTTGGCGAAAGTGAGCAGCAGTCAGTAGCACTGGGCAGTAGCACTCCAAGAACTAGAAAGGGCAGCAATTTAGCTGCCTCTTTCTGCACCCTTGCACACTGTGCACTGAGGTGTAATTAAACGAGGAGCACACAACGGTACAAACGGCGAAAAGACAATGGCGAAGACAGGGGCAGCGACTTCGGGTAGTGAAACAATAACAGAGAAAGAGCGAGCGGACGAGCCACTCATTCTGGTCATTAGTGGGACGTTATCAATCAAGGCAGTAGTTGCCAGCAGTGCTGCTGGTAGTAAACAACATCAGCAGGTTCAAGTGGGTCATGCTCGCCTTTGCTCGATAAGGCAAATGAAGCGTGCCCATGTCTTCGTTTTTGTCGTCGTCTTCTTCTTTTTCTTCTCCTTTTCTACTACTTGTTCCCTCACTTCACTCATCGACCACTCACTCAATGTGCCCGGTGACCAAAGGCCAGTGATCGATTTTGAGTGGTAGTAGTTTTGGGGCGCAGAATTGCGCCACGAGCCCGGCTGAGGGGCAGGCAGGCAAGCGGGCAATCAGCTGATGACGCCGACAACGACGACGATTACCGAAGTGCATCGCCCGGTGTCTGTCAGTCTACCTGAGAGAGAAGTTCAAAGACCGAGAAGAGTCGAAACCTTTGAAAGAGAGAGAAAGAAGGGGCAAGAGTCTGCCAAGAGTCGGCCAAAATTTCACTGTCGAACCTTTTCCCTTTTCCCAGCTTGCCCTCCTAGCCTTTCTGTCCGATGACCTACACACACACACCGCTTTGCAGTGCTTTCAGTTGCAGTGCCAGGCAAGCAAGACAACAACCGGCTTGGCTCCGTTCGTCGTGTGAATGGCACGCTAAAATTAGCAACAAACAAACAATCAGGTAGACGACGACAGTGAGAGCTGAACTGCAGGAGAGAGGTAATGCTGACTGACTGACTGACCTGCAGGCGTCAGACTCGTAGAGCATCGAAAAAGAAGACGAAGACGACGACGTGAGTCGCCGTAATCGACATCAGATGAAGGAGAAGAAGAAGTTGAAGAGAGTACAATGGCACATTACACTGTGCACGGCAGTGTGTCAGCAGTGTGTTGCCGGGGAAAAGAGAGAGAGAGAGAGAGAGGAGAGGAGAGGAGCCGATGCTGACCAGGTTCACGACCAGCCAGACCGCTGGACAGCAGCAGGTCGCCGTCTTGAAGAGGTGGCTGATCAGCTGAAGCGACGTGCATGCAGGTTGGCAGGCACACTGGCCCACTCAGCCAGTACAGGCCAGGACAGTGAGAGCGAGGCGCCGACAGAGGCGCCCAGGGCGAGTACGGCAACTGTCTTGAAGAGGAGAGAGAACCGCTTTCTTACTGTGCCACTCTTTGAGGACTTCAAGACTACTCGCACAGGTAGTCGCTCGCTCGCTCACTCACTCACTCACTCACATGCTGGCGCGCCATTACCGATTGCGCCTGCCGTGTGTTCTAATTTTAGCCAAATTACCGCCGCCGACGAGGACTCTGCACACACACACACACACACACACTGCGGGCCTGCCGTCTTCTTCTTCTTCAGTGGGTCGTCGTCTTCAATCGAGTCTTTGAGTGCTTCAGCCAGTCAGTCAGTCAGTCAGTGAGCCAGTGAGCCAGTGGACAGTGCCCCGTTCTCGTTCTTGGCGTCCATCATTGGGAGACTCCTCACCTCACCTGAAGAACTATGTCAACAGGAGAGTCAGGAGCGCAACCTGGCTCACACTTCACACTTCACTGAAGTGAAGGGAGCGAGGCAAGGCGAGCCGACTGAAACAGCAATCAACCTTCTTCTTCGAGGGCACCACCACTCTCTGCTAAAGTACTCTACGACCTGGTGCCTGTTGCTGAAGATCATCGCTCAGTTCAGAAGAGAGGATTGCCCGGACGATTAGAACGCACGATGCAGTGCCCACGGACGACGCAACTGACTGACTGACGAGGGCCACTGGTGGTGCCAGTGATAGTGCCAGTGCGCCTGGTGGTGATCAAGTGCAGCGGCAGAAAAAATAGTTACAAAAATAAGAAAGTCGCCCAACAGGTTGGCTGTCCCCAAGTCGCCCTTTGGGTGATAGTTGCTCAGGTGGTAGTTGCTACGGTCTACGGCAGTTGCTGCTGACACAGTGCGCCGATGATCACCCTCATCAGCTGTTGATTGGTGGTGATCGCCCATTTGGAGAAAAGCAGGCCAAATGCAAGTGTCACCTGAACTGTCTCCTCCTCTTCAATGACTTTTCGATTGGTGTGATTAAAAGTAGTGTGAATTGCCTGCCTGCCTGATTAGACGGCATTGCTCACAACGCTGAAGTCAAAAAACGGGCTTACGAAACGTAGACAGGACCAATAAGTCATCGATCAGATGAAAAAGAAGAAGATAGAGAACGGCAAAAGACGGTCCTCTATCCGTCAACGGAGAGAAATGTGTGAGGGCACACACTCTCTTTTGAGTGAGGCGAAATCGAGTTTGAATGGTCGACCATTAGGCGCTGCACTGGTCAAGGTGAAGATGAAAAGATGAGGCAGCAAAAGCAGCAAGAAGGTGCCATCATTTGTTTGGGCGCCAAGCGTTTGTAGGTCAAAGGAGAGCTGCAGATCGCCTGGATGGGCACTACTGGCCCACATGGTGCAACACATCTCATTGAAAAAGAAGTTATCCCGATTGCTCATACCTCTTCACTTACTTACAACCATTGCACGCAATTGGTGCCCGTGGTCATCGCTCATCGCACACTGAAACCCACCTTCACAATTTTGGAAACTACTACTCCTTTGGGCACTCACTGTTTGACTGCACACACACAATAACGACGGAGTAGTTCTGATCATCAATAATAAAAAAGACACCGACTTACAAGAGAGAGAGAGAGAGAGAGAGAGCAAAACAGTACCGAAAAACTGCTTAAAAATGACCCTTTCAGTGATCTCATCAGCACAAATAATGGCGGCGTTCATCTGTAGCACACAATCACACACTCCATCTGCCACTTGAGTGATTTGAAGAACTGCAGAGTTCTTCTTAGTCGATACAGGGCAGGCAAGAGAGAGGTGTAAAATCGATAAACATTTACTACCTTGAGACAAGTGTTGCCTTGTAGAGTACACTGCACAGTGCCATAAATCAAGTCACAGAGACATATAACGGGATTGTGTCTCCAATGCTCAATGGAATGTGCACTAGTAGAAGAAACAGCATAAACAGCAGCAGCAATTTGCTATGGTCAAGCTTAACTGACGGTAGTGCAAGTGGCAAACAATGGACAGAGGAGCTTCAAAGTCAGCAAAAGAAGCAGAAGAAGCAGATTAGCAAACAAACAATGCACCTTCTTCTTCTTCTTCTTCTTCTTCTTTTTAAACAACTGATCAGCAAGTGAAGTGTGCCAGAAATAAAACAAAAAAGCTGAGCTGTTCTGTGCCAAAGCTCTCTTATTCTGGTTCAGAGGCAGTTGCTTAATCTGCCAATTGAAAAAAAGAAGTACCCACCAAATAAAGAAAAAAACGGTGTTGATGAAGTGAAGTACCAGGCCAGGATTACCAGGCAAAAGGCAAAAGAATGCATCAATGCTTAGACTGCTGGAAGCTGCTTAGAACAGCCAGTCAGATGAAATCGTCAATAAGTATAACTATTGTTTTCTGTTATGATTACATTTTGTTCTGCCCACTATTTCCTGCTTCTTAGTTCCACTCGTTCAAAACAAGAACACAGTGTAGCAACTTTAGAAGCTTAGCTAATGCAATCGTTTACGCACAGGTCTCTCTTCTTTTGCTGATCTACTTTGCTGGTGCAGACGCCAAATGTTTGTGGTTGCTCTTTCTCTTGCAAAACACTTGCTGCACTTGGCATCTCTTTTAGCAATGAAAAACAGCAATTTCAATTACAAATCTACTAAAAAAATTGTAAACTTATGGTTTTATTGACACTTTTTCAGTGACGACATTTACAGGCAATTTTTGTAAATTTTTTATCAATGACATTTAGTAAATCGAATTAAATGTGACCTGCCTGCCCATTTAGTGGTACATGAAAACCCATTTCCGTTCACTTTAATTCATTGACATAAACTCATTTTCAACCAAAAGTAATGCACCAGTTGATGTGTAATTCAATACACTTGAGCTGATGCATGACCAAAGAGTACTCTCTCTCTCTCCCTGTGTGTAGAAAACCTGGTTTTGCCTTATTGAAAGTGATAATGACTGCCGTCATTGCCATCAATTTTGATCCTCATCATCTCCATCTCTTTCATCCGAACAAAAACTCATCCTCGCATTTGTTGGTTTGTCTAGACGACACTAACTCTTTCTAATCATCTGGAAGAGAGCGTGAAGAGATGATGTGCAGCAGGTTGCGATGCAGTGCAGTGCGGCAGACAACAGACGGCTCCAATTGAGGCATATCACAATTCAGCCTTTGGTCTAGCTAGCTATGTCGGTGCATCCATGACCTCGACGCCGTCCTCATCATCATCATCGTCGTCGTCGTGGAGGCATTCAACACAAGGCAAACACCGAGAAGAACACATCCGCTCATCGCTTTTTGGAATGAGCAGCTGAACTGAGTAGGCACACCAGCTGTAGTCTACAGTCTAGTGTCAATGCTTGCACTGCTGTATTAACAATAATTGCTGATCATTCTGCGTGGTCGGAGTAATCACACCGAGTAGAGAAAGGATGCAAAAAAAAAAAAAACAAAACAAACAGGAGGATTTCGACAATAAGGAGAAAAGATGCCCAAGTCTGTCAGCTCAAAGAACCTGCCGACCTTACGGGTAGCTTGATACAACCACATCATCATCATTTACTCTAGAAAAGTCACTTGTAGGCAAAATGCGCACAGTGTCGAGTTTCAAACAGATTCTCTGCAGAGAATCAGGCTTTTCTTTTCAGCATCTATCAGTCAACAGATAACACCCCCGGCATTGGGTAGCAATGGTGGTTCCTTCCAAGTGGTGGCTACTCTTGTCTCTTCTCAAAGCCTCCAGTCTTTCGAATAGGCTGTATAGTCAGCAACATATGGCAGTGAGAAAGAGAGAGAGAATTGAACGCATCAGAGGATGCAGCCAAGAGGGGCAAAAGAAACAGGGAAACAGAGAGAATCCAAACAGAGTTCAGATCAGCATCGTCAGTAAGTGCTGCCTTTGTGAATGATGCCCTTTTGCAAAGGAATTAAGAGGGTGGCGGGAAAAGATGAGCAGACCAAAGATGGACAGTATGAAGAGAGGCAGCTGGTCGAGTTGAGGGGGAGGGAATGGAAAGGAAGATGCCTCAGTCGAGGACAATGACTTCGTAGCTGTTCAGCAGAGCAAAGCACAACGGCAACAAGCTGAACTGAACACTGGCCAAATTCTCTCTCTTTTTTCATTGAGGTCTGCATTCACTTTCACCGCAAGCCTGCACACTGCAGCACAGAGTTCATAACAATACTGTCTATTGGGTCATGCTCAGCAGCAGCAGTGTCACGGTCCGTAACAATCACAGATAGCAAGAATTCAACAGGCAGGATGTACAAAGGAACACTGCTACCGTTAGTCATTTGCGTACGCATCAAAGTTAGGGCGACAAAATGAAGACATTTATTGAGCAAAATTGGGCAAAAGAAAAAGAATGATAAATGCCGCAGAATATATGAAACATCTAAGCTGGGGACAGTGTGCGTCTCAGAGCGTTCACTGTAGACAGCAGAGAGGGAGAAAAGATAAGCGTGAGATACTTCACACTGGGAGGACAAATGAGAGCAGAGGAGCAAAAGAAGAAGAAGATGAGCAATGAGAAGTGTGAATGAACTTGTGAATGAATGAATGAATGAACAAAAAACGAAAAAGAAGAGGAGACACGCTCCTGCAATGGACACTAACCTTGACTGGGGCCAGATGTGCGCTGGGTAGCAAAAGCATGCGTAGCGTAACGATTCAGAAGAAAAAACTTGTTGAATCAAAATGGTTCAGGAATGAAATTGTATTCTGTAAAAAGAAAAAAACAAATATTAAAATGTGTTTTTTAACACTTTAGACGTGCGTCGTAAGGCTGTAATTTATGGTATCATCAAAGCAACAGATAAACACTAGATAATAAAAAGATAATTACAAAACTGACAATAAATGAAACAACACAGTAAACGTGGTAATAATATACTATCAAGAAAAAAAGGATTGGACTTGTTTCCGTAATGAGTGCAACAGCGGGAGCAGAAATGAATGTGCAAAATTGTGCTGACCAGACGACTAAGACACCAAAGGGAATAGTGCCGTTGTTGCCACCTTTTTGCTAAATAGATACAGGTGTCAAATGAGACCCGACACACAAGTTGTTGTTGGCCTGCTGAATTAGTATTCAGTGAGCATTCGCTGATCTACTTACAAAAACCCAGTCCGCGTGGTCGTGTGCCTGCGTGTCCGAGAGTAAGTGAATCAATCAAGCGAATAATTGTCAAAAAAAGTGAATAGTTGGTTGTCTAAGCCAAGCGATTACAAGTGAATTCATGAGAAATAACTGCATCGCCTCCTCCCCTCCTCCTTCTCTTTTCCCGCTTTCCCCTCTATGGTAGAAGACAACTTTTATATTTCATCGAATTAAGACCGTGAACTGCACACTGTGCAATGTGTGTGCCTGTTTACTGGCACTCTGTCGTCCTCGTCCTCTATCGCCACTCTATCGCATCACCAGCACTGCAAACCGCAGCAACAGAAAGTTTCATTAGATTCTGTCATCTTTTGGCACCGGCAGTTTGACAGTTTTGTGAAAGCGACACGCAACCGTCGCACTAGTCATAGATGGTGCACTGTCCAAGTGGTGGAATAAAGAAAAGAAAAAGGCAAAAAGTGAAAGCAATTGAACTACTGCCGTCTTGCCTGCTGAGAGCAGAGAATTGAGTCTCCGGAATGAGCACATCTAGTGTGCTGCCTGCTGTGTGCTACGAGAATGAAGTGAAGTGAAAATGAAAAACTACTGCTTCTGAGAGTGCTCAGAAGATTGAACACGGAGACAGAGAGGAAGAGAGAGAGAGAGGAGAGAGGAGAGAGAGAGAGGAGAGAGAGAGAGAGAGAGGACTTTGCCGTAGCTGAGCGCGTTTCCTTTCACAGCAGAAGATCGGCGCTTCTCAGCATCAGTAGATTTGAGGGGGCAGAATAAGCATCAGCAACAGCAGAATTACCATCCCCTCGCCCCCTCCCCATCACCATCACCATCATCATCAGCCGCATCTCCAGCGCCTCGACGTAAGATAGATGGCCAGGCAAAGGCAAAGGCAGGGCAAGTGAAATGTGCAAAGTGCGGCGATGGCAGAATATTCACCAGCGCAGCAGCAGCAGGCACACACGGATGATTCCTCTTCCCGAGTGCAGTGCAACCAGTGCCAAGTGTGTCTAGGCGAGCAGCAGTTGTGCTCTCTCTCATCTTAACGAACGACGGACGACTGGTGCAGTTTCAACGACAGCATAGTAAGCAGAGAAAGAGAGAGCCCAAATGACGCCAAGTGATAATGACGATAAATGGGATGCTCGCTCGTCCCTGCGACGCCGCATCAACGACGCTGCACGCACCACTCGCAATGGATGGGATGGGATGGAGGGATGGAAGGAAAGGGGAGTGAGTGAATGAGCTAGTGTGCAGAGTGCTCTCCGGGTGCTGTGCCAAGTATTTGCTGGCGCTGGTGGTAGTTGTGGTGGTAATGCTGTTGATGTCGGTTGCCTCATACTTTAACGGCGCCTTCTACTTCTTCTTCTTTTCTGCCAGCAGCACAACTGCTCATTCACAGTTCGCTCTACTCAATTCAGTGGCCTTCTCCAGCACCAGCATCCTCGCCGCTCCACTGGTTCCGCTGGTCATTAGCCGTGCATCGTGCTTCTAAGCTTCTGTAGTGATGTGGCGAGCGTACACTGGCGTCTTTCTCATTACACATTCTACAAACTACTTTTCTTTGAAAGCACGCATAAAGTATGGGCGAATATTCTGAACTCTAAAAGCATACTCTTTAATTTGCCAAATATGGCAATACTGCTGCAAGAGAGAAGCTAAAGAGCAGTTAGCTGCTCTTTTTTTCTATGCAAATAAGACCACCGTCGTGCAAACGCCTTCTAAGAAGAATTTGCGAAAGAGTTGCCTAAACATAATAAACAGTGGCAAATCAACAGGCGTCTGAATCTACAAGTTTCATCAACAAGCAATGAAATGAATGTATGCTGCTAGTCGAATCGTCTGCGTTTCGATGGCCAGCAGAGTTTGGACAGATGTGTGTTCTGGTATTGGTATTAGGCAAAAGTTCACTAACCAGAAGCAAGACAGGGGTCACTGTGCGCTCAAACGTTTGGACAAGGACTGACCAGGCAAAGTAAAAGAGAGCGAGATGACTTGATTCTGCAGCTGAAAGAATCGCCTTTAATGTTTGCAGAACTTTGATGCTACACAAAGCACTCGTTTGTGCAATGCAGTGTTATTCTACCCGGTGGTGTTGCACTAAAGTTCCTAAACTAACTGCAACAGTCTGCCAACGGTGAACTGTGTAGAAACTTATTTTGCAACCCAAAAAAAGGAAAACACTGTCTGATTCTTTCAGTTCGATAGAAGAGGATTTTTGGGTGACTTGCACTTACCACACAACTCTTCACAAGAGTTTTAAAATCTTTGCCATCTCTTGTGGTAAGCGGAAACTTTGAAAAACGCTGAAAAACTACACTTTTTTCTGTTTGACTGAGAAATCCGTCATCCAGTAAGTGGAAAAGAAAAAGAGAGATGACTTGATAAAGGAAAATGGAATGACTTTAAAAAAAGAGAAAGAGAAAGTGAAGCTATCAGAAAAGGGAGATGCAATCAGAACTTGTGTGAGGAAGAGATGGCACCAACAAACAAGCCTCCTTCAATGTGTCTGTGTGCAGACAGTCAGTCAGGTCTAGGACCCATCTGCAGCGCTGATGACCTCTCACTGATGGCGCGTTAGGGTCAACTCGCGCCAGTGTGTGTGACTTTATGGGCAGTGTTCACCAGTGAGCGTAGGTGAAAGGTCATCAGCTCGTGCTTCATCAGTTCATGTCCTCAGTTTGCCACGCGTCAGCAGCGTCTTTTGGAGGAGCTGCGTCGGCTGCGAGGAAATGAGTGGCCCTACTGCTGCTGCTACTGGGGACAAGTGAATGTGCTGTCTATTTCTCTTTCCTTTAGTCTCTGTGAGCTGTATAAATGAGTTCGGGGTGACAACTGCGTGCCACCACCACCACTCGGTAGTAGACATCTTGCTTCAGCGATCGTAAAACCTAACTGTCAACTGGCTGGCGCACACGAGCAAAGAAAGAAAGAGACGGGCACTGTTAATTGCCGCTGAGACAAGCCCGGCAAAATGCTGCGCTCCGGGATGAGCTTGCCGACGATGACGACGACGACGAGAGGGAGAAAATGATGCATGCACTGGAAAATGTGCACCAACATCACCATCACCACCAGTGCACCCGCCATGTGCTCCAAAGGAGACACGCACAGGAAACTCGCCGATTCGACATTTTTTTCCCTGGCTCGACTTGCAGAAATGAATGAACGGTCATGGGCTGAAGAAAGTAAAAGGAAGAAGATGTGCTACTACAGGATGGCCAACTCTGATGCGGTAATGGCTGTAAATTGAACAAGCAGGAGGCAAGAGGGGACAAACTGAAGCGGTGATAGACGTGAGCGAGTGAAGAAGTTCTGAAACGACGTAGTGCTGCAGCAGCAGCAACGACCAGCGCTGAGCCTGTTTGTTTTGTTTAGCTAGCGTTAAACTCGTGTTAATGCACTCGATGGAAGAAAATTGACGATTAGATTCTTGCCTAGCACCCAAGACCATTACCAAACACACACCAGGCAGTCAGGCGAAATTCGACGATTAACTTGTACCAAAGGAAAAGTCAGTTCAGTGATTAGTGATCAAACTGAACATGAACATTGCAGTAAACTAAAAACAAGAAGAAACTGTCCTGTTGTCAAACTGTACTTCAACTTCCTCACCCAGCTAACACCCAGCCAGAGTGCATCAAGTGTGCTTCATCCATATAGTGCCTCGTCCAGAAAAACAGTGACAGTGCAGTTGCACACTGCCTAATGATCATGGCAAAAAGATCATGTTATGAGCAGCAAATTAATTTAAAAAACTCCGATACTCATCAGTGCACAAATCAAGTTGACGGTCGGCCATGCATGCACTGGTGGAATGAGGGAAAAAGAAGAAACAGCTCTTCAGCAGCTTCATCGTCCATGTGGACAAATGATGCAAAGTGTGCCATAATTCCTGCACTGGTGCCTCTTTTACAAGAAATCCAGAGGCAGCTAAAGCTCAACTAGGTACCACCAGCAAAGACAAGTAGTCAGGGGTGGAGGAGGAGGAAGAGGCCTTTTAAATGTCTGATGAGGCCCAGCAGTAGCAAGTGATTAAGCAGTCGCTTTACGCAGTTAAAAGTCCCGTTTGAGGGAAGAGAAAGGGCGAGAGGGAGAGTGTCACAGAAAGATTGTCCGGCTGCACGCGTGTTTTGCAGGCTCTGTCTATGACCATGTCTGCCTGAGTCAGACAATCTGACTTGTTGCCGCTGGTGCTTTACTGCTCCTCGCTCCTGCTTTCAGTTTCTTCTCCTTCAGGCCATTAGCTGAGACAGGAGCTTTGAAAATTGAGCTTTAAAGCTTACTACTATTTCTACTACTTCTAAATACGCCAGCTGCTGACAATTAAACGAGCCACAGCGCGAGTTAGATGAGCTGCTGGTGAGCGCACAATAATAAATGGGGCTGAACGGCACCCCTAATGCAGATCATTTGGAGGAGCAGAGAAAATCAGAGAAAAGTCGCTGAGAATTGAAATGAGCTTTCTTTTTTTGTTTTAGCTTTTTTGTATTCTGGTAGTAGTAAACGAGAACACACCATTGCTCTGAAACATTTCTACTACTAAGTGGTCACACTAAAAAGAGACCAAATGTGGTAGTACCGGCGGAAGGAGCGCAACAGTTGCCCACTGCTACTGGTCGATTGCAAACTTCACAATGGATGCAAAACAGTTGCAATTCTCTAATGGAAAGCAACACAGTCTCTCAACTGCTCAAGTCTAGACAACAACAAAAAACAGAGAATTGTTTGGGAGCAATGCCAAGTGTTCGGGGTGGTGATGAGGCACCTCAATGAGGCTTTGTTGGTTAAGCACCAAAGGAAAGAAACAGTGTTGCAGATTACCAGCACCAGTGGCTCAAACACCACCACTCACCACTACTCAGAGCTCATCTCAGTAGTGACGTTCCTGACGGGTAGACCGGAAAGTGAAAAGAAGTACTTCACAGAATGAGCAGAGGTGGCGCAGTTGTGCACTTTCTCTCTGGTGGTGATGCAGCTTAAAAAGAAAGAAAAAACTGATTGCGCTGATCAGTTGAAGAAAAAAAGAGCTAATTGGCACAGTTGCCCGTTCATCTCTCCTCCTCCTCCTCATTTTTCTTTTCTTTTTGAACCCCTGTCTCTTTTGGCAAAGAGTGGAAAAAGAGTTGACAACGACGGCGGCGGTTGTTTGCTCAGGCGAATCACTGCTGTCCCAATGATGATGTTTGGGTGCCAAGGGAAGAGTGGTGCTCTCGGCTTGGTGCCTGTCACTGTCTGCGCACAGGCATCAACCAGCAGTAGTTGAAGGGAGGCAATGCCGTCACACTGATGCTAATGCAGACGATGGCATCCTGGGCAGCTTGGGCAGAACAGAGCAAGTACGCAAACGCAAACTCAGACTACAGCAACAGATTGCCAGCTCCAATGCACAGCAGAATGCAAAGTTGAATCTGACGCTGCACTGATGCCACTGGCACCGATGAAGCGGTATTACCGCACAAACACTACCACCACAACCACTTACTGTGGGCAGAAGGAATGGTCTGAAAAGAAATACAAACAAAAAACACTAATCAAGAAGAAGAATGATTGTACAGAGAACTGCTGCTGCCAACACGGAAAATGGCAAAGGTGAGCAGAAAGGAAAGCAGGAAAGCACCACCAGACGTGTTAGCTTGGTAGTGCTTTGCGGCAAATGAAAGAATTTTCAATTCATTAATTACAGACAATTAGTTGAATTACTGATTCTGTATGCGTCATAATCAGAATACACACAAATTCTCTTTCAAGAATTGAGTGAACCACTTGACATGTCTGAGCAGCCTGACCAACCACCGGCAAATGTCGGAAACATTTTTGAACTAGACTGACATACTCAAAACAAAAAAATAAAAAAGCGAAAAAAGCGGAAAAGAAAAAAGTACAGTAGCTGAAGAATATTTGCGGTCTTTGCATGTGTGCGGTTGCTTCACTAGTCCCGCACACTGTGCCTGTTTGTCTGTTTGCCAGTTTGCCTACAGTTGTGCGCCACCACTGTATTGTCGGTTAGTTTCGGCAGCAGCAGGCACTTTATCATCGTCATCATCGAAGTAGCCAAGATCTAATGACAAGATCGCGCCAAGGCAAAATGGCGCCAGGAAAGGCAAATGAGAGTGAGAGAGAGCGGAGATGTGAAATGAATGAGGCGGTGGTAGTGATGGCGGCAACAACGGGCGGTGACGCAAAGGGAGGGGAAATGCAGGCAAACAGTCAGACAGGGACAAGACACCAGTACACTACTCCAGCAACGAGTGGGAGAACAGAGAGCAAAGACAGGCAGAGAGTGATCGCCGACGCCGATTGCCGGGAGCCACTCAGACAGGAGAAAGTACGGGTGCAAAAAGCGAAGCACAGAACCACGGAGGAGCAGATTCTGTTGGAAGATGCTGTGCATCGAAAGCACACAACCAAAGAATCGGCAAAATATTTTGGCACTCGCTTTAAAATGCAGCAGTGTGAGCAGTGTGCCGCCGCAGCAGCGGTGACAGCTGCCACTGTCGCAGGAGTCGAGGAAGAAAGGAAGAAGAATCAGGGAGTTCAGTGACGAAGTCAGTGGCGGTGCAGCTAACAAACACAGCTACACCAAAGACAGACAGTGAAAGATGCGCCGTCGCTGATTCTATAGAGCGAGATGCGGTCGAGGCAAAGCAGACAAGACAAACCAAGGATGGGGACTGTTGAATAGAATGAGATAGAGGCAAACCATGGCGACGGCTGTGACATCGGCAGTCTGCTTTGTCAGTGTGTGCCTTCTGCCAAGGATGTGTGCGTCCCAGCATCTCTCGGTGTCTCCATTTGCTCAGTTTGGCTGCAGTTTAGTTTTTTACCATTCTACGCCACCACCACCGCAACTCTCTGATCTCTTTCTCTTAGTTGTGTGAGACGCTAATTAAAATTAATTAACCAACCAACGAACCACAGCAAACTGAGTAGTAGTAGTCGTTGTGCACACTTTTTGTCTGCTTCCTTTGCGCTGTTAGGGCCAAGAAGACAAACCGGGGGAGCCGGTTCAATTGAACGCTAAGAACGGCGGGGGCTTTGCAGAAGATAAATCTCGGCAGAAGATGAAAACAGAGAGAAAGAATAAGACAGAATTTGCCTGATTCTGTTTTGGTTTCTGAATTTTAAAATTGTAATTGGTTCATTTTGTCTGCCATCTAACAAGACCAAGCATTATCTGAGTTGGCTTTAGGTCCTCAATGCCGGTCTAACTAGCGGAAAGATTAAAAGTGCATATGTTGTCTCTGCTCTTAAAAGGCTCACTCTTCACACTTTAGAGGCGCATAGTGAGCCAGCTTTGTCTTTTCCCTGCTTTGTCGGTAACATTTTCCAAATTCAATTTAGTGAGCACTTTCACTGAAAACTTTCAATTTTAGCATTTCAGGCAGCGCCAGTCATTAGTGCGACTCAAACAGAAGAGTAGCGGCGGCGGCTCTCAGTGACATAAAAGTCAATTTTATGAAGGAACTGTAATTAGTCCTCTTGAGAGAATGACAACTTTAGAACTATAGAGTGCAGAGCAGCATTTGGTTTGCTCTTTTTGTTGTTGTTGTTGGTAGTGACTTCAAATTTTGACTGACAAACGAGTTAAAAATTATGAGCGACTTATTGCGCCAGTGGAGCTCTCTTGTGCATTAGTGACATCAGCAGTGCTGCAGCAGTGCCGGCACTAGTGAAAACACATCAAAAAGAAACAGATGAAAAAGAAAAATGGGTGCAATTGGTGCAATGCGCAAATACGCGCAGCTTTATGAGAGTCATCAGTTGAGATTTTTAGGCGCAATAATCAACAGTAAGTACTGAATCTGAGCTGAGCAGGGCAAAAATCAGTAACCAACAACTGAGAACAACGGAGAGAAAACGGAAAAGGCAATCAGAGAATAAGCAATGGCAGTTGCCGTCTAACTCTCTCGTCTTTTTTGCCCCTCGTATTCACATCTTCACCGACAGTAGACTGCCAGACAGGAGAAACAAAAACTCTCAAGAAACCTACTCCAACGAGACTGGAGCACACGTTGCCAGTTGCAACTGATTCTGAGCACACACAGCACCAAAAAGAAAACAGTGCCGAAGAGAGATCATCGATGGTCGATGAGTAAACAAAGCACTGTTGAACACATCCGCATTTCGGTAATAATCACGAGCACGAGCGAGCAGGGCTTTACCGTTTCCAACAACTGTCAGTAGTAGCCGGCAAGCAATTCTGAGTTTCTGCAGTGCACAGTCTAACTTTGACGAATTTTGGGGCGCCACACTGAAAATGATCAATGAAGTACACTGTGAATTTAAAATTTTAAAAATATAATTTTTAAACAAAAAAATCAACTTCCCCAAAAAAATGTTTCTCCCCAACCACGCTCTCATAAATTACATGTCAGATTCGAGAAAGGTTTTCAGCAAACAGTAAAATGCACTCTAACACATCCGCATGGAATCTCACCGGAGAAAAGGGATCAAACAGGCGGCTTTTTTGTCATAATTCGAACTGTCGGAAGTTCTATACTTTTTTTTTGACTTTAATCATCGTGAAAGATGTGCATTAGTGACATCAGCAGTGCTGCAGCAGTGCCGGCACTAGTGAAAACACATCAAAAAGAAACAATGAAAAAGAAAAATGGGTGCAATTGGTGCAATGCGCAAATACGCGCAGCTTTATGAGAGTCATCAGTTGAGATTTTTAGGCGCAATAATCAACAGTAATACTGAAACTGAGTGACAGGGCAAAAATCAGTAACCAACAACTGAGAACAGCGGAGAGAAAACGGAAAAGGCAATCAGAGAATAAGCAATGGCAGTTGCCGTCTAACTCTCTCGTCTTTTTTGCCCCTCGTATTCACATCTTCACCGACAGTAGACTGCCAGACAGGAGAAACAAAAACTCTCAAGAAACCTACTCCAACGAGACTGGAGCACACGTTGCCAGTTGCAACTGATTCTGAGCACACACAGCACCCAAAAGCAGAAGAACATGTGCCGATTCATTGTAGTGATCATTCGATGGTCGATGATAGTAAACAAAGACACTGCTGAACACATCCGCATTCGGTAATCATCACCGGAGCAGCGAGCGGAGCAGGCGGCTTTACCCGCTTTGTCTACCACGTCAGTAGTCTGCTCGGCAGCAGCTTCTGTAGTTCTGCAGCTGCACAGTCTGAACCTTGAACAATTTTAGGCGCCACAGCTGAGAATGAATCAATTGAATGTAGACTGTTAAATTTTTAAAAAAGTATTAATTTTTAAAACAAAAAAATTAGATTTTTAAAATTGAGTTTGAGCAACTAGTGAAACAAGATGAATTTGCTACGGGAAAAAAAGATAGTGTCCCTACGACCATCTTCAACCGGGCAAATAGTGCCCATTGTGCAGCACCGCCAGTAAACTTCACTGGCACCAATTGAAGACAAAACCGTAGTACTGTCCAAGTGAACGGTGCAAAACCTCGTTGGCACACTTCCCTTGCTGTTGCTGGTGGCCCTTTTCTCTTGGCGCCTGAATCGGCAACCTGTGTGACTCCTCTCTGCTTCTACTGCTCGTCAGGCCAGTTCTCATTGAGTAGCATGCCTCATCTGCACATCATCTAGCCATCAGCATTTGCAGCAGCAGCAGCAGCCGCACACATGCAACAACCTAGCATGCATTCGATCACACACTGAGTGGGGGCATCAGCTGATGCTGTAAACTGCGCCAGCAGAGTGATTCGCAGTCATCATCAGTCGTTGCTGCTGCTGCTCTTTGGTGCTGGGTGTCACAACTGTGCTCTTTCTCTCTACACTCCCGGAGCAATCAAAGACTCATCGAGTGATGCCAATAAGCCCAGCCAAATAATGCTTTTCAGTGGAGCGATGGCTGGAGAAGACAAGACACACTGTGCATGTGTGTGTGCTTTCGATTCAATTGTGGTTAGCGTCTGCTGCTGCAGCTGCACTTCTTCTTCTTCTTGGCTCCCAACTGGTGGGCACTGGCAATTGTCGAGACACTGTTGAATGAGTGAAGAAGAGAATGTTTTGATTTGGCCCGAAAGTTTCAGCAGTGGGGCAGCAGGCGATAAGAGATGGTCGAATCAGGAGGAAGAGGAAGAAATGAGGGCGCCAGGACAAGGCAGAGTGATGGAAGAGCAAAAAAGAAGAAGAGAGAGGGAGAAGAGCAAGGAAAAGCCAATCAAGACAAATGGCAGAGGAAAGGCTAGTGCTGCTTCTGCCCTTCTTCCCTTCCCTTGCACCGTCTTGAATCTCTATCCGGAATCGACTGGAATGGAGAGCACCGATGGTCGTCATCGCCGCCGCCATCGTTGCACGCCGTCGTTGGTGCCCCCTCTTCCAAATGCCGCCCGTTTGCCCGTAATCTAAACACACATGCTGCAAACCATTCTCTCGGGCGTCCCTCACCGCCACTCGCCCTTTCTCCTCTTCCTTCCTCATGCTCCAGCAGTGAGCAACCAGTGGAACTATCAGCAGCCGCCGCAGCAGCAATACTGCCATTTGCCATTTTGCATTTTGCATGCTGAGGAGGGCGAACAAACATTTTCCAAGTTTTTCGGTTCATTACAGTGCGGACAGTAAAGAAGTAGGCAAAAAGATTGGAGAAGAAGAGGCGATTAGGAGCGGTGATTTTAAAACAACTACTTTCAACTACTTGTTATTTGAAAATACACAAAAAAAGTTTTTGTTGCTACTTTTTTGGGAAACAAAAAAACAAGTATTCATTCACAATCTAGTAAAAACTAAATGAAGATATACTATTTAGCTGTAATTTTACAACTTCATAGAAAAACTTTATGCAATGACAAGTAAAAACAAGTAAAAGTGATTTGCGTCTTAAAATTGCCTTATGATAAAAAAATTGCGTTTTTGAAAAAAAGGCAACTGGTGGTCTCCGGTTTAGTGGAAATAAAAAAAATGCCGCATAACAATAAAAACTAAGAATCACAATCAAAGCTACAAGTTTGAGCATAAAGCACAAAAAGAGAGTTTTCATTAATAGAATCATTTATTTGTGCTCTACTGCTGCAAAACACAATGCCAAGAATGGGCTTTTGTGGCTGAAACAATGCTTCAGAATTGAAGTGCTTGAACAAGTGCAACAGCAACAATCTTTTTAATGCGGAAAATTACCCAACAGTAGTTTACGATTAAATCACTTTTTGTGTTGTTCAACATTGATGCGCAGTATTGATAGTGTTTGAGTGATTTGTGGATGCAGAACAAAAAGTCGCAGTTATTTGCTCAGCACAAGATGAGATGTGGTCGATAGGACGAATGTTGCTAGAACAGACACCGCTTTCATTGGAAAATCATAATAACTGAAGCTGTTAGTTTTCAAGTGAACTTGTGCCAACAACGGTAGCTAACTGACTGATTACAAGATGAGATAATACACAAGTGCTTACTAAAATTAACAAAAAGATTATAAAAGGAAAAACTTGCGCAGAACTTGCCGATAACGGTTTGCATGCATTTTAGCGCATCCAGACAGTTTACCAAAATACCCATTAAACTATGAATATTCACAAACTAACTGACAGCAAACTTGGATGTGTTGAAACGGCTATTAAAAGTTTAAAAACTTAAAAACTGCTAAAATTGTAACCGAATTTGGTTAGTGCTTTTGCTCGTTATAAATTCTTAAAGTGCTGCAATAAATGCAGTTAATAATTTTTTGTTTTAGCGGCAGTACTCATCATTTGGGTGCACAGTCGGTTCTTGAATTTTTTCTGCAAAAATATGTGTGTATTCATTTCAATATTCTTTTCATTATTACTGCCGGCACTCTAACACGCACACACCCTAAAACTGTCATTGGTTGAAGAAAAAGCGGTGTTGTCAGGCATCGGCAACGAACTTGGCAACAGTATGAGCAGTAGCAGCCGCCGGCAATTAACGAGTCTGGAGTTTGCAAAAAAACTGTGCGTGTTTGTGTGCTTTCAGTTTCTTGATTTGCGGTTTCGGTTTGTCATTTAGTGGTTTTCGCAATGGCATCACCAACAACACCAACAACGAGCGACTTCAAAGCACCACTTAAGAAAAAAAAAAGTCAACTCGTTGCTCAACGGTCGAAGAAGTATGAAGAAGCTGAAGATGAAAAAAAGAAAACTAGTCGGCGTCTAGCACAAATGCGCAGCTATTGCACTATTCCGTTGGCGCGTTTGTGGTCTCTCAGTCACTCAGTCAGTCACCGCAGCAGTGAGTCAAATTACAAATTAGTGCTCCAACCAGTGAGGAACGAGCAACAAGCGACCAAAGGATGGGGCTCCCTCCCTCGTCGTCTTTGTCGCAGGGGTGCTGAGCTAAGCAACAGTGACAAACACACAAACACATTGCACTACTCCTTTCCCTTCCCAGTCGATCCCCTCTTGGCCAAATGCTTGCCTCAACAGTGATTTCCAGTGCCAAGTGACAGCACCAGCACCAGCATCAGCAGCAGCATCAGCAACGGCAAAGTGGTCGGGTTGTGCCTTTATCCTCTATCTACCAGCAAGTCAAACCAATTTCTGGCAGCAAAATGAGCAAAACGAGACACCAGGCGAGAGTGTCTACGCAAGCATCGACACTTGAAGACAGTAGAGTGAAAAGAAGAAATGCAGAGATCAAACAAGCCCGAAATGGACCATTCATCTTCCATAGAGACACGAAAGTGCACGTGCACCACCCTGAGCACAGAAGATAGAGTGCGAGTGAAGTGAAATGAACAGTAAAGGTCAGACAGAGATCATCAGTAAAGGGTAGTAGTACTAGTGTTGTGGTAAAGTAAAGGGTCATCTTCGACAGCTCATTACGACGCTTACGCCTCAGACAGTCGGAACGGTCCACTGGAAATGGTAGACACTGGCACGAGCAGACAGACAGAGAGAAGACAGCAATTGAAGCACGTCTAATGCTTTCAGAAAGTCAAATGCCAGACAGAAATTGGCAATGAATTGCCTCGGCTGTGCCCTCTTGCAGACAGCGAGACGGCTGCTGCTGCTGTTCATTGCCTCTGCTCACAATCCTTCGCCGTGATTGTCAAGTCAGACAAACTGCCCTTTAATCTCTGAGCTACGCTAAGCCTACACACTAATGGGCAGCCAGATGCTCGTTCTGGTGAGGCTACTTTCAAACAGAAGCAGTAGCAGTGGCAGAAGTCAGTTGAAAGTCATATTACTGCTACTGAACATTTTTTTGTACGACAAAATCTGCCTCAATTGTAATTCTAGATTTGCAGTGTTGTTAGAAATGTTCACCTTCACTGTAAAAAGGTTGTTCATTGAAAAGGTCTGACCTAAAAAGATGCTTCACTTATATTTTACCGTAGCACAAAAGTTCCCCACTTTTTCAATGTACTTTCTCCAATTTCGTTTTCCTTGAATTACGGCAGGATTTTGCAGTGTATGCAGTTATTAAAAATGAATATTCTGTTTCACAAGTTTTTGCAATGACATTTAACACAAAATTTAAATTACGTTCACTCAAAAGTAGATTTAAAACGAAAAAGTAATAATGACACTAGCAAATTCGCCTGCTCTTGCGTGCAAAGTAGGACAAAAATGCAAAAAAAGCAGATTCTCTTCATTTGTTACCATTTTTAAATGTTTTTTAACTAGAGAATAAAAAGAGAAAAACTCAATACCTAAAACAAATATTATCGATATGCAAGAGAATCAATTGAAGAAAGCTGTGTAACCTGACTCGGTGCCGATCAGTACTTTGGTATATGACAGTGCTATTGCTTGTGTTGGGGCCGATTTTTGCCAAGCACACTGCCTGGCCATTTCTGCCCACGCGATTCGGCAGTTAGTGACCAAGCAATGAGAAAGCGTTCGAGCATACTACCCGCACCAGCACCGGCAGCGGCAGCACCAGCAGCACTCGAAGTAAGATCCAAAAATGGATCCATTCAGCTATATTTGTTTTTCATTCAGCTCTGCTTTGATGTTCTCAATTTGGTCTACACCAGAACTCTTCTATATACGATTCCTAAGAAGGTGAAGGATGCCAGCAATATTTTGTTTCTTTCTCTCTCTCCCTTTTTTGTCAATAGAGCATGAGGTAAGCAATGGCAATAATGGCAGGCAATCCGGTGAGAAGTGGTTATGCAATCTGAGACCAGAGTGCAGTGCAAAAAGCCTCTTCTGGTTTCTGTCACAGTCTGCTTCAGTGTGCCTGTCTTTGCTTGTCTCTTCTCTTTTCTTTCATTCACCGCTTACCGTTGGTTTGTTAGGTGTATTCCTGCGTATACACGGCTATTGTCTCATTAATTCAAGTGCGCCATTTGCGTAAAGTAGTAGCAGCAGTATTCCGCCAGACTGTGCAATTCCACAGCAAGGTAAGTGGTGTGGCAGCTTGAGCAATCGATGCTTGTACTCCACGCACAAAAGCATTACCCACTACTACTAGGCAGGAAAATGTTCAAGCAAACAAAACTACGGATATTCTTAAGCAAGAATTTCCAGGAACTAGGATTTAAAAGAAAAAGTTGTGTAGCACCTTTCATATGAATGGTTAACCAACAATTTCAGGTGGCAATGTGTACATTACAAATTGAAAATAAAAAATCATGGGCATTCAACTGGTCGAGCGGGTGTGTAATCAGTTAGACAGTGTCTGGTCAGAGTAGGGCTCTACATTTCTACTGCACTTGTAGTAGGAGGACCGGTGTTCACCAGTTTTGAGCCCGTTTTATGAATTTGAGACCTTTTCAAGTCTCTTTGAGAAAAACCGGCCGCTTCCTGTGCCCATTGTGTTTGCTGATACCAGTTACGCTTTATCTTTCCCTTTGCAAACCTTGCAGTATATAAAGTTTCTAATTATAGCGCAAACACTTTTCAGTACTTGGAAAAGAATCTAAAAGCAGAGTAAGAAGAATACCATACTGTCCAACCGTCAACAATTGCTGCTGCTGGTTCTTCAGCTCAAGCAGTAGCCGATTCGAGGCCGTTAGCATGGCAATGCCGTCTCTAGTTACGGCAACCTGAATAAAAAAAAGAAAAAGAGCCATCGGCCAAAGAACCGAATAAGAACTGAGCGAAAACGAGAGAGCAGGCTCCATTACAACAAGAAAAAAGATGGCATAATACAGTCTGATTGAAGAAGCAGTGACACGCAAACTCGGGCGCTCTCAAGTGCTCAATTGAAAAAAAATGGGAAAATGTTTTGCCAAGTAATGGTCGATCGTTAGGGGGTGGTAAGGCAAAACTTTCGGCAGTTTTTGATATCCGCTATTGGTGCTATTCTGTGCAAGTCGCTGCAGCCATCCGGTTAACTATGACCCATGTAGTTATTATTACTACTGATTACCAAACACTAACGGTTTGATAAAAATGTGTGTGTTTGTATAAATAATGTTGAAGCATAATTATCAATTCGGAACTTCTCAACTACCAATTTCAAACCTTGTTGACCATATTTGCTCTGAATTGGCTCATCATTGACATGGCACACTTTCGTTTTTTCAGAAGCCAATTACACGGTTGTATGGAAACAAAAAAATAGCAACATCTCAATAAATCATAATTCGGTATCACTGAGATTATTGCTGTTAAAACTCCTTGAAAAAAAGTATTCACAAAGCAGTAAACACACTTTTTAGGTTGATTCCAAATGTGATCGTTCAAAATGAAAGCAATCATTTTCGACGAACTAAATTTTCACACCCAGTGTTGGAAGTGCAGTGCACTGCAGCCAACAAGTTCAATTGAATACAAAACTACTGGGAAAATCAAATCTCACGCTCTCTTTTTTGCAAGCTTAAGGTTTTTTAAAAGTGCATTCACAAAGCTTCAAGTTGACTTGCAGTAAGTGGAAATTCAACTAGTCATCTGGTGCTGCGCTGCTCTTATTGCACCGAGAATTGAATTGAATTGCACATTTCTCGCCGCCACGCAATGAAGGGTAGCCATGGAGATGGAGAGAGCTAAAGAAGAAGAGGAAATCTTCAAATCCATTTGGCCAACTGCCAGTGGCAACACCACTTGAAGAAGCAGAAGAGGAGACAGGCAATGACGATTTCTCTTTCTTTTCTCAAGACTAGGCTGCATTACCAATGCAAACAAAAGCACAAACAAAACTAAAAGAATAAGAAGCAACAGCAGAAGCAGCAAATTAGATTTGGCAAAAGCACAGTTGCACTGTACGGCACAATGTGTGTGTGTGTGTGTGTGCTACCAGCAAATCAGCTCACGTCTCTTACGTCGTTCTGCTGTACCGGAATGAATTAACGCTTTGGCAAATTCAATTTTGGCAGTATTATGAGCTGATTTACATAAGTCGCCAGAGCAACAGAGCGTGCTTCTTTTCTTCTATTTTGTTCTTTAGACGAACACCAACAACACGACCAACTCAGCGCAAATGGCACAAGGTCCTTTCTCTTTTCTCCGCCTGATTGAAGCTGTTCTACCTAGCCGTTAATGTCAGACGTACTGTGTATTTTTTATCATAAGCAATTGATGCACTCATAATACCAAGCTATACTAGGCAATTCGAATTGGGATAAATTGGGACAAAAACGCCTAAAAGCAGGACAACTTTGGTAGTGTCAATGTCAATGTCAAGGCAAGTAGTGTGTCTGTGTGTGAATGCCGGCAGTGCGGCCAGTGAACGGGTGAATGCTGTAGTTGTAGTATAAGAGAGAAAAAGAGATAGATATAGAAATAGACAAGTGCCGCGCCAATGTGCCTCGATATCGAGACATCTCAATTGAGCGCAGTCCCATAGTGCCAGCCAGAAGTGGTGGCTAATTTTAGTTATTTGCTAAGAAAAACAGTAGCAGTAGCAGCAATAGCAGCAGCAGACAGTCGACAGTGAAAGTGCGTCTAGTGCTATACCGATACATTTGCACTTGAATCAAAAAGTTGAAGCAATAGATAAATGGGAGTTGAAACATCTAGATGCCTAACCACACGATGAAATTGCTTAAAAAGTGTGTCCAGTAGTTGCAAAAGTGGGGAACATCATCATTAAACTGTTCGATCGGTTGCAGTCCATCAGTCGATCAACAGTGGGTGGTGATTAGTGTAGGACACACAATGTGCCTGGCAGTTGCCGAGGTGATGCTTAGCAGCGGCAGACAAGATGCCGATAGTGCATTGGCATTTTATGCTACAGGCGCCATTAGGGGGACACAAGTAGTGCTCTCAGGGTCGACCTGTCTGCGAATAGCTCTCTGCGACTGATGAGTTTCTATAACTCAGCTGCAGATTCTGAATGACTGCCTGCAGCCAAAAGAGAATAGTGTTGCAGGCACAAAATTGGGCCATTGGACACAGTAGTACGGTAGCTTAGGGGCAATCTCTCTACCTGGACAACCTTCACTGAGTGCTCTTCAGTCACTCAGTTTTGTGCCATAAACAGCAACAGCCAAAACAACAACAACAACAACAACGACAACAACAACTTGGATGAGTCCATCGAGCAAAGACGGATCCTGTCCTTGACAGTGTGCCCTCCTCCTCCTCTAGACGGAAGCAATTGTCACTCAGTCATCAAATTATATGACGGCTGCACTTTGTTTTTATGAATTAGCCGGTCATTCATTAGGCTCATTAGCCTACCACCAATGTACAGCACCCTATCCTCTAGGGCGCGTGAAAGAAATCGACCAGACACTCATTCATTGCACACTACCACCACCAGACTGTCACAAATTAAAAAATGGTTTTCTACCTCGAAAAAAGAAAGAGAGCCCCTTCTCAGAGAGATCTCAATTAGCGGCGGTGGTGGCAACGGTGGGCCATCATTAGCGCGCACTGGGCAATGTCAATGGCAACCAAGGAAAGAGAAGGAAGGTGATGGTGCCTGCGCCTCACGCCTTATGTAATCATCATCAAAGTCTCTAAGCACAGCAGCAGTGCACATACTCCAGTTGCACATACTCTTTGACTGTAGTGCTATGCACTGTACAGTTTGTCATTAAAAGTGTATGTGTGTGCTGTACTGCTGCCGCTGGTGACGCGCCAAATGATCAAGTCTCCTCAGTTAGCCAGAAGCAATTTGCGAATTAATCGACAGCTATCAATTGCTGACATCTTTCATCCGTCAATCGGCCACTTGTCGAGAGCACACAGTAATACACTTACCAGTTAAACGAAGATTGTGCTGTGTTGGGTGCCTCCAGCACACGGTGCGCTCATTTGTCAGTCACTTCAGCTCTGGACTGATCACCATCAGAGCATTTGATGAGTTGAACAGTTCTGTACAGCAGACTGTCTTTGTACATTACAATTATCACAGTTTGAGTGTTGTCTGAAGAAGAAGAACGCTCATCGAAGTACATTCAAGTGCAGGCACTCACACAAGCAGACAAAACAGTGGAAAGTTTGCTCAAGACAGGTATTGGAGACAGTCTGCCGGCGACGATTGACCGAATTACACCGGCAGTGAACAAAGCAGGCGAGAAATGTCAAAACAAAACAAGAAGAGGACGATGTTTTTCAATATTGTTGCCGATGATCAGTGTGTCTTGCGACGTTTGATTGATCTGAGCTATTGGTGAGGAGAGGTACAACAATTGTGATCGAGGTAATCGGACGACAAGGTGGTGGGGAACAAAGCCAGATGTTTGGTGTATCACTGTTGCTAGCAACAATGGTCGAGTGTCGGCGATTGAGGTGATTGAAGAAAGAAAAAAAGAGGGGAAAATGAAGAAGAAAACAGAGTGAAAGATTGCCGACACCGATTGCAGACGCCCAGAGTGGAATGGGATGTTGGAAAAAATGGAGAGAGAAAGAAAGAGAGATAGTGCACGTTGCAGATGCAGATGATGAGGATGATGATGCCTAGTCGACAGAGAAACAGTAGAAGAAAAAGGAGATGCTGTGCTGCCTAGCAGGCACTGGCAAGACAATAAAATAATTAAGGCGACAGATGATGTAGTGGGAGCAGCAGAAGCAGCAGCAGTAACGGTGTGGTACAGGTACTCGGTGATCAAAGGTGTTGAGGAGACGTTGGGCAGGAGAGCTAACGAGGATACTGCCGCTGACGTGAGGAGGAGGAGGAGAAGGAGGTGATGTGCGCAGATTAGATTGATGGTTGCTGGGTGAGGTAAGACAAAGGACATTACAGTTAGAATAGTGAGAGGGTATTGAGATTAAGTAATACTATAGTATACTAGTGAGGACAAATATTCAATAATCTTAAGCCCATCGAAGGTTGAGGACAAGATGACGCGATGACGCAATAACAGATGATGGTTAACAAAGTCCCATTATTATCCTCAAATCGTATTGAACTGTCGCGTTCCCTTCTTTCTATACCAAAGTTGTCACATCCAACTAACTGCAGCTAAGCTTTCAACAACCGACAATATTAGCACTGTCGCCTTGTTCGCACTTCCCAGGTTTATAATAAGCGCATCCCGGAACTGCTGTAGTGCAGAGAAACCGTGTAGAGACCGCAATTCAAGATCAAGACCAGCAATGAGCTTGGCTTTGGATACAAAAATAAGCTCAGTAGTGAAGCTCTCTGTGTCTCGGTGGTGCTGCTATTTTCTAAGCAAGGTTTGTGCACAGACTCTCAGATACACAGATATAGCAGAAGTCTGCCGGTGCGCGCTAAGGTAAATAAATAAAGGTTTATTTTTAATTTGAAGAAGCGCCCTGCGCTCCCAAGACACTACTTACTTACTTTCTTAGATGCTCATACTTTCTCGGGCAATACCATAGAAAAGCAGTGTTGAGAGTTCAGTCGGGTAGAAGCAGTGGTAGTAGCAGTCAAGTGCAGCTTTGCTGCAGTAATTGCTGGACTGAAAATAGAAAAAGAAAAAAGTGTAAAATGGTTATAATTAGCAATCAGTGGTGATTCGGTGAGCGGTATATAAAGCCCTATTGTGCCTGCTGCCGCCAATTTAATGGTCGTAATGGCGGGGAAAAAGCGCAGAAAAGAAAGGCAGTGAGAAAATGCCAGTGACAGAACAGTGTACACTACCGTACGATGGCAGACAATGCACTGCTACTGAAAGGGGGCAATCAATACAGGACAGATTATTACACACAGCTCACTTCTGTGATCAATCAATTGAGTAGTGTAGTCATCGATTGGATGCTCAACTGCAGCAGCAGCAGCAGCTGCTCCTGTTCCGATCAATCATGCGATCATCCACTGCATGATGAGCAGAGTAGGCCTAATTGGCGCCTCTCTTGATAAGACTAATTAATGCATGTTAAGAGTACAAAAACGTAAAGAACGCTGCGCTGATAAAATGACAATTTGTAGTAGGGTACAGTGGCGGAACATGCTTTGAAATGAGCTACTTGTTTTCTTTTATCCAGACCTCCTATTCTAAAAACAATAGAATTTTGTGTTTTCAAACTTTACAATCATTGAAGTTTTTGCAAGTTACAAAAATTAGCATAAATTCAATGTTTTCAGGAGGCATCTGAACGTGCCCGTGAAAAGATGAATATAAAAAAGAATATAAAGTTCTCTCCGTTGGCATTGACACACTGCCCAGCTGTTCTCCACTATTGTCAATACGATGGAGGCAGTGGTCGTGAAAAGAGCAAATATGGGCCAACTTTGAATGAGTGACTGTTCCGACTGGGAGAAAGAGAACAAGGCACATACTTTTCTCATTTTCAACACATTCATCGTGTATTAGGTAAGAAGGGTGGCCATCAGAACGGTCTCTGCCAGTATATGTCGGTTTGTCCGACTGTCTCACTGACTGACTGATCGATCACAATGGCTGAGAACGGAGAATGCAACTTATCGATCTTCGAAGGCATTCGCGCGCGCACAGCGCAACAAACCCTTATCCTATTTGTGTTCAGCACTGTAGCAGTGTGACTATTCCCAAGACCGACCCTCATGTGTCAGGTTCATTTACGGACAGTCGGAGATTCAGAACAATTGAGATTAAATTGGCCACTAGATAGATAGATAGAGAAAAAAAGAGATTTCACTGGAAAGAACTGAATGCAAGTAAATGCCGCCGCAGAGAACGGGTGTATTAGAATCAGCTGGATGCCTGTGCAGTAAATGGCAAATGGCAGCAGTGCTCCAAAGACGTTATGCACATCCAATTTGGCAGAAAGTGTTCTTCGGTGGTAAACGACGCTGTCGACTGGGAATGACGACAGAACACGGCGGAAGACATAGAATGTGTTGTTGAGAGAAGCACTCAAATGCAAGCCAGCACCTTGCCTATCCTTCAATACGATAGCTCAAATCAAAGTGAACAGAACTGTCTACTTTACTCTGGGGACACACTGCTGGCATTCAAAGTACAAATGCAGAAAGAGTACTCAAGTGACTGACTACATCTGAGCAAGAAGTATGCGACAAATATTAAGCATAAAGGTTAGACGGTCATTGCCAATATCTGCTAATCATCGATGCAGACACAGTGGTCATCAGGCAATTGTCCTACTGATTCAATATAAATCAAGTCAAACTTTGTCACTGTCAGAAGAAAGCTCCTAATTATTCTGACATTATCAAGTTTTTATTGTGTTTTTTGTTGCTCGTATTTTGCATTTAAAAAGCAGTCTCCAGGGTGTGTGTTGTTGTTGCTGGAGATCATCATGTAACAGTGAATGTTCTGTATATAGTCTCCAACACGCACACAATTGTAGAATTGCACTTCAACAACTGCACTTCACTCAGCAGTGATGGATTGGACGATTTAACTACTGCTCAGACGACAGAACAAAGAAATAGTTAGTTTTCAAGTTCTCCTTTTATGTACAGAACGAGCATCATTGTCAACCAGAACCGTTACATAACATAGAAAAATGCCTTACAACTTGCCAAGTGGTGATCACACAAACCACGACGCTGATGCCAACTGATGATGTCTGTGCCCTGACAACGTTGATGTGCCTGCACTTTAATGCTCATCACTTAATAGCATCAACTTTACCCTCAAAATTATCAGATAACTGGTAACATTTTTATCATTTTTTTTTGGTAAAAATCAGAGTTGATTTTCATTAAAAATTAATTCAATGGAAAAGAATGAAAAGAACAAATGTTCAATCAAAACGCTAAAGAGTACGATGGTGCCATCTACCAATAAGAATACAGACATTCGCATGCCCAATTTGCCAATATCTTTTCCCTCCCAGCGGCATACTTCTCAATTTACATAAAAGAACCATTAAAATTAGCATTTACCATTAAAGTCGCTTCAACTAAAATTAGAATATCCATAAATACATTCTGCATTTGCCAATTCAATATTCAATATTGGCATGAATGCTTTCAAAGCAACGTGTTCGATTCAAAAAATAATTTAATTTAAATCCATTAAATTGCATTAAAAAAACTCACTTTTTAAAAAGAAATAAAAAAATGGAACAGAGAAAAGTGCATTTTTTAGTTGAGTTTCAGTGCCATTTCTCAATCATCGTACCCTTCATCACTGTCACTGCTCATCAGAGGCACACACTTCACAAGAACACACTTCATCACTTTGGTCGCATTTTAATTACACCTTCTACTAATTATTCGACTGGGACACAAAGTGTTGACACTCGAAGCATTTTTTGTGTGTCGTGATTTGTTTGAGGGAACATCAGTGCATCACTGCAGCAAGTACGTTCCTGTCAATGTCATTCATCTTTCGGTTATCTCTTTTTTCCAGTGAAGTGCCTTATATGATTACCACTAATAATAAAAGTATTGGTTCATATTTAATATTGCAAAAACAATAGTCACCAGCCACTACCACCAGGCTTTCAGTGAGGCTCCAATTACAGAGTTCCGTTGCAGTGAAGCGTTCCCAGGCAGTCCATCAAGAGTGCCATTTACTAGCAGTTTACTGTCGAGAGAAGCACCAGCACCAGAGTCGTACAGTAGAGAAAAAAGTACTGCTTGGTTAGATGGCTGTCCACCAGACTGCACTCTAAAAAATGGTGTTTGATATATCTCGAAAAAACAGATTTTTCTGACTATATCTGAAATTTTTAATAATAAATCTAGTAAAAAGTGTTTTTCAAGGTATATCAGAAAAAAAGATTTTTGCGAAAGCTCTTTTCCCAGGTATACCTTGAAATTGTAACAGCTTTTATGAGCAGCTTGCAAAACATCGTTTTTTCTGCGGCTCACTGTTTGTTGTTTGTCACTGTTTGCGCAAAGTGCCAGCAACACATGAAGCTTCATCGCCAAGATTCTTCATCTGAAGATCATGTTTTCTTCTGAAGATCATCCACTTTTGAAGATATTTGATTTTCCGGTAACCTAATATCTGATTTCTATGTTCTAACAAAAGTTTTTTTAGGTCTTGAAGCCTTGTTTTGTCTAGTCAAAATCCTATTGCAAAGTTGGAGCAAACAGGAAAATCAAACCTAAAAATCGTTTCACTCAATCTAAAGTTGTTGAACAATCTACCCACTGTTCTTTATTGTCAATGTGCTCTTGATGTGCTGCGTTTAACGAGAAGTCTGAAACTTATTTATTCGTTCAAAACAATTTACATTTGTGAGCATTGAGCCACATAGTTCTTTTGTCTGAATCTCAATTTGTCGATGTTTTTCAGAAACTTTTTTGTTAAAGACTTGTTATCTTTTTCTTTCAGTTAAGGTATGTTTTTATATTTGCATGACATTTAAACTAACAAAATTTCTACTTAGAAGTAGCAAACAATCAAGCAAAGTTTTGGAAGCTTGCGTAAAACAACTTAAAACCTATTTTCCGACTTAACAAAAACCTAAACAAACAAGATTAAAGCATTCTACTGATCCTCATCATCTGTCTGCAGCTGTGACAATTCATTTTCTTTGTGTCTAAAGTACGCAGAGCTCCAACTTTAGAACAAGCAATAAATACCTGCTTTTCCCAAGTCAAAACCTCTCTAATCGTTTAAAATTTATGATAATGGGTCTTTTATCTTCAATTTAATTTTACTAATAATTATTTTTAGGATTCTCTTTTTTATAAAGTTTCTTTGCGTGTGGACTGCATACAAGGCCAAAAATGATCAAACCGAGAAGCCCCTTTGCGCAAGCAAGTCAAACAAGAAGCGAAACGCCAAAAATCATTTACTTAAATTGAAGATGAAGCCGGCAAAATGATATTTTTTAAGTATTACGTTTTTAATAATCTTTGTACTTTAATAACTGTCATTTATTAACAAATAAATTCGTTTGCATTGTACTTGAAAAAAAGTAGCATAAAAGTGGTTGGCCAAAAAAGGTCCAGTAGAAAAGGAGGTATGAAAAAATAAGTTATTTTGTGATATGTCTTGCAAGCTTTAACAAGATATATCACAATGTTTTTGAGATATATTAAAAATGAAATATTTTTTGAGATAGATTCACAATTTGACTGGGTTCAAGTTATATCTGTAAAAAATTTTTTACAGTGTGTGTGTTATGGTGTATGTGCTCCATGTGTTCCAGTGAACGGACAGACTGACTGACTGCCTGCCTGACTGGAGTACACACTTCACTTTTCTATCCAATTAGCGTGCCAAATTATTGCTTGCAATGTGAAACGCTGCAACATAGGCAAAAAAAGTGAGCTGTCTCACCGTGATCACCACAGGGTGGATCAACAGCAAACAGCAAAAAGGCAGAAAAGCAGTCTGCCGAGTTCGGCAAAACTGATCTAAAATTAGATAAATTAAGCCCATTGCTTGGTACTGGTGCAGCAATCGTCCAGTTGTACAAGGTGCACCTTGTACAACCGCGGCAGCAGCTTTAGCCGACCATTAGTGGCATTAGTGTTCATTATATATTCGTGCCTTGTATCCGATCAGCGGCAATCTAATCAGCTTGCTGCAAAGTGTCATTTAATGAACGGTCAACAGTGCTGCTGCTTCTGCTCAAGGTTGACCAGTGTTCACTGTCCGTCTGCTGCTGCTGTGTGCTGGCCATTGTACAGCGGCACTACCGCTGTACTGGTACACGTACTTCATGTGCACCTTGTCCTTGATCGACATTAAGGGAAGAAGGTTGCCCGTGTGTTCCTGTACCAGTGTTCTCTCTTTTTGAACGCAGTTTTTTGCAACACAATAGCCAGTGCAAGTTTGTGTGTGTGCGTGTGAATGTAAAAAGAAAGGAGCACAGGTACTGTTTCTGGTGCTAGTGGTGGTGGTGTAAATGAGCGAAAGAGAAAGGGCGACAAATTCTGCGAAGAAGACGTCGGTGACGGTACCGCTTGTGACGCTCTTCCACATTTGCTGTACATGTGACAGAGAG
Organism: Tyrophagus putrescentiae; assembly: GCA_024499935.1. Lineage (NCBI taxonomy): Eukaryota > Metazoa > Arthropoda > Arachnida > Sarcoptiformes > Acaridae > Tyrophagus > Tyrophagus putrescentiae. The sequence goes on along the minus strand of JAMZRA010000002.1, from coordinate 10,067,997 downwards.
GGAAAGTGAAAGGCTGACTGGCAAACTGAGAAAAAACTGAAAGAGCATGCTGGGCGCAACTCGTTCCACGGTAAGATCGACGGCAGAGCAGGAAGAGAAACCTAATGTTGTCAGGCCCTGCTTGAGTGCGTGCAATTGGAATCGAGAATAGAGCATGCTTGTAGGAGAGGAAAGGTAGACCAAACAAGGAACCAAAAGAGAGAAGAGACATGAAAATCGCTCAAATCAATTGTGATTGACATCATCGACGTAGAGAGAAAGGAAAGAAAGGCAAAGGAAAGAGGAAAGAGAAAGAGAGAATGGAAGAGTAAGGGAACACACAGAGAAAACCAGCTACGATGAATTGAAGGTTAATTTGCACAGCAAGACTCAAAGGTCGACCAATTGCAGTGGGAATCAGTTCAGCGATGAAAGCCGGGTGAACGACAGTGTGCCGACTTGCATAATGACGACTAAAGCAAACAAAGACAGAAGAAACAGGAGAGAAAGACAAATTTGGTGCTACTGATGAAGCAGAGGGAATTCAGGCGAGAATTCAATTGATGCTATTCCCGTTCATATTAGCCCAGATTCCGCGGATCGTTTTTGTGGGCGCAGAAGTGAGTGGGTCTGAGTGCAAGGAGTAAAAGGAGAAAAGAAGGAAAATAGTAGATGGCAATGAGCTGTGAAGGAGAGAATAAAATAGCGATGGTGCCTTCCTTCTCTAGGCACCGAACAAACGAACGAACCTTGTGACAAAAGGCATGACTGAAATGCCGGAACAAGAGGCGGCAAATTGAATCAAAATTAAATTGGCACAAATCACTTAACAGATCAAAGGAAGGCAATATAGAGAGGAAATTATAGAGAGGCCATTGTAGTAATAGTGAGTGATGGCAGTGAAAGCAGTGAAGGCAGTGAAGGATGCCACAGGACACATGAACAATCTTCTTCTACCAGTTTAGTACAGAAATCATTACCGAACAGTACAATGCCGTACACTGCATTCCATTTCACTTATTGTCATCTCCAAAAAGAGAACACAGTATTCATTTGCATCAATTGAAAGTTGCCGTACTTGTGTAAACATGTGCAACAATATTCTTCTAATCAGGCTTGATCAAATGCAGCAACCATTTAACATAGTGTAACATTCTCCCCTTTGTGAGTGCAATCAATTGGATACATTTCAGTAGTAGGTTGACAAATTATTCTGCAAGCAAATTGCTTCAAATTTGCACCAAAAGGGCTCATGTGTGCATATTAAATTATTGAACTGCTCATATCAGTTGTGTAAGAACCATCTGTCAACTTGAAAGAGTAATAAATCAATAAAGAGGTGAACGGAACAACATTGAACAAGGCAAAAACAAATGCTCAACTAGTACACGCACACTAACCATTACTTGGAACGTTGACTACAAAAAAAAGTATGAAACAAAACTAAAACCGACTTTTCAAGGAAACAAGATTTAAGACATGGCCAATATAAGATAAGACGGTTTGTTATTAATTTTTGATGAAGCTCTCAATGTATTAATAGGGAATAAGTTCTGCAAGACATCGAGGCTACGACGAAATGAGTGTTAAATAAATAAAGTCTCTCTTACGGCCAAGTTTTCCTCTGAAATATACGGGCTAGAGCCTGGTCGACATTGACATTGCAACTACTTTGCCAAATTGAGATTAGGTTCAGACGGAATGAGAAATAGCAAGAGAGGGAGAGAACAAGAGTATTTGGTTGCACTAATGGTGCTGTTGTTGATCACCATAACCGTATACAGAAGGGCAAGGTGTTCTCTTTCTTCTTTTTCTTCTTTTGATTTCGCAAGACATCAAGTTTACCATAAAGTTACAAAGTAATGATTGAAAATTCTGACACACATTCTAGTCTGGTCGATTGGCAGGAAACACACACACACACACTGCCTGGCAACACTCGCCTTCAGGGAACATCTAAAACATTGCCACAAGTTGTAGGTTGCTGGCAGCCAGCAGAAGTAGAAGTTCTAGGAGCAGGACGAACAAACAATGGACGCCTTGCACTTGAAGGTAAAGAAGAAGAAGAAGAGAGGTAAAGAGACACATGACCAATGAGCCGGGCAATGATGACAAGGCGCCATCATTTATTGAAGTGAACTGCACACACGCCGCAAGTAGCTGAAGCTGAAGTACAAATAATGCGGGTAACTTGCTACTTGCTCGGGTACTCGCCGTAATGGCCGATATGATGATGGGCTTTCCGAGAAGAAAGAAAGAGAGAGACCATAGGCAACATGAGAAGATGAACGCAAAGATGGCTGGCTAAACAAATAGAAAAACAGACAGAAAGCGGGAAAAACAGCAGGAGCCGAAAAACACAGAGGCCAAACACGACCGATAACAAGCTGACTGGTACGTGGAAACAAGGCAACTCAATACTGACCTCGAAAAAACAGAGAAAACAAACACAAACACACGAAACACCAAATGACCGACCACTGAAAGGATTCTCCGCAGAGATAACAGAGAGTGCTTTAGGTGCAAATGCTGAAAAAACGAGAAGATCAACTAAAACTGCACGTAACAGAGCGCAACGGGCTGAAGTAACATCCAAAGGCCATCATCGGCTTTAACCCGCACAACCAAGGCGTACAAATCACGGGGTGAACTTCTGCGGTAATCGGATCTTGTCAGAGGACAAATCACAAAAATAACGAAACAAACGGTAATGCTAATCTTTTTGAATGTAGCAACTTAAAAGAGCACAGCTCCAAAACGGCAGAGAAAACAGAAAGAGAGAAAGAGATACAATTCACAGAAAAGCAGCAAGGTCTCTTCAGGGAGCAATCTTTAATTCTGTGTGTTTGAGGATTAAGACTCTGCTCAAATTCGGGTTCGTTTTGTCGCTAGCACAAATCAACCAAATGTTAGACAGAGAAAGGAAGACTCAGTCAGTCACCATGGGCACCAGCGCCAGTTTGCTCTGAGCGTGGGCAGTGGCAACAGCCAAATTCATTCGACAGCTCACTTTCCCTTATCATCACTGTCAAACTGACCTCGCCAAGTTGGTGCCTGGGCGCCCATTGCCAATTGTTGTCCAAGAGGCAAGTTGACATAGACGCAGCAGTTCTCTGGTCAGCACATATGCACATAAAGACAGACACACACATAAACACATAAACACACTATCAGCAATCAATTAGGTTACTGTTTGAAATTGGCCGCACACTAATTGAGTCCAATGTGCCTTTTGCTGCTGCTGCTGGCACCGGGGGCACACACCTAATCGGCCAAACTGCTGCTGCTGCTGCTGGTCCTGCTGGCCAAATTGCCAATTGGCAGACTGCTGTGCACCCGGTGACTACTGTTGACGTAATACTCTGCAAACCTGACCGAACAGGGACACGGTAGCAGCAAAAAGAAGCAATGGGAAGCTGTGAACAGTAGCAGGCGCCAGGCGCCCTCCGACCAACCGACCAACACCGAAACACTGAGCGTGCTTTATTATTGAATTATCTCAGCAGATCGCAAGTCATTAGCCAGACTGCTGCTGCTGTTGCTGTTTCTGCCACGCCATTAATCGATTACGTCACTAATGGACACATCATTTATTAACTAGGAATATACTCTGTGTCTGTCCGTCTCTCTGTGCCCATTACTATTATGTAGTGGAGTGGTGCAAAGTAGGTGGTTAGCAGGACTAGCTGGGCACCGCCATTACCAGCACCAGCAATTGGCGCCTTGTCAGTCATTTGCGGTGACCTGCTTTCAGTGGCACCTTAGCAGTTGACCGGTCTTTGTCAAGATCAACGAGAGCGAGAAACTCAAATGGTTTCCTAATTGAAACCGTACTGTCCGAGATTGAAAACAGTCATAAAAAGTGCAATTTTGAAACGCATATGCTTAAGAAACTAGGCACTTGTGGTGCAATTAAGTGTCATGTTTTTGAAAAAATGAAAAATCATAAAAATTGTTAGAAATGACATGTTTTTGAATAAAAAATAATATTCAAAATCACTAACATGTGCAACTTTCTTTGAAGCAGAAACATTGAAGTTGAGCACTAAAAATAGCAATGAAAGTTTTCTTCAACTTTCAATTGTAAATCGATATTTATACTGAGAACTAGAAAATTATTATTTCTCAACAAAAATGGTCTCAAAATGAATTGGACTTGAGGATTTTTCAAACTAAATAAGCGATAAACTTTGAAAGCCTAAGGCAGATATAGAGAATCGATCATAAAAATTGGAGCTGCCGTTTAAAATGTACAATAAATGCAATATTTTAAACTCAAATTCTAGTTAAAAATAAATTGCATCATTTTGAATATGAATGTGGGAATTTTATAAATAAATTTTTTTACATTTGCATTGCAAAAAAGGTCATTAGAGTGACCATGCATTTAAAAATGTCATTAGTTGCTGATCAGCCAAATTGTATCTATTGTTCATGTTGACAATTGCCACTACCCAAAGTGACATTTAATTTAAATTGTTAAAGTAATTAAAAATTAATTGAGCGGAAAAATAAATTAAATACACTTTGTGCATTTCTGCACATGCAACATTGAAAAAAACTACAATTTAAAAATACTTTTTAGTTGTACTAAAAATAAAAAATTCATTCAAATAATTTTCAAACATAATTTAGACGGTTGTAGTTTGTAAAGTAGCATTAGTATTTGTTTCTGGAACTGGCACAAGCTTGGTTTTGAATTAATAACTTCTACTACCACTGAGCCACAATAATCGACATTGTTACATTTGTTTTTTCCTATTACATTTGTTGTTGTTGCTGCTGCTGTTGTGTAAATGAGAAACACTTTTTGGTGGAGATGTGGACATACACCGACCAAAGATAGGACAGTGGTGAAGACAGCACCGTCAGTGAAAGCACACGTCAACATGTCCTGGAACTTAATGAGCGAGACCGGTAATGTGACACACAAAGCAACCGTGAAATGAACCAACAGTCGGGCAAGACTGAATATTTATAATTGGACAGTTTCAGTGGACCTGGAGTTGAAGTCGTACAACTGAAACAGTACACTGTACACGACAGGAAAACGTGAAAATGGCAATTTTTGGCACAGGAAAAAAACCCAATTCAAAATGAGAAAAGTAAATGCAAGCAAATGGACTGTGAAAAAGCAACAAAAACGTAGAAGTAGAAAAACAAATGTCACATCGTGATTGAGAAGCCGGACAAATGTTGTGATAGCCAACAAGACTTCCAAACAAAAAATCAGTGTGATTGAAGATCAAGTTCAACCATTGTAAATGGATTCTACCGACAACAAAGATAGAACATGACGATACTACTGAGCTGATAAATTGAAAAACACCGAGAATTACAGCAAATAAGGATTTGTTGCTGTTGTTGTTGTTGCCAAAGCTGTCTTTTGCCTGTCCCAAATGTCCTGCGTCCACTCTGCCTCTTTACGAGGCCTACCGAATATAAATAGATTCATTAGCTAACGCATTATACAACAAAAAATAAAATAAACAGTTACGAGGAAAAATCTAACAAACACAGAAAATATCAGATGGTCATCAGCAGTGATTCCAAGATTTGTTTTATTATTATTTTTAAAAGTAGTCCAGTAGCACATCTAAAAAGTCCAACTTGCAGCCAAACTTGCTCTTCTAATAAGGGCGCTTGTTCTTACCTGTGCAATGATAGAAAAAAAGTGAAGTGAAGAAGGCATAATATTCACTCTGTACCTAGCTCGCCCGTTAGCACGGCCGAGTGTGACGTCAGTAAATCATTTATTAATACGCCACGGTTGCCTTCATTATGAGAAGGACCAGTCAAATAATAATGTGCTGCCTGTGCAGTGCATCCTGACTATCACTTCACTGCTAACAATAAATTGGTGCAACTCTAAAGCAAACAGCACTCATTCACTCGACAAAGTTTACTTGGCCGCACACAGTCAAACCAAACTCAATATTGTCCCAGCATATTGAGCTTTCTAGAATTTTAAATAAAGCACTCACCCTCAATGTTTTGAGGTAAAAAGCATCAAAGAGAGAAATGAATGAAAAGAGAACTGTACAAAGTGAGGATATATGCATTGCATTGATGTTTTGAGGTACAGGGTGCTACATTACAGATTTGGTACATCGCTCGTTGTTTCTGCTGTGATTTGATTTTTTTAAACTCTTTATACTTTGATAGATTTCACTGAAAGTAAATATTTTTTAACTTGCATTAAAAAATATTTAATCAAATTACTTTTAATGAAATCAGCTTCTAATTAGCAGGTTTCAAATTGAAACTGGATCATGACGGCACTTCTCACTAGTGAATGATGTTGAGTTTTTCATTGGAATTCTCATTTTGCAAATTTATGAAAAGATACAAAAATATGATATTTTGTTACTATCCTTTATTATAGGGAAACACTGTTTGCATATGCAGCACAACGGAACAAAAAATATTGGCGCATTGACTTTAATTAAATTTAAAAACTTTAACTGAAAAAACCGGAAATAAAAAAGATTTTAGAGTAAAGTATGTGATAATGACGTAAAATATAACATTTTCATAGTTAACTGACAAAAACGACATTATTTAAAAATTTGCAAATTTTTTATTACATTAAAACTTTGCAATGAATTGAAAGTAAACATTACTGCTGAAAAATGCAACACATTGATCTGTTCATCTTGGCTAATACTCCGTGTGCGTAAAACTTTTCTTCTTCATTTTCCAACATTAAAAGTCACAGAAAGAACAGACCATTAGACTGGAGAAACACATTGAAAACACCTAAGAACGATTGCTTTTAATCAACTGCGACTGTCTGCTTTTTGTCAAGTGTCCACCAACTTGCGTTATCGAGCCAAGTCATGCGACGTGAACAAACATAAACAAGTTCCAGTGGGCGCCAATTGCGGCAATTGTTCCATTGCATCACCACAACATTTGCACAGTCAGTCTTTTCAGTCCTTCGAGGAGCTATCCCCAACAGATGGAGGGTGATTAGTGAAGGGCAAAGTTCTCTCATCTTCTGCCGCGCACACACACACGAGACTAAAGAGTCAAATGAGGAGATACTTTGGCAAATCGTTTTGCCGTTTATTTGGATAACAGAGAAGCTACTGATAGAAAGTAATGTGCGCCTATTGAAACAAAATGATAAGTCTCAACTAAATGGCAGCAAAACTTGTGACGAGTTTTCCACTGCAATGTAAATGTGAATAGGATTGCCTGTAGTGCAAATCAATTGGGCCAATTGAATGAAGGAAAAGAATTTATTGCACTGATACTTTTTTTCGACAGGTACGCCACAGATGAGCTACCATTGTCAGGATTTGCCAATCAATTGACTACTCATTAGGGTCGTAAAATGGAAATCGAGCACACTAAAAGTAGCACACCTCAAACTAAAAAAGCAGTGCAGCTAAAAAACTACTGCAGTACCAATTGCTAAAAAACAGAAGCAGCAGGAGACAATGTGTCTTGTTTTGCGATAATTGATTGCGTTGCAGTGCGAATTACATACGTTGCAGCAAATGATTTTAGTTGTTAAACCTTGGCAGTGATCATCGGTGAAGTAAAAAATACAAGACTTTTTTACTGGAAACAAAAGTGAAACTGAAAAGCACCTCATGATTTGCCATTAGACAGTTGCTGTGTCCAACAGCAGCAGCAGCAGTGACATTCGAGAAAGTGCCTTGCTGTGTCATAAAAAACAATAATAATAAAAGTGCAGCATGACCAGAAAGAGCAACAGCAGCAAAAACTAGCCTTCTTCTTTTTCGATTGCGTGTTTGCTAAAAAATACTAGGCAAAAACAACATATCGACCTAGACAGTTGGGGACAGTTGTACAGAAGAAGAAAAGGAGAGAGTGGTGCAGTTTTGTCGGCAGACACTGCACAGCACTGTGCTTCCATGCACTGAAGGGCTCAATTATGGCACTGCTTGCATTTTATGGCCTGCCAGAGAAGACACACAGGGTCGTCAGTGAGGACAGAGAGTGTCATCAATGGAGAGAGAGAGAGAGAGAGAGAGAGAGAGAGAGAGAGAGAGAGAGCACGAGAAAGACACAGTGGACAAAACGTTTCAATTTACCTCGTGCGGCGGTGTCTTTCTCTGAGTTGTCGGGGCAAGGGCAGTCAGTCTGACGAAGGGCCCTAAAAGAGGCCGTGCAACAGGCGACAGTGGAGGCGGCGGCAAGGAACACAGAGAAAGAGAGATCGTCACCGAGGATAGCCGACCATTTTGTTGTCTTAAGTAATCGGCTCACTGGGGACGACAGCAGTTGTTTGTGTTCAACAGAGATCCAAGAAGACACAAACAGGCCGACTGGAGAAAATGTCACAGCAGGTGCAAGCAAGTCACAACAAATGGGTGCATGATAGATTGGCAGGCAGATAGAGAGCAGAAGATAGTTAGTCTCAATGAATGAATGACTGAATCAATCAGCCGCCAGTCTAAACATTTACTCGATCTGGGCCTTATTAATTGGCAGACATGTTTGCCAATTAATAAGGCAATCGATATTTGCTCGTTCATGATCGATAATATTTGTAGAGAAAATAGCAGCTTGTGACAAATAGAAATTAGCGAGTATCCTTTCAAATGCTTACTGAAAATTGATTTTAATTTGAAAACTTTAAAACTTCACTAAAAACACTACCAGTTTTTACCTCTTGACCCGGTTACTAAAATGCAAAGGTAACTTTTCATTTGCAAGCAACAATTTTAAAGTAAGTGCAAATTGATCGGTTCCGCAGTAGCAAAAGCACTGCACCGGTGGTAAGCCCATGTTAAGAGCACCCAACGACGTGAAGTGAAACTTTAATGAATTTTAATAATTGACAATTGAAAAATTTCCATTTAGAATTGACAACAGCAACAGCAAAGTTGTGTGCCGATTGGGCAATCATTCTAGTGCATTCTCCGTTACAACGTGCATTTTTAAAATTCAAAATTAACATTTTTTGCAAATGAAAATAGAAAGTGCATAAAAGAATGAAAACAAAAAACCTAATGTTGATACATTGAAAAGTTTTATATTTTTGCCGTTTTATACATTTTACATTATTTGTCTTTTTAATTGTCCCAATTCAGTTGAAATTGCACTTATCAAGACAATGTTTTTTTCTTTTGCTAATTTTGGCTGCTCTTTAACCTTTTAGACATTGCACAGCACATGGCTACCCACACGAGAAAAAATCGAGAAACCCTTTTTAACATAAATTTCCAAATGGCAATCAGCAAGTGAACTTGAATTTAGTACGCTCCAGTTGATTTTGAAGTAGCAGTAGTTGCAGTTGTTGTTGTCGTTGCTGCTGTTGGATTCTCAGAACAACCTAAGTGTTACTAATTGAATCGACCAACCAGCGAATGCCTCTACTGTTGCTACTATTGATTGAAAGCTGTCTGTCACCGGTCTACTGAGAAGTTGTCACTTTGCAAAAGACAGGTGAGTGCAATCGATTGGATTTGGTTGGAATCACTCAGTTTCCTTCTACATTCATTTCTACTACTTTAAATGGCGTCAACGCTGACCTAGAGCCCAACTTGACTTTTTGGTGATCGTCTTGATGAGAAGTGTTCTCTCTTTCTGTGTGTGTGTGTGTGAATGAGACACAGTGTCAACTGGCCGGCCTTTGTCGGCCATTTTCAGTCAGTGACACTCAAGTACACCAGAGCTATGTAGTCTGACCTTATTACCTCCTCGCCTTTCAGTGGCTTTTAACACCTAATAGAGTAGCCATATTCCGAACGAGGATTACCACCAGTGCGCTTTAGCGGCTAATTTTCCCGTTAATCTCTCGTGCTCTAACGGGCAATAATGGTAAAAAGTGCAGTCTATTTTTTACTTGCAACACTGTCCAGTGTGCCTCTTGATTGAACACTCACAATTTCTCGCTCACTCACCTCGCACCGGACATTAGTCAACTAGTTATGATAAATGTGGGCCACTGGACACCGGGTCAGTCAGCTTCGGGTAATTCAAGTCCAAGAAGGAAGGAAGGTGTGCAAGGCCCGGACCTACTTCACTGAGGGGGAACACTAGTGCACGTGCGACAATAGGGAACAACAGGGCCAGAGAGAGGCAGTGGGAGAGGGAGAGGGAAGACAGCGGTGTTGACAACAGGCACGACCAACGCGCGCGAGCGAGTGCAAGACAAGAGGACAACTGAGAGAGACTGGGGTCAACTGCACTGCACTGGGAGATGACCGATGGTCAGTGAAAGAAGGAGACAAAAGGCGGCAATCAACTGCCACAACTGGACAGGGCCAGCCAGCCTGCCAGCAAAGCCCGGTGTGATACAAATCATAAAACTGTGTAGTGCACGTCATCTGTTCACTTCAGTCATCCCATTCATCAAGTGTGTGTGTGTGCCTTATGGAAGTGCAGTAGTAAAACGGAAAACGGTCTCTTTTTTGCTTTGAGGAGAGTGAGGAAAGAAAACGACAAAAACGGCAGCGGCAGCAACCATCTTTCATTGATAGAAAGGAGCAGCCTTGTTTACTTCAATCGCGGGCACACATATGGCACTGAGCGCAGTGCCACAGGACCGCTAGCTTCCGATGTCAATTTGGGAGAGCATGTAAATAAACAAAATAAATTAGCAGCTTGGCTGGCAGCCAACATCAGCCATCACTAGTGCCGGACCACCCCACCTGCCCTTCTCTGGGTCAAGAGCAGGGTCCGGCAAAAAGATTTGGCGGATAAAACGAGAGAGAAAGCGGGCACAAAAATCGGTCACTGGTCAACTTTGAAAGCAAAATCTTTCGATGGCGCGGAAAACAAGCGACAGCATCGGCAGCCACATAGCACATAGCAGTAGCTTTACGCAACTAAATAAATCGATTTTTAATTAAGTCTTTCATCAGTCAGAAGGAGAGCAATAAACGCTCCAGCGCGAGCCACTGTGACAGGGTGATTGACGATTGGTCGGTCTCTGCACAGAGATGGCCAGAGAAGCTGGCAGGCACTGTGGAACATGAGAACATCGTGAAATGTCTCAATGTCCAGCCAAAAGCCCAAACAAACAACACAATCGACGAGCAGTTTCAATTACGCAGACAGAGGCAGCGTTTGAAGAGAGGGGAAATTAAACGGAGGAAAGAGAAAAGCATTTGTTGGCTCAGAGTAGACAGCAGACAGACTGAATTTGAAGGCGCCTACACAAGAAATGCTAAGAGGATGAAATAGAACATTTTCTGTCAACGATCCGACAAGCAAACATCCCGAGGGGTTAATTTGAAAACCATCTACATTCTGTCTACTGATGATCACATTTTACATGGAGATTAAAGGTCTAGCCAAACTACTGAAGAGATGCTGCCAATGATAATTCTCCTTCACTGGTAAAGCTTACCCCACTGCATGCACCCCACTCTTTACCACTAAAAAACATTTTTTGTAAAAAACTGTTTCACAACACTGACGCACATCGACACTCGTTTTGGTAGTCTTCGAGACAACGTGCTAATCGCATCAATGACCAGCATTTACGTGTAATTAATGAACTATTGCTCATCACTGGCGGATTGAACCTGTCAAATGTATTAATAATTATTAAATGATCAGTAAGAGGAGGGTGCTGCACCGCTGAACCAGTAAAAATGAAGTTCTGTCAGAACAAAGTGTAAAAATATCTTACAGAAGAGTCTACGTTGTCCTCTTCTCTACTCTAACACTGAGGAAACAAAACGCCGAGCCTTAATCTGGTGAAGGTAGGCAGACAAGCGGACACAGGGGCACACTGCAGACAAAAATGTCAATTTGCGGTGTAATTAATTAACCAAACATTAGTTGGACAGCTAACAAATTAATTAGCAAATTGCAAGTATCAAGGAGATTAGGCGGCCTGAGTGAGAAAAGCCTAACCAGTAAGGCTGAAGAGAAATAGAAAGAGGGTAGTCAGCCAACAAGCGGGGCAAAAACAGTGACAGCTGATAAGATCACCGATGTGTTCACCCCGATGTGGAAACTGACTGTTGCCATGGTGATGGCGCCCTTCAATGACGGTGGTCTTTTAGAAACTCGTTGAGAAAAAGCTGAAAACTAGAAGAACTAAACTAAGACTCTGTGAAGGTACACTGCAGTGTGTGCGACTGTGTGCATATTCTGGCTGTGCATATTCTTGTGCCCATCGATTGATTCAGCACTACTTTTGAACAGTTTCTTCTCTCTTTCACTACGCCGAACACCTTGCACACGAGTGTGCAAGTGCGGTCCAAAGAAGTAGTACTGAGAAATAGGTAGCGAAAATAGCAGTTGTTGTTTGCTAATAATATTACCCAAGTAGAGGTAGTAAATAGGCTTTCGCCGGCAGTGACGAGAAAAGCACCGGGTACTGTCTAAAATATATACATTGCTAAAAGAAGATGAGAGAGGCAACAAAGAAAAGAGAATTTGCCCTGTCCGATGGCCTTAATCTGTGCATTGTGAATGTGGGTAGTCCTTTGGCTGCGTCACTGTCACAGAAATCAGTTCCTTTGCACGACCAACTAAATCTCATTTGTCCAAGACTCAAGTTTTATTCGGTTTCTTCTGCTTTTTTCAACTAGCACAAATATTGTCCTTCTAGACCGGCACTTCATCATCAGTTTCCTCCTCCTTTCTTGCCGTCCTTCACTGCAAACCATTCCACAATCCGCCTGATTGTGTTCAGTACAGTGCTGCTAAGCTTATTAGAGGCAGTTCATTGAAAATTCATATTGAAATGCTAGCTTTCGATTTTGACAAAAAAAATTGGCAAATTTTTGTGCTAAAGTTAACAAAATGAGCAAGTTCATTTATACCACACGGCCAAATAAAACAAACTTTAGCGTTTTTTATTATTCCATAGTGTATCATCATTATCATCATCATCAGGCCAGCAGCAAGAACAAAATGTTCAGCCTCAATTTGATTGTAATTAAAGTAAATAGAAAAGAAAGAATGAATTGCGCGAATAACTCTGAAAATTCAAGCCCAACAACACTGCTAGTGCTAGTCGGCCGCTGACGTCACTGAAGCAGCTTCAGCTTTTCGCCAGCTACACTGTATAATTTATGGGCGCCACTAGAGGAAGAGGAAGACTGTGTGGCCCATTGCCATTGCCCGCGTTCTAACTGTGTTGCAAAAAGACGCTACAGCAACATTCGATTGGACCGATTCGACGCTCATCGGTGCTCTACCAGTGTGTGAAAGAGAGAGAAGGGGAAGGGGAAGGGGAAACACGTTTGGGTACAGTGGTGGTGCTGCTGTTGGTGCCAGGTCAGTCGGTCAGTTGGACACACTGCAGTCTCTGGTACGGCACCAACACTACTGGGGTGCCACTACCCAAAACAGCCGACACCAGACAGCAACGACAGCAGCCAACAACACTGCTATGTGGTGCGTGACGTCACTGAAGCAGTCAGCTTTCGCCAGCTACCTGTATAATTTATGGGCGCACTAGAGGAAGAGAAGACGGTGGCCTGCCATTGCCCGCGTTCTAACTGTGTTGCAAAAAGACGCTACAGCACATTCGATGGACCGATTCGACGCTCATCGGTGCCCCATGGTGTGAAGAGAGAGAGGGAAGGGAAACACGTTCGGGTACAGTGGTGGTGTGCGTTGTGCCAGGTCAGTCGTTCAGTGGACACATCAGTCTCTGGTACGGCACACACTATGGGTGGCATACCAAACAGCGACACAACAGCAACGACAGCAGCCACAGACCGAGTATTGGGTAGAAGCACAGCTAGTGCTGTGTTCAGTGTTGTGTTCCTGAACGGAAAAAAGAAAGAGGAAAGAGACCGTGCCATCGAAAGGAAGTCTAATGGAATCAAAACAAACAGTGGCAGGAGTGAATATGGCGGCAATGAGAGAGAGGGTTAGAGGACAGTGCGGATTAGCAGACGCTGCTCACTGGAATGTGACACAGTGCGTCAGTCCTTCAGTCCTAAAAGAAGAACGAGACGGGTGAAGAGGCACTTGGAACTCGACCACGAAGATGCGTACACTGATGCTCTGCTGCGGTGTTGTGCCTGCATATGATGTGACATTCGACGAGGCAATAAATGTGCATCGACACATCAACTTGTTCAGACTCTAAGACTACTAGAGGATAAGATAGTGGGTGATTGGCTGGCAGAGTGGGAGAGGGGAAATTGAGATGTGAGCTTTCAGTGGGCTTTGAGACTCGGACACAGTAGAGGAGTGGGGACAGCGACGAACGATACAGTGAGAAGGTATCAGCGAGACGAGAGACACATGCCACACAACAGATGCGTCAATAGCTGCAGTGTATGGCTCAGAGTCCCTTGGAAATCACGGGACAAAGGGAGATTGCACTGTACCTCAAGATGATGTCCACGAGGTGATGATCAGGCTGAAGGGTGACGATGAAAGCTTAGTTGGATTAAATGGAAAGGGAGGTGGGGGAGGTGCTCAGGTGGAGTTCAGCGTGTAGGGAAGTGAGATGGACCGTCACGAAACAGTATGCGAAAAAGAAGATTGCTTACAACCCGGCAACAATGTGCACCGTACGGCCACTGTCATTCAGTGAGAGCAGATGACGTAGAGCAGGGGGAGATCCCATAGGATATAAAATAGAACTACGAGCCTTCTCGGTGGTGTGGCACGCTCCGGTACTGAGTCGGTCGGTGAAGTGAGTGAGTATCGGAGTAGGTGATCCACAACGTGACTTGCGGCGAGGAGCACTGCACTGACACTGTGGTGTCTCTGTTTGGTTTGACGACGACGTTGACAGTGGAGAGGAAACCAATTAAGATGAAAAAGAAGAGAAGAAGAAGGTGCTACCGATGCGTCGATGGCGTTGACACTTGGTACTGCTGTACAGTGATGAAAGTTAGTGATGCTCTGTGATGGGTTTGCCACGATGTACGATGCCAAGTCTGATCGGCGAAGGAGGCGAGAAGAGAGAGGTTTGTTGCCGCACAGTTTGCAGTGGTGGCAGTAGTGGACACCGAAGTAAACAAGTGACAGGCGAGATACTGTGAGACAGTCGAGAGAAGTAGGCGACAGAACTGCTGCTGATGAGGATGGTGGTGCTGATGGTGATGCTCGGTGGTGTGATGCTCGGTCAGGCAGAAGGAGATAGTTGCACAGTGTAGTGGTGGTGGTGGTGGCAGTGCAACAGTATTATTGCGATACTATCAACCACTGATAAGGAGAGAGAGAAGAGAGTGGCATCAATGAAAAAGAAGAAAACGCAGAAATGCACAGTATCTGATGTGGTGGTTGTGTGGTGGGCTTTATCAATTGTATGAGCTGCTGAGACGAAATAGTAATAGCGCTAGTCAAGGGAACAGAGTCAGTAGTTACACGTAATGGTTGCGTACGGGTAGTTCAATCTGTCGGGACATCTGCTAATCTGGCAGTCGGTACAAACAGTAAATCGTGCAGCAGCGTTTTCTGTGCGGCAAAAGCAATGAAACAAGTGAAAGTATCAATATATTGTTTGCAGTAGTAACAGTAGTCAAATTAGAATCGGCGGTTCTAATTTTAGAAACACTCGAAAGATGCAATGGCGGGAAATTGAGGGTCAGTTTAGTTTGGGAGATATTAACGGAGAAAAAAGAAGTGGCAAACAGCTGAGTGTGCTTGTTGAAGTCGTGGGTGGATGTGCCAGGCTATAAATGACCCCCTTTTCACAGCGCACGCATGCATCCGGTGTGTGTGCGAGAGAAAGAGTTGAGCCGATGGTGACCTCGGTGAACGGGTGAACGGTCTTTGTGAGAGAAAGAGAAAACGAGGAAGCTGAAGACAGGTTAGAAGACTGAGCTTTTGAGTGAGAAAGCCGACAGGGGCCTAGCTGTAGGAGAGGGGACTAGAAAGCGGCGACGGCAAAAACGGTCTGCAGCGAGGTCTGCGCGGTCCGATGGTTGCAGAGTGACTGACTGGCACATTGACACAGACGTGCATGTGTGCCACCAAGTCCTGTGCTGGCAAGTGGAGCGCAAGTTCAGTGGTCACAACACACTGCATAGGCACATGCACATACACACACGCACGCAGTGTATTCCTCGGCACTAGGCCACTGTCGCTGCAACAGCGCATTCACACAAACACAACGAAAGGCAGGCCAGAAAGTCGATCTACCGACGACATCAATGAATGAGGAAGAGAGTGGGAGGGCAGGAGAAACCAGCGCCAATGGCCTAGAGACCGACTGCCACGGCGGGAGAGTAGACCAGGCTGCTGCTGATGCAGTAAGGGAAAGAGAGAAAGAAACCGACGCCGGACGACTCTGCTGAGACGACTCCTGGTGACGACAGCAGAAGCAGCTGCTGCAGCAGTGGTGCTATACTATCTGCTTTTCATCGAACGCTGCTGTTTTCAAGACAGTGCCGTACCGAAGCTGCCGGTTACCAACCAGGCCCAACCACTACGCTGATCAACTACAGTTGAGCCTATTCACGCAAATTCATTACATGTGTTTTAGCCAGTGTGTGGTGTGCAAATTCCAAGATCACCAGGCAAGTCTTTGTAAAGGATTGATAAAGAAAGGAGTATAACAGAAAAGAATATACTGGCTGATTGCTGTTTACTGAACGCCTACATTAGAGAAAAGAGCGGTAGCTCGTCACACAAATGAATGATGAAAGGAAAAAGAAGAAAAGAGAAATGCACAAAAAATCAGAGCAGTGTCTGCAAAGTGGAGACAAATAATCAGTACTGTTCTGTTGATAAGTTCTTCGGGAGCTGTTGTTGTTCTCCAGTGCATGCCAGCTCACTGGCAGATGATGCCTGTCAAGATAAATTATACATTAGCGCGCGCAATTCGAAACGAAACGATGCACCAGACGATGCGTTCTGCAGTTGAGTTGTTTGAGCATACCAATCACCAGCAAAATGTTCTGTTCAATAACTTTCTTTAATTTATTTTCAATTGTACAAGAGTTGGACGACGGTTTCAAAGGTCAAGGTCAGGCGTTTGCGCATCTACCTTAAGGATACGGAGAGTTGCCCTGCGCGATTATCAGAAAAATGCTAGGTATTTCAATTTTAAAACTGGTGCAGCAGTAGAGGTAAAAAGAGGTGCAATCTGTTATTACTTTCCTATCGCCGCAATAACATGGAAATTCGACAATACTCCTTTCCCCCCTTGCCCAGGCTTCAAAACGGTAAATTTTCAAATCAAAACGCGTTTTAAATTGCTGTATAACAAAATAAAAATAAAAAATGTAATTATATCAGCAGAAACGGAGCAAACAGAAAGTAAAAGTTTGCTAGAGCAAAAAAAGTTTAGGTGCCCACTTAAACTCTTAAAAGCGAGCACTTCTAGGCTGTGTGTGCGCCAGACGCTTCGGCTACCTAGACAAAAGTTTTTTCATTGCCACTTGGATTGAAGCAAAGTGGAAATGTGTTTACCGAAAAAAGTACAAAATGAAGTGAAGCAAATTTAATTAAATTATAAATTTTTTTATTGCAAAATAGCGCAATTGTATTAACTGAAGAAAACGAAGAGACAGCACTCAGTTGCTAGGCACTGCTGGTAGCAGCAATTACCCTGGCGCTTTTCATCACTCTGTGCTCTTATTTATGACATTGACTAGCACTACACTTTCGTTGCATCCTTCTTTCTTTCTTTCCTTCCTTGGTAATTAGTGCTGCTTATCACTGGCCTATCACCATAGCATCTTCTGCTTATCAATAGTTTGCACTGAGTGTTGGCAACACTGTCTCAACAGCACTTCTACATCACATCAGTTATCAGCTTTATCAGTTGGTGTAGTTGCACTTGTGTTTTTCGTAAGTTTGTTGTTGAGATGAGATGAAAACTTGTCGTGAGGTTATGTCAAAAACAATTTTAAAAAAATAATTTTTTCTTTGCACTAGTGGCACCTAGCGTCGAAGAACGTGAATTGCTTAAAAAATTTTATTGTAACATAATTTTTTACTTTTGTTTGTCCTATTTCAAATTGCCTGATTGAGATCAAGATTGCTAGTGATACAAAAGCAGTACTTCTCCAGTATTGAATCATCAATACAGGCAGACTGGTTTCCATAGGCATTCAATCGCGAGATGTCACCAATCAGGTGAATGTGGGGCACTTTGGCGGGCAGCAGTGACTCGGCATGATTGAGGCGCAGCAGCGATGAGTTGTCCACTCGAAGGGTCGCATCAAAGAGTCCACCACCAGGCTCCAGTACAGCCTGTACTGTAAAGAGGTCACTGCCATCAGCAGACAGTGGCTCAGTGCGAATGAGCACCTCTTCAACCTGGTCCAGCTGCAGCTGGGCACACTTTGGCTCACCACCGAGCAGCAGATTCACCTGACCGGCGACAAAGTGGCCCAAAATCGCCTTTGCCTCTTCTGTGCCGCTGCGCCAGTTGTCAAACTGCGAGCAGAGACACCACTTTTCGCTAATTCCCGCCGACTCGCAGGTTCGATCAGGTGGAATTGGCGTGAAGAGCGATCTTCCATACGGCTCATCATCAGTTGTAGGTGCTTTCTTCTCCACAATGTGGCGCAACGTAGCGTGCAAATCAAAATGGCTCGTCAGGCGATGTGCATTCGCACGAAGTGTTGCTCTCAGCTGTTCCGCCGGTGTTTTCCGACTGTTGTCACCCGTTTGCTGTTGGTTTCCCTCAGGAACAAAGAGGTAGAAGAAGGGCAGGCGTTCCTCCATTTGCCCTGAACGGGTTCGCCGCATGCGGCCAAAGCGTATGCCGTGGTCTGCCAGCAGGAAGATGAAGGTGTTCTGGGTGATGCCTCGCCGAACCAGTTCACTGAGCAGCTGGTGCAGTGGCTGGTCGGCCTTGCCAGCCGCCCAGAAGTTGTTGTGCGTCAGGTCGGCCAGGTGGGCGAAGGTGAAGAAGGGCTGGGCTCGGTCTTTTAGAGTGGTCACTTGGTCGAGAATCCAGGAGTAGTAGTACTGCAAAACAGTATTTTATTTTCTTGTTTTGAAAATCAAAACCAAATACTCACTTCCATTCCAATTTGTCCCTTGTAGCAGAAGTGATTATTCAAGTCATCGTCCACCAGTATGGACACCGGTCTCATGTAGTAGTCGGTGGGTGGGCTTGTAAAGCCGGCTCGACCGTAATTGAAAAGAGAGTAACTGGGCATGTCTTCCACCAGGGCAGTCAGGTAGCCCTGTTTGGAAAACTTCTTCCAAATGAGGGGCACATCGTCGAAGCGCATGTTGTAGCCAATAGAAGAGTTCCAGTATCTGGTGTAGTGATTCCCAGTTAAAACTGATTTTTTAAACAAAGTTATTAATTTGCTGTTAGGCAAGAAAATTATAGGTTATCTACCTCCCATCATGTTGGGAAAAGTGTTGTCGCCCACCTAGAGAAAACAGTGTGTTAGATATAGCAAAAACACATTCAGAAAAGGTTAACTGCTACTCACCTTGGTAAAACCGTACAGAGGCACAAAATTGTGAGTTTCTAGAAATTGCTTAGATTTGGGAAAGTATCTTTTAAAATTGAGCCATGACACGGAGTCAATTCCAAGCAGTAGAACATTTGGCTGGTTTGCATTGGCTGGTTTTTTGTGTTTGGGCACTTTGAAAGGCACTAGTGGAACTACCTTTGACTCGACTTTGGTGAGCACTTTCAGCGGCGAGTGCAGCGGTTTCATGTGTTTGAAACATTCTACTCGCACTGCATCCAACTTTGGAAAATCAGTAATAGGCGACTTTAGCGGACCGAATCGTTTTCTAAAGGTGTAGGTATCGCCCGTGGTGCTGATCAGCTCATCGACAAAGCACTGCAATTCCGTACCACTGCCCACCCCCTCCACGTACAGCAGTGTTCCATTGAGACGTTCAATCTTTATCAGCGGCTGCCTACAGCTGAACGTCCTCTCTCTGAACTCATCCACAATGGGCCCCGTCTCCTCGTCGTACACTGGCCACTCGATCATTCGACACGTTTTGGTGTGCACCAGATAACGATGACGACCAGCGTGTCTGTGCTTGTGATTGCGAAATGCTCGGCGATGTGCAGGTGGTGTAGCAGCAGCAGCTTTACTACTAAAGTTGGCCAGAAGCACTGCATTATTTGCAGCAACCGAGGTGGTTTTGACAATGCTAACCAGACGATGATTGAGATGTCGTTGAGACGCGTGGGACAGTTTACCGGCAGCATCTCTTGGGAGTGCGACACCTGGTCGTCTTTCTCTGGCACCCACTTCCTGATCGTGGTTCTGCTTTTGGCCACCGCCATTTGCGTCATCTTTAGGTAGCCAGTGAATTTTGTGTCTATTTTTGAGGTGGCGGTGGTGGTGCCATTGTTTAGGTGGTTCGCCGCGTGGTACGCAGCGTATGACAGGGACAAAAAAAACAGAAAGACAACTTTAGATTAATGGCAAATTAATTGAGAAGAGAATTTTACCCAATACTGAATAATGTATAAAGTAGGACATTACAATAATTAATTACTTTATAATTAATTAGCATTGGAAATGCATCGGCCACTCACTAACTGCTAATGGGGAATATGGTGGATTGGCACGGCAATACTTTACTACTACTAATGCACTCTACCACTCTTTAGACAGTGCCATTTGTGTGGATTATTGTTATTATTTTCCCATATGTATGCTGATTAATAATTCAAGTTCATTAGCAAAACAGAATTTATCGTGTGCCAAACTGTGTGTGCGTGTGTGCGTCTTTGTGAAGGACTGATTTTAGCCGCTTTTTAATCTAGCACTCTAATCATCACTGTCGATTGGCTCGCTAATTGCCCTCCCTCGGTGTGCTACCGTTCCAATTTGCCGCTGTTAGTGTGGTGCTGCTAATTAAATCGCAAGCACCACCAATTGAATTGCCCACGAGCTGTGCACACACGTCTGTTGCCTGTTTCATTCAATTTGCACGCCAGTCTCGAGACGCCAGGCAACCAGTTTAGTGCGACCACCAGTCTGCTCAAGCAAAACAGAATCAAAATCAGAAGATGGGCTCTAGCAAAAACAATAGCAAAAGTGTCTGATGTAAAGCAGACCCGTTTGAGACACTCAGCAGTACTGACACAAACAGACAACAACAGCTTATTAAGCATTCAGGGAAACAATAACATTGAGTGCATCAGAAAGGCAAAAATGATGGTGGTGCCACAGGGCCCTCAGAGCACTTAGGGTGAAGCTGAATGACTAGCTCTCTTCTGGCACTCAATGAATCTCACAGGGAGAATCAAACATTATGAGGGGTGATAGTAGTAGTACCTATAGAAACGCAGCATATCTTGCAAATCGATCAAATTGAGGCTGATAAAGAGAAAGAGAAGGATGAATATCACGACGCGATTCAGTGATGGATGGCCAGTGAGCCAGTGAACGGAGCAGGGAAGGCACGAGCGATGGCCACGAGCAGGCGAGTGATGATGATGATGCGTCCGTTGCGTCCAGGCCAACTTCAGGCGATCCATTTTTCAGTTCTTTTTTTCAACAGCAATTTTTGAAAAAGTAAAGGCACTTTTACATTTACCAGCTTTCGCTAACTGGACAAGACTGGGATGACTGCTGGTGATGATGCATCAGTCAGGAGCAATGATAAGTGGCAGTGGGAGAAGAAGAAGTGAAGCGCCTGCTGAACTGAACTGTCGATCTGGGGTGGGCGACAAGCTTGTGCTGAGGCCGAAAAAGTCAAAAGCGGCCATCGATCACCGATGAGTCGTCGGTTTGTTGCTTCGGTGATGATGAGAAGAGTGGCACAGCAGTGGAGGGGCAGAAAAAACACCAAAACTGACAGGAGCAAGTTGTTAATAGAAAATAGAAAAAAGTGTTGAGGAGGAAAACATCACCAGTCATTGTGAGCGGACGATATCGACATAAAGCAGAACAGAGAAAAGCTTGTAAACTCAAAAAATGAAAAAAGAACAACAAAACTGGACTAACAGATTGTGTCAATTCACAGTTAACAGTGGTCAAGAAAGAGGTTTGCACATTGATATTGGCGTGTCAGGTCAAAAACTAATGTTTGATAAAAAAAACTAAATAATTTATCAAATACAAAACTCAAAAAATAAAACCATTTTCCTATAATGAAAAAACTTTTAAAGAAAATTTTAGGGCAGTTTCTTCAGAATTTGTTGCAACTCACTAGCAAAGAAAAAAACTATAACAAGCACTGAGAAATCACACAATTAGGAAGAAATCAATTTTGATAAGTGTGTGTGTTGCAATGTGTCCCCTTCTTGTACCTGCTTAACTAATGCAAAGTACACATACATCTACACTTGAAATAGCGACAAGACATGTGAGGGTTGATCTAGGGAACAAAAAAAGAAAAGTCAAGTTACAGTCACCAAGGTGACTAACTACCTCTCAACGTTGACAGCGGCATTTCCCAAAACTAATATTAAAAATTTCTATTTACTGAAGTGAACGACTTTTTGTCTTAATAAGTTGGAAACACTAACAAGTACAAAAAATGTAGATGCTGAAGCTTAGAAAAATAAAAGAAAACAAAGGAGCGCAGACAGTGCCTTCAAAATGAGTTGTCAGAATGGTTGCCAAAAAGTTGGGTTGATTGCAAAACATCTCCACTACTGTATTGGTTTTGTATATTCTCATCTGCTTGCCTCTCCGCTGTTGCTAGGGCCTTTCATCTTCAACCTCAAATCCACTTGACATTTTTCCATTTTTTTTCCTTCTCACTGAAAAACAGTGTTTAGCCAGCGAAGCCATTCTCAATAATGTGCCCATTTGATACTTATTATAATCGGCCTACCGCTGAATAATGTCAAGTGAATCAGGACAATTGAATAGTCAGGCGCCTGCCCCGGTCTTTAGCATTGGCGGCCGAAGGCCATCCGCGAGCACAGTGGCAACTTTTGCTGTTGCTTCTTCTTCTGCCTCTTTTTCCTCGAAAACAGTAAGAGGCACTTTGGCAGCGAGCTTCAGAACGACGTCAATTGTCTCCTGCTCCCGCTCTCACTTGTTTTCTATAGTGTGTCGCCAGCCGTCATAGATTAGAGCTCGAAGAAGACTTGGTTGGTTAGTGGTGGTTGAACACCCAAACCAAACACCCGAAGACGATGAAGTGTGGCCCGAGCAGATGTGACAGTGCAGAGGAAGAACAGGAGGGCAAAAAGAAGGGGGCACACACTCAGGAAGTCTATTGAACGCCAGATCAGCAGCAGCACCCTCGAACTCTTCACTTTTGTGGAGTCCCAGTGCTCACGTAGCTCACTCTCCAGGAACACTCCAGGCACGGTTCCTTTCATCGCATTTTTCTGGTTCATCTGCAGTTGACGTCAGCAGAAGAGCGTCAATATTAAAAATCAATTATAATCACATTGTCAGTGTTTATGATCCAATTTAAATCATTAGAAAATCATTACTGCTGCGGTAAGTGCAAATAAGTGCCCGAGTGAAGCAGAAGAGCTTTTTCTCTCTCTCTCCTTCTCAAGACGCCATTCGTCAATGCCTGGTGCTCATGGCCTCATGGAGCTGACAACAGCCACCACAAACAGGCTCAACCAGACTCCATTCAACCAGCACACATATGTGTTTGTTTTCAGAATGTGCAGTGTGTTACAGCGGCAGTTTTGTGATTTATGTCAGAATCATGAATTTGAAATGACAACAGCTCACTGCCGTCGTAGCAAGTTAGCAACACGCTGGCAAATAAACAATTTTCCCTTTTCAATGCTTCCATTGAAAAACAAACGAATAAATTAACAGGAAAAGGAAAGAAAGAGGCCAGTTTTATATCTAGCAAAAAGAGGGGAATATTTTGCACGATTGAAACACAACTTTTCCCCGCTTTGCACTGTACAAAAAAGCAAGGCATTTAAAATTAGAAATGCAATCATTCTGCTGAAACTTGATAAAAAATTAAGTTTTAAAATTTAAAATTTAGTGTAATTGGAAAAGAAAAATATGTTGTGTAAAAGAAAAAGAATCTGCTTTAATGTGGAAAACTTTTTCCTGCAGTAGTTGATTGGAAAATAGACATTGTTTTTTAGTTTACGACGATGCACAAGTCACTTTCAGCGTTTTTCTCTATGGTATTGTGCTTTATAAAAATGTATTTTTTGTGTTTTGCTCTTGCTAATTATTCTAGAATAGTAGTGCATTCCTCAGACTGTACAGACAAACACAGGATGACTAGTAAAAAACCAGCTTTCTAAAAAACACACATAAAAGGTTTTTGGTGGTTATCACAGTCACACTGTAAAAGATGGCACTCGGCAATCTAATTGGCACCGTCTCGACAGGAAAAGTCAGCAATATTGAGTATGTAAATGTGTGCTATAGGTAAAATTGACGGCAATGCATTTGGTAGCCCTCTTTTCAGTGAGTGCCTTCACAAAAGAAGGATGGCTGCTAGTGAATATCAGCGCCTGACGCCTTGAGCAGTGCGCTGAAATGTCTTGTCAGCCCTTTCAAGGTTCATTGTGACGCATCCGTCTGCTTTCCTTCAAGTAAGCATTTAATTAAATTTTACAATTCATTATGGTTTTATTTGCAAATATAATAATATCTGACATTTGCTGATTTTTGAAAATTCCCTAGATCAATCTAGATAAATTATTTTTTATTTTTATTTTTCAAAAAGCGCTCTAGTGCTTGTGTTTGTCACTTTTTTGTTAACAAGCAAACATTCGTTTTTATAAAAATTTGCATTAAAATTACTTAGGTTTACTAGGTTAGCACAGTTTTTCTCTGCACTGGAAGACCAAAATAGCCAGTGCCCGTTGGGTGATAGGTCTGGGCAAATGTGAAAAAAGGTGCCTTCAAGGTTGCCTTCCAGTTATTGTTATGGACTTATTTCTTTTATTTGCCTGTGTGCAATTGAAAAGCTCTCAACTCACTTGCCACTCTCTGGACTCATTTCTTTGCGCTTCTTTGGATAATTGTGCGGGGCAAAGCCAATAAATTCTGTGTTTTTGTGCGTTTTACCACTGCGTTTCTTCTCGTTTAAAACAATGCTCTCTAGCAAACACACGTTTTACACTCAAACGAAAATCTTGTTTGAGAAGGCGGCTGCAGCCAAGGCAAACTTAACGCTTGTTTGCAATTACCAAGCAAGAAAAGATTTGAGCAACACACAAAAAAATGAAAAAAATTTGTAGAAAAAAATTGGAAAAGATCAAAACAGTAAATTTTTTAAAAATTGATTGAAATAGAGATGGATTCTTTGATGCACTGGTTTCGAGTTCAGTACACAGAGGATACCTGCTACCACCGTCATCACTTTTTTGATTTATTTAATTTATTTTTAATTTAATTTGAACACACACAAATCCTTTTTTGTTTTTGTTTACAAAAAATGTCACTAGCAAAATTTAATCTTTAACAAGGCGAAAACAAGTACAAACTGGACAAATGAAGGACATTCATTCAAAAGGAACAAAAAACTCAAATAGCGCAAAAGGTTATCAGTGGCATATGCATTAGCACTTGTCACTGTACACTGTACATTTTAAAGCATGCTGACCTGTCGGCGACAGTTTGTCAAGAACTGCCGACAGGCAGGCAGGCTGACTTGTTTTGAATGGCCACTTTGCTGCACGTCTTTCTTCCAGGCAGTCACAATTCCCCTCAGTGCTGTCCCGTTGACAGTGAGAGGTAGACTTGTCAAGAGCAGCACAACAGTTGTACAGTTGCAGTGTTGTAAAACAAATAGACACACACAGACAGATAGACACTCAATCTACTTTTAGCGTCAGTGTCAATGGCGTTTCGATTTCACCAATCTACTTTGCCTCGGTAGCTTCAAAACCCTCTTAGTTCCTTTTCTACCCCCAATTTGCAGTGTTGTTCGCTTTTACTTTTTTTGCTTAGCAAGTTCTCAACTAATTGGCAGAAATCAAAGTGAGTGCTTTTCCGTCTGGAATGCAACTTTTGCGACTTTTTCCGCCTGAAAGTATTCCTCCTTCTAATTGTTCACCAATTATCCTATGATCACTTGAACACAACTGTGTTCTACAGTGCACTATGACGCAGGAACACAACGTTAGTCACCAAAAAAAGTGAAAAAGAAAGTGGGTGCTGATCCAAAAACGAGGAAGGAAAGCACCACATTGCTCGTTAGTCGGAAAATGAGACGATTCACTTGTTTGTCCATTCGATTTGATTCGCATTATCTCTTTGCGTCAGATGATTTATATTTGTCAACAAAAATGCTTTCAGCATTTCATTTACCAACTAATCAGCATTGCATTTTTTAAAACGCCGACAACTGCAAACTATACAATTGTAATTTTGTATACTGAGAAGTAAATTTCTGCTGTTTTCTTAGCCTAAAGTGACAAACTTTTTTAAGTCACACACAAATCATTGTTTTAAACAATTTAATTGATTAACAAAACCTGTTTTTAAATTTGTTGTAAATCTGGTTAATACATCAATATTTGCCAAAGTTGATCTGTTTTGATTTGCAAACATCATTAAAATTTAATTTTACTGTTTTAAAACAGTTTACGAATTTTTTCTACTAAAAAATAGAAGTTTTAACTGATGTTTGCAACTTGCAAACGCCCGGTTTAGCAATAAATAAGGTTCAAAAAGTAAAAAAGTTTTGTATTACGAGCACTTTTACCTTGCTGGTTTTGGCCTTGGTCGCCAGTTGGCAGGCATTTTTGTCTCCGGATATGTGGACCAATTGATTTACACAGTGAATGCTTTTTATTTAACCTCCCCCATTTTCACTAGTTTGATCATTAATATTGATTAGTGTACAGGACGACGCTTGTTGAGTTCATTTTGTTTAGTTAAAAACGTTGATCGCTTGGGAAAACGCATTAGACTGCACTAGACTGAAAAAAAATTCAACTGAGTTTTTTAAGCTTAGCAGCAACTGTTTGTGAGCACCACAAACCACTGTTAACGACCATCTCACTAAAAAACAAAAAAACAAAAAAGTACTCTCGTTTCCAAACAGTGCCATTTTAAATTGTTATTCTGATTCTAATTTTGTTCCAAGCAGGAATAAATTTGCTAACAGCAGAAAATTGGCATTGCTTTAAGATTTTTTATTTTTGTTGTTGTCCCAAAGAAAAGTGCTGCATTACTGGCGCAACGAGTAAAGTGAAGAATGTACGACAAAAGTAAATAATAGATAAATAACTAAGTGATTACAGAGTCTTAATTATTTGCAGTTTCTGCAAATGGCATTTCTGCAGCATCTACAACTTAATCAACGTTAATCTTGTTCACCGCAACAAAGAGAGACGGAAATGGAAAATAGTAAACAGTGAGAGGAAAAGAAAATTGTGAGATTGTTCAGTCTGCAACACAGACGAGTAAGAGATTGATGACAATTCTTTAAAACAGTGTAAACAAAATCAATGAGACAATCGGATTGCAGTGCACCGATAAACAGTGCCGCACTTTGAAAACCAAGTGGGGGCTCCGCTTTTTCATCAGTACTACCAACCACAGTTTTCAGATTTAAAAGCCATTAATAAACTTTTGTGCTGCGCAAATGAATTGCCTCCGATTTAGCGTTTCATCGAAGATCTATCACTGTTCTATCTGCACACACACTGTTCACTCTCTGTCAGGGGAAATCAATAAACTCGTCACGCAGTGTACTCCAATTTTTGGTGAAAGTGTGACTGAGTGTTCTTCTCAGTGGTGGCAGTTGCAGCACCAAGGAGAGAAAGAGAAAATTGCCAAAAATCTATATATCTCATTACTGGAATAATAATTTGTATGTTTGTGTGAAACAGCAAACTATGATTGAGTTGAAGGCGCAAAACGAGGTGCGCGCTAATAATAACGCTCCGCAGCGGCACATTAGCGGCACAAACCTTTCTCTCTCTTTGCTAATGAAAAGAGAATGAAAGTGAAAAAGATTTGCCATTATAAAATTGAGAATATTTTTCTTCTTTTATCTTTTTTAGCGGAATTATACAGAGAATGATAATTAAGTTACCATAGAATGGCATTATTTGCAGCCGAAAAGAATATAAATAAAAAGTCTTTGAAAAAACTGACTGGGCGCCACAACTTTTGTTTCGCATCAAGTTTGTGTCATGAGCACTCGTTGATTGAGCACTCGTCTCGCCTTTCAATTGCCTGGTCTGTGCCTCCTCTTTTCACATTTTTTCCATCCGTCTGGCACAGTCCACTGTGCTGTCATCAGAAAAAAACAATTAAAAATTGATTAGTTCATTAATTGAGACTGATCAATAAATTTACATTAGACAGTGGGACAGTAGGAGCCTCAAATTAGAGTTTTTTCTTATTTTTGTCTATAAGTTAAAGACGTTTTCAGTTTGTTTTCCCCTTTTTCTCCAGTCGTCACATCGCATTTACGCTTCATTGTGTATTCTCTGGTTGACTTGACTCTCTGATGACTTTTCCTGAGTTTGTCTACTGCTTCTTCTTCTTATATCAAAGTTGTTATAAGATAAACACACTTTAAAGTTTTCCTTTTTTTCCGCCTGCACTGAAACAAACTTTTTAATTAACAAAATCGCCACTCAACTTTCAAAGTTCAAATGACAGTTGTCAGAGGCAGTAGAGGCAGTTTCAAGTTACCCAGACTGTGTGTGTGTTCTGCTCCAATTGAATAGGCTCCCAGAGTACTGCCACGCAGTTTTTGTTTGCCAACTAGCTCTCTCTCTCTCTCTCTCTTTCCAATTCTCTGCCTCATTCTGTGGGCAAGTGAACTAGTTTTTCTCTTTTCCGTACTAATTCTCGACTAATTAACATTTAAACGGATTCTTCCCACTGTTCATGCAGTGCGTACGGAGGCAGCAATAGAACTCTCTGCAGGACACTGTAAACAGTAAAAAAGAGTGGCACAAACAAACAGCAAGCAAGCAGTGCTGCCAAATAGGGACAGACAGGGGCCAATTTAAAATAAAACGGTGCACAAATTCAAGCGAACAACTCTGATTGCAGTTGCAGTTGTGCTATTTTCTCTGATTGTCTGCCTCTGCAACGGTAATCAGCCTAATGGAAGGCAGCAGCAGCAGCAGCAGCACCGAAGGTCTTGTGGGGTCGCATCTGCGTCACTGCGCAAAGCGACAATCCGATTGGCCGGTGGAACAGCCACTGCTTGCAGTTCCCACCACCACCACCACCACCACCACTGGCCAGAATGGTGCAGCAGCATCAGTAGAAGCAGTAGTCGTTAATAAGACGGCAAATTGGTGACATCTACGATAGTGCCAGTGCCAGTGAATGGGCGTCAGTGAGCGACAATCGATCGATGCAAAGGATTCGCTTGCGCTCGCTGTGTTCACTCACTCGCTTTCTCCATCTCTTTCTTTTTATGTTATCTTTCTTTCTCTCTCTATTGCTTGGCATGCCGATGCCACTGTGGTGGTTCAGCAGTGTAAGCCCACAGAGGTCTTTCTCTCTGTCTATGTCTCTCGTTTTTTTCTGCCTTACCGTCATTTGTCTCTTTCGACAAGGTTTCAGGTAGTGGAAAAAGAGGAGAAAATAACTGGCGTCAGGCAAGGAAAGGTAGAATCTGAGGGCGCAGTCCCAACCTAAGCAGTAAGCTCAGCGACAGCTGCAGCCGCATCCACCTTCATCTTCTCAGCTCACTGGCAGCAGCAGCAGCAGCAGCCTCTCATTTCATTTTTTTTGCTGTATATTGACTCTCTCTTGCTTTCTCTTTTTCCTTTCCTTGCCTTTCCGTTCCCTCGAATTGAAACGTTTGATGCGATTAATTGCTACTACGCAAACATGCGACTTTTAGACTGAGAGGAAGACTTAGTCAGGGGAAGGTAGATTTGTAAGAGAGAAAGAGAGAGGAAGATGCTGTGGTCGTCACAGAGGGGTCGAGTGTGTGTGAGTGTGTCGGACAGGAGGCCATGTCATGTTGTGATGGGCCATTCCATTTATAGCTGAGGCGTGCGCGCACACACACTTTCTCTGGGCGCACAAACCAAGAGAGAGGACAAACACCGGGGAAGCAGTGGTGCTGGAGTCGAACTGCACAGTGCTGATGGCCTCCAAAACAACGAAGCATTACCAGGAGCTGTGAATGAAAAATACACACAGAGGAGTAATAGGTACTTTCTCTCTTTTTTGCTCACCCTTGCCACATTGAAAGTGAAAGAGGTGCTCATGGCATCAGTGTCAGTGGCATCGTGCCAGTAGCACTTGTCAGGCGTGATCATCATCTGCCCGATCAGCGGCAGCAGCAGCAAGTCTAAAGGGTGAAGAAATGAGATGGACAGCTGGAGAACAAGTGAGACAACTGCACTTTATTACCCTGTTAAGAGTGCCTGCCCATTGCCTGCCTGAGTGAACCAGTGAAGGAGAAGGGGTTATTTCGAGACATGACAAATTGAGATGTACTGCACCAGTGCTTAGTAATGGCCCGCTGCTGGCAGTGTGAAGGAGTGTGTGAAGAGGGCAAATTAATTGAAAGCAAAGGCTGGCTAAGGCTAAGGGTAAATGGCCACTAGAGCACCTTTCACTGAAGTACAATAGAGCACTAGTGGCACCACCACCGCTCACTCGTCTTTCACTCACTTGCTCTCCGCTTTTGTTCTACGCTTGTACGCACTTTTAAAATTAAATTCACTAATTAATCAGCTTATAATTTATGCAAAAGAATTGTTTTCATAAATTCTAAGGAGAAGAAAGGGCATGAGAGAGGTGATGGCATAATTTTATAAGCACTAGTTTTTCAGTGCTTTGCTGACACGAGTGCAAACTTTTTCTTTCCGTTTGTAAAGTAATTAAATGGCATGCTGCAGTAATGCTGCTGCAACAGCAGCAGCAAATGGTGGTACTTCTAAATGGCCGATCATAATGATCAAAATGATCCATTGGAGCTGCAGTATCGCTGGCAATGCAAAATTGCCTTCTACAGCTCTGAGTGAAAGTCTCGTAAAATTTTTCAATTTTAAAAATGTGTGTGCGTTCTAATCTGTTGTTACTAATATTTTTATTTATAATGGTCTAAACAAATTGAAATTGCCATTAAAAGTCATAGGAGAGGCCGCGGTGAAGAGAAGCCGACGATGAGTTATAGCAAAGAAGAAGAAGAAATTATGGCCTGGCACTGCTTAATGGGCACATGGCCTAGCGCTGATTACGCGTTCTTGGAGCAGTTCTTTTTTGCCAGAGTTTCACTTTCAACGACAAAAAATGCAAGCAAGTGAGCCTGGCACTTGATTATGCAGCCCTGGTTCTGGTTGCCAGGGCGTCAATGGACAGCAGCAGCACTTGGCGCCCTAACACACACACTCACTTTTGCTTCATCTGCACTGCACTGCCTTCTTCATCAACGGGCTCACACTTTCTATCTCTATCTCACCTCTCAGCCTAGAAAATTTCACAACAAGCGACCATTCTGCTGGAAACTCACAATGCGCGCGCTTGTTTCGTTAGCAAATTAAGTAAGCAAGGACAGCAAGCGAAAAAAGAGGCAAAACACACAAACACCGAAGAAGAAAGGAAGGAGATGCTCCTCCGTCTCCGGATGGCGGTGCAAAACGAGCGGAAAGAGAAGACCTGAAAGAAGACCTAGAAAAAAGGAGAAAGGAAACGGTGGCAAACAAACAGACAAACAAGTCGAGACATATCGTGGGTAAACAGAAAGAGAAAGAGTGTCACCTAAACTTACCAGAAAAACGAGAAGACGAGGAAGGCAAGGACGGCAGGCGCCCTGAGCAGCAGCTGAATTGAATGAATACCAGCCATTGAGGGCCATTGTCTGATTAAGTTAGATTGTAGAGCACACAGAGCACTGCTGTTGCACTTTGTCCTCTTCTTTGGAACGGCTGCATCAGCAGCAGCAGCACCGAGTTACTATCAGCAGCCTGGCATCACACAAGTGCACCGCTGCACCGCTGCAGCAGCTGTTGATGCACTTTAATGAGTGGTCAGAGTTGGCAATTGTCACTGTGCTCTGGTGAGTGAAAGACATGCCTTGTCAGTTGGGATGTGGTACTGCTGCGGTTACATGCCGCATAACTGCTAGTCAGTGCAAGAATTGCGTGTGTTCATGTGTGCTGGCTGAGTGGGCTGAGTAGATGTAATTGCCAAACTGTGATTGCCCACTGTACATTGTATCCTTTCTCTTCTTTTCATTTTCATTTTGCAAGACAAACGGCGCACAACAATAACGTGCCAGGCCGAGCACCCGTAGTTCACTTGCTGAGTGGCAATCACTGGCGAGATTTGTCGCACGCTGCTGCTTCTTCCTATCAGTGCACTACATTGCTACCACCACTACTGCTGGGCTATCCCCAAGTGCACCCAAAGACCAACAATTTGCTGGTGGTGGTGGCTGGCAGAACAAAAAGGGTACGCGTTAGATAAACAGTCCCTCACGCACATATTGTTCTGCCGTCTTCACACACAGACATAGACAAACAGACAGAGAGATTGTGAAACTGATGCAAGATTGGATGAGATGGTAAATGAAAAATGGAGAAAAAGGTTAGCAAAAGAATGGTCTGAAGAAAAAGAAAAAAGGCGGTGAGAAGATGGAATGCAAGTGTACAGTGCAAAAAGAAGCAAAAAGAAGCAGGTCGCTTTTTTGTGTGAAGCAGAAGCCAAAGCAATCGATGAGGAATTATAACTGCTAGTACAATGTACAGCGTTTTCCCCATTCCAAGTGCGTCAGACAGACTTCCAAATCAGCAGATTTTTGTTTCTTGTGTCACCGAAACACAGAAAGTTTTGCAAAGGTGGAGACTGCACTGCTGCTACCTCAATTGGCATTTGGCCGACTGAATTGGATTCACTGAAGCAGCATGTGTGTCGCCGTCGTGTAGACCACGTTGCGTCAATGTTTGCTTCAAAATTCATTTTGCCATTTTTTATATTCGTTCCTTTTTCATTCAGAGGCATTTTTGATATATTCTATTAGAAACAGTTCTGCATATATGACCGGTGAACTAGAGAGAAACCCCGGCAAAAAGAAGGAGATGGAGTAGGCTGGATAACATTTTTGCTTGAAATGCTCGTATGTATGATGAATTGAGATATAAATAGTTGTACAAAGTAAGTGCAACTGCCGCCGCCGCTGTCGTTTGTGCCACTGTTGCAAGAGACTCACTAAGAAGAGCAATTACCATAGTACAGCTAGGAACAGGAACTACTACTGCAGCTGAAGCCACCTCAGAATAAAGTTCTGCACACAAACACACACACACACATACACACACAAAACCGACAGGCAGCCAGCAATCATCTCTTTTGACAACGAGCATATTGATTCAGGTTTCTATGTAGTCAGGCAAAATGATCAAAATGGGTTATGTTTACACAAGAAATGCATTATGCAGCTACTGTTAACTGACTATTAGGTGACCAGCAGTAGTGGTAGTAGCTGGGGCTGTTTCCAATAAAAAGGAGATGAAACATAAAACAGCTTTACTTAATTTGGTGCAAGCAGATGCTTAAATATGAAATGATGGTCGTACTACACACTAAAACGATTATTGGAATTGAATGCCGCTTTATTGCCTCGGAGTGAGTTGTTTGTGTGTGTACACTCACTTAGCTCTGCTAAGGTGCACCTTTTCAGGCAGCCACTTTGCACAGCTTTCCCTGGTCGGCCATAAATGGTCATTGACCAGCACTAACAGTTACACCACCATCATCATCACTTGGCCCCATCGCCGCCTCTTGCACTGCCGCCGAAATTGCAGTCACGAGAGTCGGCCAAATTAGCAGCTCATCATAACCGCCCATCAACCACGCCTTTAATGTGTTTATTAGCAGGCTCTCTTTTTTCTTTCCAGTGTCAAGAAAACAGGAGTGCTCGTAAGAGTGGACACTTTATCACTTTGTCACTTGGTCAACTTACAACGAAGACCAAAGTAGTGGTGCAGTTAAACAGTTCTGACTGCCATTTGTCCATTTCCGGCTCAGTTCAGGCAGTCTCACCGCAACGTTTGCGTCCCTTTTATCGATCAATCATTAAAGTATGGATAAAAGAATTGAAGTAACAACAACTATAGTGAAAGAAAGCTTTTACGATAAAGTGAAGTCAAAGCTAATTAAATTGCGGTTAAATTCCAGAAAAACGAAAATTTAATTTTGAAATTTTTTTACTCTCAAAAAGACTGCCGTCGGCTGTTGCAGACATCAGCGTTGCCGTACAACAGCAGTTAGCCTTGCAAATGAAATGAGTGGGCATAAATAAAGCGAGTCCATTTAAATTGACAAATCGAGCAAAGTAGCAAGCAGGGAAGGAAACGGAAAAGGAATAGAATAGTGAAATTGAGACAGAGAAACACTGTGTGTGGGGAAAGAATTGCAAAAATGGCAAAGTGTGTCTGCTCGAGCAAAGGTGAAATTAGGCAAATGAGTGTGTTCTGGTGGAGAAAAAGAGAGAGAATAATTGTACTGCAAAAAAACGAGGGGGCAAGCAGAAAACACAACAGTGTACATCGTAGTGAGTCCTCCACTACTGCCACTGGCAATGAGAATTCAAATGGTGTGCATGATGTGATGATGCCAAGTGATGGCTCACTGAGTGCTTTCTCTCTCTCTCTTTCTCTCTCTCTCTTCTCTCTGTTTTTTGCTCCTCCATTGCAGAAGTCTGCTGAAGACAGGCAGCTCCAATGCCCAGGCACTCTGTTCCACCGAACACGGGACAGGGTGGCAATATTGAGCCAATATTGGTGGTGGTGGTGAAGGTGCCAAGAGTACTAAGATACCCCACCCAAATCGAACAGCGGTCGCCCTGTAGTGGACGAGCCGGTGAGGGGCACCCATCTTGCTAAATAAAAGGAGGGTAAAGGTTGGGTAAGGTGCTGCTCCAGTAGTGTGCCGGGACACTCACTCACTCACTCAGTCACTGACTGACTGCTGTTTTCCCTGTTACCACTGAGTGAAGTGAGTCAGAAAAAGGAAAAGTAAAAGAAGGAGAAGTAGTGCTCGCCGACTGCTCGGTGACGGTACACGGTGGCAAGCGAGACCAGTGCTCTCTTTCTCTTTGGGGATTCTGTTCGGGCAAAGGTGTCTGCTGGTCTGTTGCTGTTGCTGCTGCTAGCAGCTCTGACGTTCCAGCAGCAGTAGTCCTCTCTCCCTCTGTCCAATTCGGTGGCGCCGATTTGCCTGCTCACTGCGACACATACACGCATTCACTTGCACGCATTCGCATTCATTGGAGCTCGCTGCTGAGCTCGCCCAACTCTCCCCCGTTCGTTCGTTCGTTGCTACGTTCAATTGCCGCCGATTGGTCGCCTGGTTTTTTGCCGCTTTTTCTCTCTTTTTCTCATTCTCATTCCCTCTCTGGACCTCTCTGACAGGGCACACAAGTTTCTCTTTTTCTCTTGCTCAAATTCAGCGTGGCGTATTCGTTTGCAAAAAGGGAGACGGAGACATTCTGGAGGCATTCGTTGTCCGCCTGTACAAACAGACAGACAGCAGCAGCGGCAGCAGATCAAAGCAGAAGCAGCAGCAGAAACGGCAGAGAAGCAGCAGAATCAACGTCGCTGTGGAGGCTGCAATAAAGCGGCGTTCGTTCGAACACGCCGCGATCCACGCGGAATGAAACTTGCATGTTGGAGCGAAATGTGAGACGAGGTGTGTGTGTGTGTGCTAGTGTGCACTCACTGCATGCACCCACTGCCCGATCGACTTGCCGCTGCCACCGACCGATGATGACAAAAAAACTGAAACTGGTTTCAATTGCATCTGCAGCAACTGTCTCCAGTGCTGGACTTCATCAGGCGCCCTGCATCTGTTTGTAGAGCCAACAACAGCTTGTCAACCTTGTCCGCTTGACCTCGCCTTTTCTAACAACTGACAACACAAGTGCATCAACATCATAATCATCGTCATCATAGTCATCCCAAACATCCACTACTTTGACGTCAACAGCAGAAGCAGCAACAGCAACAGCAGCAAACAATTGTCGTTCCACAACAACAACAACAACCATCGGCAAAAAGAGTGGTAGCTGCGCAGTGGCACTTGTCCCTCTTTCTAATTTGCACTGCCAAGACAGTAGCAGCAGAAGCATGGCACCGGATACCGTCTGGCCGCATCCGCTGCTTCTATCTGCCGCTGCCTCTACCGTTGAGTTGGGTGGGCGCGTGTAGCACATCCTATCCTGTCCTATCCTTTCCTCATCGACACACTTGCTCAGTAGCTGATCGATTCGGTGTACAGTAAGAAAGCAAGCGAGCAAGCAAGCGATAGAGCGAGAGAGCACCAGAAGAGTGTGCCAGTGCTTCTGCCCACACTGAGAACAGAGCAGAGCAGCGAGCGGACCAAGTGATCTGTGCATTTGTTGCATCGCCTGAACACGAGTTACATCGCAGTCGACTGCAGCCGAAGCACAGCTCCTGTTCAGTGCTCCTCTCACCACCACAGCGGTACTGTTCTCCTCGTTGGACACACAGACCAACTCAGAGAAAGTGAGAGTAGCGAGTCGGCGATTCTGTTCGCCAGTTGAGTTCTGTTCGGTTCACCGTTCGCTTCGGAGCCGCCGGTGGTGCCCCTCTTTCTTTTCATTTGCCGATTTTTGCTTTCACCAACCGTTGCTCCGCTGCTGTTTCGCTCATTCAGTGTTTTGTCTTTTCTGTTCCACATCACTACCTTCGTCATCAATTGAACTACTACTCTTCATCATCATCTTCACCTCACCACTATCAGTGATCACTTTTGACCAGTGCCTGAGTCAGAGTCGCTTCAGAGTAAACCGACATATGAACATTGAATTCCTTTGCAACTCTGCATCATCCACACAAATCGGCACATTTTGACACACACAACCAGGCAGACATACATTGGGGCAATTTGCAATGCCGTCAAATAGCGGTGGAACATCGACTGCAACACTACCAGCAGCACAGGCAGAAAGCAGTGCCTTCTAATTCTCCCCCTCTGCCATTTGAACACATCGACATCGGCAATAAAGCAATAAATCAACACTCGCACGAGTCCAATCAAAGCTGGTAGCTCCAGAGTGAAGTGGTAGTGCATGTAGTTGCTGCTGCTGCTGCTGTGTCGATGTGCTACTGTTGTTGTACCTCGTGTCGGTGGCAGTGGCAGCAACTTGCAGACACCAACCAGAAAGTCAGTGGCAAGTCGGTGAGAGTGCACCACAAACCAACTGCACACTCACTTTGATCGTGCATCGCCCTGGCTCCCTGTGTTCTCCAAATACGTCCGTTTGTCTGTCTGTTTATCAGAAAAGGAGTCCCTCAGACATACTTTTATTTGGAGCAAGAAAACCAGCAGCAGCACAGCACTTCGTCATCTCATTGCCACCACCACCACCACCACCACCACCACACCACCCCGATGCAAGCAGCAAATTCTTTACATTTTTAAATCACTCTTCAGATGTGTGCCTGTGAGCGTGTGTGTACTGCAGAAAGGAGAGCAAATAAAATCAAAAGGCAACGGCGCCAAGTATAAAGTATAAAGTTTCCTGAGCACTTGAAGTAACGATTTTGTGCAGAAGACTTCTGCCGACTTCTTCACTTTGTGTAATCACTTTCCGGCCCATTTGGCTGAATGGCAATAAGGTAAGTTGGCGGTGGTGGCAATGCTGACGACGACGGCGGCGATGATGATGATGTACTCACATACCCACACTTGCACTTGAGCCAGACACCCCAGAACACTCGACAGACAGACAGTGCTGCTGCATGAAAGTTGAAGAAAGTGGGAGGTCATTTGGGTAATGTCAATTAAGGGTGGCAAAGTGATAAAGAGAGGAGAAGACACCTGAAGAAAGTCAGTGTCCAGTACTGAATGCCATTGAGATGCCACCACTACACACACACTCACTCACCACTGGCCAATGTCCTAATGGACAGCTTCAGTGATTTATGGCACCCTTAATGAGGCAATTACTGTCTTTCCTCTACTTCCTTTCACAGTTCATCTCTCAACTTGTTTAGTTGCACAGTACAGTAGTTGCAGGCCACGTCTGCACTTTTTTTTGCCGCAGACCGGCGGCCACATAGATGGTCAACTTTCATTCAGGCGGTCACTTTGCTATTGTGCTACTCACTTTTTTTGTCAATTGACCGCATTAACGCTTCGTCAGTTTTTTTCACTAAAATAACTTTTTTTTCTTAATTATCTTCTACTAAATATTTTTTAAACTTTTTTCTATTCTTAGTGAGAAAAAAAGTAAAGCAATTGATTCAAACGACAAAAACGCACGCAAGCCACGTCCGTTTTCTGAACGGCAAAATTTAATTAGGATTTTGCATGAATTTTGCGCTACTTTAATTATTAATTTTTAAAACATTTTGTGCATTTGAGAATTTTTCATTTAACTTTTGCAACAAAATAAAATTTAATTGAAACATAACAAAATGAAAAAGCAATAGCAAATAAAATAGTTTGTAAATTAAATCAAATACTGGAGAGCGGTTGACAAAAAAAAGTACCGTCTGATGAGTCAGTTAAAAAGATGACTGACAGCGGAACAAAGAGCACCTCAACTGAACATGTATGCATAATTAAAAAATATTTAATAAAGTTGAGCTTTTAAAAAGCTGCCAACCACAACGGTACTTTGGTGCTTCGTTTGCTATTTGCTCTATTAGTTGGACGACAGTGTCTGCCTGTGTGTGTGTGTGTGGGCTGCGTAGGCCCCTGAAAGTGCTCATTACCGCAATGCATTTGAGGGCTGAAATAGCAAAAGCGAAAAAGGCTGCCAAAGGCTGTAAAACGATGTCAGCCAAAGAGCGTCGTTAAGCAGCGGTGTAAAAATATCAGGTAAAATTAGCACTGGCACATAAAATGTCGTTCGTTGATAATGAGAGTGCCACATTAGCAGTAACACAGGGAGCAGGAGAACAGGCAGACAGGCAGGCAGGAGAATAAAACATTGGGCTGGAAAAGCGAACAGTGGTAGTGCAGCTGTGCACAAATGGGCTGTAAATTTAAGAACGACATTCATTGCGGACATTGGACTAGAGAAAAAACGAACAGGCCGACACAAAAGCACAAATCACTTAATCAACAGTCACTTGGTCTACTGGGCCATCTTTGGATAATTTCCACTGAAACCTTCAGCTTTGCCGGACAGGGAGGGCAAAGGGTCTTTTTGATCACGGCTGTGTTCAATTAATAATTGATTACCATTGAGGCACATTCTTCGGCGGCCGCGGTGACATCAGTTGATGAGGGTGCTGCTGCTGCTGTTCGAATTTCATTGCTGATTTCATGGCTGGTGGGCGCCGCACACTGCAGGAGGCAATCAGTGGCAATTAGGTGGACGACGTAATAGGAAGTGAGAAAATAGAAACATAGACCGATAGACAACAAGAAAAAGAAACAAAAATCAAATCAGTTGATGCTTATATTGCAGTGCAGTGTCACCGTTGCGATTAGCACTGACTTCTGCCAAAACGAGCAGTGAATGGCAACTGCTGCAAATATAGATAGAAACGGGCAAAGCCTCATTTTAGTCTTATCGATTCTGCTGATCAGAGTTGCCAGGCAATATTGGCAACTTTGCAGTTAAAGTTGAGCTTAAGTTTTGTCAGAAACCCTGCCGATAAAAAAATATGTTTGACGTTCATTCAAACAGCAGAGCACACACTTGATCAGCAAAGTAAGTCAGGAGATGTTTTGAATAACACTGCCAATTTTTTTCTGCGCCAAAAGGCGCATCAGTTTATTAGAAAAGTGCTCTTTTGTGCTAACTGAGCCTGAAAACTCAATTGCACTGCTAGCAAATTGCAAGGCAGTGTTCAAAATTTAAAAGCAATATACACTTCACTTTGTGCTTCTTAAATTTGACGCGTTTGAAAAGAGAGCCGTTTTAAAATATTCACAAGTAAATAAGTTGTCTCAATAGTCTAACTAGATGGGTGAACAGATTTTGTGCCAGGCAACTTAATAGTTTAGATCCCCCCTTTCTAAAGGTAGTCGTCTTAGTAGATTGCCCCGATTAGAGCAGAAGGTGCCTCTATACTTTTTGGTCAATTTTAAATGCTGATGAGCAGAATGGTAAAAACATGTTTTTCTAAACAGTGCTTTTTGTTGTCTCACTTTTTGTAGCGGCAATCCTTCGCCCAACTTGAGCAAGTCTCAGCAACGACCGACGTCCATTCACAGCAGTGCATCATTGAGAAGCACAGCTGACGGCGGCGGCAGTGGCAGTGGGCCGCAGTTGGCGCGTCGCGCCATGAACTCGGCGCTGAACGAGGAGACCTGTCGGCAAGTGGCCTCCTCGCTGGTCGATAATCTAGTCGCCACGGCCATCGTCAAGGCCAGTCAAGAGCTGGCCTTTACCTCGCACCAACCGCCACAGCACCAGCAGCATCAGCAGCAGCAGCAGCAAGTGCAAGTGCAACAACAGCAACAACAACAACAGCAACAAAAAGTCATTGCACAGCAGCAAAACAGCCGACGCAACAGTGAGAACATGAAGGCGAACACGAAACAGAAGACGGCTCTGGTCACCAACATTGACCTGAACGGCGCAAATAATGAGGTAAGAGAAAAGAGCTAGTTTTTACAATTTCAGCTTATCATTCAAAAAATTCTTTTTGGATTTTTAGAATCCGCCGGAAATTCAAATAGACCTTGTTGGACCGAGAACGCCCAGTCCCGTGGAGGAGTCGAGTTTTGAGTTGCCATCTGCGCCTCAGAAAAAGTACAAGTTCAAGGTGGCCTATGATGGAGAGTCGATGTGCAATGCCGATGACTACAGTGGCGAAGAGTCGAGTTGTGCTGAGCCTGACTGGGAGTCCTCCGTCTCCTACAATCCAAACGATGCATCGACTCATCATCATCAACATGTGGTGAACTGCCATCACAATCACAACGACTCTCAGGTAGTTGATGTGGCCACTACGCCTGAGCTGGTATGTTTTTTTTATCAA
The DNA here is from genome assembly GCA_024499935.1 of Tyrophagus putrescentiae. NCBI lineage: Eukaryota > Metazoa > Arthropoda > Arachnida > Sarcoptiformes > Acaridae > Tyrophagus > Tyrophagus putrescentiae. The sequence goes on along the minus strand of JAMZRA010000002.1, from coordinate 10,027,370 downwards.
GATAGCCATTTCAGTTTAGTACTGACATTACTGACATGATTAAATCAGGAAATTGACCTTGCTCAGGCGCATGAGCTCTCTAAGCACATTGTCAGTGAGGTCATAAACCAAGCGGTAGACATTCTGAAGAAGGAGAACCCCAACAATTTGCATATTATCACCACTCCTGGTGGACAGCAGTTTAACCTCAAACGTAAGTTTATCTTTTGTGTTTACTGTAATTGATATTCACCATCACCACCACCACAAACCCGCATTAATTACTTCCCACAGGCGAACCCGAGTCTTACTCAAAAATCTCCTGTCACTCTTCTCGAACGGCTGCCAGTGCGGGCAATTGCAGCTGGATCAACAGAGCCCGTCATGCCTTGAGTCGCATCATGCGCAACGCGTGCCTCTGCGCCAAGACCAAGGACCCGACCTTTCACGTCTGAGACAAGTGACACGTGGCGCCCAATGGAGAGGTTTAGGTAGAAGAAAATGAAGAAAACACCACATTGCCCAAGTGCCACTTTCACTGTGAGTGGGCGCATAAAAAAGTTTAGGCTAATCAAAAAATAGACATTTGTTTTGAGTGAAAAAAAAGCTTTTCAACAATTTTCCACAGACCTCTATTTTCAATCATCCCTATTGTCCCCTTCTCTCGATTTAAAAAACAAACTATTTTCTCTGCATAACCTTTCAATCCTCTTTGTAATTTCCCAATGACGTACAACACGCTACAACTCACACATCAAATCAACATCACGCGGGAACGGTGGCATTCATACATTTAGCTGGGTTAAACATAAACACACAGAAGCATCAACCAGAAAGACAGAAAGCCCATTTTGACCGCCAGCACCAGAGAACGTCAACGTTGTCTCTAATTGCAGGAATTAACGGGCTAAAGAGAGGGAGAGCAGGCACTGCTGGCAAATGCAAACACACAAACAGACATATCGCAGAACGGCAAACAAAAAAGCGATGCGGCGATTCAGCTTCCTTCAGCTCCAGTGAAGACGAGGGCACTGTCATTGCCAAAGGGACATGAAGGCAGTGTGGGTGCTGGGTGCAAAGTGCCGCTAACCAAACAGCACCGAACATACGCTCTCTCCCTTCCTCACACAAAACAGTGACAGACACGATCCGATGGGAAGATAGGCGGATGCCAGAACAGAACTGCTGCTGTTGTTGCTGCCATTTGCTGCCAATGATCCGAATGGTGCCAGAAGCAGCAGAGGCAGCCAATTAGAGCGACCACATCAGCCCAGTGAGGGGCACCACTGGCATCAGTGTGGCTAATATTTCCTCGCCACTGGCACCACCGAATGATGTCCGTTTCCCATTGCTATCAATCTCCCATCATTCTTCATCATCAGCAGCACCAGCATCGTCATTTTCATTTTCATTTTCATTTTCTTCTCTCCTCTCTTTTTCCTTCTTTTGTTTGTCCACTACAGCCCGACTCATTGTGATACTCCTCTTTTTCTCTCTCTCTTTTTCTCATATCCTTTCTCATTTTCCTCCCACGCCTCTCTTTCTTTCTCTGCCCATCTCCTCTCTGCCCTTTTGCTACCACCCTGTCCTTTGAATGCAATTCCAACATTTTCCCTCTATTTTCCTAAATTTATTCATGACTTTATTGACATATCTCATTTGAATACCACACAACTATCATCATCATCAGGATTAAGCAAAAATCTTTTTATTTTTTTTCATTTTGCATCTCACCTCTGTGAGTTCATCTAGCTAACTGTAAATCATACTGTACAAAAGTCATTTCGGTTTCATTTTATTTTTCTCAGTATTATTTCCAGTATTATTTCTTTTTTCTTTTTTTCACAAAATTTAGAACTGTTCTTTCTTTTTTTGCTTGGAAAACAACACTTTGCTCTTCTGTTTCAATCTGCTCCGAGACGTGGAAATACAAAAATGTCCCACTTGCATTGAAAGCGCTCCTCCACTTGCCATCTCTGCAGTTGGGTGCCCAGAGCTGAGCTAGGCACCACCTGGGCGTAGGCCGCTAGAGCACACTAAATCTAGAATTCGGTAGAAATCAGTGGTAAGAAGTAGTCACTAGTTTTTACTGGAACAATCTGTAGTGAAGATAGTACTGGTAATTACATTAGCCTAGACTAGCAGCAGCAGTAGCGACACACACTAATGAAAACATGTAAATAGCCTTACAGACAACCAAAGTCTGCCCCAGCCACTGAGCGCTGGCGAGCGGCTTGAGGAACTACAATGCACTAAAGCAAAGAGAAGTCATCTACAAATCCTGACTGAGGAGAAAGCGCGTAACACACACATACACATTCTTTTCTGTTCTTTTCTTTTGCCTTTTCTCACCGTCCTCCTTGCCATCCCCTCTGTCGGGTGTCCTCAGCACTGGCTAGTGCATCTGAGGATGTAGCTCACTACTTGGTAGTCCACTGTGGTGGTGATAAACAGTACCAGCTAGCACGTAGACACCGCACCGGGAGTAATAGAGAACTAGCAAGAAAAAACTGTTGTCCCCAGTGTGCGCACATGTACAAAGGAAAAAAGATGTCCAATGATAGGACACTGACACAACTTACAGAACACACACACTGACATTGTAAATAGCCAAACATAATCACACAACCGGTACTGACCGTTTCTGAGATGGAGAAGTGCCACCGCATGTCCCAATCGAAAAATGAGGGTCGACATCTCCAAGACCAGCAACAAATCCCAATGCTAAGGACAGTGCGCTACTGACCAAATCAAATCTATTCTTTTTTTCTCCTTTCTTTCCTTTCCCCTCTCCTTTGCCATTCTTTTCATTGGGTGTCCGGACTAGTAGTGCGGTCCAAGGGCGTAGCTTTTAAGCCACAAGCATCCCCCATTAAACTCTCTCCCTCTCAATTGTCCCTTTCTACCTTTTCCCTTCTTCCCTTTCCCTCTTTCCCTTCTCCTCAACTCGCCTACTAAATAATGCCCCTTTCAATGATACATATTTATAATTCTCCCATTCACTCAATGCCTGCTCCAACTCTCCATTCTACAACCACATTTTTCCCTCCCCTGTTCTAAAATGCTTTTCTCTGCTTGGTCCTCTGAAATACACAGAATGCTCGGAATGTGTGACATTGAAAGTGACCATCACCACCACCACCACGACCACTCTGGAACCTAGCAGTGCAGTGAAGTGGGCGACAGGACGTCAACAGCTGGCTGCGACTACTTGAGTGGAAGCAGACACCAGGCAACCAGCCACCCTGACAAGTGTAATTTGTCGTGTCTGCGCCATCATTACCACCTGGGTCAGCAGCATTTCGCCATGATGCCCACTGCACACACATTGAACACACATTCTCTCACTTTCTGTTCTGTTCTGTCGTCATTTGATCAAACCGACCAAATGAGCTTATGCTGAGCAACACTGGTCCGGGACACTAATGCAACGCTTGCAAAGTGCAAATGTTGTTCTCATTTTTTTTCTCCCTCACTCCCCTCCTCCTCCTCTTCCTTTTTCCCCCTCCCAAGAACAGCTTCTTCCACTCCACACACATATTCACTCCTCCCTTCTGCTTCTACTTTTTTCCAAATGCAAACTGCTGCATATATTCTAATTAAATTATAAATTCCTCTGCCCCACGTTCAGCGATCCAACAATTACACACACACATACACACTTACACAAACACAACTTTGGCCCGAGAGTATGCTGTTGCTATGGCTTAATTGGCAAAGTTGAAGCCAATGGGCGCCCTGTTCATGGCCGACTGCAGCACTAAGGCACCCGCACGCCTTGATCGTCCAACTTAGCAACACTGCGGCCAACACCAACACCACCAGCACCATCTCGGCCTCTGTCCATCCTTTTCTCCTTTCTCCCTCTTACATTTTCTCCTACTGATCTACTCTTAACGTTTATTTGTACTTCTCTCTCACTCCCTTTCTGTCATTTCCAATTAAATTCATTCAACTATCAACGAGCGAATGCTTGGCCAAACTTGCTGGCCTCCACTTTGGCTGGTCACTTCTTTCATCCTGTTTTCATCCTCTCTATTCATTTTTCCTCCATTGAATTATGCTGAGCCGAGAAGTGGACAGAGCCTTGTACGCCAACACTAGCTCAGCTCGGTGGTCACATTGTGAGTGAAAATGTATCTGGAGGCAAGCAGGCGCATAATAGTGTAAGGCACACTTGCTAATCAAGCAGTCACAGACACTACCAGGCAACTGCTCCTGCTGTTGCTGTTGCTGAATTTGGTGCATGTGTGCTCCTATTTTATTACTATGACTTGCTGCGCTAGATAATATAATACCAATTCAATACAAAAGTAGCATTGGTATTGAAGGGCACAAGCACACTCACACTTGGCTGACTGTTTTGAGAAGGCTGCTGCTGCTGCTTTCCTGGACACTTTTATCAGCACGGCCTTTGAATGGGTCTTTGAAGTCGACGCCATGAACCAGGCCAGGCAAAAGAGAGCCAACAGTCTTCTTCAACGTCCTTCAATTGTCATAAATTATTTACATATTTAATATAACATATTTACCCGTGTGCCCTGGATAGAGGATGGAGTGTGGCAAAGGGGGAAAACTGAAAACTTGTGAAAGAAGATGAAGAAGATGGGTGAAACAAAGTTGGCGGCTAATCTGGCCAAGGCGACCGAGCCAACTGCCTGCAGGCCAATGGAGCACCAGCAGTGGCAGTGGCAATGGTGGCAATGGGCACACACAACAGTAGCAAATGAAGTCAATTGACAGAATAAAAGGACTCCTGTACACACTATGTGCCTTCCCTTCCCTTTTCTTCCCTTTCTTTCTGCTTCTCAAAAAGATGTTATTTAGATTTTAAATCGAATAAAAACGGACAGAAATAAAAGTGGTGCACTCATTGTACACTGCAACTTCAATGCTCAAATCGCAAGTGTTTGCCATTGCCAGTGTGACAGTGAAATTGAAAGAAGATGAACCAGAATGAAAAAGTGTCGACTTGACTTACTCTTTCTGAAGAAGGCTCCCCACTCGAACGAATCGTGTCATCAATGAGCACACCGAGGGTGTTACTTGATCGCAGCATTGGCAGAGGTGCCAAAGAGGACCTATCTTTCTCTCCCTCGCTCTTAGCTGCTACAAAGTTGAAAGTCGGCGGCAATGTAAATAGGCATTCTGCAACTCTCTGGGAACTCTGCTTCACTTGTGTAATCGCAGTGGACGGGTGAAACTTGGAATTTGCAATATTGAAAGTGGCAGTGAATATGGTGGGCCACCAGTGAAAAAGCCACTGGAGAATTGACACTTCGGCTGGCTGTCTGTGCCACCACTCTCTTCTGGCCCTCAAGCCAGACAGAGCGAAAACTCGCTCCAACTTTCCACCAACTCTAAATTGCAGGCACTCTCTAATCTGAATGATATGTGCACAGAGAGCGAGAGTATTAGTAGTATTAGAAAAGATTGACACACACACAGTCACAATCAATTTCCACTTTTATTTCGTTTTTCAATTATATTCTGTTCGCAGGAATATTCTGGTGGATTTAAAAGACTAGAAAGGCTACTTTTCCTTGACTACCTTTTTGCAACACTGAACTGGCCACCGGCACCATAGATGGCAGACACTCAGCAGTGATCTGAATTGTAATCGCTGGTGGCCTGCCAACAGCTGCTGCTGTAGCTTGAGCTCTGCTCTGAGTCTGTGCTACAGTGTCCTCCTGTCATTACGACTGCTGCTGCTGTTGTTGTCTGTTTTGCTTCGATAATTGTGCACTCATTTGCCTGTAGTTTTAGCGTTGTTTCTATCTCACCTTATCACCACCGTCAATGTACTAGTTGCCTTAGTGGTGGTGGTGGACACTTTAGTGCTTTCTGCACAGTTAGAACAGCACCTTTTGGCATTATTAGCTGAATGTAGACGCCACCGCAGCTTTACAGCAGCAGCAGCAGCAGCTGTCAACACACTGGAGTTCATCAGACACACTCTGATCTCGTCTTTCAAACACCACTCGCACCTTCTAGCAATTCTCAATGGTTGACAAAATGTAAGTGCGTAGACAACAGTGGTACTGGTAATTAACTAACCTGGTAACACATGTTCTTCAGTTTAAGTATATTCGGAAGCGGAAACTCATCTGCGACGAATTATCCTAGCGATGATCAGCAGCAGCCATTCGACCGACTAAGACGATCCCCGACTGTGGAGTTGATTGAAGACAGTCCCAAGTATCGCTCTTTTCGGGGAAGGGTAGCCCTGAAGCGGTTGTCCCTGGACGAGGACTGTACCAAGGCTTGGTCCTACCACGAGTGCGGCCCGCGTGAGGTTCGCTGTCCGATGGTCTTCCTCCCACCGGTCACCGGGACGGCCGATGTCTTCTTCCAGCAGGTGGAGTACCTCGCCGAGCGGGGCTACCGCGTGATCTCCGCCGAGTACCCCAGCTACTTCACCATGGAGGAGTTCTGCGAGGGCCTCCTCCGCCTGCTGCGCTACTTCAAGGTGAAGCAGGTGCACCTCTTCGGCGCCTCGCTGGGCGGCTTCCTCGCGCAGAAGTTCGCCCAGTACAACCCGTCTGTGATTGCCTCGCTCTTTCTCTGCAATGCCTTCGGTGACACTTCTCGGTTCAAGTTTGTCAACACCGTTCCACTGTAAGTAGAAGGAAGGGTTTTATTGGTTTGGATGAGTTTTATGACAGCCTTTGCCTTTATTATTGCCTGTCAGAGTGTGGCTCGCCCCGGCGCCGCTGCTGCGCAGTTACTTCATCACCAAGGAGGTGCCGGAGGACGCCGACGAGCAGATCCGCGCCGCCGCCCACTTCATGAGCTCCAAAGTGGCCACCCTCTCGCAGGCGGACCTGCTCGCCCGGCTGACGCTGAACCTCACCAGCGACTACGTCCGTCCGGAGCGACTGCAATCGCTGGCCATCACGGTGATGGACGTCTTCGACCACTGCGCCCACAGCAGCTCCACTCGACTGGAGCTGTACAAGCTGTACCCGAGTGCTCGGCGCGCCCACCTGAAGCAGGGCGGCAACTATCCCTACCTCAGTCGGCCGGAGGAGGTGAACATGCACCTGCTGGTGCACTTGCGCCAGTTCAACCACACAGAACGGGCAGCCTGTGTTCACTTTATGGACGTCAAAGAGGGCGCCGCCGATCTGGACACCTCCTCGGTGGAGTACCATTCCAATTCGCTGGAGTCCTCTGTGGAGGTAGCTCGAGTGGCAGAGGAACAAATTGCAAGGCCGCCGCCCACCGCCAAAGCGATTGCTGAGAGAATTGAAGAGGTGGCAGTGGAGAGTGCTGCTGCCAACAGTGATATGACTCCAAAGCTGGTGAAGGAAGCGGCGGTCCCGTCCAGTGCAAATGCCCAAGTTGACCACCTGGTCTGAGATAAAGAAGCCTAAAACCTAAAACATTTCGTACCCTATCTTCCACTACGTGATATTTCGAACCTGACCATTGACTTACCGTCTTGATTTACTTTTTTGAAAGTGTACCTGCTTTTTATATACACCAATGACACAAACTAAGATATAAAAACAGTTATTTCTGAAGTTGAGATGCATGTTTAATTAAGGTTATTTACACTGGAGGATTGTTGGGTGGGAGAGATCACTGGCCGTTTTGGCTTCCATTGGAATTGCCTGAATACTGTCGTTGAAGCTGTTGTTGTTGCTTGGCCAAGTTGTCAAATATGGAGCTGTTTTTGTACTTCATCAGCAGTTCTCTCTTCATGATCAGCTGTTGGCGCAGAGACATTAGTAGTTGAAGTTGCTCTTCCTTGGAGGTACTGACGCCTGGCACCTTCGGTACCGTTGCCCGGAATTCACTGAACAGCTCCTTTAGTTGTTGCATCTTTGCGTTCACATCCGAGCTCGACGGCTGCTGCATCAGCATCATCTTCTGCTGAGATGAATTGTCTTGCGTTTCCTTTTCAATACTAAACTTAGGCATTAGTAAAGCTGTAGTTTAAACCCCAATATCTCGACACCTACCTCCGAATAATCTCATAGATGAGCGGAAGAAAATCCGTGTTCAGATCTGGTACGCTTACAGACATGATTTTTTGCGGTTGTGATCAAAAGATGAAAATCTGAAGATCCGACCAAAAAATCAACAAAAACAAACAACAGCGGTGCAACAACTGTTCACAGAGGACGTACTCTGCATTTGAGCAAAACAACCAGGAAAGTCAGTCAGTGCAGTACCGATTTGTCGCGTTGAGTAATCAGTACTTCTTGGTTGCAGCTTCTGTTGGTTGATAATCGGTGATTTATGCATCATAGCAACTCACACGAGTACTGTCAATCAGCAACTTCTAATGTTTGAGCTGATGCTACTGCCGACGTGCTGAAGCCCTTCCTCACAAAGAGTAGAAGTAAGTTTGTGTGTGTGTTCTGTCTGACTGAGAATTTTCCTCATTCACTCTTCCTAACCCTGACCTCTATTTTTAGAGACACCAATCGCAGCCAGTGCCACTTTCATTGCCGCCAGCTGTACTTGTACAACAATAGCACGTCTTCAGTCTTCAGTTGCCCAAAGTCACATAAGTAAGTCTGTGAATGAAGGAAAAAGTTTGCTTGTACTTAATTTTCTCATTTTCAGTTAACTAGCAAAATGCTGTCAAATCATGTCAAGGAGCAGGCGGCCAAGTTTGACCAAACCATATCTTATCAACTGTACTCACTTGGGCGAAAGTTCACCACAAAATCACGCAAATATTTGAAGGCGTTGGAATACTCCTGCCACGGCATCCCATGGCTCCTGGCAATGGTCATCCTCTGCTACGTCAGCCGAAGCAAGCTATGGATTCGCCTCCTGATTGGCCTCATCTTTGACGTGGTCTACGTTGCCCTCTCAAAAGCCTTCTTCCGCCGTCGTAGACCGACGTACTCAAATCAGGAAGATCAGATGATCATGATTGGCTACGACAAGCTGTCCTTTCCTTCCGGTCACACCTCTCGGGCCATCTACGTCGCCCTCTTCTTCTCCGGCTACTGGTACAGCCTGCTGATCTGGACGTGGGCCCTTGCAGTCGCTGCCTCCCGTGTCATCTACGGCCGCCACTTTGTCGGCGACATTCTCGGTGGCCTGGTAGTCGGCTACTGGAACTACATTACCCAGTTCTCGCTCTTCTTTCCAATCACGCAATGCTAGAGTTCTTTCTGCTCAATCTCATCGGCGACGGTGGTGAAGACTACTGATTGAGTTTTGATCAGCTGTGCTGATCTCACCAATCTCCATCACCATTGACCAGTTTGATCGTCCACTGAAAGTAAGAGAGAGACCCAAACAGACAATTTCTTTGTGTATTACTAAATTCCTTCAAGCTACACCTCTTTGTATGACATCTTTGATTGTTTTCAATTACTATTATTACCTTCCTTGATCATGTAAACACCTGTAACCTAAGTAAACATATAATTTGATGGCAATATTTACTATCCTTCAAGATTCTGACTCAAAGATAAAGACCACCACCAACACCACCTTTGAAGCTACAGTGATACGCCCGAGGCCGAGTCGAAGGAGTCCTCCGATTTAGCCTCCCTTTTAGTGATCAGCTTCGGAGTGCTAAACATGAGAGCACCCTTTGCTGCCGATTTTGTACTTCTTGAACCAGTATCTTTTTTAGCCAGAATCTTCTTTGGGGGGTGGACAACATCGGTTTGTCCAATATTTTCGGCTCTCATCTTTCTGCTCCTAAAACTGAGCCTTGTTTTCTTCTGTGCAGCACTCTTTTCTAGTGCTGCCATTGTTGTTGTCTCTTCTTTCGGCTTTTTCTCTGACGATGAAGGTTTCCCTTTTCTTCTGCCGGGAATTTTGGTGGTCTTGTTTTCCTGTCGGTCTTCTCTGGTCGGTGGTGAAGGGACCACTTTTCCCTTGGGCCAGTGGTCACGCCACACGTGATTCTTTCCGCCCACCGTCTGAAGGGTGTCTCGATCTGCAGATCGGTAGTCCTTGAAGAAGTAGAGAAAGCATATGCACTGAACGAGGGCGTAAAGGACGGCCAGTATCATCACGGAGAAGAGCATCCAATGGAAGGGGCTGATTTCTAATTTGAGAGTAATTGACAGCGGAGTTGAAAAAAGCAGCAAAACACTAACTTACCAGTAGTGGTTGATCCATTTTGAAACGTCGTCGTCGTTCCATCTGAGGATAATGTTGTATCCATGTGCTTGTCTGTGACACTGGTGAAAAGTGGTGTGATTCGAATCAAATTGTGATTTTAAACTGCTTTTACTTTTATTTAATTACATTTTTATTGTTGCAAAAAAATTAGAACAATGGAACCTAATTAAACTTGGTTCCAATGGGAAAACTTGTTTCTATTTCGATTGCTCATTTCATCGACGACGAAAACGATGATGATACCTTTCAGTCAGTGTCAAAGTGCACACAGTGGGTGCTGTTGGCAGCACTGTCAAACTTCTGCTGCAGCTGCTGCTGCGACTGTTCAGTGTCCCCTCAGCAGTGTTTGTCAGCAGTCCTCTCGCTTTCAGCTCCATTTCATGCTCACTTGTGTCGGTGATTACCCCACTTTACACTTGTGATCATGGACAATGACAGCTCGCTGGACTTCACTCTCTCGCCGTCATTTCACACCGCTCGCTTCGATTCCACCAACTACAGGACTTGCAATACCCGATTTACCAACTTTCAAACCGTAATTTTTAACACTACCGAGCAACTTGATGAAAGCGATGGCCACAGCAGTTTTAAAGACATTGTCACCGACTTTGCTGATCCAGAATCGGGCGTTTTCTGGGGCGCAGTCACCGAAACGGAGAAGCAGCGCAGAAACTTTCAGGCCGAAAACAGCTCAACTCTAATGGGTAAGTCACTTTGTTGTTGTCACACCAAAAAACTGCCATTGTTTATTTTGAGCACTAAAAACGGTCCAACTTTTTTTCGCAGCCCCAGGTGAATCGCACGGTGAAGTGAGCCAAGACCAGTCGCATCAGCTGACTGCCGTCTGCAAGAAGGACTCTGGCATTGACAGTATGGACCAGTGTACGCCGGTTACGCTAGTTACGCCAGTTACGCCAGTTCCAGAGCCTCCTAAACCTCGCTCAAAGATGCGCCTCAGCATAAACCGATTCGGATTTGACATGAAGAACCGCGTTAAGGGAGGTTCCCGGAGACCGTCCATTCGACGCACCTCCATCAAGTCAAATCACTATTTGCGCGCCCCAAAGACCCCAAAGTGGGACATCAAACCGATGCACAGCAGCACGCCCTTTCCCAAGTACTAACGTATCACCATTTTTACTCATCTTTTTTATAACTAAATTATATTATCACCAGCTGACGAAACCATTTTATGATTATTATCTTATTGTTTACTTGCAGTACCCTTGGCAGTTCATTACCTGCGCCAAGATTCTCAAATACACCACTTTTACCCAGTGAGATTTAGACTTTTGGCACCGGTATCGTCACCATTTCTTGGGAAACATCACTTTTTCCTCTGTTTGACTACTGGAGGCGTTGATCTGCTCATCGTTTGCGCTCATGTTGGACTTTAAAAGCGGTTGCTTGCTCAACCTCAGTTTTGGTTGATCAAATGATGTTCCGACGGTTTTGGGTTGACTTTGTTTTGCTGGAGGCCGGACGCTTGTGTTGTCTTTTTTAGCACTCCCTGGAACAGTGCTGAGAACTGTTTTGCGAGAAAGATTAGAATTAATTTACCTGTGTTTAAACACTTACAGCGAGCACACTCTGAGGAGCTCAAACTAGGCGGGGCAAACATTTTGGAGCCAAAGTTTTCGCCCATTGGGTGGTGCACTTGCCGAGGAGTTTTACACTTTGACGCCGGTGTTTTGGTGCTGACGGTTGACGGCACTGTTTGGTTGAACACTTTTTGGAGGTAGTAACTGGGCAGTGGTGATCGTTTGCCACCTTTTCCACCACCTCCAAACTGTTTTCCTGACTTCTTTTGCATCGTTTTTGGAGACACTTCTTTCACTGGTCGAAGTAGAATGGAGTTTTTATCCGTAAACTCCTTGCCCATAGGAGTAGAACTTTGGTCCTTAAGAGTAAAAGTGCTTAAACTTTCTTTTTTTCGCAGCTTTATCTGTTTAGCTACTTTCTCCTTGCGGTTGCTTTTGTTGGTTGGCTCAGTCTCAAAGGTACCGGTGAAGTTGTCTTCACTGTTGATGTTGTTTGTGATGACTGCCGCTGTAAGTTTTGGACTACTGAACTCCGATTTTCCAGATGATTGAGGTGCCCGTTTGAGAGGAGCGTCATCCTCGTCGTCACTTATCTTTTCAACACTTCCCTCTGACTCAGATTTGTGCTCAGTCATGTTGTGCTGAATCGGGAACACCAAACAACAGAATTCTATTTGTTTGACACGTTTAAGTAATCATTTTGCTAGTTCTATTTGTAATGTTTGCTTTATTCGAACAATCAACGATGTATTAGTTTACTCAGTTTTCCAGTGTTTTTGCAAAACACTTTCACTTCTAGCTTGCCAAACGAAAAATAGAGATGACGCGCACAAAGAAGACTCAACCCAAGAAGAAGAAGAAGCTGTTCTCGCAGAAAGGCTCGCAGAAAGGAAGCAACAAAATGTCGGCCAAGGTAAAGTCAAACAAAAAGTCGCTGAACAGCAAAGCGACGGCCTTTGTGACACCGGTCTCCCTGGCCACTTCTGCTAAACCGGCTGCCAAGCCGCTCTCTGCCAAACTGCGCTCTGCAAAAGGTCTGTCGCCAAAAGGGACCAGCGTCAAGCACAAGGTTTCCCCTAAATCAACTTCCAACAAGAAAGAAACGGTTAACCAGTTTACAAATGATGAGGGTGGCGGTGGTGGGGGTGGTCAGGTGAGCACCACCGACGATCAGCCTGCTCTGAAGAATGCCTATCGAAAGATGTACGGTATGTTTTTAGTTTGCAAAAAATCATTTCAAGTCACACTTCTAACACTTCAAACTTTCCAACTCCTCAGAGAATCGCTTCTCTCAGCAGCGCATTCCCGCCTGCACTCCGCTGCTCACCGTCGGCTCGGCCATTCCCTTCTTCGCCCTGATAACCGTCGCCTTTGCCGCCATTGGCTGCATCATGTGGCAGCTGAATAGCTATGTGAGTTTGCAAACAACAAAACTTAAAATAACTCACTCATTTCACTCGCCCTTTCACTAATGCAGGCAGTGGAGTACACCTTTGACTACACTGACTGCGTCAATCACCTGACGCACAAGCCGTGCCAGCTCGAGGTGAGCCAGTTTTGGTCACCGGTGAATGGTTCTTCTACGACCACTACTACCACAAAAACTACCACCACAACCACCACCAAAATCCCCAGCAGCAGCACCAGCAGTCCTAACAACAATAGCAACCACCACCACCACAACAACGACAGCACAGTGCCCCACTGCCACTGCCACCTGTTCATCACCTTGAACCACAGCATTCCCTGGAACGTCTTCATCTACTACCGCATCGAGTCGCTCTTCCAGAGCTACCTGCCCTACTCCGAGTCCATCGACGAGGTGCAACTGAATGGGCACCTGAACGGCTCCGAGGAGGTCTGCGGCGCCTACTTTACCCGGCTGAACGGCACCAACACGCCCATCGCCCCGTGCGGCATGATCGCCAACAGCCTCTTCAATGACTCCATTGCGCTCTACAAAATAGTGGAGCACCCGGGGGTACACCTTTTCATTGCCTCTTTTTCATCTGTTCTTTTACACCCTTTTCCCCTTCTCTTCTAGCGAGATCACAAGTACCTGCTGGAGGTGCCCCTTTTCAGCACGGGCATCACTTGGACGCCGAAGTACGCGGTGAAGAACCCGCCGGTGATGCACAGCTGCCCGGCGGGCGTCAGCAAACTGCAGTGCGCCTTCAACGGCACCGCCTCGCCGCCCAACTGGCACCGCCACATCTGGGAGCTGGACCCGGAGGACGCTGAAAATAATGGCTACAAGAATGAACGCCTCCTCTCGTGGATGCGCTTTGCGCCCTTTGGCGTCTTTCGCAAGCTGTACGGCCGCGTCGACCACCAGCAGGTGAAGACGGTGAGGAATGCCTACGCGGCGCAGTACTACTTCGGCAAGACGCTCAGCAATGGCACCTACCTCCTCAACATCTCATATAGTAAGTGTTGTTTAAAAAAGAAACATTTTTTGCTAAATACTTACTCCTCCCTGTTTTGCAGACTATCCAGTGGCAGGTTTCGGCGGTCGGAAGGCGATCATCATCTCAAACACAACCTGGATGGGCGGAAAATCGCCCTTTCTCGCCTACCTCTTCATCATCACCTCCATCGTCTGTCTGTTCATTCTGATCATCTTTTACTTTATTGATCGCAAGTTTGGCAAACTGTGAGTCTGCTTTTTTGGTTAGCAGTAGACATTTAAACCACATTTTTTTAATTCTACAGATCTGATGAAGTTTACTCTTTTGTGCGCGACAAAAGCACCCAACGCCAGCGTCAAGCGGACAGTGACCTGCTGGAGCGAGTCAAGAAGCACAGTGCCAAGTAGAGCTGGACACTAAACCCAAACAGGTTTGATTTGGGTTGGGTAACCAAACCCATTTGGGTTTTGAAAACCCAAATTCGAAAAGTTTAACTGTGAGTGAGAGAAGAGGATTGCTCTCCCCAGTTCTCTTCTTCTCACACAACTCATTGCGCACTCTCACAACTAAAAATTAAACATCATTTTTTATTATTTGGGATTTTTATCTAAGTTGATTATTTATTATGCTTCTACCACAAACCAAAATAGCTTTAAAAGTGAATAAATGATGATTATATATATTTTTTTTAATCAGCCTATTTCTAAAAAATGATTTTTTAATCTTTACACTGACTTTTTTTGTTTTTTAATTATTAAAACAGTTTTATTAAAAGTACTCTCGCCAATCCTAACTTAGTATACCATTGTTTTTACGCTAAAAATGTGCGATTGAATTGTAACTTCCTTTTCATTTTCAAATACTCCTAAACTTACAAATTAAATAACTATTGTTTAAAAAAATTAAAATTAAAATTTAAAAGTACTAAAATACTAAAAAATTATTTATCGTATGATGTTTACAAATAAAAGCGTTAAACGTTGTTAGTTAGTGTATTTTTAAAATTTTTGCAATGTCTTCATTTCAAGATTCTCAATCTTCTTTTGATGAATCTGATTTTGACAATCCTCCTTCTTCTGGGACTTCATCAGATGTTCTTCCTGATAAAGAGTTTAAAAAGCTTCGTGGAAAAGTATAATTTTTAAATATTGTTATCATTAAGTAACTTTTTTGTCGTAGCTTATTCTGAATGGCAATGACTCTCGAGTTGAGTTCAAGGTAGTTTCAGGAAAGAGGAGTACTGCCTTGTTTAGCTTAGCAAAAAACATCAATAGCAGCACAACTCAAATCACTAAGCTAGAGCGTTTCAAAATGAAAAATCTGGCAGTCACCGTGTGCACAAAAAAGCTTTGTCTATTTCTGTTGTTTGAGGGGCAAACCTTCCGTGATTTCAGCCAGCTTCTCATCACAATTGGAGCCAAACATGGGCTTCTTTCAGTTGATTCTGTAAGTGTCAGTTTTGGTAATCAGTGTAAATGATAGTCATAGTTTCTCAGAGTTTTTATTCTTGAAATAGAGTTGTTGAGTTAACAAAAATGTCAAGATAAATTAACATGTAGAAAATTAATTACAATTAGATTAATGTAGCAGTTTTTATATTTTACCTATTAGTGATCTTTAATTAATTTTTGCTAAATAGCAAGACCATTGCCCGCCACACAGAGTCAATTTACAACGAGGTTAATTTTCTCAATGCAACGTTTTAGAGTAAAATAAAAATTTTTTCTTAACAAATTAAAAATCTAAAACTTAAGATTCTGAATATTTAGGCACCAAAAAACAAAATTTTTAAAATTTGAAATCGGAAATGCAAAACTGGAAGTAAAATTAAAAAATTGATATATGATTTTAAAAGTTAGTTACTCAAAAAGTACTGTAAATATTTTATTTTTTGCATACGTTTTCAAAAATGATAAACTACATTTTGGTTGTTTTCAGACAATAATTTTTTAACCGGAAACGTTAAGTTTTAACTGGATTTTTTACATTTGTTAATAACAAACTTAATTTTAACAAATTCAAACTCTTTGTAAAGTTTGCACATTTAAAATATTTATAGAAAAACAGTTTTTAAGTTTAATAAAATGTTGTAAAGGTTGCTTGAGTTAAAAGTGGTCAACCGCGCGCTAGCAGTTTGAGCCACCTCTACGAAAAAGTGCAAAACCACTGCAAATCTGTGCAAATCAATACTTAATGAATTTGGTGAGTAAAACTTCAAATTTATTTTTGAGTTTAGTTTCGTTAAGCTATATGGTCAAAAGTTAAAAAAAGTTAGCAAGTTGTACAACATTTTTATTTAAGCAGTTAAGGTAGTTTGAGTTTTAAGCAATTAGATGATTTTTACTTTAGTTTATGAGTTTGTTTGTAAAAGACTAGAAAGAAATAGAAAAAGATTGAAATGTGTGTCATGCCGTACAACAGCAAAAAATTTAAAAATTAAATGTTTTTCAGTCGTTATTTTAGTAATCTTAATTTTAAAAACATAACAAATTAAATTAGTTGTTTTCTTTTAAACTTTTTTGTTTTAAACTGTACTTCAACATCCAAAATCTGTTAATGTTACTTTTTAACTTCGACCTATAGCTTAATTCCTTAGAATTTTACTTAAATAAATTAAAAAATGTAAAGATGTTATACTGTAATCATCGACTGCTTCATGAACATGTTTTCGATAAAGATGACCCCTCTTTGGCGGTCAACAAAACTGTTCTCAGAGCATGCAAAGCTGTACTGAAAGCTCACAAACGCACTGAGAAAAAACAGTTTAAGAAGGAGCTGCAACAGTACAATCTCACTCAATGAGATTCTAGGTAAATTTGGGAAACCTACTTTGGTAAAAGAAAGTAAAAAAGAAAAAAGATAAAAAGTTGAAAAAAATACTAATTTTATATGACTAATTTAGTAACCCTAACCTAATGTAACTAACGAAAAAAAATGGAAAAATGATTTCAGTAACCCTAACTTAATAATAACTAACCTAGAATTAGGATAACGTCAAAGAGAAAAAGAGAAAGAATACTGCAATTCTGAAGAGTAAAAAAGAAGTATACTTTTAAACTATTTCAGATACTCAATGATAAACTCTATTGTTGAAAATAGGCAAGAGTTGGAGGAACGCACTCATGGTTTTATTTTACCTGAAATCGTTTTGTTAGACTTTGGATGTTGGTCCAGCTGCGAGACTACGTGAAAGTGTGTTTTTTTAGTCCGTTATTTGTGTCTGTCCAAAAAGCCCCTCTTTCAGTTTTTTTGTCAGTTTGGCACTCAATAAAACGAGTAGGCAATAGGTACCTGGTGAATGACCTGGCCCTTTGAAACCTCGTTTTGAAGAATTTATGGACAAGATTAAGGTTTGAATGATTTTTAGTAATTAGAAGATAATTGACCAGTTTCTTTAGATTACCTCTTTGACAAGGTTGCAACTCTACTTTGCCCGATTTTTAAGATTCTGACGTAATTTTCAGTAAAAAAATAAATTGCAGTTAAAGAAGGTTTTTAGCATTTAGTAAATAAAAAATAAAATTTTTTTAAGTTGGTTCAACTGGTGGTTCTACTCTTTGACTTCTAAACCCCAAGTTTTTTTTGCTAGAAAAGGATAAAAAAGAGGAGAAAAACAGCTTTTTGGCCGAGCTAGAACGCTATTGTGGCCAACGTTTTGATCTTTAAACTAAAAAGAAGGAAGTGCTCGTTTTCTAGCAAAAAACAAGGCAATTTTTCTAAAATTTGCAGCGATAACCATATTTTTGTTTTCAACTGCAGCCACTAGCACTCTTTCTCCCAGTGAAAACTAACATTTTTCTCAAATCGCACATCACTGGGAATCAAACGTTTTGAGCATTTAATTGTTGTTCAAAACTACGCTGATTTGTGCTTTTCTTTGCAACCAAGTTTTTTTAATGATACAGTCAAAATTGAGGATGATAGTCACGATGATTTTAATGAAATATATGAATCGGACAATGATTTTTAAAAAATATTAAATTCAGTAATTTCATTTTTGCTCAAGAGTTAGTTTATCATCTGATTGCACATTTAAATTTTTTTACATTGAATGATTATAAATTTTTTAAAAATGTTATTTAAAAAATGATACAAGTTAAAAATTTTTAGGTAGAAAATATAAATTATCAACATTTAAAACTTAAATTTAAGTTATGTAACTTAGGGTAACTAAAAGGGAGTCTTCCTGAGCTCGGCCGTTTTTGGCGGCCTTGTTGTTACATTAGGTTAGGGTTATTGTTATAAAGTACTCCCAATTAAGTTAAGTTAAAGTTATTTTTTTGAAGTTTTTTTAAGCTTTGCATTTTTTGCCGCTTTAAATTTATATTAGATAAGGATAACTGGCTGAAGTACTTTTAAAAAACTGTTTTAATAAACGGTTAATTAAATAATAAAAAATGATGTTTAATTTTTAGTTGTGAGAGTGCGCAATGAGTTGTGTGAAAAGAAGAGAGCTGGGGAGAGCAATCCTCTTCACTCACTTACAATTGAACTTTTCGAATTTGGGTTTTCAAAACCCAAATTTGGGTTTGGGTGGGTTTGGGTACCCAAATGTCCAGCTCTAGTGCCAAGTAATCGAAAACATACTTTTTTTATTAATTATTCTAATTTATTCAAAACAAAATGAGTTTGAAGTTCTAAGTTCACTCGCTCACGTGTGAGATGCAGTTCCATAGCTGATTGTGCAATACCCATCGCAGGGCTGTATACATGAAAAGACTGCACTGCGCATTTTGCATCACTCAGCTGCACTGTTGTGTTTTTGTGTTCAAGCATCTGTCAGTCGGTTTGTCATCCAGTGTTCCAGTTTATTATCCTTCTGATGCAGTGACAACTGCAACTCATTTTGGTAAAATAACTACAACTCACCAAACTTTTGAAAAAAACAGTTTACAAAGCCAAGTAAACATGTGAGCTCTGGTGAATTCGGGTCAACTGCAGTTCCACCCAATTTTCCCTCGACCTGCTGCAGCTGTTGCACAAGGGTGTGAATAATTGGTCTCTCGCCCTACTCGCTCGTTTCTGCCTAGTGATGTCCTTCCCGGAACTGATGGGATGTAAGCCAAATTGTCAAGTCCTTGTTCAACTCAAATGACAGCAAAGGTGAAGATGCCAACAAACATGTGAAGTTGTTTGCGGCCAGCAACAAGGATAATCTGCTGAAAAACAAGGACACGTTGAAGGTCGCCAATTTGCTGTATTCGCACAAAGAGTAAGTCAACAACTCGATAATCATGTGACTAATCCATCTTTTTTTAGTTTCACATTTAAACCCGAGTATGTGTCGATTCTCACTAAAGAGCTGAACTCTACTGGAAAAGAATTAGATTTTTGTGGCCAGAAAGCACAAGCTCTAAACATCATCAACACTGACGTGTCCAATGCTACTAATGGGCTGATTGACAAGCTTCTGGAGAAGATCGACGATGGCACTGTTCTGATTCTGGTGAACGCAATTTACTTCAAAGGATTATGGGAGAAACCGTTCAGCAAAGACGAAACAAACAAAGCGGGAGAATTTCGTACTTCCTCTGGAGCTGTCATCAAGACGCCGTTGATGTTCAAACGAAAAAAGTTTCCCTACTTTTTTGATGAACATTCCAAGACCAAGGCTGTTCAGCTGAACTACCAGAAGGAAGGCAACATTGCCATGGTGCTGATTTTGCCCGGAGAAGGAATGCCAGTGAGTAGCTTCCTCAAGGGCGAACTTTCCGCTGAAAAACTGCACCACATTCTGGAGCACCTTTCTGTGCGGCCGCAAGTAAACCTAACCTTGCCTCGATTCAAACTGTCCGCCACCCATCAACTGATTGAGCCACTAAAAAAACTGGGTGTCACTGATGTCTTTGATCCTTTGAAAGCAAACCTAAGTCATATTTCCTCCTCCGGTCCTCTGGTCGTATCTGAAGTTATACAAAAGGCAGTCATTGCCGTCGATGAGGAGGGAACGGAAGCGGCTGCCGCCACTGCTGTACGCGTGATGTACTGCATGGCAGCTCTTCCACCTAGAGATGAAGAAGTGGCCTTTACAGCTGACCGTCCGTTCATCTTTGCACTGGTCACACAGGACACCCCCAAACAAGTGCTCTTCATTGGCGTCGTCGAGGACCCGTCAAAGTGATCTTTTAATATTTTAATGTCGTGATTTTCTCTTTTTTTTTGTTAAAAAACAAAACTTTTTAAGGAAAGATAGCTCGCAATAAACAGCATATTTTTCAATAACAGCCGCGAAATTCCTCTTCCAAGTGTGAGACTCAACAGCACACTGATGACTGTTGCAGCACAACTACGACTGAAGCTTCCACGCAACTGTAAGTTTTCTGGTCTACTCAATAGACTGTATAGTTTGAGTTTCACACGTTCGCTGCTTTTGATGATGCGCAATACCGAATTGCTGAGACTGCATCAGGAACAGGAAAGCTGTCCGCTTTTCCGATGTGTAGCAGCACAGCTGACGTAAGTGGGTGCTAACATTGGCTGTTTAGCTACCGCGGAAAAGTGGACAGCATTCTTGTCCTTGAATCCAAGCATTTGTCAGTTGGTGTTGTTGTCAACCAGCGTCCCGTTTTATTATCCATCTCAATACGGTGACAACTGCAATTTCTTTAAGTTACTCATCACTTTTTACTCAACAAATCCAACATGGGAAACTCTGTGAACTCGGGTCAAATGCAGTCCACGCAATTTGCCCTCGACCTGATGCAACTGCTGCACGAAGATGGAAGTAATCTGGTGCTCTCGCCTTACTCGCTCGTATCTGCTCTTGTGATGCTCCTTTCTGGGACTGATGGAGAGAGCAGAGCCCAGATTGTCAAGTCCTTGTTTAACCAAAATGACAGCAAGGGTGATAATGCCGACAAATATGTGAAGTTGTTTGCGGCCAACAACAAGAATAATCTGCTGAAAAACAAAGACACGTTGAAAGTCGTCAATTTGCTGTATTCGCACAAAAAGTGTGTCGGTCAACACTATAATTATATGACTAATCCATCTTTATTTTCTTTTTTAGCTTTACACTTAAACCTGAATATGTGTCGATTCTCGCTAAAGAGCTAAATGCCACTGGAAAAGAATTAGATTTTCGTCAACAGGAAGCAAAAACACTTGACACCATTAACACTGATGTGTCCAAAGCCACTAATGGACTAATTGATAAACTTCTGGAGCAGACCAGCAATGAAACAGTTTTGATTCTGGTGAATGCCATTTATTTCAAAGGATTATGGAAAAAACCATTTTGCAAATACGAAACTTACGAAGAGGGATTATTTAATACATCATCAGGAGCTTGCATCAAAACACCGCTGATGTTCATGAGAAGGAGAATGCCTTACGTTTTTGACAACGAAACTGGCACTAAAGCTGTACAATTGAACTACCAGAAGGAAGGCAACATTTCCATGGTAATCATTTTGCCTGGAGAAGGTGTGCAAATAAAAAAATTCCTTGAAAACGAACTCACCTCAAGCAAACTGTATGACATTTTGAATCTTTTTTCTGTGCAGCCGAAAGTCAATCTAACCTTGCCTCGATTTAAACTGTCCGCCACCCATCAACTGATTGAGCCACTTAGCAAACTGGGCGTCACTGATGTCTTTGACTCTTCGAAAGCAAATCTAAGTCATATTTCATCTTCTGGTCCTCTTTTTGTCACTGAGGTAGTACAAAAGGCAGTCATTGCCGTCGATGAAGAGGGAACAGAAACGGCTGCTGCCACTGCTTTGTAATAGAGT
Organism: Tyrophagus putrescentiae; assembly: GCA_024499935.1. Classification (NCBI taxonomy): domain Eukaryota; kingdom Metazoa; phylum Arthropoda; class Arachnida; order Sarcoptiformes; family Acaridae; genus Tyrophagus; species Tyrophagus putrescentiae. The sequence goes on along the minus strand of JAMZRA010000002.1, from coordinate 10,005,605 downwards.
ACAGCTTGGGAGCGCCTTCCAAAAAGAAGAAGTCTATTTACAGCTGACCGTCCCTTTATCTTTGCACTGGTCACACAGGACACCCCAAACAAGTGCTCTTCATTGGCGTCGTCGAGGACCCGTAAAAGTGATCTATTATTCCTGTGATTTTCTTTTTTAAACAAAGCTTTTAAAAAAGATAGTTTGCAAATTGCAATAAACAAAATATTGTATAACGTTTCTTTTAAATTCTGGCAGCTGCCCAATCATTAGAGGGCAAAAAACCTAAACCTGTTTACGATATCCTTAACAAATTGTATTAAGTATTTTTTTTTATAAAAAATCATATCCTTTTATGAAAAACGTAGTTCAAAGAAGTCATCTCCTCTGGTCGTATCCAAAGTCATACAAAAAGCAGTCATTGCCGTCGATGAAGAGGGAACAGAAACGGTTGCTGCCACTGGTGGAAGTATGATGGGCTGTTTAGCAGATTCTGGATCCATTGAAGAAGAGACTTTTAGAGCTAACCGTCCTTTCGTTTTTACACTGATCACAAAGGACCAACCCAAACAAGTGCTTTTCATTGGTGTTGTTGAAGACCCGTCAAAGTGATCTATTCTTTTTTGTGATTTTTTATTAGAGACGAAATTTCTTATTAAAGAAAAACAGTTTTTTTTCAAGAAACAACATATTTTTAACGTTTCTTTTAATTCCTTGTTGACAGCGGCCCAATCATCGAACGGCAAAAAGCCCAATGTTATTTTAACGATATCCTTAACAATTTGTATTGAGTGCTTGTATCATAAAATTTGAAACCCTTGCTAATAAAATCGTCTGAAGAAGTGATAAAACCAGTCCGGGGTTTCCCCTCCATAATCAGCCGCTAAATTCCTTTTCCAATTGTGAGACTCAACAGCACTGAAAACTGTTGCCATCAAAACTACGACTAAAGCTGACTCACAACTGTTCCTTCCCTGGTCTACTCAATGGACTGTATAGTGCAAGTTTCACGCGTTTGCCGCATTCGGTGATGAGTAATACCGCAACTGGGTGAGGTCGCTGAGACTGCATCAGGAACAGGAATGCTGTCCGCTTTTCCGCTGTGTAGCTGTACAGATGACGTAAGTGAGCGCTAACGTTGGCTGTACAGTTAAAGCGGAAAAGTAAACAGCATTCTTGTCCCTGCACCCAAGCATCTGTCAGTTATTGTTGTATGCTAGCATCCCCTTTTATTATGCTTCTCGATGCAACTACGGCTGCAATTCATTTTGGTAAAAAGCGACAACTCATCGGTTTTCGCCCAACAGATCCAACATGGGAAACTCTGTTAATTCTGGTCAACTGCAGCTCACCCAATTTGCCCTCGACCTGCTGCAGCTGTTGCACAAGGATGGAAGTAATCTGGTGCTCTCGCCCTACTCGCTCGTTTCTGCGCTGGTGATGCTCCTTCCCGGGACCGATGGAGAGAGCAGAGCCCAAATTGTCAAAACCTTGTTTGATGCAGATGACAGCAAGGGTGAAAGAGCCGGCAAATATGTGAAGTTGTTTGCGGCTACCAACAAGGCTAATTTGCTGAAAAACAAGGACACACTGAAAGTTGCCAACTTGCTGTATTTGCACAAAGAGTAAGTCGGTTAACTCAATAACAAATTAATTATGCGACTAATGGTTAGTAACAATTCATCTTTATTTTCTTTTTTAGTTTTACACTGAAGCCCGAGTATGTGTCGATTCTTACTAAAGAGCTGAACGCTACTGGAAAGGGCTTAGATTTCCGTAGACAAGAAGCAAAAACACTTAACACCATCAATTCTGACGTGTCCAAGGCTACTAATGGACTGATTGATAATCTTCTGGAGCAAATCAGCGATGAAACTGTTTTGATTCTGGTGAATGCCATTTACTTCAAAGGATTATGGAAAAAATCATTTTGCAAAAATGAAACAAACGAAAAGGGAGAATTTCGTTCTTCATCAGGAGATGTCGTAGAAACCCCGCTGATGTTCATGCGAAGGAAATTGCCATACGTCTTTGACAACGAAACTGACACCCAGGCTGTACAGTTGAACTATCAAAAGAAGGGCAACATTGCTATGGTGCTCATTTGGCCCGGAGAAGGTGTGCCAGTGAGTAGCTTCCTCAAGGACGAATTCACCTCAAGCAAACTGTTCGACATTTTGAATCTCTTTTCTGTGGGACCGAAAGTCAACCTTATTTTGCCTCGATTCAAACTGTCCACCACACATCAACTGATAGAGCCACTGAGCAAACTAGGCGTCACTGATGTCTTTGACTCTTCAAAAGCAAACCTAAGTCATATATCATCCTCTGGCCCTATTTTCGTCACCGAGGTCGTACAAAAAGCGGTCATTACCGTCGATGAAAAGGGAACGAAAGCGGCTGCTGCTACTGCTTATTCAATAACGTACAGCTTGGGCGCGCCTCCCAGAAAAGAAGAAGTCTATTTTACAGCTGACCGTCCCTTTATCTTTGCACTAATCACACAGGACACCCCCAAACAAGTGCTCTTCATTGGCGTCGTCGAGGACCCGTCAAAGTGACCTATTACTATTACTATTTTATTGTTGAAACCCCTCTAAAGTTCATTTCCACGCTTCTGTCCCGTGTTTTTCCTTGATAATGTAAAAGTCATCCACCACTTTGCCGCCCTTGTCTTCTGACAGCTGTTGAATGTGAATGTGCGTCCGATTGAAGACCTTCATGTGGGTGAAGCCGTAGTCCTCGATGATGAAGGCACTGAAGTGCTCTCGATGCTTTCGTATGGCCGTGTGCAGCTCACGGTTGCCCGCACTGCCCGTGATGATGTGAACCGGTGCCTTCGGATTCTTGTACACATTGTGCGGGTCAGAGGTGCCGTTGAAGGTCTTGTTCTGGTAGATGGGCCACAGTCGTTCTAATAAATAAGACAAAATGATCAGTATTAACAGTAACAGTACAGATTACACAAGGAAGTGCTAACCATAATTGTGCTCGTGTCCATAAAACTGTGTCAAAATGAGAAAAAGTAATAATGATGAGTATTCAAATAACATTATTTAATCAGGCAAAACTGTCTTACCTGAACATCAACACCGTAGTCGTAAAAAAGCTTCTCAAAGCCGGGCCATCCAGCGGATGAGTTTCCATTAATGAGCAGATCATTTATGTAAAACTGAGCGTATAGTGGGCGGTGACCGAGGCTGAAAAGTGAGAAAGTGGAGAAAAAATTAGAGTGATTTTTCAAACACCTCTTTTCCTTACGTAATAATCCACGGGTGCTTGGCCCTGTTCTCCGGTTTGTTCGCCTCTTCAAGGTCCTTCTTGAGAAAGTTGTACTGCGTTTGAATTTGATGCGTTCCGTACTGCGTAAAGTAGTGCAGCTCGGTGCTGAAGGCGATAAAGTGAACTGGCCCAATGTTGTACGACCAGAAGATGTTGTTGATCTCCTTCTGTCCTTGAGAGTGCATCGAGAAGCGGTGGTTGTAGTTGGAGAAGTTGCTGAAAAAGAAAATAAAAAAAGTTTTAAAATAAAGGTTCATTGGCAAACATCACCAACACTAAAACTTACTAGGTATGCTAAGTTGTTGAATGGGCAGAGAAGATAAATAACGTCAAGATAAAATTCATTCTAGACCTTCAGCTTAAAACAGAAAAATACCTCATGATTGCCCGGACAAGTTTGGTAGGGAAGATAAGCGGCAATGGGCTCAATCTGACGCATGAACTCATCGCCTACGAGAGCATTGTCAGTGTGAAGGTCTGAGTTTTAAAGGGAATAGAAACGAATGTAAAGATTAGTTAATCTGATTACTTTTTCACTGATAAGATAGACCAAACCCGACCATAGGCCATATCTCCGACGTGGAGCAGAACGTCGTGCTCGTGGTTCTGCACCTCCTCGGCCAGTCGACCTAGTGTGCGGCCGTTGATGTTGCCCAGATCGCCGTAGATGACAAACTTTGGCGACCACTCGGTGCCCTCGGGAAGCGTCTTGAACCAGTACAACGGACTCCAGCCCTGGTCTGAGCCACAGTGGTACTGGTACCGGGTGTTCGCCTTCAGGTTGCTCAGGTACACTCGGTGGATGAACATGAAGCGCTTCAGCGGCCCACCGTCGGTGAACTTGCTTGCCTTGCCATGGGCGACCTCGTTCAGGGCGTCACCGACGCCGAACTTGCAGCTGGAGGCGTGGGTGGCGTTGAAGGTGGTCCAGGTGACGACAAACTCATTTTGGCTCACTTGATAACGAAAAAAAATTTAGCAATCGTCTAAAAATGAATCAACTTACCGCCCAGCGAAAGGTGGAGCTGTTCTGGCTGCACGTGAAGTGCGTGCCAGTTTTGCTGTGCGGAAACTGTGACCAGGAGGGCACTGAGGCCGCAAATTACCACAGACAAAAATAATTTGGTCATCTTCTCTGTCTAAAAAAAGTGCTACCAGAGCTCAAGTTTTCCCACCTCTATAAATGCGGTTTTCCGATTATCACTACTCACAAAGACAAACATCAAGATAAGATTTGCAAAACATATAACAAAAAACATTAATTGCTGATAAGGTTTCCGACTACTAGTCTTTATTTGGTGAAGCACTTTAAACAAATTAAGGGGTGCACACCTGACAGATTCCACCACTTAATTGATGTGTGTACAGAACAAGGGTGAGAACAGGAGGGGGTTTTGCACCTTGAGCAGTAGCCAAATATTATTAATTAAGTAGTTCCGAGATTAGCTTGCTGGGGTGCAACCGCGTTACCGATATAAAGTACATCGTGCTCATCTACTCTTTGATGTTCCTCTTATCTCCTTATCTTTAGCTCCGGCTTTAACATTAACAGAAATTGACTCAAATGAAGGTCAACTTTGTACCGGTTGATTAGATTATACAAATGGAGCTAGAGCAAGAGATGAAAAAGCTGAGAAATTCGAAATGTTCAAATTGAAAGCTTCAGTTGACCTTTTCAGTTGTCGTACAGCTCACTTTTTCTCAGCATGGAGGGCAACACCGAGTTGAGTCCTTTTCACACATTTTGGCGCTGTTTGAAACTGAGGACGACGACTTTGGGCCGACGCCAGGCAGGTACACCGACTTTGAGAAAGGAAAACAAGGGCACCAAAACAAGGAAGGGTGCACCTCGCGTCGCTGCAACCCACTCCTCTTCTTTCCCATTCTCCTCTCTTTTGCATTCCCTTTCTGGTCTTCTCATGGTACTTCAGCCTACTTCTCATGCCTGTTCTGGTTAACAGTTTCTATTAATTGTTTCTTTTTCTCCAGCTACATTCAAGGTCTAGTGGCGAAGCACTACCACCCGATTCTGCCCTTGGTCTCCGACACCGGCAACTACAGCCCCGAGGCGGCCACCTTCAGCTTCACCATCACCATCATTGGCCTTCTCTGTAAGCTGGAATCAAATGGTTTTGGTGAAAAGCTACCTCTACAAACAAAATCTCTCTCCCTTTGCAGTTATGGTGGTGGTCATAATCCGCTACCTGCAGATCAGAGCCATCATCCTCGACCCGACCTTTATGCAGATGCTCAGCCACTTTTATGGCAACTTTACCGCCGCCGCCGAAAGTCTGCCACCACCACCACCACAAGACAGCAGTCAAGAAGTTACCGTCCCGGCGTACCGCCTTCGAAACAGCCAGGGAAATCGGAAGCTCTTCAACCAGGTCAATCAGCTGCTCTTCTGGGCGGGCATGGCCATCGCCTGCAGCTGCATGGCCACCGGGGCGTTTCGCTTCGCGGAGACCTTCATCTGGCACAACAGTGCCGCACTGGGCGTCTTCATGCTGACGCCGGTGTACATGGCCGGCAACACCTACCTCAGTGCGCTTTGGTGCAATGCGGTGAACAGCGTGGCCGTCTATCGGTACCGCTACTGGATCACCATTGCTACCTGTTTACTTGTCGGTGCCTTCACCGCCACCATTCTGGTGCTCTGTAAGTTTGTCGATGTTGATGTTTGTTGTTTATCTGACTTTGATGGATCCTCCCCGTAGGCGTCCTCTACCACGACTTCTACCTGAACCCGATGACGCGGCTCTTCTGGTCCTTCAGCAGCGACGGCTTCCTGCTGCACACCTTCAACTCCGCCGCCGAGTGGCTCTTCCTCCTCTCCATCGCCCCCTTTGCGTACACCTTCGTGGAGGACTTCTCCCGGCTGGGCTTCTCCGGCATGCGGCTGACCTTTCAGTTCTTCGCTGTTCACCCAAAACAAAACCGGGGCAGAACTTCGCCTCCTTCTCGAGGTTTGGCTGGTTCGGTGTCTGATGACGTGACGGAGAAGGAGGACTTTGAAGAGGTTGAGGATGATGAAACTTCAAAGAAGATGCGCGCAGCCGAATCGGACACCGAATTTGTGCCACCGGAGATAAACGTTGAGTTGGAAACGACGAACAACAGCAGTGCCGGTTCTCGAAGAGGCAGTGAACGAAGCATTTACTCAATCTCCAGCGTTGATAGTGGTTCTTTTTACACCGCTTCAGAAGGTAGCGTCGAAGACTCTGATAAATGATAAGATACTTTTTGTTGAAAAAATTTTTATCTCTTGATTACGTTGTTTGTGAGCGGCTGATCTTTCAGCGCCGCCGCCGCTGTTGCGTCGTTTTTGATGATTTCATCATCGTTTCTTGCTCATTCGGTTTTGCGCTCTCGCTCGAAGAACATCTCGCGCTTTTCCTCCCTCTCCAAAGAACGTTCGCATTTCCAATCTCGCTCCAAGGAGCCTCCAGCAGGATGACTTCGATCAAGTCTCGATATATTCTCGCCGGCCTGGTTTTCGCCATCTTCTCGCTGGCCGCTGCAGCCAGTTTGAGCTATCGTGATGTCGTAGTGCAGGAATGGAATGCTTTCAAGGCACTCTACAAGAAGAATTACTACAATGAAAGCGTGGACAAGTTTCGCCTGTCGGTTTTCACTGAAGTAAAAAAGCTTTCCGTTTTTTGGTTGACTTGGTTTCATATCTGTTTTTTCCTTTACTAGAACAAGCACAAAATTGCCAAGCACAATCGGTTGGCGGCGGTCGGACGCAAGTCGTACATCCTCAAAATGAACCGCTTTGGCGACCTATTGCATCATGAGTTTGCCCGTGTCATGAATGGCTACAAATTCCACCTGAAGGCAAACTCGACCAATGGAAGTCTCTTCCTATTGCCTGAAAACGCCGAAATTCCCAAATCTGTTGATTGGCGTCAAAATAAACTAAAGATGGTGACTAAAGTAAAGGACCAAGGCGATTGTGGATCCTGCTACGCTTTCAGTGCTGTAAGTAGTAAAATCTGATAGTCTAAGCAAACTAATTTCATATACTTTTCCATAGACTGGCGCCCTAGAAGGTCAACACTCGCGCAAAACAGGCAAGCTGGTGTCGCTCAGTGAGCAAAACCTGGTTGACTGCTCAAATAAGAAATACGGCAACGATGGTTGTAATGGCGGACTGATGGACAATGCCTTCCAGTACATCAAGATCAATTGTGGAATCGACACCGAGGCCAAGTATCCATATGAGAGCAAGGTTAGCAGTTTCTAGCAAAAAAGCCTCTTTACACAAATTTTTACTTTAAATGAAACAGGAAGGTAAGTGTCGCTACAAAAAGAAAAATGTTGGCGCCATCGACACTGGCTACGTCGACATTCCTCAAGGCGATGAGCAAAAGTTGAAAGAAGCTGTAGCCACTGTGGGCCCGATATCTGTGGCCATTGATGCCAGTCAGGATTCGTTCATGTTTTACAGGTTTGTTTAGATAACTATTTTTTTGTGTTCTACCACTTTAACGCTGTTATTCTACACTTCAGCTCTGGCGTGTACGACGAACCCAGCTGCAGCAGCACCAATCTGGACCATGCAGTTTTGGTCGTGGGCTATGGTACTACCCAGAACGGAACAGACTACTGGATTGTCAAGAACAGCTGGTCGACCAATTGGGGAGAAGGTGGCTACGTGCGCATGGTCCGAAACAAGTTCAACGCCTGTGGCATCGCCTCTTCGGCCAGTTATCCTCTCGTTTAAAATCATCATCCTTTAATCTTTTAAAATTTTATAAATCAAGATATGTAAGGAAAACACTGTTCAAGAATAAAGCTTCCTGATAGCTCTTATTCCTAGCTAGTCCCAACGATGAAGCTCGGCCGCCTTCTTGCCGCGCACCTTGTTTCGGCCCATCTCACGAGCCCGTCGATTGCTGCTGTTGATCAGGTGCTTCTCCAGCTTGGAGGCCTTGGTCGGCGGCGGCAGCTCGCTCACCTTGAGCAGCGGCACCGGGCCCAGGTCGAAGACCTCGCGGAGGAAGGGATTCTCGGAGAGGTGCAGCCGCATGCCGGAGCCGAGGACGCCGCAGAAGGCGTCGTAGAGGTGCTTCCACTGCCAGCAGTCGATGGCCAGCTGCTGCTGCCCGGCGATGGTCACCGTCTGCCGGTGGAAGTGCTCTCCCTGGAGGGTGGCCAGCACCTGGCGAAAGGCGGCTCGCTGCTCGCGGAGCTCCTTCTTCGAGCGCGACTTCTGACTGTCGGTGGCCAGGGCGGCGATCCGCTGGCTCATCTCCGCCTTCAGGGTGTTCAACGTGTTCTCCACTTCTTCGTCCTCCTCCTCATCGTCGTCGTAGTTGTGTTGTTCAAAGAGCAGCGCCACACACTGCCCGGCGGCAACTCGCAGTGGAAGGTGAGGCGCCTCAAAGCAGCCCTTCAGCTGGTGGATCAAAGAGGAGAGGAGGAGGTGGAGGTGGCACCGGCATTGTCGGAGGCGAGAAAGCTGAACATGGTCAGGCAGGTGGTCTTCAGGGCGTACAGGGCGGTGGGATCACCAGAAGAGCCTCGAACTGGTGAAGAGGAGACAATGGCGATGAGGTGGCGCATCACCGGGTCGGCCTTCTCCGTGCCGAAGTGGGTGATGAAGACGCCCAGGAGAGGGCGAGGGCGCAGCTGGCCCGGGCGGACGGTTTGGCGGTGTGGTCGGCCAGCAGGCGGAGCAGCGGCTCGTAGAGGGGCGGAAAGAGGTGCTCGCAGAAGTCGTCCGCGTCTGCGGCCATGGTGATGAGCAGGGCGGAGAGGGCCAGGGCGGCGCAGTCGGCCTCCTCCTCGGAGCGCTTCAGCGAGCGCTCCACAATCTCCAGCATGGTCAGTTGGCTGTATTTGGAAGAGGAAAACATTAGTCTAAATCGAAGTCCGCAACACCAAAACCCTCTCACCGTTCAGTGAAGTACTCGGCACAGAATCGAGTGGCCATCGCCTTGGAGAGGCTCGTCAGCTGGCCCAGCCGCGTCTTGAGGGCGCCCTTGCGGTCCAGGTGCAGGCCATCGAGGAGGGCGTCCAGCTTCTCCTCAAAGTCGTCGTAGTCGTTCAGGAGGGAGCCGCCTCCTCCTTCAGAGCTCTCCTCGGAGTCGCCATTACCCGGGCAGTTGCTGCTGGTGTCCCGAGAGCTGCTGCGTCCAGTGCTCGAGCAGAGGGACTGGACGTCGTGGGCGGTCACCGAGTCGCCATCGCCATCACCGTCCTCAAAATCGTACACCGAGCCACCGGGCTTCACAGAGCAGGGCCGAGCATGCTGGAGTTTGCTTGATCGTTTCTTCTTGGCCATCGGCTTTTAGAATCAGGTGCGGAACACGCCGGAGAACTTTCACAGATGAATGGAACGAGCGAGGACCACGTGCACCGCGTGCTTCGTCAGGCAAAGAAGGAGAAGAATCGAGCGGCTCAGAAGCCGTTTTTTCGAGATTGCGCTGCGTTACGTAACACGTAGCACACGCAACGAGATTGCAGAAAAAGACAGAACTTGACATTGAGTCATTGTTGAGCCTGCTGCTATCACTGCAAACTGTCCAGCAGCGCCCCACTCAAACTGAGCAGCAGAAGGACACAGGCGATAAGGCAGAGCAGTGGACAGCAACAGCAGCGGTAAAAGCAAGTTGTTGAAATGTTTTCTTCTCTCCAACGGTATCCTCTACCTGATTCTCTCGCCAATTGCCCGGTTTGCAAGTGATCCTCTTCATCATCGTTCAACTGGACCACCACCGCTCCCACTCGCTCAGTGAGAAAGTCAGCCGCCGAGCAGTTGCAGGTGTAGCGAAGAATGTTCCCCACCAGAGTGGTAGCCTCTTCAGACACGGCGATGCTCACTCGACGGCTTGGCTGCCGACAGAAGTACGTCAGCTGAACCAGAAAGGGGCGTCTTTCCAGGGCGTCGGCTATGGTTGCCGTGTATCGACTCTGCTTGGCTGTCATTGAGCACAGGGCGCACAGTGCCAGTCTTAACACTTCTTGGCTTCTGCTAGTGAAGATCAGTCTGGTGAAAAGATAGTAAAAATTTTGAAGATCATTCACAAGAAAAGATTATCATTTACCTCAGCAGTACTGGCAGTAAAGTACTTACGTGTGGCTCTATGTAGTTCTGGTAGTAGCTGTCATCCTCTTCCTTTTCCTCCTCCTGCTTATCTTCAAGAAGCACCAAAAGTGTCCGCAATGACGGCCCCGCCAGCTGTTCAATGAGTGCCGTTGAGGCAATGAAGGCCAGCAGCCCGTTTTCAATGAGTCGACATTGAACTTCGACACCTTCTTTACTGCACCTTCTCTCATACTCTTGCAGTTTTCTCAGCAGCTTCAGACGGGCGATTCTCTCTGCAACCAGCGGATCCAGTACTGTCTCTAGAAGCTCTGAAGAGGAGGAGGAGGGCGAAGGTAAAGTCTCAGTCGAACTACTGGAATGTTCACTCTGCCCAGTTGTGCTACTGCTGCTGGCAGACATTTGTTTGGCGACGGAATAGATTTGTTTGCAGAGAAACCAAAGCACCAACATCCGCCAATGATGAGTGTATGAGTGTGATTCATCAATCACCGGCGGCCGCCGTCGTACAATCGAATGTTTATCCCCTCTCTAGCTGCTCTCACGCTTTTTCTCGCCTCTAACATTTACCATTTTCCTTCCCAATCGATCAAGGCCAAAGCAAACGGCGCTTCCACCTAAGCTGACGTAAGCTGCTGCGAGGTAGCCAGGCAACCAGTGCGCTCGCCGGGCGCTAATGTCGCGGCTCCCAATGTCAGTTTGCTTTCTTTCTTACAGTGTGTCACAGCGGTAAACAGCTGTCAGTCAGTCAGTGCTGTTGTTCTAAAACACGCAACCAGAGCCGAGCACCGGCAGGCACAGCTCATCCAAATGGAAAGTGATGATGGTGATGACCGGCAGCCAGTGCAGTCCGGCAGACAACCTAATCATCAGCAGCAGCATCAACAGTCGCCTTCTCAAGGGTGGCACCTTCCCCTTTCCGCCCACCTTCTTCACCTCCTTCGCCCTCTTTCTCCCCTGAACCTCTGGTCGACTATCAGGCGGATTGTTTTGCCTGCGAGAATGGGCAACACTACCACCTCCACCACTTCCTCCTCTTCATCTTCCTTCTCCAGCTCAAGCACTGCTCAAGCGATGGCCAGCCTTAATGACATTCCCAGCAGCACGTCGACCTTGGTCTCTTTTGGCACCGACTGGAAGATTGGCCAGTTTTCCAGCCTCGGTCGAGAGGCGGTTCGCTCGCCGTACTTTGGCGCCGACGTCGGCCACCTAGCTCAGTTTCGCATGGTCCTCTATCCACGAGGCGATGGCAACCACCCGGACTACGTGGCGCTGTTCCTAGAGATGCAGCCAAATGAAAATATTGAAATGGTGGAGGCGTACATCAAGTTTACCATTGACAGCGTAGGGCCTGAATTTATTGGCGGTAAGCTGTTTTCGTGCCTAAGAAATGAACTGTTTTCAATTGAATTGATCTTTTCCCCTAGCCAACAAGTCACTGCACTGCTTCAACGGCCGTGGAACCAGCACCTGGGGCTATAGTCAGTTTATCAAACGCAAAGAGTTGCTAGATCCACTCAATTGCTGGCTCGAAGGGGATGAACTCAAAGTGAACTGTGAAGTGTGTTCTACTGCGTGGACTGACATTTGAAACAGCTTTTCATTAACTCTTTTTCCTTCCAGGTAATCATCGTGCCGCCCTTCTCGAAGCTCAACAAAGACCTGCCGATGTTGGCCACCTCCGGCAGCAGTGACACCTACCGAGACTGCTTTCTCAATGAGAAGCTCTCTGACGTGGTTTTCGTGGTGGAGGGGAAGGAGATGCCCGCCAACAAGTACATCATCGCCATGAAGTCGCCCGTCCTCCTGAGCACCTTTGAGAGTGACGGCAGCCTGCAGCGGGTGATCATAAGCGACGATGAGGTTTCCCATGAGGTCTTTCACCAGTTTCTCGAGTACCTCTACACCGACATGCTCAGCGCCGCCTCGCTGGAGGCCCATGCAAGGGCTCTGTTGCCACTCGCTGAAAAAGTAGAGTTTCTAGAAAGAAGTTTTCTTTTTGTAATGATCATTATACTTTTCCCCCTACTACTAACCAGTTCCAAGTTGGCAGCCTGAAAAGCCTGTGCGAGCAGTACCTCTGCTCGCAGCTGACTGCCCCGGAGTCGGCACTGGAACACTTTAGTCTGGCGGAGAAGCACAACGCTAACCGACTGAAGGCGAAGGCACTCAACCTCATCCGTCGGTATGTCTCTGTGTGTCAAACAAAAGTTTTGGTTGTTTTCTAAAATTGATTTTTTACCTTCTGTTTCACAGACAAATCACCGAAGCAGTGCTGCAGAATAACGACCTCCTGACGAAGGCTTTTCGCGATTTAGTCGTTCGACCTGGTAGTGAGCGCGGGTGGCTGCAGAAGGCGGTGTTTGGCCGACTTTCTGGGCCTAATATTGCGCCAGCTCGAGTGAGCACCTTCAGTCATCTGTGGCGCATCGAAAAGCTGAACTACCTGCTGGAGGACGACTACCGGAAACGCAGGCCGGTGCTCTACTCCAGCAACTTTGGCGACGGCGAGCAGCAGCAGCAGCAGCTGTTTCGTACCTTTGGCGAGACGGCGCAGTTTCACCTGGAGCTGCACCCGCGAGGCGTCAACCTGCTCAGTCGGAAGTACGTGTCGCTCTTTCTCGACATGGCCACCAGTGCCCATGCTAAGGAGAAGGTCCGCTACCAGCTGTCCATTGTCGATGTGCAGGGGCGAAAGTGTCTCACCAAGGGCAATGATCACCTCTTCAGCGCGAAGACGTTCAAACGCGGCTACCTGGGGCACGGCTTCAACTTCTTCATCAAGAGGTCGGCGCTGGTGAAGGCGGCCGACAGGCTGATGCCCAATGGCACCTTGACCATTCTTTGTGAGGTTGTTGCTGTTGTTGTTCTGCCATTTGTTGAACCTTTTAAAACTTCTAATCAAACTTTACCTTTTAGATTCAAGTACAGTCAAAGCACTCGCCGGAGAAGAAGGCAGCCGAAGATGAGCCAAAGAAGAAGAGTGGTGGTGGTCACAGCAGATCGTCATCAAGCGGCAGCTGGCTGGCCAGTGAGAAGCTCTCCGATGTGGTGCTGGTTCTGGGCGACGAGGAGATTCGCGCCCACAAGGTGGTCCTTCGCAGCTCAAAGATGTTCTCGACGATGTTTCAGTGTGATATGAAGGAGAGTGCCGAAAAGCGGGTACAGATTAATGAGGCAGACGAGGTGGCTTTCAAGGAGATGCTCGCCTACCTCTACACCGGCCACTGTACACTGCCCATGCGACGGATGGCGCGTCCTCTGCTGCAGCTTGCCGACAAGGTAAGTGAAGGTTTCCTGAAGGCACACACACCAAAAAATCCGCATTTTTCATTTCAAAAACGGTGTTTTACCTCTTTTTGCAGTACCAAATTGACTCGCTGAAGGAACTCTGCGAGGAGCATCTGTCATGCAAAATTACACAGGACACGGCGCTGGAGTTGCTGGAGCTGGCGAAGCTGCACAATGCAAGCGGACTTGCCGCCAAAGTGCTCCAATACATCAAAGGGTAGGTTCTTTTTGTTTTCCTTTTCTTTTTGTTTTCTTTTTTTCTGGTTGCATTAACAAACAACTAACCGCACATGTTTCCCGAACATTTGTTACAATTTTGTTCTGTACAGGCCCACTCTGCAGTCGATTGAGGCAATCAAAGACCCCGCGTTGCTGGTGAAATCCGCATTTTTCATTACAAGAACGGCGTTTTTACCTCTTTTTGCAGTACCAGATTGACTCGCTGAAGGAGCTCTGCGAGGAGCATCTGTCATGCAAAATTTCACAGGACACGGCGCTGGAGCTGCTGGAGCTGGCGAAGCTGCACAATGCAAGCGGACTTGCCGCCAAAGTGCTCCAATACATCAAAGGGTAGGTTCTTTTTGTTTTTTTTCTTTTTGTTTTCTTTTTTTCTGGTTGCACCAACAAACAACTAACCGCACATGTTTCCCGAACATTTGTTACAACTTTTTATTCTGTACAGGCCCACTCTGCAGTCGATTGAGGCAATCAAAGACCCCGCGTTGCTGGTTGAAGTGTACCAGAAGTTGGTGCTGAAGAACGCTCTTATTTAATCTGTTTTTAGCTTGGGAACGCTCTGTTGTGTGAACTATTGTATATTAAATTGTATTTGGAAGCCGTTTGACGTGTAGAGAAAAATTTTCACAAGGAAGCGGCGGCGGAGGCAATGTGTCTGTTTTAAAAAATGGCTGCTCACTACTTTATTGGTGCTAAATGTCACAACTAAAAAAAGGAAATTCTGCGTTTTTGAAAAAACGGAAAACAGACGTCAGAGGAAAAACTCTCGGAAGTGGTGAGGCCCTGCATTTCACAATCAAATTATTGTCAACTTGTTCCCTCTGTTTGTTGGCATTTCGTGTTCGCATCGCTCATGATTTTCACAGAATCTCGAGTTTTTTGGTGTGCAAGCGATGCTTTGAAGTACCGTTCGCAGCAGTGCTGTTCATTAATTAGCAGTGCACTGCTGCTGCTGAACTGTGCCATTAAACTCTGGTGCGGCGGGATCAGATACCCGCTGCCGAAAGTTCAGCGGCTGAACCACCTCAGAACTCAAAGCTGAAACACGGCGGCTGTGCGCTCTAATGACGGTACAGCAACAGCAGCAGCCATTGCCGCTAAGGTGCTACTCTCTTTAGGGACTAAATCTGGGCAGTTCTCTGCTGCGCTGCTGCTGCTGCCAGAAGTTTTCTTAAACAACTTGACACTGTCTCTGCGGAGATGACGAGCTAACGAGAAGGCAAAGGAGCTGCTTCTCAGCAAATGAAGCTGGCGATATGAAAGTCTGTCTGAGTGCATGTAAGGCGGCAGCAATCTGCTGCTCCAGAGAGGAAGTGTTCAATCATTAGGGCAATTCGGTGCGCTGCAGTAAACTACTGCTCTGGTTAGCTGATGCTGCTGGAAAACCACCACCAGCTAGTTGACTTGGAGCCGACAGGAACACACACACACCGCAGACAACCCTCCACGAGGTTGCATCGATTTCCAGGACGAGGTTTGTTGCTGCTGCTGCTGTGCTTGCATCCTTCCCCACTGCTGCACTACAGCTCTAATCATCGCACACATGCACAGAAAGTACCTCCTCCTCTTTCAGTGGTCTGTCTTTACTTCATTTCGACCAGCACTTTTTCCTCAAACAGTGGCAATTAGCACTGTCTTAATTTAGTTAGTGTGTGTGTGTGTGTTATACAAAACCCGTCCGTCTCTTCTCCCTTTCTTTCTCTCCTTTGTTATCTGTGCCGTTGTGACAGTGGCGGTCACTTGGCGGACACACTTGCGCTTGTTTACTTACAGTTTCGTTTTTTTCTGTTTCTGTTCACGCTCTTCTACTCGGTGCTCTACTCAAAGTCCTTCAAAGTCAATCGATGAAGTACTTACTTGCACAGTAGAAGTGCACTTCTGTTCAACACCACGTGCCACCACCACCACTATCACCCACTTTTCATCATCCATTGAAGACTGATTCTCTCTCTCCCTTTTTCTTTTTCTCCAGCAACTACATCAAGTTTTGAGAATGTTTTGCCCAAACTCAACTAGTTGAAGACAGCAACTTCTACAAAGTAGTACTAGTTTGGTCGATACCAGGGTTAGTTAGTTTGGCTTGTGTGGGCTCACAAAAAAAGAAGAAAACGAATTGTGGTTGCATTCACTTCTCCTTTTCTGTCGTCTGTCGTTTCAGTGTAAGTATGTGCGTTTCTTGATTTTTCTAATTAGTGAGAAGTCTGCAAATCACAGACAAAACCACAAGGTGCTTTCTATTAATAAGTTTGCCTCTTTGCCTCTGTGTGTGTGATTGCCGCCTGAAAGCATGCGGTTTTTTGCTCAGCAGTTTTTTCTTCTTTCCTCTTTTGCACTGTCCGGACGGCAAGGATGCATTCATTCACTTGGTACCTGCTCTATATTCTCACGCCAAATGTTTTATTTATGCTATTCATTTGCATTCTTTATGAGGCAAATTCCTAAACGCATTCACAAATTGCTCGAATGTATTGGATGATCAAGCAAGTGGAAAGTAGTCGGTAGGTTAGAGAGAGTTTCAGAGTAAGAGACGTTTGCCGCAAGCTGTTGAGTGTGTTTGCATTGCACTAGCAACAGCAGCAACCGCATCATATGATGTGCACCTCGGCCCACAATGTCAAATTGTGGCAAACTTTTCACTTTCCGCACTGCTGATTGGTGCGGCATATCACTGTTCGTCTTTTGAATGAACTAGTTTCATTTAGAAATACTTGTCCCAAGTTTAGAAACAACAACAAAATGGAGTGTGAATTGATGCAGCCTCTGGTTCCGGGCCTGGCCAGGTCTCTTTCGTTTTCCAAATGCACATACTTTCTTTGTTGGCGCACCATGTTCTCGTTGCCGTAGTTGATGCTCCATCCTCCATCCTCGGCGCGTCATCAGCCGTCGTCTTCGTCGTCGTCGTCGTCGTCGTTGGCAGAAGCTTCGCTTTGATTTGCCCACCAGATTAAGTTTTTGCCGGCCACATTCACTTGCCAGTGGGCAATTGTGTGCACACACAATTGTGTCTATTTTGTGCTTCTCTAAACAAAGTGTCCTGCCTCTTCCATCTAATGCAAAAATGCTGTTGTATTTCTAATGTAAATGCATCTGCATTCAAAAGGCATTTGCAATAGATTGTGTGTTTGCTTTGACAACTTCAGTTTTCTCCCGTTTTCCATTGACGCTTTGTTTTCCATCATCATCATCATCATCATTTCTAGCACTTAGCGTATTTACTAACGCCAGCTCTAGCATCAATCTCATCTCAAAAATATCATCCGTAGCCATTGTCCATCATTCACTCAGGACTGGCAAATGTTAAATGCTTTTTACTTAACTTGCTACTTTTAGTTTGAAAAAATCCAGGCTTCAGTACTTTACTTCAGTCAATTTGCCATCGTTGAATATCGATCCATTTTTTATCAATTTTTTTGGTATTTCCGATTAAACTTTCCTATCTCTTGTGTTTTGGAAGATGCATCATCATCTCTATTTTTAGCCATCTTTTTAACGACAGACACAAGTGACAAGTTGATTGAGCTAATCGTTAACTGCATCGCGTCACCAATTTGACAATTTTTGCTGTTTTTGTACATTTTATCGCACTAGCTTTTATGCAGGTACTTTCTTATATGCAAATTCTTCCTTCAACTTGATCAACAGAACTGACATTTTAGTGGAATTTTAAGTTTGAGCAAATTTTTCCTCTAGAACTCATCACTAACAATTTTCAATGGCAAACAAAAATCACAATAAAATGTAAATATTCGCTGTTTGCGTATTATTTAAATTTTTTATTATTCTTAAACTTGCAAATGAGCTCTGATTTAGAGTGTAATGACCGCACGTGGTTCAGGTCATAAACATCAGCTAAGGAAAAACAACGTCCGTCGTCGTTCATTAGCGTCATTCTACTTAGTAGTCATCATCTTCTCAATTTGCTAATTGCTTGCACTAATGTTTTTTAGCGGATGTACTATTTGTATAAAATTGTCATCTAATTGGCTACTACCTCTACTGCACTGCAACTTTGTATCCTAGCCTTTCGCTAATTGATCTATTATTTAGCACTGTTGCGGCACTACTGTTGCAGTGTTAGATAAATTAACTCGAAATGACACTCAAAATAAGTCTGCGCATCATCTCAGTTGGGTGGCAGCATTCTCAGTGCAGTGCAGCAATGCAGTTGACTGCTGCTGCTCATTCTGGCTAAGTGTTTCTGCTTTTGAGAAATATTAAATTAATTTGCTGTTTATTGCTCAGTGCAGGAAGAAGGGTTGTGTGCAAGCAGGCACTTGCTACACTGCTTGGTCACTTGCCCCACATTCACAGTGATCATTAATCTACGTGACAGCTGACATTACTGTGCGTGTGTGCTTTCCTTTAACTGGAAAATTTCAAAACCAGAAAAACAGTGTCGCCAGACTCTGTCTTTGATGCTGGCTGTCAGAATCGTTTCTGGCAAATTGAAAATGCAAAGTAGCTTGCCGTTTCTTTTTTCTTCGAAATACTCTTTTCTTTCTAAAAAACACAAAAACAAACCAAATTGAAGATCACTTGAATAGCGTAGCAGAATTACCAGCAGACTTTTTTTATTGAATCTGCCTAATCGTCAATAAAAAATTACTTTTCTCTTGTTGTTGATCTTGATCTTTTCCTTTCCTGTTTTTCAACTGTCCTCTTATGTTGTTGTATGCTGGTAGCCAAATGGAACCGACTCACAGGGTGGTCATTGAATAAAATCGCCCTTGATTTCAAAGGAAAACTTTTTTCTGGCACTACCCTATTACAGCCATTGTTAGTCAGTTTCAGTTTGGGTTCTGTCCATTCTGCCAATTAATTTGTTTGTACAAAGTGTTCAGCTTGCAGTGTCTCGTCTGAGTGTCTCTTCTTTTCATTTTTTTTAAAAAGAACATGCCTGCTTTTATGCTGTTTTTGCTGTGTACTGTTTTCAGCCCTCATTGAATTCTGGAAACTTACTTGTCTGTTATTCATTGGCTACACCAGCTTCTCATCAATACATATTAATTCTTGGTTTGCTGTTCTGCTTTGCGCCGTCAATTAGATTCCCCCTATACTTTGTTGTGCCCTCTTGGTTTCACTGTTTGTTTGCCAAGGCAGTGCAATTGACACAGTGTCGTTTTTTGGTCACACAAATGCCAGTCCCTAAGGTTCATCCTTCTGTTGTACAGAGTTTGTTTTTCCTTTAACTTCCTCCTCCTCAGCCACAAACTCACTTTTAATGATGCACACTACCGAGGAAGAAAACATTCACTTTAAGTTTTTTTCACCACAAGTTTTAACGAGGTCAAAACGTGCCGTGTGTAATCAAATACGGGCCAAAGTTTGAAAATGCACTTTGTTTGGGCGACCTGTTTCTTTTAAATTCAAAAAATGTTTTTTTGTTAAATTATGAAATTATCTATATTAAAAGATTCTCTTGAGCATTGACTTTAAATTTTTACACTTCATTTTGTTGCATAGAAACTTACTAAATGGAGTTTTTTTGAAATTAACCCTGACTTGCGCTAAAATGTGCCAATGTGTTTTTTCTGTAAAAAGCACTTTTTTATTGACATAAACTTGTCAAATCAGTTCATGTAGGTGTGTATTCTTTTTATATTTCAATATTCATTTCCAAAAAACCCTCTAGTTATTTAAAATTTAAATAAAACAGTTTAAAAATAATTATCTCTTTTGTAAAAAATAAAAAACCGTTTTTAAATTTGGCAATTTTAAATTGTTTAATTAAATGTAGATAATATTGTTTATAATGTTAAAAATTAAACATTGTAAACTCTAAATTGCCTCGAGTGAATTTGTTTTAATTTGTTTTTTTAATGCTTTAACTAATGCCACACAGGGAAATGGTTTCAGTCACCACTGAAGAAAAAAAAGCGTTTCATCTGTGACTGAAATTTTTATTTTTCAATAGCAACTGAAATTTTTTTCAATCACAACTGAAAAATCTTTTCAGTTGTGATTGAAATTCTTTGTTTTTTTTCAGTGATCACTGAAGTTTGCAAAAGTTACTTTTACTATTTAAGGCATAGGTTTTGATGGAAATAGAGTGAACAAACGTTAAATATTGCAAAAAGCTTATTTCTTATTGTTTAATCTACATTTACCTTTTACTCCTAAACTTTTTTGCATTGCGTCATCTTTACATGGCACTCTAACCTAACCAGAATTCTACCTAACACTCATTTGCCACTTTCCTAAACTATTTCCAGTTTGAAAGAAGGACTTTTGAACCTAAAACAATCACTAAGTTTGCGGACTCGAACGCGCGACCCTAGACCTCAAACCGCATAGCGCCTATAGACTAAGCAGTTGCGCCACACAAGTCATTCATCAGAGCGCATGTCAACAAAAACCCTTTTAACAAAACACTTATCAAAGTTCAGTCATCACTGAAAATAAAATTCAGTCACAACCGAAATACGCTTTTTCAGTAGTGACTTGAAATTTTTTTAGTTGTGACTGAAAAATATTTTTCTGTTGTGACTGAAGCTCATTTTTTTCAAACATGACTTAAAAATTTTTCAGTGACCAATAAAAAAACAGACTTTTCAGTCAGAACTGAAAACTTTTTTCAGTCACCACTGAGCCCATTTCTCTGTGTGGCTATTGAAATTGAATGAATTTCATAGTGGTCGATTTTCACTGGTTTTTGAAATAAATTTTACTATTTTTCTAAAATTGATTGTAAAATTCAAGCTACTGTTACTATGGTTTTGGAAAAGTCAGCTTTCTGGCTGATCATAATTAAATGATTGAAAATAAAATGTTTTAATAAAGTTTAAAATGACATCAACAATATTATAAAACCTACCCAACTCAATTATTTTGCGTCATCACTCAAATAGATTTACATTTTTTCTCAATTTGATTAGAAATTGATTATGTGGCAAACGCTAAAAATTCATAGCAAGAAATGTAAAACACTTTTTAAAAACTGAATATTCTTTTCAAATATAAAACAGCAATCATTTTTGCTCACCGTGATATGTTTTCCTCCACTAATCAAATTACCGAACATTGGCCAATTTCGGCGTGTCTCTATTTGTTCAGCTAATCTAATTTAAGGTAATCATAACAAATCAAATAATAATATTATTTGCAATAGTGTTATATTGATGTCATTTGTTACCATCTGAGCAGGGCATTGCATGCATACTGCAAAGGATGTGATCAGCTTGATGTGCTTTGGTTTGGTTAGTTGACCCATTAGTTTGCCAATTAGCGGGCAAATTGTCAATTTCACACAAAGTATTACACACATTGTAACAAAAAAAGTAGTAAATTATCAATGCTAATACTAATAATTCGGTCAATAGTTATTTTTCTTTTCATGTTTTATTAGCCAATTTTGGTCTGCACTAATAAGGAACAAGTAAAGATGTGAAAAGGCAAAGTACAACACAACACATTTAGCTGATTCACTGCATGTGACAATTTTAGCAAAAAAGAAAAATCTAAATGAGAAGAGGCTGCTATTTGCCATCTCAGAATAGACTGATCAAGTGTGAAAGCACTGAAAGCAATGGCTTCAATCGAAGGAGTGATCTACTGTGAACAAACTAGAAATGTCACGAGTAGGTGCACTCACTGCAACCAACAACTGATTTCTGTCACAACATGTCACTCGGTGTTCACAGTCACTGTCTTTCTGATTGCACCTCAACTGACCTTTAATTATTCTGCCCTTTTATTTTACTTGATCGGTATATATCAATGTCTAGCCTCTTCCCCTTCCTCCCCCACAATCCAGTTTTTTGTCAGTTTTTAAAAAAAGATGGAAATTGAATCTGTTTTGTGTGAAAAAGTAGACGAGTTTCAATCGATACAGAAGGTCACTCGCATGAGCAAAGCTATTTCTGAAAATTGCTTTTCAAAACAAACAAAAAACTTTACTATTTGGAGCAAAGCTAACAATGAAATAAAAACAAGATTTCGTGCTGCAAAATAGTAAAAAAATTGATCATTCCAGCTTGAGTTCTAGTTTAAAATTTTCAGCCGCAAAGTCAACTCTCTGTTTGCTGTCACTGACAATTTCAAATATTTATTCTTTTTATTCCTTGGTGAGAAACTCGTTTGGCACGCTACTGGGGAGCTGGGGTAGTGTACTTTTTGCCAATCAACTAAATTCACTAACAGAAATGGAAACTTTTCTTTGGATGCTCAAATAGTGTTAAATTTTTTTCAATTTTTAAAACAAACGCAATTTTGCAAATTCTTAGTAAAGTCACTTTGCACTGAAGAACTGCAATCTGCATACAGCCGTTTTTAGGAAAAACATTCAAAAACACAAATAAATGGAACAAATTACATATTTTATTCAGCTTTCTTTTGTTAGCAAAACTTGAATAGAACATGAGCAAATGGAGAGCTACACTGCTCAATGGAGCTTTCGACAGATTTGCAGCACTTGTGTATGTGTATCGCAACTGAGCATAAAGCTGTCAGCCGAAGTGAGAGTTGAAAGCAGACCAGTGTAATTTGGACTTAATGAAAGCCCGCTGTACATCGAATGAAGCAGATATACTCTTTGTTAATGTCTGTTTGTGAGTGAACGAGTGCGCATATGTGCGCTTGAATGGTGAGCCCAGAGTGACTGTTGGGTGACTGCTGACCTCGGGGATGAGCTACTTTGATGCGAGCAGACGCCTTTGTTGATGATGATTATGATCCTTATCGAGTGGAACGAAAAAGTAATGCACTGAAAAGTTTTTCAATGAGTGCTTTTTACAGCGAAAAATGAAAACTAATATCAGAAGTGGCTTCAAATCATATTGCAGGAAATAAATATTAAATACACTAAATGAATGAAGAAATATTATTGCAAGCAATCAGCAAAAAATGTCTACCATATTTATCCTTTGCCAGTTTGTTTAGGCGTTAAATTGAGTTTTTAGATTTTCTTTGCGAGTGTAAGCGAGATAAGCACCGTTGGTCAATAAGAGAGAAAAGTAAAGATCATTAATAATGATCGACGGAGCAGTACTGGGCAATTGACATTAAGTTCATCTGAAGTGAGCCTGTCTGTTTATTTTTATCTTGTTTTGAGGCATTCTTTTCATTCACTGCCACCGGAGGATTCGCTGACACCCGATGGACCGGCTACTGGGAACTTCCACAGGGTGAGATTGAGGGGGGAAAGGGGGAAAGGGGGAAAGGGAAAATGATGTGAATGGACAAACAGAAAAGCAAACTGGCCAGGCCGACATGGGTTCTCGCACACACACACAGAGACAGGTCCAACAGTTTCCTAATGGCTCGTTTGTTTGCGATTAGTGACGACGGCAAGTGACGGGCATCGGCTCGCTTGGCTCCTCGCTTGCGTTTTTTGGCTGTCTGTCTGTCTGTTCACTTCACTGTGATGCTGTGAAGCTGTGATGCGGACCGCCATCAGTGAAAGTGTGTGTGTGCTCGGTGTGTTCTGGTGCCAGCTCAGCAGCAGCAGCAGCAGCTCCTCGAGTAGTTAGTTCCACCGCCAATGTGTGGAGAGCAATGCCACCGATTATCGCCAACTCTGCACGGGTGGAACACCAGTGGACACAGATAGACAAACTCTGTAGAAGAGACTAGCCAGCTTGTATCCAGGCTTGTCTCTTCCATCTCGCTGATCACTTCAGTGAAAGGTACTTGTTGTTGCTGTTGCAGCCTCCACCGACGTCTTCATCCGCTCACCACAACTGTCGCTGACACTTGCGAATCTGGCCTCGTCGCTCTCCGGTGATTGTCTCAGCTACTGTCTCAACTCGCTCTCAACTGATTGCATCACTATTTGCTCCTATCTATTTGATCATCCTGTCACCGCGGAAACTTAGTCATTGTCATATTTTCTGCCTGAGTGATCGCGCCCTGTCATGCAATTCATAATTCGACCGCAAAGCTAGGTATGCTTGCAACAAAGTGGCACGCAAATCAGCTTTATTGCTCAGCTCATCACGTTAATGTAATGTAACCGCAAGACCAGACAATTAATTATAAGTTTTGTTCAAGTTATTTAATTTAGACAGCAATTCAGAGGAGACGGTAATTTGATCTGGTATGCACTGATTTTTTATGTACATATGCGATAATAACTCAATAATGGCAGATGAAAATTGGGTCTACTAATTATTGCGTTTTGCCGCCAATTAAACTTATTCAAGAACAATTTATCGCCCTAATTTAACTATGCCTAAAATAGCAAAATTGTACTTTATATTTTTGTTTTACCAATAATCAGTTGTTGTTAGAGGTTTTGCCATTTTAGTTAGGCGTCTAAATTACATTTGTGCATGTCATTTTGTTTAGGTTTTACCACAAATGTTAAATATTACAATGCTAAGTTAAATAAGTAGTGCATTCCAATATCAGTATAATTGTAAACTTTTTTTATCAAAACTAAAATAGCAATTAGTAGTAGAAGAGTATTGCAATTGATTGGTTTTTGTACTGGACCATAAAACTATAAACCCAGTTATGCAGTTTGCTGAACATTAGTTGATGTTTTTTGTTTTTTTTGTATAACAGTACAGTGTCATTTGACAATGGTAGCATTTTTTATTGAGTGCATGTCTATTTTTAATTTATTGTGTTTTCATTAAATTTCCTCCGTTTAAATACGCTTCATTTTTCTCGTTTCCAACTGACCGCTTTCTTTACCTAAACATTTACACCCTGGAAAGCCACAAACAGGGAAAACAATTAATATTGTTTGAGCTTAAAATACCATTGACGCTACAAAAAAGAAAACAAAAAAGAAATAATCAATAATTGGGTAGATCGAATTGCTTGGTCGAACATTAACAAGTGAGGGGTTATTGGCAATAAACACGAAGGACAATCTCTACAAAAAACGTTTTGTAAAAAATATTTTGTGACAATAAGTTAAACTGAGAAGAGCAATGCGCACTTGATAGTTTTTGAAATATTTTTAAGTTTTGCATTGCAGTGAAGTTTACATTTGCATATTTTTACAGTTTTGTCTTTTTACTAAAATTTTTGAGTAAATATAAATAATGAATTAACCATAATGTAAGTTTTTAACTGATTTTAATAACATTTTTTAATTGCAACGTTTTGTTGTGTTTAATTTTTTTAAATTGTTAAAAAGTTTATAAACAACTCAACCATTTCTTTCTAAACAGTTTTAAAAGAATTTCCTAAATGTTAATGCATAATGATTCTTATTATGTAAACACTAATTCGCATTGCAAATTTCAATAAAAAAACAATAATGGCACACTTAAGCTAAAGTGATTTGCAATTGAATATTATTGCTTAGTTTAGTATTCAAATGAAATTGTTTTAAGTAAATTGTTGTTTATGAAAGATATTTTTTTCAAAACGTTTTTATTGATAGTTTACTTTAGTATTTTTAATAAAATGAACCCAATTAAAATTATACTAATTTGTTCAAAAAATTTTAAATTTTTACTAAAAATATTTTTTTTATTTAGCATCACTATTTTTAAAATCTGTTTTAAAAATTAATTATTTTTGTTTAACTTGTATTTGAACAAAAACAAACAATTTTATTTTTTAAACTAATTTTACAAATTTTGCATTTTTAAAAAACATTTGAAAAAATAAACTAACTTTTTAAAAATGTGTTAATTATTTTAGCATTTTTCATTAACTATATAGCCAAATTAATAGCCTACAACAGTGTGAAAATTTAATTATTTTCATAACAGCCAACCTTATAATTTGGTGAATGCCACATGTTTTTACTACTTTTTAATTATGACACAAAAGTAGAGTTAAAATACTTTAAAAACAAAAAATGCAATTTGAGCAAATGTCTGGCTATTTCATCTAGTTGATACTAGTGACAGTTTATGCTTTGGTTATCATAATTAAACAATTATTATTCAGAATAATTATATAGACTTTTCATATTTATGTGTGATTTTAATAAACAACGACAGTTTGCTTATGATTGATCGATGAACAAGTTAAAAAGTTCATTACGTCAACAAGTTGTTGGTTTAGTGCAACGATGATTGTTAAAATGTAACTATTCTAAACCAATAACTTCATCAATAACTTTAATCATTTTAAATGTTTTTAATTAGCAATTTTACAAATTACAATAATTGTTTATGCTATTCAATGATTAAAAGTTATTTAATTGTGTTTACTGTGTGTAAGCTTGTATACTTTGCGTTTATTTAATTTGTTTTTTGCTGACGTTTACAAAAACTTGTCACTACCCGTTCTTTAATTTGTCAAGTAAAACAAACAAATTAAATAAACGTTAAGTATATAAACAGTTTTGTTTTTTAAATTGCAAATAATAAATGTTATATTTATAGTTTAAAGGTGTTACGGTTGTATAATGGTGTGCACAAATACTATGTAAATAAAACAATTATAAATCTTTTTGACATTGTTGACTATCTTAAGTATCAAAAACGTTAAAACAGCTTAATAGTTTAAAAAATATGTAAATGCCGATATGTTTTTTAAAATGCGTTTAAAATAAAATTATTTTTTGTTTTGTTCAGTTATCAAACTGTGTATTTTTATTTTTTAATGACTGTGTAAAAATATAATTAACAGAGATTCTACAAGTTTAAATGCTTTTTAAGGATTTACTATGTTGGCATAATTGTTAGTGTGTAAAAGCAACTTAAACCTATTTTTTAAAAAATCTTTTGTTAATTAAGATGTATTGTCGTTGTTTAGATGCTGTTTTTGTCTAATTAAGTTTCATTCATTTTTGCTAACTAATTTAATATTAACATCCTTTTTATTTCCGGAAAACTGCAGTTTCTAAATAGTTTAAAGATAAATATTTTGATGGTCAGCAAAAAAAAGAGCAAAAAATATGCGTATTTGATTTAAGTGCTCTTGACTGTTTGCATCTTTCATTGCGACAACTCCTTATTATAGTGCAATTATTGTTATTATTAATGAGCATTTTGTTCACGTTGTTTACTTTTCTACAATACTCCATATTTCATTTTTATATTTTTGTACTAAAATATAATTTTTTATCTTTTTTCAAAATTGCAGACATAAAAAATATTTACTGGAATGCGCTTTTTATAGCTCTTCAGTGCAACAATGAACTACTGTTTAACTGCAAGTGACTGAACTTGGACCAAACTAAACTACCAATTGACTTGCCACTGGGAATGCCTTTTCAGTTTTGCGGTAAGTGTGTGCCAGGGAAAGATGTGAATTTTACACTTTTCCTGTACTTGAATTGTCCCCAGACATGAGTCTAAACCTGTGTCGCTCACACATTCCATTGCAGAATTGACTCACCTTTAGGAACCACCGGATCCCTTTTCATCTTCGGCAGAGAATGTGCTCACCTAGTTTACCAGGTAGTCTCATCAATGGTAGCCCCACCACCATCTTCAGCACTGGCCCAACCCCGACATTGGCCCCCGACTCGCCCTCACCGCCCTCAAACATGTCCTCGCTCACGCAGTCACTGGTGGGCACTGCCCTCTCAATGGGAGTGTCTGCGGTCGGCGCAATGCTGGGCAATCTTTCCCTGATAACTGCCACCACCTTGCCGACATCAGCCTCAGCTGCCGCATCATCAGTGGCCGCATCATCGCCCATCACCTCCTCAACTGCCCTGCAGGGAAAACTACTGTCTATTTCTCAAAACAGTGGTGTTTCCGGACCATCGGAGATGGTGGTCAGCGGTGCAGGCGGCAACAGCAGCAGCTCTGGCGGCAGTGGTCTGGACTCCGCTGCCTACATTCTCTGTATGATTCAACAGAAGCAACAACAGCTGCTGGACGCCGCTGCCAATGGCCGATCGAAGCTGGACGACGCGCTGGGCACTGCTGGAGGACTTCTGCTGGGCAACAGCAGCTCCTCCGCCACTGCCACTGCCGCCTCCTCGGCCGTTCTCGATCTGGAGGAACTCTACTCTCGAGGTTAGCCATCCCACTGACACACACACAGACAGACAGGCCACAATACACCAGATACACCAAACCAATACTGCAGGAGAAGGAGAGTGACAGAATGAGAAAGAGAGAGAGGAGAATAGATGAGAAAGTAAATGCGAGAGAGTGGCAGCCGACCGACCACACGGTCGTCTGCACACCACTTTCCTCTCGCGCAAGCCTTCATTATTACTGCATTGCTAGCTAAGATTTCAAAGGACGCACACCCGCCAAATTCACTCTAATATTATTCAGGCTAGTGAATATTCATCCCTTAACAGTTGGTGCCTGTGTCTGTGTTGCTCTCCAATTTCAGCCCTTTAGCTCTCACAGCTCTCACAGCTCTGCACTACTACACCTGCTGAAGACATTCTTCTTCGTTCTTTTTGGTGTGAAGAGCAGCATCAGCAGCTAAAACTGGCACCTCATTTTTCCATCGCCTCTCTCATTCTCAACTTAACTTTTGAACCGTTCGGTCAGCCGATGCTAGTGCTGCCGAACTGAATTCTCTTTACGTTTTTACGCCTTTTAATCACTGTCTACTTCTTTTTTATTATTTTCCATTTATTTCTCTTGCTCTGACGCAATTGTTGCATCACACCGCCACTGCTGGTGCCTGCTGTCACCACCACTTTTAATCAACAAACTACCCACCAAACCCCTCGTGCACTATGATCACCATCTCCTACGCCTCCAACAACACAGAGATCATTCGCCTGGCGATGGAGTTCAACCGGCAGCAGCTGACCGGCCAGGAGATTCTGGTCATCATCATGTACGGCCTCGTAGTGCTGGTCAGTCTGTTTGGCAATCTACTCGTCTGTAAGGTCATTCTCTTTAAGCGCTCAATGCGCCGTCGAACGACAAACGTCTTTATTGCCAATCTCACCATTTCGGATTTGCTTATGACCGTCTTCACTATTCCAATGTTTATCAGTAAGTACCAAAGACTATTGTTTGTTTTCCTTATTTACCCGATCTCATGAAACTTTAATCACTGCGGCTAATCCACATGTTTAATAATTCACTGCTCTCATGACGCTTTCTTTGAGTCCGTTTTTCGTACGAATCCATCTTCATTATTTTTTACCATTAAATCAAACTTCCGAGTTACATAATCTTACGACGTTTAGCGTTAATTTAGTTAATCAATAGCTATCTGTTGAAAACATTTTTGAATTCTAGATTTTATAAATGTGTTTATAAAATAACCATTTTGCTATGTTTTTCGACATGTTTTTATTTGTCAAATGCATCTTTTAATCCAAATGCACTTCTGAGTAAGATTTACATTTGTTTACAAAATGATTTCTTAGCATTTATTAATTTGTTTATTTTTTTATTTGCTGCAATTTAATTTGTTATTCTTGATATTGCAACTGATTTACACTTCAAAATGAGTTTTACTTGCCAAAAGAGGGTATATAATTAATGCGTCCTAATGGTGCCAAATGTACTTGCTGAGAAATGCTAATCTGCACTCAACTTCCTTGTTTTTTCTTTTCTGCTAATCTGGCATTAATTATCAAGTAAAAGTCATATGGCCTAAAAGTAGTGATGTTTACTGTCTACCAACTTATTTTTTAAACTCAATTTGACCGGAAAAAAGTCTATTTTTTATAAAGTTTTTAGCAGTAAAAAAGATTTAGTTAGTTTTACTTGCAATATTAAAAACGGTGTCGCCAACAACTTGTCAGCAAATGAAGTTTGTAATTATTTGTTTTACCAATTTATATAACTTTTTTACTGTTTCAAAAAGTTTTGCCTTTTTTGCAAATAGTTTTATTTATGCAAAAATTTTTTTAGTTACTAGATTTTTCAAAACAAGTAAACATTTTCACATTTTCAAATTGAAAAACCACAAAAACATAGGTAGTTAGAATAGACAAAAACAAGGCAATGAACTGTAGCAGTTTTGAAATATAAAGTAAATCTCAAACATTGCGAAAATGACTTCAGTCTGCGTACTGTACTTGCCCTAATGTAAAACCTTGTTCGCAAAGTTTCAACATCATTCGCTAGAGAATTAAACCAATTATCAATGACAATCTTTCTAATTGTGTCTCCTAATGCCAATTGCATTAGCACTTTATGTTTTTTGTTTTTAATTACTTATTTTTTAATAAAAAAATGCTTTTAGTAAAAAGGGTCAGCTATAGACAGGTATTCGTTCAACATATTCATATTTGTCTAGAAATTTTTTTAATTGTTAGTACTCAAAATTATTTTTATTAAATGCAAACAGTGTTTTTGTTTTATAACTTTTCCCCAGTAGATTTATTGAGAATAGTGACTAGACAGATATTTTTAAAAACACTATTAAGAAAAGTATTTTATTGTTAATTTCATAAACGGTGCTACCTGAACTTTTTGTTGTTAATTATATTTACTCTTTTGTTTTTGTTTTTATGCTATTAAATGTTTCAGTTTTATTGGAATAAACCAAAAAACTATTTTTATCATTTTCCGTAATGAGTCAAATATTTTGACTTATTTTTACTTGAGTTCTGCTGAAAAAAATTATTGTAATTGAGTTGATCGTTTACAAAATAAATAATTACATAATACAAACGCATTTTTTTACTTTAAACAAACTATTTATTTAAAAAATAAAGTTTTTAAACAACCGGGAGTACTATTATAGAAAGTCTAAATATTAAACAAATGAAAAAACCTTACATAAAATTTTCAATACAACGGCATTCAAATTGAAAACTGTTTACATATTTTTTTATTTTAACGCACTAAATAAAAAATCCAGGCAAGATATTTTTATTAATAAAAACTTTATACTCTGCTTTGTCTTCTTATAAAAACAAATTTGAGGTATTCCTGTTTAGGACAAAGTTTGCAGTTTTTAATGTAAACAGCAACAAATGGAATACATAATGTTGTTCATGTTATAATTTGTCAAGTTTTGTGTTTTTTAACATTTTTATTTTTTAACTTTTTTAAATTTTGAAAACTTAATAAATTCATTACATCTAATAAAAAAACCTATTGTGTTGTTGTTATTTTAGATATTTTAAATTAAACTTTAAACTCTATTTTAAAAGGCTTTTTCAAATCTATTGTCTACTAAACTTTATATTTTATGGACATTGCTTTAAAACTGTTTTTTATTTGTTAAATAATAATGAGTTTTAAAAATCCATTTTAAAAAATCAAAATAATAATGATGGTTAAATTATGATTTGGCGTCATCATTATTTGTTTTGATAAAAACAATCCGAGTAGAAACACAATTTAAATTTTTAATCAACTTTTTTTAATTTTGCTCAAAGTATTTTTAGTGTATGTAATAAAAAATAAAACACATGCCAAATTGCTTGTGAAAAAAATTGTTGCATATGCGTTTACAATGTCTTGTTTTCATTAACCGGATTGATTTACGATGTAAACTGCCGCAAATGGTAAATGGATTTTAATCTATGTGCTAATGTTTTGGTAAATGTGAACTGAAGCAGGTGTAGAGAATGGTGATGACGTCGATGTTGCCGTGCAAAAAGTGGCAAGCACCAGAGAAAGTGATTGGGAAGTGAGAGAGAGAATGTGTGTAAAATGGAGACAGCCAGTGGCACTTCTTTCCACTGAACCGTGATGCAAAACAGACAAACCAAACAGTGGTGACCAGACCAAATGGTTCAATTTTAAAAAACATCTGTTTTTGCATTCCCCCTTTTCTCTTTTTTCTAGGCATATGTTTGTCTCAATGTCACCCGTGTTTGTCGTGAAAGAAAAGAGACGAGCACCACTTACAAGTTGTTGGGTGTCTGATTGAAAAATGAACTGTTTTTCCTCTGATCGTCTGATGTTGTGCAGAGAAGCAACTCATCGACAGTTGCAAACATTCCCGGCCCAGACAGACTGCATTTTCTAATACTTGTACAACTGACTTTGTTGTTATTTATTATTTATGTAAATGCATTGACAATTCATTTTTATTGCATCGAGTAGTGGCGGTTCATTGCTCAAATGTAACAACAACAGCAAAAACAAAATAAAATGCGCTAAAGAAGATTAGCATTTTCTTAAAGCCATAGTTACAACTATGTTCAAGTCCGAGTTTGAGAAAGTATGAACGAGCCTGAAAGGGGAGTACTTTTTTGGTTCAATCATATTTGCTGCTTTTTATTATTTTGTTTTTACTTTTCCAGTGCCAATTAATCTAAAAATAGGCAGTTTTTTTCAATCGTTAACAAGCACAAATTTTTGCAAAAAAAATTTGCATCGGAAAATGAGTATTTTTCAATTGTTAAACACTATAAAAAAATTTTTCAATTTTACTGTTAAAAAAACAGTTAACTTTGTTTTGTCATATAGTTTTTGTTAATTTAAAATTGTAAAAATAAAGTGTCATAACCAGATTCAAAATGTTCTTAGTTTTTGACAAATTAAAAAATATTATTCAAATTAATTGTCCCGTAAAGTGGTTATTCAAGCTTTACTTCACTCGCTCTTTACAAAAACAATTTGTTTCATTTTCAAATTATATTGTAAAAATTAAAAAAGTTTTTAAAGTTTAATTAATATTATCAGGCATACATACAAAAAAGTTTGCAACACCATTGAAAAATTTTAATGAGTTTATTTTTTGACGTTATTAACTGGCAATTTATTAATATTGAAATTGTTTTTTGTCAACAATTTTTTAGCATACAGTTGACTATCAGGGTTGACCAGCAGACATCTTAATGGACTGTTTATCTCGTGTTTGCTAAAAGCATTTCTTTCAGAGAACTAATCACAAATATCTTTACTTTGAGCCAATTAGGTGCTTAGAAGTAGAGCCTGTCTTTTTTGTTGCTTCTTTTTACAAAGCCGTATCAACACAAAGTTTTTTAGAAACATTGTTGCAACATTGGTGACGTAAAGCAGCCACGTATTTTGGGAAACCATAAAAGCATCATTGAGACAAATGAACATGCAAACACATTCTTTAAGAATAATGAGATTTTATTGCTCATTCATAATATTTAAATATTTGGTATAAAAGTCAGATAAGTTGCAGTTGTTACAAAGCTTTAAAAAACAAAAAATTTTTAAAAATAAATTTTTTTATCATTTATTCAATATTCAGAATTTAATACTTTAAAATTGATTACAAAAAACATTTTTTAAAATTAGTTTTTATAGTTTTACCGTTAACAATATCATTAGCATAATTGTTACTTGATAATTTTTTATGTAGAGCAGTTCAAAACTAAGTTAGTCTCAATTAATTTAAAAAACTATTTTAACTAAAAAAAATCAAAATTACAAGTTTACTAAATGGTACTAAAACATCTGTTGAATACAATAAATTTGTTAAGTGATTGATTTTTAAAAAATGGTCAAAAAACATAAAAAGTTTACAAAACAAATAATTGTTTAATTAATTGTTTAAACTACAATAACATAAAATTAAAAGGTCATTTTAATCAAACATTTCTATTGTTTGCAATTGTTTTTGTAAAATTTGTTTGGGATTTTTTTAATACAATTTCACAATTTAAGTAGACTGCATTTTTATGTAAATTTTATTAATTTGTTTTCTTAAAAGTGCACTTGAAAACTAAATTATTCACTTATTTATTCACTTATTTCTTGCATATTTTTGGCCATTATCTATTTCAATTTGAATGTTTGCATTTTTAACTGTAGACAAAGCTACATAACTTTAAAAATTACGTTACAAAATTTCAATAAAATTTTGTGCATTGTATGCAAGTCACGGTTAAAATAAATAATAATTTTGCAAATAGTTTTAAAAATTGATGCTGATAATAAGAAAAATTTTTAAATTACAAAACTCATTACAATCTTTATATCAGCTGATTTATTTTTAATTTTAGAAGCGGTTTGGTAACGCGGCGCGCGGAGAGATTTACAAACATGACGTAGTCCAGACTGACTTTTAATGGTAGAGGGAGCAGCTTATAAAGCATTTACAAAGGTTTCGAACTTCGCGTGAGCAAAGCCACGTCACCAGCGGCCTGGTGACCGCTACTTTTTTTAAATTAATGCCTAACTTAACTTCAAAATGTAAAAGATCATAGTTTCAAAATATATTTTTATTTTGCAATTTTTTATTGACTATTCAAAAATTTAAAATGTTGAATGTTTTTGTTAAATCCGAACGAAATGATCATTATATTACAAACAGAGCTATTTGTTGTTTTTTGCTAAAAAAGTTGTGAATTTTATAGTTTAGGAAAGGGATTCGATTTGCTTGAGTGATGCTGGAAAATTGAAAATTGACATTCTGTTTTGCTTTTGCACTGCGAATTAAACCCAAGAGATTTGTTGTTTTTTTCTTTTCTTATCACGGTGAACAGATTTTACTCAAAAAAAGTTTCCATCGCCGAATTTAGTATCGTCGGAAAGGTAAAATTGAGTTGAGTACAATGGTTTAGGTCACTTATTTTTCCTTGCCCTGGGGTTTCCGGTTCCGGTCAAAAGGAGTTTACCCGTACAAAAAATCATAAAAAAATTTTTTGATTAGTTTTTACTAAATTTAACATGGTAAAATTAACTAGAAAAGTGTTTCTATTTAACAAAAATAAGATTGCTTAAATCTGATAACAATTACAAAAAAAGTAATCAAAACTGATTAAAAGTAAATTTATACAAATTTTAGCAGTGCTTTTAAAGTGTTGTAAAAAATGTTTCCATCCAAGTTAGACATTTAGTAAATAGTTTTTCTGTACAGGATTTATTTCTGGCAGTTAAAAAATTTAAGTCGAATAGAACTTCTTTTTTCGGAAGATTTTACTTCCTTCGGATTTTGTTGAAAAAAATATTGTTAAAGTATTATAGAAATACAATCGTTTTTATTTTTTAAAATCGACATGTACAAGTTCTAAACAATTATCAAAACAAAGAAGTTTTTTTGAGTTTATTGAGTTTTAAAAACTTTAAAATTTTTAAAAATGTTATTTTAATAATATTTTTGTGCTAAAACTTTGGTTTTATAGTTTTTAACTTAACAAACATAATTTAACATTTTAAACTTAAATTTTTTGTCCTGTACATTAAACTCCTAAAAAGAACTCCTTTTTCCGGGTAAAGAAAACTTATTCTACAAAATAAAATAGTTGTGTGTTAATTAAAATATAAAACAAAGTTTTTAGCACAAAAATCTTTTTAAAAACCATCTTTTTAAAAATTTTCTTAAAGTTTATTAAACTCAATAAAACTTCTTTTTTTGATAGTTTGTTTTAGCACTTGTACATGTTCGATTTTAAAAAAATAAAAAACGGGTTGTTATTTTCTATAATAGGGCTTTAACATATATTTTTTTCAACAAAATCCGAACCGGAAGTAAAAAACTCCAAAAAAGAAGTTCTACTTCCGGACCTGCTAAAATTTTTTAACTGCCAGAAATAAACTCCCTGTACAGAAAAACTATTTACTAAATGTCTAACTTGGATGGAAACATTTTTTACAACACTTTAAAAGCACTGCTAAAATTTGTATAAATTTACTTTTAATCAGTTTTGATTACTTTTTTCGTAATTGTTATCAGATTTAAGCAATCTTATTTTTGTTAAATAGAAACACCTTTCTAGTTAATTTTACCAAGTTAAATTTAGTAAAAACTAATCAAAAAATTTTTTTATGATTTTTTGTACGGGTAAACTCCTTTTGACCGGAACCGGAAACCCCAGGGCAAGGAAAAATAAGTGACCTAAACCATTGTACTCAGCTCAATTTTACCTTTCCGACGATACTAAATTCGGCGATGGAAACTTTTTTTGAGTAAAATCTGTTCACCGTGATATATATCACATTTTTACGGCTACTGTCAACTAAAAAAGTTGGCCGGCAAAACGTAATACAGGCAAAACTCACACTGCATAACGGTTCGCAAGTACATAATGGCAATAAATGATATGAAAAAAATTTGTTATTTGTGCAATTTTGTTTTTGTTTTCATTTTAAAGAACGAGTTAAAATGATTTTTAATTGAAATTTTTAAAAAATCCTAAAATTTTAAAATTTTTTAAAGAAAAATAATCAACACGTTTGCATGTACATAATCGGCGTGTAGCACAAAAGCATTATGTAGTGTGAGTTTCGCCTGTACATGTTTAGTTTATCAATGCCACAAGTGCACCTTGAAGCTTAGCATCGTTATATGAGACACTTTTTAGGTGCAAAGGAAGGGTGCAATTTATTTACTGAAAATGATTTCCTAATTTTACTGTCAAATGCAACTGTTACCGCTCTAAACTTGATTTACTACTCTAAAAGAACATTCTTGTAACGAAATGCTTTTAATTACAAGAAACAAAAACAAATCACATTTAGAAAAAATTAACCGTTATTTCAAGCGTATCTTTTGTTGCCATTTTATTTTAGCTTACAGTTGATTTTTTGCTAGAAAACATTTTGCAATTTAAAACAAATATTTGCAAAAAGATGTATGTTTCAAGTTGTTTAGCGACTAAATATAGTTTTTTTCAAAAAGAACCCTAAGGTGAATAGATGAAATAAATTTGTTTCAGTTGACAAACTGACCAGTAATTGGGTACACTTCAGGTCGTAAATGCCATTTCTTTGAACTCTTTGTCTATTAATTTTTAAAAGTTTTTTGTTAATTGAAGTTTCAAAAAAGTAAACCAACAGTACCAATTTTTTAAATTAGTTAGATTGATGTAATCAATTAATAATTTTTTACAATAAATATATCGTTTTAACAAACTTTTTAACTTTAATTAGGCAAAATGATCAAAGTAAAATAAAAAATTTATTTGTTGTACTGCCGTTAAACTTTTTATTTATCAAATCAAACTAGTTTGGTAAATAAAATCTTTGATTTTGTACTATTTTTAACCGTTTTTAATACATAAAAAAATTTTATTTTAAACAAAATACTTCAACATTCAGTTGTAGTACTTAATTCTGCTTATTAAGTTTTTTAATAGTAACATGTTTAAAACAAAAACGCTCGTAAACACATTGCCGAGTTTCCCTTATTAGTTAAACTTGATTTATCTTTTAATTAGGTTTCTGATAAAAACTGTAATTATTTTGACGGGTGGCTAAACTTTGATAAATTCACTCCTGAATCAAATTACTCATTCACTTTGTTTGACTCAAATAACTGATCGTTTTTTGTATTGCAATTTTATTGATTATTCGGAAAAATTACAACAGAAAAATGGCCGTTTTTGTGTGCTGTTGGGCACTGTTCACACACCGTGTTCACCTCAAATTGCCTTGTTTGAATCGCAACTTTGGTACATTTCATTCACTTCAGTAAATAAACATAGTGCATTTCCGTTGCAAAGTAGTTTGGCTATTTGCTCTCGCAACAAGACAACGACGACGACGACAACGACGACTTGCTGACTTGCCTTATTCAATTGAAAGCACTGTCGGCAAATGATGAAGCAATAAGTTACCAGGTTTTACTTTGTTAACGGTATTGCAACACACCAAAAGAGCAGACATAGAGCTTAGGTTTTGGCTCGTGGATGCACAAGCTCACAATGGCAGGCAGAAGTAGGAAGATTATGATGCCGGGGGTTTTGTTACCAACTTAAACTAAAAAACTAGTGCCTAAGCTCAGTTCGCCGTCTGCCGTCTCATCAAAAGCTGATTTGAGTGAATTTTAAATGTAAGGCAAAAAATAGCCGGACTTTTGGTGGTGGACTTTACTTTGAGCGTAAATGCCAAATGCTCTATTTTGAGCAAAGTAAAGCTTAATTAACTTTTTTGTTTATTGCTCTACAGAATTAAGAGTTTCAGTGGAAAAAGGAGAGAGGGAGAAAGAAAAGGAGAAATTCTGAACGGCATTTATTTCTGCGAAACAGTAATCATTTTTGTTTGGCTACCAACAAACAGTGTACATAATTTAGTTTAGCAGTGGCCATTAATTAATCTTCTTCACTCTCATTCTTTTTCTGCCCCTCTCTTCAGTGCGCAACATCCTCGACAACTGGCCTTTCGGTGAGATTCTCTGCAAGCTGGTGCCCTTCGTGCAGGCCCTCTCGGTGTACGTGTCAGTGCTGAGCATGACGATGATCGCCATCGACCGCTACCAGGCGCTGATCAAACCGCTGAAGCGGCGAATGAGCCACCGCGTCCCGAAGAGCGTCCTCATCACCTTCATCTGGTCGTCGGCGGCGATTCTGGCAGCGCCGAACGCCGTCTTCAACGCCGTCACCGAGATCAAGATGCTGAACACCATTGTGCCCTCGACGGTGGTCAGCGGCGAGACGGCCAGCGGCTTTGAGTACCACGAGGAGGTGCTGTACCGCTGCAAGACCGTCTACCCCTCCGACAATGAGCTGCTCTACCAGCGCATCTCCACCTGCGTCGCCTTCACCGCCCAGTTCTTTCGTGCCCCTGCTCATCGTCGGCCTCTGCTACACCATGATCGGCCTGAAGATCAGCAAGCGGGCGTGCATCGGCGAGACGACGGTGGAGCAGGCGGCGACGCACCTCAACGCCAAGCGGAAGACCATCAAGATGCTGATCTTCGTGGTGGTCTGCTTTGCCATCTGCTGGCTGCCCTACAATCTGCTGTACCTCTTCAAGGACTTTGGCGACCTCAACTTCAGCCTGACGCTGCACTACCTCACCCACTGGCTGGCCATGTCCTCCATCTGCTACAATCCCTTCATCTACTTCTGGTACGTGATTTGCTAAAGGCAAGGATTATACTTTGTACTATTTTTAAAATAGAGGGCTCAATCACACTGGGCACTTACACTTTCACTCATTCTAGCCCTTCTTAACATTTCTTTTTCTTTGACGACTCAATGACACACATTTCATTTAGGCTGAACAATGGCTACCGCCAGGGAATCCTTTCAGTGCTCACCTGCTGCTGCACCACCAGCTCAATGGTCGCCCAGTCAACTGATCCGGAGCAGAATCGGACGACCATCTTCCAGCGAAGTCTCAGTCGGAGCTACAGTAGCGGCCTACAGCCGACTAGCTCCAACTTGAACTACATCAACAATCTGAACACTAACAACAACAGCAGCTCTAGTGGCGGCAACAACAGCCATCACCACCATCATCACCACCACAATCACCAGCACCACCATCACCACAGTAGTAGCAAGTCGAGCGGCGACAAGGAGATCAACATCGCTCGATTAAAGTCAAACCTGCTATCGGTGCCCAGCTTCAGCAATGGCGGAGGAGTGTCTGCTGGTGCTGGTGCTGGACGCCAGAGCAGCCATCATGTCACTGGCGATGCAAACAACAACAGCCACGCTGCTGCAAACCACCACCACACACCTACTGCCACAACTGCCGCCAGCAACAGCAACAAAAGTCTGCTGCACAGCAGCAGCAGCTCCAATGGATCAGTGGGCACTGCCAGTCACCGCCACCTGCAGATCATCTACATCAGCCTGAAGGAAAAGTACTCATCGAACGAGGGCGATGATGACCACGACCCGGGCACACCGGAGGACATTGATGATGACGACGTCAACGATAGCAACAGGAAAAATGAGACTTATAAACAGCGAAACAAAGCGGGGAAGTCATCGACGACGGCGCGAATTGCCGCGACTGAACAGCTGGGCAACTCTGACAGCGAGTACTTTGAGCTGATGGAGACCCTTCACCTTCAGGAGAACGTTGACCAGCAAAACATGGATGATCACGACGATTACGGGCTCAAATTTAAATCAGGTTGAGTTTGAAAATTTGAGAACTTTTCCTCCTCTCTCTCCTCTGTTACTTTACCGGACCACCGAGAAACACGAAGAGCTTATTGCTATTCAAACACGGACAATTCTGACGAATCAACATCAATTATCATTTAATATCATTTTTTTGTCTATTTTTCCAATATATTTTATTCATTTGCCAATTGAGTATCATTCCGTTTTACAATTGTACACTGTACATTAACATAAATTAAATTTTTTTGCAAAACGTTTGTGTTTTTAAGCTAAATTGAGTTTCAATTGGTCACAGCGTTTTTGAAAAAATAACAATCTAGGCTCTACTGAAAAGTCAACGCAAACAGCATCTTTGCAACTCATTAATATTAATGGCCGATTGAGTTATTTATCTCTGCATTTTTTGCCTGCAAATGCACTCTCTTCATCTGCATTGAAAAGAGAGTTGCTCTCCCTGCTGCACTGTTTAACACTGCAATGCACACTTTCAATACTGTAGTGATCGATTGCGTTGGCATCCAATCGACGAGTGGCACTGTGTTGGTGTACTGTCTGTGTCCGGGACCAGTGCAACAGTGTGCGTTGATTACAGCTGATGATAGCATCTCTGTGAATCTTTTATCGCATTTGCTAATTCAATCTAGTTTTGGCTGGCTCACTCGGTCAGTTCAGTGCTAGCACTAGTACTAGTTAGCGGTTGTTGGCAGTTCTTGCCAAGTATCAAGTGCAGGCACCACTAGTTTCAAGTGCAAGTGCAAGTAGTCTCACTCAGTCTGACTGGCTGACTGACTGTGAAAGGCAAATCAAATCCAATTACTCACGTTGGCCCGGGTAGTAAGCACTAAGGCAGACGGTGTTTTGTTTTTGGCTGCTTTCGATGAAATGTATAGCTTGTTTCTGGAAAATTTTTGTTTAAATTGTGTGTGTGTGTGTTTGTGGAAGAAAAATGTTATTAACTTTGATGTAATTTAGTTTTTTTCATGATGCCCTGGCAGTTTTTGACGTGCATCGCCAGTTGCCTCAAATTTAAATGGGCTCCCGAACTCTCATAAATAGCTAGAGTTGAGCAATCGATACTACTTTTATTATTTCAATTTTTGTGACTAGAGAACGGTAGTTATTTGTTGCCTGCCTTCAAAACGAATCTTCTTTCCCCTTTGTGCTTCCTTCCAGACAAACTCGTTCAAGTTCAACTGTACTCGAGGGTTAATGTGCGCACTGGGCGGCGCAGAGGGCGTGTAGGGGTCATCATCATCGTCAGCAGTATGAGTGCAAATCAGCCAAATGGAGAGCAGCTGAAGGAGGAAGAAGAGAACAATGGCCAGCAGAGAGTTGAGCAGATAGACGAAGAAGGCGTCAAAGAGTGGGCCGCAGATCTCGCCTAAATGGCGATTAATTCGCGGCGTCACTGAAGAGCAATCGACATTCTCCTCAATGCGACCCATGCACTGGGCAGCCACTTCTAGACGATCCAAAAGACTGTTGTTATTGGTAGAATTGGTGCCATTCTTCACTGGGCTGATTATCAACAGATCCATGCGATGGATGGCCTCGCACAGATGATCGATTGGCGCTGACATCGATTGGCTGCTGCTAGAGCTGTTGCACGGGGCAATAGTGGTTGTAACGGCGTCACCAAACTGCGCCATGATTGCCTTGCTCTGATTGACAAAGCAGCCCGCTTGATGGACCATCACATCGATTGGAACGCTCTCATTGGTGAAGGAGGGAATCGATGGCAAGTGCGGAGGCGGCGGCGGTAGAATTCGGTCTGGAATAGCGAGTGCTCCACTAATCGAGTTGACAGAATTAGAGCTGCTGTCAGCAGAGGGTGATGATAAAGTGCCGTCAAACAGTGATGTAAACTGCATTGACACTGGTGAGCATTGCAAGTGGGTTTTATTTTTAGCTTGACTGGGACAGTGTAAGTAGTAATCGTTGACTGGCGTCGGCATGAGCCTGTCAATGTTCGCCTTGCCGTCCACGCAAAAGTCCGAGCAGCTAATGAGTGCAACAAATGCCAGTGTGCCAATGGCAAAAAGTGCCAGCCAGAGGAGGTATCCAGTGAGGCAGGCGACAAAGCGAAGGCACTGTCGGTAGAGGCCAACGATGAAGAGCAGCGAGGAAAACAGCAGAACAATGATCAACAATATACTGAACAGGTGCGCCCACTGGGACACCTTTGGACACTGTGCGCTGATTGGATCCACAATAGTGAGCACCTTCTCCAAGGTATTGCCAATAATCTTCTCCTTAATACTGTCGCTGGTTTGAAGAATTTCAGTTTGCAGTTTTTCCAAAAACTCGCTGTACTGCTTAATGCTTGCGACAGCGTTGGGTGATACTTTCGCTATATCACTTTTTACCGTTTCCATTTCTGCTTTCAGTTTTTCCATTATCTCGGTGATGTTCATCTGCTGAACAATAGTGTCTACAAAACAAATATAAATTCATATATTTACATTTTTTTGTTAAAAACAACGGACAACTTTGCATGTCAGTTGCCATCTGATGTCAGATGTCTTTCTCCAAATTAACATTTTTGTTGTTTTTTAAAATATAGCAATTTGCATAAACAAAATGGGCTAAACAAAAAAAGAATAACTCACCAACGTCGTGCTTAATCAAATGAACTCGCTCGTTGATGAGCGCGACAGTATCACAGGCCCCCGTGGTCACTGTGTGCACTCTAAACTCGCCCACAAAGCCAAGGGCAAAGGAAGAGGCGCCGAGAATTGCCAGCAGCAGCACTGTAAACTTCACCGGTGACATGCACCGACGTTGGATCCTCGGCACTTGCTCGCCGTACTTCGGCCATGCCCGGAACATGACAATGTTACAGCAGCAGCAGCCGAGCAGCAGCAGGCTGCCCACTGCAAATGCAATGGCCGCCAGAACTGAGTACATTGCCATAGCGGTGCCATACTCCGTACTTTCCAGCGTCACATTGTGCAGCGCCTGGAAGTTGGTGCCCAGTCGAGGCACGCGGGTGAGAAACCAATGGGCCAATTGAGAGGTGTTGTAGTCATTCGCGTTCGGCAAAGTACCGTACATGGCAATTCATTTGGTGTTTGTGGGACAGTTTTAATGAGGAGGAGGAGGAAGGGAGGGAGGGGATAAAGTAGCTGTTCACTGACAAAATGCGTGCACCGTTGTCTTCCGATGAAGCGATGCAGCGATGTGCCAACAAAAGTGCGACTGAAAGTGAATAGGCAAATTGACTGTTGACATTCAAATTAGTCTAGCACTATCACTGTGTTTGTCCCTGGCATTCGATGGCTTGGCAACAAATGGCGGTGATTACCACCGCTAACGCTGCCAAATGACTTCCTATCTGATCTGGCCTGCTTTTAATTGTATTGGAATTGCCTTTGTGCTGTGCCATTTCTATTATACCAAAAACAATGCAGTGAGTGTATGTCCTACACAAAAAGGTGCCACCATTGAATGATTCATTTGATGGCAGCAATGGCAGCGTTTTTTTGGTGCAATTCAATCTCAAACCATTGGGGAATGATAAAGGATTGTTGCCATAGGCATTGTGCTGATTATACCTACAGAGTTCTTTTTGTCTTTGTTTAAAAATGAAAATCATATCTCAAACATCCGGTGAATTTGAAAATGTTTTTTTGAGAATTTTTATTTTAGTCTCGAGCAGAGGCGTTTACGTGTGAATAAGTTAAATTACCATCACTTGAGCAAGGTGTTGTGTTCAATTAGCTGTAATGCGATTTTTTCCCTTTCAAACAGAAGCCGCCTAGCATTATTTCTAAATTTGCCACAATCAAAGAACAATACCAACTCGCATTAGCTGAAAGGAGAGAAGAGCAATCAGGCAATCTATTCACGTCTCTTTTCAATTGGCCACTGTTCAATTGCCTATTGAAGTGTAGCAACGCTGAGGATTGATGTGTCGATGCCGTTGCTGTTGTTGTTGTCGTCGTCGTGCTGGTTGCCTGTCACAGCCTGCTAATAGCTGAGACAATTCATCATCTGCTGACGGCCACCACTGCTCGTCATGCAATCGATCGTCGTCCACTAATCTGATTAACTTGGGCACAGCTTGATTGATTGACGCAGCTCGACGCTGGACGTAATACATGTTCATTTGGCACTTTTCGCACTTTGCCTTGAACTGCCGCTATTCATCAGCAAACAAACACACAGTGAGCGACCTGTCAACAGGACACAGTAGTCCATTACCTTGTCTGCATGTGCCTATTAGATGCTAAGACAGAAGAAGATGGCATCGACTAGTGCACTAATGGCATGCGCCGCATACTGAGAAGAAGAATGGCGTGCACAGTAGTATGGTAGTGGGGCTTGATTGTTGTCACGTGGCTTACGTGGCAGGTGAGAGAAAGAGAGCCGATGAAGACTAAATAGTGAGTGAATGAAAACTCTAAAGTAACCGGGTGTCTGCTCTAAGTAGTGGAGATGTGTCAAGTGCCAGTGGCAGTCTGTGGGAAGGGAAAGGGGCAATGGCCACACTGACCGCCAAAATACTCGCCAAATCACGGTCACTGTCAATAGCGCAGCAGCAGACTGGAGCAAAAAGGAGTGAAAGAAAGCAACACCTCAGTGGCTTATTTGTTTTTAGCAAAACAGTGTAAACGGCTTTCCATTGTAATGGGCAATAGTAGGCTAAATTGTGGGCTAATTTAACAGTGTGGTCCAGTGGGCCCCTTTCGTTTGACTGAAATAGAAGCCGTCTTTTGTCTTAGAGCGTCCTTGTCCGTCTGCTAAAGTGGTGGACTCCCCCCCCCCCTTTCAAGCTGTCAATATTGATCTACTA
Source organism: Tyrophagus putrescentiae (assembly GCA_024499935.1). Taxonomy (NCBI): domain Eukaryota; kingdom Metazoa; phylum Arthropoda; class Arachnida; order Sarcoptiformes; family Acaridae; genus Tyrophagus; species Tyrophagus putrescentiae. Next base: position 9,961,448 of record JAMZRA010000002.1, on the reverse strand, counting down.
CACCGAGACTGGCAAGCGTATATCGGCGACGTCGGCGGTAATTAAGTCACAGAACAAACCTGATTAGCACTACTACGATGTCACAGCTAATTGGTCGCAGTGATGTAACTAGGTTACACCAGTTGTTGATGTTGTTGATGATGATGATGATGATGACTACTTGATGGCTACTGCATATTTAGGGTATAGGTCAACGAGCTGTAATTGAGTTGTCTCTATGACAAGCAGACTAGAAAAGTTACTTCTTTTGGCTGACTTCAACTGTTCAATTAGCATCTATTGATTGAGAGCAGTAGCAACCAAGTGAATATTCTTTTACCTGTTTTTTTGTGTGCGGCCAGTGTTGTGATCATTAGGCGATAAATTGTGTACCGCACTGCAGCTAATTGGCAAACACAGTGGCTCACACTTGGTGGGACATTGGTGTATTGGTGAATAGATAGTGCACATTGCTGATACCACTGTGGAATTGATTTGTCACTGACCACTGACCACTGGCGATCGATGACTTGCGTGCCGTTCCTTCTCCATGGCCACACACACTCAGACATACTCACTGACTGTGGTCCACCAGGCACGAAGCACTTCTCTTCTTTTTTCTTTGCCATGGCCACTTGACAGCGCCAGTGCATCAGCACTGGGTGAGTGAGTGAAGGGGAGAGAGAAAGAGAAAGAGAAAGAGATGCTGCGAAAAGCCTTGATTGAAAGGCGAGCAAGGAATGCCATTTTCAATGATTTGATGCTTCACATTACCGCAACAAATCTATCCATGACCTTTACCCAGAGTGGCAACAGCAACAACTGTGTCCACACTGGACACTTCTACTACTTTCTACTTTAGGCACCTTCTTCTTCTTCTTTATTTTCACTGCGCTGCTCAAATGTGCTTCAACAAACTCGTTCTCTTTAGCATCTTTTATCGGCAACGGCGGTGGCCTGCACACTTTCTCTGTCCAGTGATGCCGTTTTCACTTTCACACTACCGTGAAAATGCCGCCGTTACTGACGCCCACTTTGCTACTGAAAAACTGCACAGTGTGTGCCCACGAATAGCAGCACACTGATCTCCAGTGCTGACGAAGTGGGCGCTCTGTTGATCAGTTTGCCTGACTGCTTGTGTGTGTGTCCTTCTCAAGTGCCACCAAGTTCAGTGGTCAACTTCAGCGAAAAGATATAAAAGCCGCCGTAGTCACAGTTGGAGATGCTGCATATTCGACCAGCTTCGATCACCCAGTCATCAAAGAGAAATCATCCACTGAAAATGAAGGTAACAAAAGAGTTGTTTGTGTTTTTCTCAATTTCGCTTCATGGGTATTACTTCCACAATTTCCCTCTCTGCAGCTGACCACCTCCAACCTTCTGGTGCTCTTTCTGCTGCTCAGCATCAGCATCAACCTCGGCAGCAGTCACTTCAGCAAGAAGCACCTCATATTCGGCAAGCTGAAGCTGAAGAAGTGGCTCATTCCCAAGCTGATCATCGGCAAGTCCTTTGCGGTGAAGGGCGCCCTCTTTGCCAAGCTGCTGCACATGAAGAAGCCGAAGAAGCAGTGCTGCATGATGGTCGTCCAGCAGAGGCCATACTACCCGCCGCCAATGCCATACTATGGAGGAGGAGGAGGTGGTGGCGGAGGTGGAGGACAGTACTACTAAACATCTGGCCATCATCTCTTCCCTGCCAATCATCATCATCATCACCACCATCTGTACATCAGTTCAGTTCCCACCTGGTCATCAGCAGGCTTTCTTTCTCTCTTTCTCATCTATTTATTCCATCCCATTCGAGTTCTTCTTTTCCTCCTTCTTCCAGAGTAGTGTGTTCCTCCTCTGTAGCCAAATTGATTTTGAGACTTGAGTGACTTATATAAATCAGTTTTATTTCCCAAGTCATGAATACACAGTGAGTTAACATGTTGCATGATGTAGTTGCCTTATCTATCCAGTAATAAAGTTATTCATCAGTGAACAGTACTTAAAGTATTTTTTTTCAAAACATTTCTAAACTTTTTAGAAGCGGTAGCTTCTTCGTCGCGGTGAGCGAGAACGAGAGCGAGAGCGAGAGCGTGATCGTGAATAGCGTCGGCGTCGGTGGCCATCATCTCGTCGGCGATAGAAAGGCGAAGGTGAACGACGGTGACGCCTTTCATAACGCCTATTGTTGTTGTCATAGCGCATACCGTCACGACGCCGGGGACCTCGGTTTCTTACCTGATCATTTCTGCCCATGTATATGCCTGGGGTTGGAGAGTGGGCACGGGCAGTAATGGAAAAGTCCACGCGAATCCGGCGATTGTGGAGAGATATTCCATTGCACATGTACTTGGCAGTTTCAGCGTCAGCTTTGTCTTTAAAGTAGATGAACGCAAATCCACGAGAGCGACCAGTGTGCGAGTCATGGACAATCTGCAAGTCTTCAATTTGTCCATACGTTGAAAAGACGTTTCTTATATCGATTTCTTTAGTTTGCATTGAAAGGCCAAATATGCCCAGGCAACGATTAGCAGGAGGATCATTGCGTCCGACATTATCGCGACAGCCAAAAGAAACTGGTGAGCGGGAACGAGAGCGATCTTTGCCAGAACTACGAGAAGAGCTGCAAAAACAAAAGTCGCAAGGATATATTTAAATAGAAAACTTGTTGTTAACTTACTTGCTTTGGTTGGATCGACTGCGAGAGCGGCTTTTGCGTTTATACTGACGTTGGCGATGGACATTGCTTCTGCTTCGGCTTCCACTTCGGCTTTTACTTGAGCTGCGAGAACGACTCTGAGATTTGCTTCGAGATTTACTCCGAGAATTGCTTCGACTCGAGCTTCTTTTTGAGCTTTTTGGGCTACTCAAACTTCGACTTGGGCTTCGCTTTGGGCTTTGACTCGGGCTTCGAGATTTGCTCCGACTCGAGCTTTTACTCGAGCTTCTACTTGAGCTTTGTTTCGGGCTTCGACTCAAACTTCGACGAGGGCTCTGTTTTGGACTTTGACTCGGGCTCCGGCTTTTACTTTCAGAAGTAGAACTGGAGCAAAATCCAGCCGGTTTCGGCGAGTGCTGCTCAAGCACAGTGTCTTCCATTTTGATGTCTATCTTATCTCCATCACTAGGTAGTGTTTCTTCCTTGTTAATCAGCGCTTCTTCTTCTTCTTTGATTGGCATATTTTCCATCTTTTCGGGAGATTGGGGCTCGACGAGGATACTCATGGCAAGTAGAAAACTGATGTTCGCTCAAAATTCAACAGCAAAAAACTGTGTTGACCTAACCAGAGCATGATGAAATGCAAAACGGTCGTGCAGTCGAAATAGTCTAAAAAGGCGCCAAAATTACAAAAAAGAAATTACTGATGAGCATCTGATAACTTTAGTTAATTCGATAATTTCGAAAATTCTTTCTTATTACTGAGAAATAAACTCCATTACACCATTTGCTTATTCACTTTATCATTTCCCATTTACTACTTATCAAATGGAAAACTTTTCTTATTTCGAAGCGGTCAAGGAGGAGGAGGGAAGCAGTCGCAGTACCACAATGGAGATTCTCGAGTCCTCTCCAATGGTGGTGGTGCATCCGTTCCAAGTGCTACCACAAACAGAGCTCTGACTGCATCACCCCCAGAGCCGAAAACCTTTGACGACATTGACTTCTCGCAGTACTACGTGCACGATTCATCGCCGGTCAAGAATGCGGACGAAAACCCCCTTTTTACCTTCTTTCAGGATGGTAGCTGTTCCAGCTTCGGGGTTCCAGACAATACTCAACCTGAATCTACGGCATCCAGTGGCAATTCAAATGCAGCAATGACTGATCACTTTGGGTCATCATCAGTGTTCGAAAATGCCGTCAGCACTGAGCAAGAGCAAGAAGAGCAGGCTGCACTAGCACTAGCTGGCCCTAGCACCTCAGCAGCCACTGCCACTGAGCTACGCCAAATAGAACTCCAAGCCCAAGGAATGACTCCAGGACATGCCTCAAATCCTCAGCAGCCGCCGCCTCAGGCGTTCATCTACGGCTACGTATACTATGGGGAACAGTACGGATTTGTGCCCTTGGTGGCCATGTCGACCACCTCGGCCACCGTGGCCACCTCTGAAGAGCTTCAGCAGCCTTCATCATCGACCGCTCAAGGGCAAGGCATGCAAGGCGGCCATCCCTTCTACTCCTTTTACCCGCAATCGGCTCTGCCAAGCACAAGCAGTACTGCCACCTGTGAACAGCACCTCCACCAGCAGCAGCAGGCTGTGTTCTTTTCGGGTTTAGTGGCAAGCCAGGACAGCCAGCCATTTCAGCCAACGCCCAGCCGGCGTTCCTACAAACGAAAATCGGTCCAGCACCTGCTGCCACTTCAGCTGATGGCGCCGAAGAGACGGCCTAGCCCCAAACGTAGTTCCAGAGCTGAAGGCCCAGGGCACCTTCACGCTGAGCGGCGAGAAGATTCGCCGCCCGCCGAATGCCTTCATGATCTTTGCGAAGGGCCGCCGTCGTGAGCTGCTGTACAGCAATCGAGCGCTCTCCAACAAGGACGTCAGCCGGATGCTCGGCCACGAGTGGAGAGACCTGAGCGAGGAGGAGCGCGAGGGCTTCAAGGTGGCCGCCAATGAGCTGCGCCGCGAGCACCAGCCAAGTATCCGGGTAAACTCATACTACTGTTGTCAACATTGCCAATTTTGTCATCCACTCTTACCTTTTGCCTCCATCCACCCCAGGCTACTGCTACAACCCAATGGTGGCTCGACGCGCCAAACAGGAGCGAAAGCTGAAGAACGAGCAAAAGAGAAAGCAGTCGGCAGCCGCCAAGGGCCACGACAACGAGAGCAACAGCATCAGCAGCGGCAGCTTTGACTCGCAACAAGTTGTTCTGGAGCCAGCGAAGACTGGCCTTCGCAGGTGTTCTCCTCCTCTCAGGCCAGTGTCTCGTCCTCCGTCAGTGCCACCGCCACCGTCGCCGAGGACCACTTCTTTGACTTTGACGAATCGGAGCTGTACAACAGCGAGGAGGACAGCACCTTCTTGTAGACTCGTGTTTCAGCTGCTCATCTCCTTTACAACACTAGTAGTAGAATACACACATTCTCACACTAACATTTAGACAATTCAGCACTGGCCAACTTGTTGAGAACTTGTAGACCAATATTTACCATTAAAAACCAGTTTTGCAACACGAGAACAGAAGAGAGGTAAACTGGAGATGAATATGCTTTAATAATGTTTAATAAGAGTAAGAGAAGAGCAAGAGCGCTCACAATTGGCAAATTGAAATAATTAAAATCAAGTTAGGTGCCATAGGTGAAGAGAGAGAGGTGTAAAGTGAATAGATGGCAACAGAGCCTTCTCTCTCTCTCACTGGCTGGTGTTGAGGGCGTTGGTGGTGGCGGTGTACTTGGTCACGGCCTTGGTGCCCTCGGAGACGGCGTGCTTGGCCAGCTCGCCCGGCAGCAGCAGGCGAACGGCAGTCTGGATCTCGCGACTGGAGATGGTCGACTTCTTGTTGTAGTGGCCCAGGCGGCTGGCCTCCGAGGCGATGCGCTCGAAGATGTCATTCACGAAGGAGTTCATGATGGACATGGCCTTCGAGGAGATGCCAATGTCGTTGTGCACCTGGCGCAGCACCTTGTACACGTAGATGTTGAAGGATCCTTGCGCTTCACCTTGCGCTTCTTCTTCTCCGAGCCCATCGAGGTGCGCTTCTTCACCTTCGAGCTGCTGCCCTTGTCGCTGGCGCCGGAGGACTGGGCGGCGGCGGCAGCGGCCAAAGCTGCGGCGGCGGCCTTCTTGCCGCCCTTCTTCGTGTCGCCCGAGGTGGCTGAGTCGGTGGGTCCGGCCATGGTGAGAGAGGAAGAGAGTCAAAGAGGGGGAGAGAGAGTTTCGGTGGAGAAATCGGGTCCGAGAGCGACGAGGATGACTTGACGAGAGATGGATGGAGAGCGAGACGTTGACAGTCGACGTGCTCAAACAATGAATGCTGACACGGCACTTTTCGGCGCGCCTTTTATAGCGAGCGCGCCAACAAAGCAAGCGCCGGGAACCGTACACTGACTCAGTAACTGGTGTCAACTTTTGCCACGTTTGTCATCAGCGACCTCAGTACATGAACCTGAGTAGCTGGAGAAAAAGGCGGTGGCAGGAGGCAGTGGTGGTGGTGTGACAAATGGTCAAAGAGAGGACACTAAAAGATGGCCTGATAAGCCCCAGTCCCAGTATTGTCGTATAAATTGGCCTGCCTCTCAAAGTTGTAGTCGACTTCTTTCAAATCTTAACAGCAGCAACTTCATCCCAATCTCACTGCAATCGGCAACAATGTCCGCTCACCGAAGCCAGCGGAAACACCCCTACCAGCAGCAGCACTCAAAGTCCACCGTGAGCTTGTCTCGCTCGGCCAGCCTTCAGGAGAACGCAGCCAGCAGCATCAGTCTCATTGACGTAAAAGTAGAGCGCCTAAAGAAACGCAAGGCTGACTTTGACCTGCAGCTAAAGTCGATGTGCGGCCAAGTGTCGGAGTTGATCAGGGAGATCGAGTCACTGCGGGCACGCAGTGAGCAGCTGTTCCACGACAAGATGAAGCACCTGCTGAGGCAGTCCAAGCGATCCAAATATCATCACAACAGCAGCAGCCGCAACAAAATACCTAAATTGAGTGACACTTCATCTACCTCGGCGAAAGCTTCTACTCTTCAGCGGCCATCTTCTTTTTCCACTTTAAAGCGAAATTCATCGTTCTCCTCTGCCTCTCTGTCGTCATCGTCTTCCACAGAACATGGGAAACTTCCGCCTCCTGCAAACAAACTCTCCGAACTGGAGCACTTGACGGTGGACAAGATCGGCCAACTGCAGACTGAGCAGATAAACAGCTTCATTGATCTGCTCTTTAAAGAGGCGACTGTTCAAGGCAAGCCAAGCCGTGTCGTTGAGCCGAGCACACCAGTCATTGCTGCTGCTGTGAAGACAACCTGTGAGCTTTCAGTGTATCGTGATGACAGCCACTCTGACCAAGCTGTGCCAATGGTTGTTGAAGAGGAAGAAGACAAAGAAGAAGAGTCGGAAAAGTCGCAACCCGCTTCACCACAAGTCATTGTTGAGCAGAAAATCTCTCCCAAAATACCTGATAGCAGCAAACAACTACTCCTCCCTACGATTATGGAAAAACCGAAAAGTCCCGATGACGACTTAGAAACAATTGCTCTGGAGAGAATGTCATTCGCTAATCGACGAAACATGTGGGAGCGGCGATCGCTTGGACGAAGCTACAAATTCCGCCCACCCAAGTCTATTGTCTAACTTGGTGTTTCCCCAGTCAATGTGGCCTTAATTTATCACCATTTACAACTATTACAAGTCACACACACCTCTTTACCTAATTATTTATTTTTACAATCTGTAAATCATCAGAAAGGTACGTCTTTTACCAATCAAGCTTTGATTTTCATCAAAAAATAAACGGAATCTGAAAAACAGCTGATCAGATATCATAAACGTCATGTGAAAATAAACAACTCTTCAAAAAATGTTGACCACTTTCAAAGCGTTTTTACGGTGCTTTTCAATTCTCGCCAGTCGCTCCCTTCTATTCTCCACCGGATTGAACTTGCTGTAGAAGAGGTAAAGGCGATGCAGCGATAGAGCACCAGGTTGAAGAGGAGCATCAAGATGCAGTGGTAGTAGTCATCGTCGGTTAGCTTCATGACGTGCAGTATCACCTGTATTTCATTGGCGCCGCACCTTCCAAAGCCGTACTGCAGCAACATGAAGCCTTCAAAGATGAACCGGGTAATGGCAAAGTTGGAGAGCCACAGGTAGAACGCTGACAGCCGGGAGGCGAGTAGCAGAAAGTTGCTGAGTAGCACGGAAAAGAGAAATACTGAAACGGATAGAATGAGTATCATGGAAATGTTGCCCCTTGAGAGGATGGCAAAGATTTGACCCTGCGACTGGAAGGTCACCGCTGTGATGATGAAGAGGAGGACGATGTTCCAGTAGATGCCCGGAAGAACCGCCTCATAAATGTTGCCCAAGTACACGTAGAGAAGTATGGTGGGGAGAAGAGGCAGCAGCTCAAAGATCGACTTGGTAAGGTAAAACGATCCACAGCTGATCCAGCCATTTCGGTGCTCATTGGTGAACACCTCAAGGTCCTTGTGAAAGCTCAGTGCCTGCTGCAGCAGCACGAAGATCATGAAGAAGTTGGCGAAGAAGAAGCTGTACTTGAAGTTGTTCAGCAGCTGAAAGACCACCTCCACTCCCTGGGCATCTCGACTGCACAGCACATTGAAGTCACTCTCCAGGTTGATGCAACCGGTCAGACTGGCCATCCGCCGGTCGTAGAAGAGCGGAATGGCCACGCCGTAGAAGAGGTAGTTGGCGCTGATCAGCAGGTACTCCTTCCAGAGGTGCTGCCGAAAGGCGACACTGTACCGGAGAAAGGCGACGTACACTGAGTAGAGCGAGAAGCGAGTTCGATTTCGCTGCACTCCATCAGGCGTCAGCTGGGCCTCCTGGGACAGCTGCCAAGCGTTGGAAGATGACCACTGAAGATTGCTTCGAGCGACCAGCCGCTGCACTGTTCGGTCTTCAGCGCCGGAACAGGAGTGCCTGATGAGCACCTCGATTGGAGAGTTGCTTTGATCAGAAGAGGAGGACACCGCCGTCGCCGAACTACTGCTCAAATGCTGCTCCATCTGCTCTGAGGTACTCCCTCCTGAATATATGCACACCCCGCCCCTTGCGAGCACATAAAGATGCTCAAACTTCTGCAGCACCTCCACTGTGGGCTGGTGAATGGTGACCACAATGGCCAGCGGGTGGACCCTGGTCAGTCGGCGCAGCACCCTAATGACCGTCTCCGCGGAATAGGAGTCCAGATTGCTCGTCGGCTCGTCTATCAGCGCCAGATTGGGCATCTCAGTTGAAGTGAGCTCCAGCCCCAGTGCCAGCCGCTGCCGCTCGCCGCCGCTGCAGTACTCCACCTTGGTGTTGGCCGCAGCCTCCAGGCCCAGTTCGGTGAGCCACTTTCGGGCAACCGCTTCGTGATCGGCGCCACTTGCCTGTGCGTTCTTGAATCGAGATGCAAACAGTAGCGACTGCTTGGCAGTGAGGCCGCTCAGCAGGTGGCCGGACACCTGCTGGGTGATGAAGCAGGTTCGAATGGGGCTGAACTTGGACTGGTAGATCTCCGTCTCGGCGCTCAGTCGGGTTTTCATTTGGCCGTTTAGGACTTTGAGGAGAGAGGATTTGCCGGCGCCTAAAAAAATTTATTAGTTTACAAGATTGAAAATGCTCAAGAAAAAGGGTGTTACCTGAAGTGCCCAGAATGCCGCACAGAGTGTTCAGGTGAAATTGCCCGTTCAGATTGCAGAGAATTCGTTTCCTTTTCTGGGCGGCTGTTGACTCCATTTCCAGCATTGAGCTAGTGGCAAACAAGCTGAGGTTTCTCCAGGCGATAAGTATTTTCTTTTCCAGCGCCTTCTTTTCAGGCAACTTCATTGCCGCCTTGCTGCCTCCATTTTGAAGCGTTTTGAAGGTGATAACTTTGTAGTCAAGTGGTGGCTCTTTATAGCTGGAAATTGACAACTTTTTTTTATTTGAACCACCTTTCAACTTGCTGGAAGCAGCTTTTATTCTTCTTGAAAACGGCCAGAGAGTGCTCAAATTGCCAAACTTCAAGAACATCACCAGCAGCGTCAGCAGGCGAATGGCAGCAATATTCAGCAGCACCCGCATCACGTACACTGAAATCTGCGTTCTGTCGACGTGAAAGACTTTAAACATGAGCGAGAACTCCTTCTCCCAGTCACACCGATCGATGCCATAGAAGGTGTAGAGGATGCCCGGGCGATGAACTTGAAGGCCACTAGATTGGAGATCTCCTCGAGGACGACGCTGCCCGTCTGCTCGGTGTCCACGAAGAAGCCGTTGATCATGGTGGCGCCGGTGTGGTACACCACCGAGACGATCACCGCCAGCTGAAGGTGGTCGACGAAGAGCAGGCCGACCAGGTGGCCGGCACTTTGCATGTAAAAGCAGAGCAGCCACATGAAGAAGACGTAGTGGCCGAAACGGCTCCAATTGAGGCGGTAGCCATCGACGGCGTGCTGCGAGGGCAGAAAGTAGCCCAGCGAAGCGGTGAGGAGGGCGTGAACGAGCAGTTCGAGGAAGCTGACCAGAATGGCGGAGAAGTAGAAGGCGAAAAGGCTGTACCAGCCGTTTCGGTGCTCAGAGCGAAAGACCTTGACGATGGAGCCGAAGACGAGGGCGCTGGCACAGATTGTGACCACGCCGGTGTAGATGAGGATCTGCGCGAGAAAGGTGGCGTTCTCCTTGAGAAGCGTCTCCTCTCGAATTGTCTCGGTGCAGGTTTGGTTTTGAGGAGCGTTCAGCAGCGTACAGCCACTCGACTCGGTCATGGACGGGCTGAAGAGCGAGGAGAGCAGGGTGATGTAGAGGGTGAAGAGGAGGATGGAGAGGAGGAAGGCGCGGTACCGGGCGATGAAAGTGACGCGGAAGAGGCGGGCAGTTTGCAGGAAGACATCAGTGAACCTGAAGGGCTTGCGCAGGTTTTGCAGGCCTTCAGCTTGCAGAGATGACTGTTGATGCTGAAGGGCTTTAGAAGTTTGGGCGTGCACTGCTGCGGTTGCTGCGGAGGTCAGCTTGAAAATGGCAGAGTTTGCGCTGTCTGAATGTGTCATAAAAAGTTAAATTGTGGTGCAAAAGCAATCATTCATTTTGTACGCTTACCATTTCCGTTGCAGGCTATTTTGATCAACGTCTCAATTGGCGGCGACTTTGTATCGGTAATGGCGGTGGGAAGATTATCCTCTAAGAAAGGGCGGATATAATTGGGCGGCCCGGTGAAGATGCACACGCCTCCATCGAGGGACTTTGCCAGGACGTACAGTTGGTCAAAGAGGAAGAGCGTTTCCTGGTTGGGCGCGTGAATCGAGCTGATCACAGTGATGTGCTGCCTTTTGGCGAGCTGCTGAAGACAACGCATTGTTTCGTAGGCAGAGACGCTGTCCAGTCCTGTGGATGAAGGTTTTGTACTGATTTCGTCCTCAATCAATCACTCAACCTACCTGTCGTTGGCTCATCGAGAAAAAGAAAATTTGGAGCAGTCAGCGCCATCAGCTCTTGTGCAATGGCAATGCGACGTTGCTCTCCACCGCTGCACCGGCAAAATGGTTGATCCAACAGTTTTTCCGGCAGCAGAAAAGTAGACATAGTTTGGGCGATGTGACTGGCAGCCAGCCGCCTTGCTGAGGAGCCATTTTTGAAGGCGAATGCGTACTGCAGTATTGTCCTGATGGTCAGCTCACCGATGAGGTTCTCGTGGACGTGTTGCGCAATGAAGTACGAGGTGGCCCATTTGGGTTGGACGTAGATTTTGGAGTTGGCGGCCAGGCGGCCACCACCACTCGAACAGCCCTGGCTGCCACTGAGAATGTTTAGCAGTGTTGTTTTGCCCTGCGTTTTAATTTGGAAAATCGTTTTAGTCAATATGTTATTGTTTAGAATATAACGAACCGTTCCAGAACTGCCCAGAATTGCATTCAGGGTGCCGCTCTTGAAGTAGCCGCTCACACTGTGAAGTATGACTTTTTTGTTGTTTGTAAAACTGCTCCAATCGTTTACTTTGTAGTGTATATTTTTCCAGAGAATCGATACATTTTCATCCTCTGTTTTAGGCACATCTAATCTAGTTTTTTCAAACGCTCCATTAACAACTCCGTTGGTCTTCATTGTGACGGCAACAAAGGTTTGAGCAAACTTAAAAATTCATTCAGTAACTTTCAGTAGTTTTTAAACACAAATGAACAAGTTTTTAAAAATAAAATCGAAACCCCCAGCACCATCACTTGTTTTCAACGACGCTACCGCTTGCTGAATGAATGAATGAACAATGAACTTCTCGAAGACTATCAATTAGACGTTTTTGTCAGCTGTAGCGCGCGCACTGCTGTGCTTTTTAATTTCACAGTGTCCAAGTGGTAAACAGCCAACACTTACAGTTGCATCTTGCTTACGCACAACTTACACACACTGTCGCACAGTTTACCCTCCTCTGCAATGCACTGAAAAACATAGCCGATAGCTATAGGAAGTCGTACTGAGACTGTACCTCAGTGAAAGTATCTAATAACAAAAAAATGGCAACTGGTTATTTTCCAATCAAAAGGTGGACACAAATAGTTACCCTATCATTTTACGTAGAACAACATATTTTTTACCGAGAAAATGATGACGCTGCCTGCTGAGTGCGAGAAGTGCTAAAAGAGGAGTAGGGGAGAGAAAAAAGAAAGAGAAAAAGAGATGGGGAGAGTAACATCTGATTGACAGCAGCTATCCTATCTATTTGAGAAAAAGCAGAGAGACTTCTGTCCTTGAGGCTTTTCCACACAGTAGCTCCCACTTTGTGCACATTTGCCCTCGTCAGTGCACTACATCACCACAGCAGCACTGCACACCTATTTGCCAATTGTTATCACATTCAATCACATAACAATGATCATTTTTCATTTTGAATAAACAGGAGGGGGATTTTTAACTGGAAACACCGGCGGTATAATCCTTGTAATTATTTTTTTCGTTTCAAAAAAACGACACATCACAGAAAATAATATTCAATTGTGTAATTTTAAAGCTAAATGAAACGCTGAAATTTTGCTAGCCACGATTTCTGGCGACCAAGTCTGATTGCGGCGTATCCGGTGATGGCGTACAAAGCAACCAGTGCAAACATCAGGTAGAAAAAGGTTTGAGATGCTTCCCATTGCTTAAGATCAGAGGTTCGATTGGTTTTGACGACGATGTACTCTATAGTTTTCCCACGTTTAGCTTCTGTTGTTGTGTAGCCGAGGATTAGACCAACGAAGAGACTAATTACCGCTAACTTTACATTTTTCTTTATAAAACGATATCCTTTTCTTCTAACAGGAACTTTCTTGATGTTATTTGACCGTTTAAAACGGACAAATTGCTTTGCATGTAAACAGAAATTTTTTCTAGTCTGTGTGTCGATTGAATGCATCCAGTCAGATGAAGTTGTTGTTGAAGTGAGAAAAAGTGAAGATGAAGAAGAAGAGCTGATGCTGACAACTGGCATGAGCAGGAGAAGGTCAGAGACAGCCGACACAGCTGTAGCGGTACTGAAAATTTCAATACTTTTTGCATTTTCAAAAATTGCCAATTGAAAAGTTCTCATCGAACTTCAATCAAGGTAACAATGTCACTGTGGACGCTAGTTATCAGGCAAATTGCCATGACGAAGTAGTCAATACTGATTTAGGCGTGATTGTTGCTTATGTTGTGAAGTTGCCCCTACCAAACAGTTTGTGATGACTACCGCGAGCACTGAAAACGCTACTCCCGCCGATCTGCTGGCGACCATTGTTCAGGCATGCGACCCACTGACTGAAATGTCCGAGCTGAAGACTGCCTCCAAGCAGATCGATCATCTCTTCGGCCTTGGCTGGCATCCACAGCTGCCACCGCTGGAGCAGTGGCTTCGAGGTGAGCAGGTGAAGTCCGTTCTCACGGCCTTCGAGAGCAAGCACTCTGCAAAGAATCTAGCCACTGCCAAGAAGCACAAAGAACTGGCCGACATGTACGGCGGCATGGTGGAGGGGGAGTTTGCTGAAAAGGCCATGCACAACATCTCTAAGGTAAAGAAGAAGAAGTTTAAGATGTACTCGTCATTGTAACCCAATTTTTCACAGGCCATTATCTGGGCTCCCTTCACCGAAAAGAAGTTCCTCGCCGAGTGCCTGCTCGCTCGTGCCGAGCTGCACCGTCGATCGAAGAACAACCTCGCCGCGCTGGCCGACATTGAGGGGGCGCTGCTCTTCACAGAGAACTCCAACATGCTGGCCATCTGCAGCAAGGTCGCCCTGCTGAAGCGTCTCGACCGTCGCCCTGAGGCGTACCACTTTCTGACGGAGGTGCTGAAGAGTCTCGAAGGCAAGGACAAGGACAGCGGCAGCAACTCTGCTGGTGCTGGTCTGGAGAAGAAGGAGCTCAAGGCGCTGCGCTCACTGAAAAAGGAGCTGAAGGTGTACAAGCACTCTGCTGCTGGCAAAGGTGATCAGCCAGATTCGAAAGACAGTGGCAACCAGCACCAGCACGACCACCACAACTGCACCCTGCAGGTGGACCCTCGCCTCGAGTGGGCCCTGGAACAGTCAACCGGCGCACGTGCTCAAGGCGACCAGCGCCATCGAGGGCAGCAGTGTGGTGCTGGTGAAGGAGGAGCCGGCGCTCTTCATCGTCCGCCAGGAGTCGCTGCACCTCAACTGCAGCGCCTGCTTCGCCGAGTGCCCCGCCACCTGCTGGCCCTGTGCCACCTGCGCCGAGGTGGTCTACTGCTCGGTGGGCTGCGCCGCAGCCGCCCACGCCGCCTACCACCGCCTGGAGTGCGGCATCCTGGGCGCCCTGCAGCCGACGGCGCCGCAGGCTCTGCAGGTGTACCGCCACCTCGCTCGAGCCGGCCACGCCCAGTTGATTGCCTTCCAGGAGGAGATCAAGGAGGCAGAGCAGCTGACCGAGCCGTTGCAGGCGCTGATTGGAGGCTCTGGAGCCGAAGAGCAGAAGGTGCCGCGCACCCAGGTGCACTCTCTCTTTGGACGGCTGGCCAGCCTGGTGGGCAAGCGTATCAAGGGGAGGAAACCACTGCGCACGGCCACCCAGCTGGCCACTGCCACCTACCTGGTCGCCGTCTACTGCTACAAAAGTGGTGAGGCAAACATTTCACCATCCGACTTTCGCCTGCTGGTGGACATTCTGGCCACTGAGCTGGTGCGCGTCAGCCTGGCCGAGTACGGTTGGAACGGAAGCGGAACGGGGGGCGAGAATCAGCGCATTCACGTGGGCAACTACCAGTGCCTGGTCAGCAGTGCAATCGGTCACGGCTGCCAGCCTAATGCCGACTGGAACTTTGAAGAGCAAAACTTTGTCCTCACTTCCAACCGGTAATAAGCAGCTTCTCTGTGCTCATCTTTATTTCTTTAACTAAGAGCTTCGATTTCCTCTAATCTAGAACCATAAAGGCTGGCGAGGAGGTCGTCATCACTTTCGGTCCGACTGCCGCCCAGCCCTTCTTTGCCCGCCAAACTGCCTTGGCGGCCTTCAACCGCCTCTGCCACTGCGAGAAGTGCCTCGAGGACGCCCGGAGCACTTTGCCCTGCGCTGCACCTTCTGCAACGGACCGGTGCCCTTTGACGCCGACCATTTCAGCACTGAGCTCAGCTGTCTGCTCTGTGAGCGCCAGGCGGAGAAGGAGACTGAGGAGGGCGCCTCGGTGATTCAGGCCGACTTCCGAGCGATGCAGTGCTCCCTGTGGCTGGTGAGCGGCATCAAAGATGCTCCTGAAGAAGTTACCTCGGCTTTGGAGCAGATTGAGGCGCGAATGGCCGTTCTGGCCACTGTCATGCCCACCAACAACCGCCTGCTGCTGTCGGTGGTTGGCGACCTCTGCGAGGAGTACCTGCGCCGGGGCATGGTTTCCCCTGCTGTGGAGTGGTTCCAGTGGTTCGCCTCCACTGACATCTACCTCGACGTTGGCGAGGAGAAAGAAGAGGAGGACATTTTCAGCAAGCTGTACCACATTCACAAGTGGACCGGTGCCTACCTGGAGTACCTGCAGTCACTCAATGTGACCGAGGCTGCTGATGCAGCAGCCAGCTACATTGAGGTCCTTGAGCAGCTGGTGCAGCGTGCCACCGCCGCCACCCAGAAGCTGCTGACCAAGAAGAAGAGCCTCTCCAAGGTCCTGGAGGAGAGCCAGGTGGAGCAGGTGGTGGAGATGCTGCAGCAGCAGGTGGAAGACAATCAGCTTGCCTCGCAAAAGATTTGCGCCTCTTTTAACGAAATGGCCAAAAAAGCCGCCAACTGCTACTCAACTGGTGATCTTGCTGGTGAGGCTGCTGAAGCTGATTTTTGAAGCACACCATCATTAAATTGTGCGCTTTTGCGTTTTTAGCCGGAAAGGCTTTTAATTTGCATTGTTAGAATTTTGCTTTATTTGACATTACAAAATGAAAAGTGAACTTTTTCATTGCACTTTGATGATGGCTGTCTCAGGTACATAACCTCGTCATTTGCTTTCATCTGGTTCTAGTTTTAGTTCTAACTTACACGTCGACTGCAAGCTTTTAAACTTTTTTGTTTGCGTACTTTGCTTTCCACTCTCAGGATGAAATCAAACAAATCCGGAAAAAGCAACAGCAAAAAGAACAAGAATGAAAGCACTTCGCCCATCAAGAGAGCCACATTCGTAGAGCCATCACAGCCGCAGATGGCGCTCAAGATAAGCGTCTCCTCGAGCGCCGTTCTCAAGCGACAGCACTCAAACACTGACACCGATGGCGATGAGAAGATCAATTCAGACGATTCGGCTTTGCGGCTGGAAAAGTCCTGCTCAAAAGAGCAAACCAAAAGTCCTGAACCCGACCTTTCTCGCTCATCCGAGTCAAAAGAGGAGCTAAAAAGCGAGAGCAAAGCGAACTCCTCCTCTCGAACCTTTTCTTCGGTGATCGAAGTGAAGCCCGGCGCTCCGCCGCCGCTGCGAATCGGCCCCGAGGTGCAGCTGCACCTTCGCCAGCCATTCAAGATTCTCACTGACATTTGGGGCGTGCTCATCTCCTACGACTTTCGCAAAACGATCTTCCAGTTCACCGACGACCACCTGAAGCAGTACATCATCGAGCACTTTGAGGAGAGCGAGACGGTGGACTACGTGAACAAGCTGGCGGCAAAGACGGCTGAAGATCTGGCCGGTGGAAGCTGGCCGACGATGCCCTCGGTGCCGACGCTGCCCGAGGATGGCAAGCTGAATGACAAGTCACTGAGCAAGGAGGCAGTGGCCGAGGCGGTGCTGCGCAATTTGGCTTTTCGCAAGGAAACGAAGGACAAGTCGATGTTGGCCAACCTGGAGACCATCTACAGTCAGGTCTGGAATGACGGGTATGAGTATGAGAGGAGTGAATTGTTTGAAATTGGCTTTTCGCTGACTTCAGTTTTCTCTATTCAGATACCGCTCAAAAACACTGCGTCCACTCGCCTTCTCCGACGTGCTGCCCAATCTGCAGAAGTGGACCGCCGAGCCTCTGTACGTCAAAGTGTACACCTTCGCCACGGGCCCACCAGACGTGCAGAAGCTCTTTCTGAGCGCCAGCACCGAGGGCGACATCGGCAAGTGCATCACCTACTTCTTCGACACTCACCACACCTTCAAGTACGACAGTGGCCGCTTTCGCCAGGTAGTGTCCGGCCTGGCGGAGCGCGATCCGAAAAATCTCTTCTACTTCACTGACAGTCCAAAGAAGGGTTTCGAGGCGCGCAAGGCCGGTCTGACGGTGTTCATCATTCGTCGCCCGGGCAACAAGCAGTACAAGCAGGAGTACCTGGACAAGTTCACTGTCATTGACAGCTTTGATCAGTTGGATTTCTTTGAGTTTAAATAGTTTTATGATTGAATTGTTTTTAGGATGTTTTTGGAGTTCTTGGCTGTTTACGTTTTTATGTAATGCATTTTTAGTTCAGAAATAAAACTCAAAAAATCGTTTCCATGCTCTATTTTAAGGGGGGACACCGCGCACTTTTTGACTGTTTTTTAGAATTTTGATTTTGGGGTGGTTATGATGTTCATGAAAAGTACACTCAATACAAGTTATTAGGAATTTCATGTAGAGCAGTCCTATGTAGATAACTTGGTCCTCCGATGACTGGGTCGCCATCAGCAAGGACTTACGTTTCATGAACACTACGGTACACTTTCCGGCAAAATGGAAGTTGGCATGGCATGATCAGAGATGCCAAATGAAAGGTAACAACTAAATCTATATTTTGTTCGTCTTCGATTAATTTTTAAAGGTCTCAGTTTTTCTTAAACGATTTTTGATTCAAGATTTCAGATGAAAAATGCATGAAAACTTGAAAAACGTGAAAAAAATAAACTTTAAAATTAATTTAAAAAACAAGGAAAGCTAAATCAGCAAATCGAAGACGAACAAAATATAGATTTAGTTGTTACCTTTCATTTGGCATCTTTGATCATGCCATGCCAACTATCATGTTGCCGGAAAGTGTACCGTTCGGTGTAAAGATCTTAGTAAAAAATGCCGTTGACTAGTAAAGGAAACTAAAAATTCGAAAAAATTTTCTAAATGCGCGCAGTCCCCCCTTAATGCATGAGAGAGTTGAATAAGAATATGAATAAGATTACAATCAAATGCTAAAACTTTAAAAACTAAAGCAAAAAAAGGGGAAAACAAATTAGTAGATGTTGCTGTTCATCTGCTTGTTGAAGCTCTGGCGCTGACGTTCATTCATGAGAATGCTGCCAAAGTTGGTCGTGCGGGGTGATGACTGCTTGCCAGCAGTCCAGGGGTTTGGGGGTCTAATTTAGTAAAAAAATGAAATTGAAATGTTCAAAGAACAGAAAAGTTCAATTCATAAGTTACCTGCACCACTCTTGAGCACCTTCAGCAGGCATTCCTGGGGCAGATTAAAGAGGGCCACTACAATCTGCCGCTTCAGATTGGTCATCTTCATCAGCGCCTGCTTTCCGCCCTGACTGCGAGCACTACCACCGCCGCCAGAACTGCCCAGAATTCCCGAAACCGGGGTGGTGACCACCGGAGCGCGGTTAAAGGAGGGCGCAATCAGAGGCCCAAAGAGGTTCAGCAGCTGGTGCTTGTCCACCACCAGGCGACCTGACTTGCTGACGGTGGGCAGCTTGAAGAGGACGCGCTTCAGGTGGAGCAGCAGGTAGGCGAGAGTGTGGCGGTGGACAACCGGCTCCAGCTGGGTGGTCAGCAGACGGGTGAAGAGGTCACGACGCTGGACGGCCGTCAGACAGGGGTCTACAAAGGGGGCAAAATATTAGTAAAGTAGAAATTCACAATCAAAGCCTGCCCAACTTACTACTGGCTCGCAGACACTCGTTCCACCACTTGCTATCTACCAGAGGCTGCCCCAGCGACTGCAGCAGGCGCACCAGGAGGCCGCTGATGATAGTAGGGTGAACGGTGGCCAGCTTCAGCTCGCCGACACTGTGCGTACGCGCAAAGGCGGCAAACAGCTTCTCCACCTCTTTGCTGCTCTTCCCGTCCAGCTCACGGACGTATAGGCGAAGCGGTTGCGGTGAGCCCTTCAGGCTGAACTTGGCGCCGAAGCTGCCGGGCGAGGCGGTGCCCGCTCGCTTCAGAATGGCCAGCGACTGCTCCTCAATTTGCTTGCAGCACTCGACGATGATGGTGGGCACTTGTGGTTGCTGCTGCAGCTGCAGCAGCAGATGATGATGACCGACGTGGCTGTTCTGTTCCTTCTCCGCCTCCACCAGGCGGACCAGATTGACGGTGATGCAGGGCACGTCCTCTATGGCCGCCGCCATCCGCTGCCCATCGCCCCCCTCAAAGCAGCCCTTGTCCACCTTGATTCGGCAGCCGGTGCACACGTAGAACTTGGCCGTGGGAATGATGCTCGACTTGCAGAGGTGACAGCTGTTGAACCACAAGCGAGACGTCTCCTCAAAATGGTGCTGCTTTGGCGGTGGCTGCAGTGGCAACGCCTCCTCGGTGGGCTGGTCGGCGTTGTAGCTGGTGAGGGTGGCGCTGTCGTCATGAGTTACGCTGTGGCTGATGATCTCCGGTTTTGAGCAGCGGCAGTGGCAGTGGCAGAGGCAACAGCAGCGTCGGCGGTGGTGATGGACACTGTGGTCAGCGATGATGAGGTGATCACCGGCTTGTTGGTGGCGCCGACGCACTCTTTGAAGGAGTTTTCTTCTTCCTCTACCTCCTTTTCTTCATCCTCATCCTTCTCACCCTCTTCATCATCATCTTCCCCATCCTCTTCTGAGGAGCCATACTCGGTAGTCAGTTTTCCTTCCACGGATGAGATAGTAGTGGAGGAGGTGTTCACTGAGTTCACCTCCTCCTGCATTTGTAAGTCTCCCACAGGCTTGACAATGTCGCTCTCAGGCGGCACTTCATCGCCTGATTTGTCCTTTCCAGCGCAGGCAATCTCATCGCCGACGTGTCCGCCTCCTGTTTCATCAACTTTCTTCTCAACAGTCTCTACTGAAATGGCCAAAAAGTTGGGCGAAACTTCAGCATGATTTGAAAGCTGACCCTTCTTTTGCATTGGCATCAGCTGGCGCAGCTGCTCCTTCAGCTGCGCCACTTCGGCGGCCAGCTTGTCCGAGTTGGCCACCTCAGCGGTGTTTGCCTGACGCAGGCGAAGGACATCCTCCTGCAAAGCGTTGCAAGTGTCAACCGAATCGAGCAAGTTCTTCAGCAGCAGATTGTGATCCGATTCCGCTGCATGGAGACGACTGTTCAATGCTTTGAATGCCTCCACCAGAGACTTGGTCACCGAAAAGAGATCTGTCATGTTGTTTTGAGAGCGCATAAGAAAGAACATGTAGCCGATTTTAAATAATATAACAAAGTTGTCGCTTACCTTCGCGAGACACCTCCATGTGCTTGAGAATCTTGTCGATGTTCTCCAGCACCTTTTTGCTGAGAGGCGCAGAAGTCCGGAACACTTCGGAACCATTTTCAGTTGACATTTTAGTTGAGGTTTCGGCCATTCAGGCAAAAGACAGCAGATAAAAGAAGCTACTCAGAAAATGAAGAAAGAGTCGTCATCAGTCTCACAGCTTTATACAGTTGAAAAAAATGTTCTAAAACACGCGGCAGCACAATCTGTCTTTTACGCACACTCAAAGTTGTAAATCAGAATTAGACGTGAACTTGCAATTTTTCGAACTTTTTTACATTATTAAACTTTGATTTGTGCATTTTTTTCATCATTTTTAATTTTGCACTCATTATTCTCATCGCCATGTCTTCACCAAAAGAGCAGCTAGAACTAGTCTCGGCTAAGGCAACCAAAAAGCGACCTCGACGCAAGAAGAATAAGAAGAAGAAGAAGGAGGAGAAGTTATCATCAGAGCCTAATGCTCATCAGTTGAAAGCCGACACCAGTGGACTCACAGCTGAATTGTTGCAACTCTTTAAGCAGAGGATGACGATTGTTGGCGCACGCTTAGATGAAGCCCTAACTGAGGAAATGAATATAATGGTACGTGAAATTCGAGGATTTTTGAAAAATGCAAAGGACAAAGTTGCTCAAAAGTAAAATGCTTAGTGAAATTTATGGTTTAAAAACCTATTATTAAATTTAAATGTTGTATTTTTTATAAGCATGACAAGTAAAAATAAAAATATTTAAGGGTGAAAAACAAATGTGTCAGTTAATATGTCAAACAAGCTTTGCATCCTTTGCCAGTGCATAGAACTTTGACCGTCGATCTGCCAGCAAGTGCTGCGGTGAGCTGAATTCAATGACTTTTCCCTGCTCAAGCACCAAAACTCGATCAGCATCAAGAATTGTGTTCAGCCGATGAGCTATAGTGATCACTGTATGGCTGGCAAATTCACTCTTAATAGTCGTCTGAATGAGGGCGTCCGTCTCCAGGTCGACGGCTGCAACAAAAACAAAGATATTGATTAGTACTAGAATGTCGTCCAATTAGGCTTCCAGACCCACCTGCAGTCGCCTCATCGAGGACGAGAATTTTTGAGTTCTTCAGCAAAGCTCGGCCAAGGCACAGGAGCTGAATGAAGCATCAACAATATATTGAATCAGTTTGATCAATTTTGTTTTATGTAAAACTGCGCTTACTTGTCGCTCTCCAACAGATAGATTGCTGCCACTCTCTGCAATCGGATAATCGAGACCTTCAGCTTGCCTTGAAATGAAATCCTTCAGGTGGCAGTGCTCCAGCGCAAGCCACAACTTGCTGTCCGAGTACGCTGAAAATGGATCCAGATTGGAGCGAATGGTTCCAGAGAATAAAACCTACACCAAACGGTTTACGTTAAAAACGAATAACTCAGTCAGAAAAAAGCGTAAATACCGGATCCTGAGGAATTATGGCAAGCGAGTTCCTCAACTCGTGCAGGCCAATCTGACTGATGTCCACACCGTCAATGGTGATGCTGCCAGCGGCCGGCTCCAGAATGCGAAAGAGGCTCAGCGTAAGAGTTGATTTCCTAAACAGTTTAAATTAAGTGTTACCACAGTGAATTAAACTTCCATTTACAAGAATTTACCCACTACCAGTGCGACCGACAATGCCCACCTTCTCGCCGGCGCCCACCTCAAGGCTGACCTCCTTGAGGACCATGTCGAGGCCTTCTCGGTAGCGAACTGAATACCGTTCAAACTTGATCACCCCTGCCTGTGGCCACTCTGGCTCAACCTTGGGCCGCTCATTGAGCGGTCGTCTCCACTCGGCCTCGGTCTTCAGCTGCGCGTACTCGCTGATGCGCTCCACCGCCACCACATTCGTCTCCATCTCGGAGGTCATTCGAACTAGCCAGTTCAGCATCTGCGTCACCGAGAGGCTGTAGTTGAGCAGCAGGCCGACAAAGCCGGGCGACTGGGCAAAGTTCTCCCGCGACCAGACGGTGAAACAGGCCACGGCGATGATGATCAAGTTACCGCAAAGCTCAAGTCGCAGCGAAAGCCACCGGTTGGCGATGAAACCGGCAAAGTAGCACCGCTGATGGCGATCAACGCGGGCCGAGGACTCGGCGACGAAGCGACCTGTGGCGGAGAAGGCTCGAATGGTGCTCACACCAAACAGTGTTTCACCAAAGTGAGAGTACACCGGAGATCGGGTGACAGACTCCAGTCGTTTCAGCTGACGAGAGGTGGCGACGTAGAATTTCTAAAAGAAGATTAATGTGTGATTCAGAAAATCATCATCTTCAAAAATTGGCAGTACTAATCACTATACCTGAATAAAGAGGTAGAGCAATAGAATGGGCACGATGACGGCCATAAAGACGGGCACCTCCACGGAGATGAGCACCAGGGTGGCCACCACCTGAAGAAAGCAAATCAACCAGCCGTCCATCGCCTGGGGTATGTGCGAGTCAACAGTGTCCACGTCCTTGCTAAACCGGTTCACAATTCGTCCCAGCGGAGTGGTGTCAAAAAAACTCAGCGGAGCGTGCATGATTCGCTCCAGCAGGGTCCGGTGCAGGGTGACCGAGCTGTTTACTGTGCCCTTCACCAGTGAGATGGCGCCCACAAAGAAAAAGAGACCTGGGGAGATGGTTTGAGGAAATGGTATTACAAATAATAAACAGTAGAAAGTGTCACTCTTACCCTGAACCAGTCCAAAACAGCCGTAGACCGCTAGACGATAGTTCCTCTGGTCAGTGTCCACGACTATGGTGTTGCTGCCATTGACCCCAATCACCAGCACTGGTCGATCACTGGACCACACTGCCAGCCAGACATTGGTGCCCACACTGGCCACCTGCATGCCCACGTAGCCGATCAGGGTGAGGGCAATCCAGAGGAGGGTGAGCGAGCGAAAATAGTCCAGGTAGACACTCCACTTGACATTGCCACTCGCTGACCGCTCCTCCTCAATCAGCTGTTTCTCCTTCTCCACTTGCTGTTTACTCGTTTCCAGTGTGCCCGATCTGCTGCCTGCTGATTTTTCCATTGAAGCACTGGAGCTGATAGTTCGCTTCCGTTCTCGCATTGCATCACCACCTTCTTCCGTCTCCAGTCCTTCTTCAGCCTGATCTTCGTCCTGACTCTCCTGGTTGGCGTGCTCTTGAATAAACTCGGCAAAAGGTCCCTGAC
Organism: Tyrophagus putrescentiae; assembly: GCA_024499935.1. Taxonomy (NCBI): domain Eukaryota; kingdom Metazoa; phylum Arthropoda; class Arachnida; order Sarcoptiformes; family Acaridae; genus Tyrophagus; species Tyrophagus putrescentiae. Next base: position 9,937,807 of record JAMZRA010000002.1, on the reverse strand, counting down.
GAGACATCAGCTCATCGTAGGTGCCCCTTTCGCTGATCGACCCACCGCTCATGACCACAATCTGGTCCACTTCAGGGAGGATGGAGATGTTGTTGGTGACGATGATGCGCGTCTTACGCCTCAGGTAGCCGGTCGTCGAACTGAACACTTTCTCAAAGAGGTGCTTTGCGACATGAGAGTCCACTGCAGAGAGCGGGTCATCAAGGAGAAAGAGATTGGCGGATGAGTAGCAGGCACGAGCTACGGCCACTCGCTGTTTTTGACCTAAAAGTTTAGGGTTAACGCATATTTTGTTTCAAAACTTTTCCAAAAGCTTACCTCCACTCAGGTTGATGCCCTTCTCGCCAATCTCCACCTGGTCACCGCCAGGCAGTATTGCCAAGTCAGGCTTCAGCGCACAGATGTCCAGAACTCGTCGGTAACGAGCCTCCTCGTACTTCGCTCCAAAGAGAATGTTCTCCCGCAGTGTAGCATTGCGAATCCAGGCCTGCTGGGCGACGTAGGCCACGAACTCTCCGTTGGCCACATTGACCCGGCCTTCAATTCGGTCCATGTCGCCGAGAATGGCCGACAGCAGTGAACTCTTGGCGCTTCCCACTCGTCCGACAACGGCCACCAGTGATCCTTTGGGCACCTTCAAGTCGACTCCACTTAAAGTTACCTTAGGGGAGGGAGATTCACTGATGTCAATCAGTTTGTCTTCCTCCACCTCTTGATCTTTTTCCTCTTCTTTATTTCCGTTGTCACTATTATTACTCCAAGCAAAGAATCCATTTTCAATCTTCACAGACACTGTTTCATCCTCATCCCTGCTAACGTAACCCTCCAACTGCTCGGCATTGAGAAACTTGTCGATTCTTCCCAGAGCAACTCTAGCCATGGCTACTTGCGTTAGAAAATCTAAAAAGGCAAAGCGAATCAGTACTTTTCTATTCAAAAAATCCGTACTGACCTGGAAACATAGTCAGCGGAAACCGTAGCAGCTCAAAAAGCGACAGAGACACAAAAGCCTTTTGTGCGTCCAGTACATTCTCGGGCGAACTGAGCACATAAACTCCAAAGGTAACTAAACTGACGAAAAACGGCGAGCAAGTCCACATGATTGACATGAAGGCATTGATGGCGCCGATCTTTTCCAGCTGCTTGATTTCATTTTTCCTAACTCCACTGACAATGCCTGCAAAAGGCATTTCCTTCAAGAAGAGAAAATGAGTCAGAAAAATGTATCAAAAGTTCATCAAACAAAAATGCTTACCCAAGCATAGAGTTTCAGAACTCGAATGCCGTTGAGAATCTCCGAGATCACCTTAATGCGCTCGTCCTTCTGAATCATCTGCTCTTTCTGCTTTCGCTGTTGCACTGTACTAATCCATCCATTGAGGGGAATCATCCCGACCAGCACCAGCGCTCCGGCAATCACCGAAGGGCCCAGCTCAGCCCAGAGAAAGTACATTGTGAGGAGCACCTGCAGCGGCGCCGACCAAATCAGGTTGATGTACGTCAGCAGGTCGGCGATCTTTGAAATGTCCACCGACATCAGGTTCTGTATTGCCCCGGTGGTGGTCGTCCGTCTCGCAGCATTGCTTAGCGTGAGCGATTTCCGGTAGATGGCCGAGGTGAGCGCCGTTCGGATGCGCATTCCAGTGCTGTACATCAGGTGAAAGTAGACGTTGATGATCAGCGACTGAACGGTGGCGGTGAGGAAGAAAAGGGCCGCCAGGACGAAGCCGTGCCAGGTGGGGGAACTGGGCGTGGAGATGAAGGTAATGAAGACCTTCAGCAGCTGAGGATTGACAAACATCAACAGGTCGTGGGCGAGCTTGTAGAGGACGCCCAGTGCGAAGGACCAGCCAAAGGTTTTGAGCAGGGTGGTCACCGTGCCCGGATGCTGTTGTACCTTTCCTTTCTTTTTCTGACTAGAAAATGCCACTGCCAGTCCATTCGATGAGAGCATCTCAATGGCCGGCGCTCCATTGCTGGCCGCCGTCTTTGCGTAGAGGGCCACCTCTTCGGGCGTGAACTTCACCTGACTAGTCCAGGCCCGGTCAAAGCGCGGCGCAATGAACTGGGTGGTGTCCTCCTCCTTCAGCGCCCACAAATCGCCCAGAGTCAGAGTCTTCTTGAAGCCAGTTATGGCCAGTGAGTTGAACCACCAGAAGGTGATAAAGGAGAGAAAGGAGGCGGACGATTCGGGGCATTCGACTAAAGTGGCCTCAGTTGAGTCCTGCCGATCAATCAACGGCTTTAATTGCCCATTGGAATCGATGTCATTCTTTTTAGCATCAGACGTAACGGGTTTAACGTCGGCAAAGCAGGTCAGTAGAAAGACAAACAGCACCAGTCCAAAGTGGGCGGCAAAAAGGGCCATATCAACTGGGCTCCACGAGTTGACGCCACTTTTGAAAATGTCCCTCAGAATGGCGTCGTTGCCGTAGAAGCGGGCGTACATGTAAACGGTCGGAAGTGCCAAAGTGAAAGATAGAAAGGTGAAAAGCCATGCTAAACTGGAGGTATGAAAGCCGTAAAGTCGGTGGAGATGAAGGAGAAAGGCAAACAGCGTCCACGTGAGGGCGTTCACTAGCGAGCCGGTCAAGTCAGCCGGACTCGGCTGATGAAAGGGATCAGGAACGATGTAGTGCCAGAGATCGAAAATGAACTGAACAACGCTGACCAGGATGATGGCAGCAACGGCCAGCTGCCGGCTGACGTTGTACAGATTGGGAGGAATTGCAGTTGATAGGCGGGGAGGAGATCGAGAAAGATTTCGACAGATGGAGAAGAAAGCCAAGGGCCAGAGGAAGATGGCAGGCACAATGATGGGTATGCTACGCTGGAAGCAGCGGTTGAAGATGGGCGTGCTAGTGTTCCAAAACTGGGAAACATCCCAGACTTTGTCGCCATGGCAAAAGTTCTCCATCTTCTTGTGAGTTAAATACTTCTGAGTTGTGCCAATAAAGAAAAGTGGACAATGGACAGCTGCTAACTAAATACTGACAGTAATTCAGACACTGTGATTACATTTCGGCGACAATTGTTTTAGTAGTCTGAAACAGAAGAAGAGGAGGAAAACACAATTAGATCCAATTAGGCGGTGAAAAGAGAGGATGACAGCAACAACAAAGCGCCTGGCAGTTTAACGATCTCAATGGACGTTGATTGTTTGAACTTGATTGAGTTTGCCCAGCATGGTCAATGTTTATTTCATGCGATAAGATAAAAGTTGTTCAAGAGCCTACCATTTGAAGTTTGAACAACGTTGTAATTGACAAGCGATAATTTAGTGATGTGAGGAAGAAAAAGTTGTCATGATATTGATGATTTGATATTTAACTTTGTTTTCAAACTCATTATTAAAAGGTCAATTCAAGGGTGATATTTATGTAGCGCTTTAAAACCAGTTTAAAAGGTTTCTGACAAGTCGACCTTAACTAGAACAGTCAGTTTCGCGCGCTCCGCAACTTGAATTGTCGGTATCTTATCACCTTTTTTCCGGTTAAGTAGACAAAGGCAGATGTAAGAGGCAATTCTGATAAGGGTGGATAAAAGGGAGATCACAGTGAAGTTGTGCAGTAAAGTGCCACCAACTTGTGGTGATAATCACAACAAATTCCTGGCTGCTGCTTTTATCGGCACTGCGTGTTGTACGGCGATGATTGGGAAGCACTTTTGAAGCACCAAAATGCTACCCGAAGCGCTACCACAGTTCAACTTCTGTCGAGCATCGAGGCAAGTTTTTGTTACAGACATTTCTCTAATTTTTTTGTTTTGCTTTAGGTGCGAAAAACGCAAACACCGACAGTTTGTTTACACATGTGCGGAAGTGGAAGTAATGCAATCTAGTGGGAAAAATGATAACGATTTGGTTCAAATTTTTGAAAAAAGTTCATTTCTCATTGCTCTACAATTCATTGAATTTTTATTCGTAAATCATTCACATCTTCAAATGTTCTGTATTTCCATTGGAGTCTTTCGTTGATCTGTTCATCAGATGTGAACTAGTGTTGGTCATCGACATGTCCGCCGATGTGTTGTGGTTGTTGTTGTTATTTTTCCCCTCTGACGAGCTGTACCTGCGCGTCACCAGCACCTGTACCACATTGTAAACTGGCGACTGGAAAAAGACGTAAAGAACAATGGCAATGAAAAAGCACATCAGGTAATTGGAGCCAAAGTTGACGGTCTGTGAAACAAAATATTTAAAAAACGAGTAGCTTTTAAAGTGTACCGAAATGCTTCAACTACCACTTACCACCATCATGATCGTCAGCGTTTGAGAGTCCCAGTTCTGCAGTATGCTGAACCAGTTAACCAGCGGATTAACCAGGTAAATGCCATAGGTAAGGCGACCAAGTGGAACGAGAAACTTGGTCGATAGAATTCGCTTGAGGAAAAAGTCCTTTGAAATGACAAAGTAGTAGAAGAGGAGCGCCTCGCAGATCATCGTCGCGACAAAGAAGAGGATAAACAGTACCAAGAATGACATGCTCTTCTCCTCGTTCATCTCCGCGTCAAAAAGCTTAATTGGGTAGAGCACAAAGAAGTTGAGAAAGAGAATGAGGACGACGATGAGGAAGTCGGTGCACTTTGAGGAGGTTGGTGGCTTGCGCATTTTGATCAGCCTCATTGCTATCAGTGCACCGAAGACGTAGGCCATCACATGCGCCTGTGGTGAGGTGTAGTACAGTCGAATGGACTCATAAGGTTCGCTGTGAACAGAAACAAGAAGTTAGTTCTTTTAAATTCAACAAGTTCAATGTACATACGATCCGTGAAAACGCAGTGCAAAGTCCGACCGTGGCCATCCAGGAAGGTCCAGGTAGTTATAGAGAAAGAACATCGACATTGAGCCGAAGCTCAGAATGAAGCCGGTAACGTAGGCGATGTACTTCTTTCGATAGTAGAGAAAGAGAACAAAGTACAGCAAAACGTGCAGCTGCCAGTCGGCGGCTATAAACCACAAGTTGGGACCGCACATCTTCTCGGCGGTGAAGAAGTTGTGAATGAACAGCACATGTGCCCACCAGTACTGGTAGCACGGCTCGACAAAAGGCTTCGTCAGGTCTTCATGAAACATTGGCCCCTTGCCGGCCTTCTGCACCAGAATGGTCAGACAGACGACAGCCACTACTGAAGGCAGCAAACGGAGGTACCGAAGGAAGACGTAGGAGAAGAAGTTTGGAACACTTTTCGCCTTTGACAGAACAGTGTAAGTCACCAGAAATCCGCTCATGTTGAAAAAAACATCCACCAGCATGAAACCTTGAACGAATGAGCCGTGAAAGAGGCCAAACGTCTTTTCCATTTGGTAAAAGAAAGTCGGAAAGCGGGTGAATGGCGACACCTTGGAGAAGTGAATGATGGTGAGGAAGATGGCCGAATGGACGTAAACAGTGGCCAGCATGATCACCGCCTTCATGCCGTGAATGAAGCGAAGGTCAAAAGCATGTCGTGAAAGCTTCTCTTTGGACTCCACCTTGAAGAGAGAGCGCATATTGCTTTCAATATTGAAGCAGTCAATGAACTTCAACATCAAGGGCCAGCTAGCTTTCGTGTCTTTAGAAGGCGATGTTGGATGGACCTTAGCGGTGGATGTTTGCAAGAGGAAAATCGTTTTTGAGATACAGGTGGCCAAAATGGAAAACATGATCATGAAGACGATGATAGAGAGAGCAATGATGAAACCCAGTCGTATTTTCTTGGGCTCGTTATTCACCTGACAGTAGCCCACTTCGACGGTGATTCCATCAAGGTACGGCTCAAAATCTAAAATGTGAGCAAAATTATTAAATCAAGCTTAGGTTGATCACCCACTCTACACGCACATTTATCAATCAGAGTGGTCAGCTCTTGTGGTGAACAGACCGAGGGGGCACAAATGCCCATGGCCATTGGGTATCGGTTGCGCAAAACGAGCCAATTGCTGGCCGCATCCTCCAGATAGTTTGTCAGATTGCTGAACTTGGCTGCCTGCACATCTCGACTGTAGTAGCCCAACTTTGGCGTGTTCAAGCTGGCCATGCAGTACTTGCCGGCAAAGCTAATCTCCCCGTTGGTAGTCAACGCAGAGACATTTGCCTCGGAAATGCAGCCAAGAAAGTCGCCCAGCGAGGTGTAGCGGTCAGAGATGAGCCCATTTATAAAGCCATTTGTAGAAAAAGTGTTGGCGTTAATCACTAGAAAATTTGTCAAAAAACTGATTGTTAGAAAACAGTTTATCACCAAACTTATTTTATACTTTTGCCACTCCATTGTTTGCGATATCCCAAACGAAAAGCTTGTTCAATCAGTTGATAGCACGTTGATGAACTCTGATTTAATTGAGCACTAATTTGAGCTATCTGATCGGCGATGTGATGAAGTTGAACATCAGTGTTGTTGAGCACTCGATTGATCGACTTCCAAAAGTGGTCAAAGTCTTTTGGTGATGAAAAGTCGGGGTACATGTCTGCAAGCGCAGAAGAAGTGGCTGAAGTTGAGTTGAGTACCATTGATGGCGGCTTGGTGACATTGTGACCTTCTTCACCGTGAATTTGACCGATGATGAACAGAATGAAAATGACCAGAATTGACTTCATGATAATGGGATACTTCAGCTTGAACCACAGCAGGCAGAATGAAGCTCAACTACCACGCCGTTTTACTGAACTGTACTTTAAAAATCTTTTGAGTAGAAGAAGACATCGTCTGCACCACGATCCACAAAATGCATTCCATTACTGCAAGTGTTAAAACCTGTGCAAAAGGACAAGAAAAGGATAAATCGAGAAAACCTTAGCCATTTCCACTAGCTCGTCATTTCATTGCCATTCAGCGATACAATCTTCTGTGCAGCAGAACGCATCAAGTACCTTTCAAAACGCTGTCAAAGCTGTATAATCATCATAACTGATCAGCCTTCAGGCGCAATCAACTTGCGGCAGATGTAGAAAAATTAGCCGATTTTTTTAAACTTTTAACAAATGGAGCAATTTTTAAACAAACTAAATAAAATGGTTAAAATTGGTAATCAGGTGAGCTCAAACACAAAAAGTAACTCAAAACCAAAAAAACCTGATAAAATGTAATCAGGAAGAAGAAGGAACTTTAGCGGGCAATGCAGGTAGCACTGAAAAGCACATGCTGGCAGGATTGCAAATTGCAGTGAATTAATTAGCTTGAACTACCTGACTAAATGCGGAGACATCTTTAACGGCTGCTGCTTCTGAACACGTACGCCAATCAGACTGCTGAACTGTGGTCGTGAAAATGTTCAGCCTGCAAAGGTGGTAGTGGTGGCCGTGATAGAGATCACAACTGGGGCACCACAAGGCGGACAGGCAATGTCACCGATGAAAGGCATCATCTCAACTGAAGGGTCGTACATGATGCGCAAAGATGCTAGAAAGTCATTTAATTGACATGTTTCTTCCTTTTTATGCTTTCAACTGGCGCTTCTTTTCGCCTTTTGAAGAGGCAGGACTTTTTAACTTGTTCTTTTTCTTTTTCAGGTCTCTTTCACTTGCAATCTCAAAGGTGGTGTCAGGCTGACTGGCACGCCGGCAAATGAAGAAGAGACCTACTGAAAAGATGATAAAAGCAATCATACAGCCAATGAAAACGTTAGAAGTAAAGAAAGATTGGTTCAGGTTTTTTGCCTTGTAGGTCGGACATCCTTGAATATTTCTACAATGCGTCTGGACTGGAGCCATTTGGTCACACAGCTTTCCGACGACTTGCTTGCAATCAGCAGCAAAGTTATATTCAAAGCACTGCGACTGAAAGTTTTGTATGCAGCACTGCTGAAGTTGCCGACCAAAGGTTTGTACGACGTCGTTGTAGCAAGCGACACTCTTCAGTTGTATTCTTTTGACGGCGCTAAAGGAGAAAAAACAAGTTGAAATGTCAATCACAATGCAAGTTGTTGTTCCTTCACTCAACTTACTTAATATGTAAATTGCACTCCTTTGGCTCTAACAGGTAGGTTTTGCAGTGGGTTGAATCCACCAAAATGGCGTCTCGCATTGGATCATCACTTTTGTCGATTACACAGTCCAGTACAAAGAGTCTGCTGCAGCAATCGGTTCTTGTGTCGACGCGTTCATAAACCGGCCTACCGTTAGGCAGGAACTTGTCAATATTGCAGGCAAAGTTCAAGAATGAAAATGCCATCATTTCGGTCAATGTTCCTTCATTTTCAAACATTTCCGCAGAAACTCCACTACTGAGAATGGTTTTCTTTAGCTCTTTTCGTGCTGCAGGATTAGCCATTATCATTTTAAATTCTTTCATGGTGCCAGGCAGTGCTTGACAGTTGATTAAGCAAAACCTGCAAAAGCACATAAAAAATGAAAACAGTACATGATAAGGTATTTTGGAAACAAAACAACACAAAAGAAATCCCACATCTTAAATAAGATCAAGTTTAGAACAAAAAAATTGAAAATCTTAATTTTTGAATTTGAACTGAAGCGCGCTACACGAAAAGTACGTAACGAATCACGTGACTCAAACGTTGTTTTGTTTTGTTTTGCTTTCAAACGCGCTCCTTTTTCAGATTTGAGTGAAGCAAAATGGGTTTTAAAGTGGTCACTTGGAACATCAATGGACTGCGATCGTTTGGTGGAATGCAAGCATGGCGGAGCATATTCACCGCTCTCGAATCAGACGTTGTTTGCATGCAAGAAACGAAAATTAACCGTCTGTATCACTTGATTGAGATTACCAAAATACTGATGATACTTTGATTTGACATGTAGGTTCTGCCGTCGAAGAGTGGATGGCATTTGTGCCCGACTTCACTTCTTACTTTGCCTTCCCTCGAGGTCAGCTGCAGACATCAGGCTTTAATGGTGTGGCCACGTTTTGCCGGGAGTCTGCCGGAGTTCGCCCTTCGCATGCTGAAGTTACCTTATTTCTTGATGCCGGTGAAATATTTACCAAGAGTTTGAGTGCATTTGAATTTGATACGCTGGATGAGGAGCATCAGTTTGCTACTCGATGGCCTGATGTTTACGCTCAACAAAGCCAAATCGGGTTGCCGCTCAGTCAGCTCGGTGTACACATGTGGAAAATAGTTGATAGCGAAGGACGCTGTGTCATAACCAAACATACTTTTACAATTGATGAAGATGATTCCCCGAAAAGTTTATTTATTTTCAACGTTTACTGTCCCAGGAAGGACGACGCCAGGCCTGAAAGGCAACACTTTCAACTGCGCTTTTATCAAGTTCTAGAAAAGCGCGCACTACAACTTCTCAAGTTTGTTTTGTACTTATTACTTTGGGTTTAATTTAAAACCACTTTTATTATTTTAGAGAATCTTCCGAAAACTTCGTGATCATTTTAGGAGATTACAACACAACACATCAGTCAATCGACGTCTACGATGACGACCAGTGGTGCTACAAGGACTCCTGTTCTCGGAAGTGGCTTTCAGAACTTCTCAGCAAAAAGCAGGACGATTCTTCTGACCAGTTTCTCTTCTTTGACGCCTTTCGTCACCTGAATCCAAATGAAGAAAAATCTTTCACCTGCTGGAATGTGAAACTCGACTGTAGGAAAACCAACTTCGGAAGTCGGCTAGACTACATCGTCATCGACCATAAACTGGTGCCGCATTTGACCAAGTGCACCCCGCTCTCTGACTTTCTCGGCTCTGACCACTGTCCAGTTGTGGCGGAGTTTGATGATCGTCTACACTTCACACCAAGTGACGAGTACAGTGAGCACTGCACAAAGATGTGGCCAGAGTTTGGCCTCGCCAAACAGACCTTGATCAAGAGCTTTTGCGTGAGCCGAGAGGAGGCAGAGAAGGCGAGGTTGCTGAAAGCGGCGCAAACCAAAAGACATTCATCACCAGATGGGCAGCAAACTGAGTATCCATCCACAAGTGGTTTGAGTAACAACAATAACAAAAAAGTAAAGAAAAATCCTTCCACTTCTAAGCCAGCTGGGCAAACTTCAGTTCGCAATTACTTTACATCTTTCAAATTAAGTGCCAAAGAAGCGGACCAATCTGAAGCACCGAAAGGTGCTGATTTATCACCAAAGAAAAGCGTTCTTACAGAAATCTCTCAGGCGTCCTCCTCTACAGCTTCTTCATCTGGCGAAAAATCTCCTCAACCAGACAAGCAGCCGTCTTTAGCTGGCAAGTGGGCGGCCATTTTCAGCCAAGCGCCACCACCTCTTTGTGCCGGCCACAATTTACCTTGCGTCAGGCGAAAAGTTCGTAAAGAAGGCCCCACGCAAGGCAAGGAGTTTTTCGCCTGCCAAAAGAGCTCCGTCGGTCCTAAAGATCACCCGGATAGTCGGTGTAACTTTTTTCAGTGGGTTAACTCGGCCAGCAAAAACACCAAACCAGGTGGGAAGCAAGTGCTGAGCAGTCCACTCAAAGTACCCGAGGACATTAACGACTTGTGGAGAGAAGAATAAGTCAATATACAATCTTTTTTACTCGTTTTTATTGAAAATACTGCTTACCTCAATATCAACTGATGCACATGTATAAATATTCATCTCGTTTTCAGTGTAAAATCAAAATAAATAAAAGTAGTATTCAAGTAACATGATGATTCAATGAGAGAAGAAAACAAAAAAGTCAAAGAAAAGAAAATAAATAAAATAAAACTAAAAGAAAAGCGTAACGGTAAATAGAGCCATTGTCGTCTAAAGGGGTGAAAAGCAAAGAAAACATATCTCTACGACTTGGTAGGAAAAGAAAAAGAAAAATTGCACTTGGAAACAGGACGAAAAGGCTCTACACAAAGTGCGTTTACAACTTTGGAGAGAAAGTCCTGAGAAATGTGAAATGTTAAGAAGAGGTGAAAAAGTGATTAGTGGATGAAGTTAGCAAGTGAGCAAATGAGCATAGTTCGAGTTAGTAAGGCGCAAAGCGGATAGCTGCTTTCAAAGAGCTTTCAAGAGAGAGGGTGAAGAGGGTGAACAAAAAAATGGAAAACGGTGAAAAATGGTGCGCAGATGATTTAGGAGTTAATTGTCTTCTTCAGTCCTCCTTTTCAGAAGGTCTCATTCTCGGTGCAGTTCGCCAGCTCGTGGCCAAACTGTTCACACTGCGTACAGTAGGGGCGCACCTCGTGGCGGCCGATGCTGTTGTAGGTGTGTCCTGGCTCCTGCTGCTGCAGTCCACTGGCTGACGACGGTCCCGAGGAGGCCTGCTGCGGACAGTCCTCGGTGTCGTGCGAGTCGAAGACCTCGCAGATGTCGCAGTACTTGCGAATATTGCGTATGTGGCCGTTGGTCATGGTGCCGGCGCTGGCGGTGGAGGTGGCCGAGCGGCGAGCAGTGGTCTCCACCTGCGATTGAAAGGAGTGCTCAAACTCGCCCAGACCTAGAGAAAAAAAATAATGTTATAAAAACTGTGTTTTAAAATCTTCTTCAGCACTCTTACCAATCTCCTCGAGGACCTGCACTCGATTGCGCAGCTCGTCATTCTTCTTCTGCATGTCGACGATGACCGAGTTGAGGAACTCCACCTGCTGCTCGTAGCTGCCCATGTCCTCCTCGATGCGTCGTTGCTGTTCCGCCTGCAGCTGTCTCGCCTGGTCGCGAATCTTTCCCTCCAGCTCATCGAGCTTCGCCTCCATCAGCCGCTTCTCTGTCTCTGCAATAGAGCGGTACTCCTCCAGGGCAATGTTCTGTCGGTGCTCCAGGTGCGACAGCTCCTCATATCGGTTGAGAGCCATCTTCTCTGCCGCGTCGGCACGCGCCTCAGTGCGCTTGCACTCAAACTCAAACTCATTTAGCACCTCGGTGTGGCGGCGTTTCAATCCTGTGGAAAAAGGTGTGGTGGTTGGTTAAAGTGAATTAAAGTTGCACAAAGGAGAGTGAATGTTGGTAATTGGTAAAAAAGGGTTTGATTCAAAGTGGTCAGTGCAAAGGAGAGAAAGTAAAAAGAAAGGGTTAACTGGTAAAAAGAGTGATCATCATCAGTACTGACAAAAAGAACAACAAAAGAGGTTAGCGTGAGAAAGAATGAAAGAATATAAAGCTTTAATTGGTTAGTTGGAAAGTGAAAGATAGAAGATATGGCACAGGTTTAGAGAAAGAGAGCGAAACATAACAATTAGGCGTATTGCATTGCATCCATCAGAGAGAGCCCCAACTTCCTAAGTAGGCGCACAGTTTGCAGAGATAGTGGTACACTAGAGAAGCAACTAGGAGGAAGAAGGCAACTGCAACTAACAGAGGGCCACCGGTCAGTGATTGGGTGGCCGTCGTTGTCGTTGCCGTCGTTGATCGTGAAACCTCAATTTGAGGCGACGAGGCTGTTGTAGCAGCAACATCAACCTCGTCGGTGTGGTCAGTAGAAGCAGTGATTGTGTCTGTGGTTAGTGGTGAAATAGCAGAAGGAGCAGAGGAGATATTAGTGGTTAGTGGTTTAGCTTTTGCAGCATCAGTCGCAGTGGCAGTGGAAATCGCAATCGCAGCAGCAGCTTGTGCTTCAGGGCTTTCTGCATAAAAAATAAGTATACCATATCACTAGGGAAAGAGACATTAGGTTGCGGTGGCAACTGGTGTATTTACTGGGATGGGAGGAAGGGAGGGAATGGAAGGGAAGGGTTGTGGAAAGTAGACACAGACACAGACTGTCTGGGGCAGAAAGTGAAAAACACAACAAACAAACAGAAAACAGTTTGATGATGATGATGATGGTGATTGGGAGGGGAAAGGCATTGGTGCAAATGGAGAAAGGGAGAAAATGTGTGGCGAGTGCTAATGAAACACAATGTCTAAGAAATGAAAAGTACTTTTCTAGAGAATCGCGCAAATTAAAGTGCAAGCATTCTACAGCAAAAACGGCAGCGGCGGCGGCTGCAGACAAAACTTTAAAAGATTAACGCCAAAAAAATGATAAATGTGAAATGGGCATTAAAAGCAAGTCAGAACGGGTGCAAGTAAGAAAAAAAAGAAAGGCTAATGAAGGCATTAAAAACGTAATTTGAGCATAGCCAGGCATTAGTGGGCAAAAAGTGAAAAAATGAAAATGCAAAAAAGAAAAAATTGTAAAAAACTAAATGAATCATGCAATGGATCAAGCGTAAAACAGTGTTGTTGGTGTCAGAAGTTGCTTTTCACTTACCTTCAATGTCCTCCTGCAGCTCCTCGACCTTCGCCACCAGGGCTCGGTTCTCCTCCCTCAGCGCCCCATTCTCCGTCTCCATCAGCCTCGTCTGCCCCTTGGTCCGCTCCAGCTCCAGCGAAATGTCGCCCATTGCAGTGACACTCTGCTTGGTGGCCGTCAGCTCCGCCTCAACCCTTCGCCGGTAGTCCTCGTACTGCTCCTTCACACTGCTCATCTCAGTGGCCGTCTTCTCCACCGCCTTCTCCCGCTCCTCTACTACCTTCTGGTACCGTTCTGCGTCCTTTGCAAAGTGATCCCGTTCCGCCTCCACCTCGGCGGCCTTGTCGCGCACCTTGCGCAGCTCTTCGCTCAATGTGAGCGTCTCCTTCTTTGAGTCGGTCAACTCGCGCGTCAGCTTCGCCAGTTCTGACTGGAACTCGTCTGAAGTAGTGAAAAATTATTAGTTTCATTGTCTAAACTGATTAACAAAAAAAAGTAGTCAAACCTCGAGTCATCTCCTGCGCCTGGTTGATGGTGTTCACCTGCTGGTTGAGCTCCTTCAGCTGAGTTCGCAACTCTTCCACCAAACGCTGCTTCTCTTCGGCGTCGCTTCGAGTCAATTTCAGCTCGTTCTCATTCGCCTGCACCAGCTTCTCAACGTCGCGCTCCTTCTGCTCGAAGCGGCTGATGACGGATTTTTGGTTTTCAATGTCCACCTAGAGTAGTTTTGTGTTTGTGTTAGACTCATCTGATGAAAGTATAAACACATTCAAGTAGAAAGCGTACCTTTAAACTTCTAATTTCATTCTCCTTGCTCTCCTTATCTCTCAGCAGCGCCTCAATCTCCGACTCCATCTGCCGCTCTCGCCGGTCAAATTCATTCTGCTTTGTTCCGAGCTCCTCATTCAGTTTTCCAAGCAGGTCAGAGTGGTCGCCGGACTTTTGAATCAGCTCTTCAATCTTTGCATTGAGTGAGTTGTTATTCGCCGTCAGCATGGCCACCTTGTCCTCAGCGTTCTTTCGCCGGCGACTCTCCTCTTCACTATGGCGGCGAACATCACGCAGCTGATCGGCCAGCTGGTTGACTTCCGCTAAAGAGAACGTCAACAATCAGTTTCAAAAATATAGCAAAACAGTCAACTTTACCTTCAAACTTCTCATGTCTCGCCTTTGACTCCGCTAGTTTCTCCTCAAGAGCCTTTTCAGAGCGCACCTTCCGCTCTAGGTCGGCCTCCAGCTTGGCCAACAGTTTTCCCGACTGCTGGTCGGAGCTCTCGCGGACGTGATTAACCTCCGCCACCAGTTTCTCCTCCAGCGAAACAATCTTCTTTTGGTACTCGTTGATCTCGTCCAGCAGATTGGTGCGCTCGGCTCGCATCTGCGTTGAGTCAAACTCCGCCTTGGAGATGCGCTTATTCAGCTCGTCAATCGTCTCGATGTACCGCTGGGATCGTTGGCTGGACACTTCCAGTTCCTAAAAAGTAAAAAACTTTAGTAAATTGTCTAAAAACCAGGAAAATCTTAATTTACCTGCTCAATTTCTCGAACACGCAGCTGCAGTCCGTTAACTTCCGCCTTTCGCTTCTCCGTGGAGGCCTCCATCTGAAAGACGGCTTCATCTTTCCTGGTCAGCTCTTCCTGCAGCGAGAAGATCTCGCCCTCTTTCTCCTCAAGGCGCTCCTCCACCGCCTTCAGCGCCGCCTTCTGCTCGGCAATCAGCCTCGAGTTGGCCTCCAGCGTCTGGTCGGCAATGAGACTACTCGTCGAGCCGCTGATCAGCTTCTCCTTCAGCTCGTCCACCTGCCGCCTCAGCTCGCTGACCATGTTCTCCAGGTCTGCCTTTGCCAGCGACTCCTCGTCGAAGCGGAAGGACAGGTCTTCCACCTTCTTCCTCTCCTCCTCCAGCTGATTGCTCAGCTTCAGCTGCACCTCTTCGTACTCGTTATTGAGCCGCTTCAGCTCGGCCATCTCCTCATCCGCCTCAGCGGCAATTCGGGCATTTTCCGCCGACAGCGCCGCTACCCGTTCCTCCAGCTCATCGGCGTGCATTGCCACCCGACTGAACTCTGCCCGCTCCAGGTCCCGCTCCCGTCTCATCGCCGTCATCGTCTCATCCTTCTCCTTCAGTGCATCGAGAATGGCCGCATTTGTGCCTTCCATAGTCTTCTTAGTGGCCGGACTGTGCGAGGAGGAGACTCCTGAAATTCCTCCTAGGCTGGAGTGCCCAGAGCTGCCCACAGTTCCGCCCACCGGCGACTTGAGCGAGGTGATGCCCAAACGGACGCGAGAGGAGCGATTGGTGGCAGAGGAGACCACCGAGCTGGCCACTGAGCTGACGGACTCCTTGCTGTCGGCGCGGCTCATTCGACTACTTCCACCGGTCAGCCCCCTGCTGATGGACGTTCTTGAAGAGGCCCGAGAAGATAAACCACCACCAATAACGCTAGAGCCACCGGGTCGTTTCGGCTTGCTCAACGCCGACAGCGGCGCGGCAGAGATTTTGTGCAGCGGTGCAAAGAGCCCGTACTTGGACTTGCAGTCAAAATAGCGCTTCCCCGCGACGGAGCCGTCGTTCTTGCCCACCGGGTCGTCCAGCTCGATGCCCGCCCAGTGGCCGGCTGCAAAGTCAGTTTCGCCTGATGAAAAGAACAGAAAATATTGGTCAGAAAAAAGAGCACACACAAGAGCAAAAAGACACTCACCTAGAAACATGAGCGTGCCCAGCTTGGTGCCCGAGGAGGCGTTCACCAGCACTCGGTCTCCAATTTTGAAGCTGCCAATTCGACCGCCACCAGTGCCGCTGACCGAGCACAAGCTGGACGGTCCATTGCTGCCACTCAGAAAGGGGCTGTTCTTCAGCAGCCCACTGGTGGACACATGACTGGCAATATCAGAGGCGGAATCGGAATCGGTGCCCAGATTAGCCAAAGTGCCAGGCAAATCCTTCTCGGTGCGTGCAGCAGAAGGCGACGCCAGACGTCTGGTGCGGAATTTTAATTAGGCAGTGATGGGGAGAAAATGGAAGGATGACAGTGGTGGTGGTGGGCAATGGAAAGTGAAAGAGAGCAGTTAGGATCGAATTTAATTTGGCTCAATCAGACGAGCTGGAAAAAGAAAGGGAAAGAAAGAGAGCACTTACTTCTGGAAAACCGACTCCGGCATGGGCGCCTTCGTCAGCCGCTGCGGCTTCACAAAGACGCCGCAGTTATTTGGGCAGGCAAAGTAGCGGACGCCGGCGACGGTGCCGTCATTCTTGCCATCCGGCGAGGTCAACTGGACGCCAATCCACTTGCCTGGCGAAAATTTGGTGTCGCCAATGAATCGAATGATGCCCGCCCGTGACCCGTTCACCCAGACCTTCTCATTGACGGAGAAGTCGTCCACCGAGTCGGAGGAGAGCTTCAGCGAGAGACTGGGCTTCGGAATGGAGGTTGCAACTTTTGCGCCGAGGATCGCCTTGGCGCCCACGTCCACCGAGGAGGCCGTGTCAGAGGTGGTCAGACTCTCTGTACTGCAGAAGGAGGAGGAGGTCTTTGAGGTGGGCGTCTTTGGTAGTCTGCTGCTCGCCATGATTGTCTGTTTTGGTTGCTGTTTTTGTCAGCTAAAGAAAAAAACAAAAAAAATGTTATTAGCTGATTTTAGTTTGACTGTGTGTCATGGTTTTGTTAGGCACTATTACAAACATTTTGCCAGACAATTAGCACTCTACATGTCTCTTTAAAAATAGAATTGCACCTTTTCCCCGACTTTATTGTCTGAATCTCAATCTAGCGTGATATCAAATCACGTCTCCCGTTTGCCATTTTGTTCTTATTTTCAACAAAATCAGACAACTGCCCAGTAGTCAATCGATGTCGCCCACTGTCTGCTTCACTCCTTTTTATCCGCCATTTCTTCCTCACAGTCAGCGCCGAAACAGTAGCCAATAATTGATTTTCTCCATTTCAATTTTTTCAATTGCAATTTACAGTCTCACTCTTTGCAGGCTGAATTTCAGCGGAAAAAAGAAAAGAAAAACACCACACTATTTTTATGCTTTGCAAAAAATAATCAGTCGATAATTTCTGAAAATCAATATATCGAATAGCCAAAACGTTGCTTGTTTGAAATACAAACACTGAGAAAAAATAAATAGAAATCTAGGGAAGAAGCGCAGCAAGAACCGTTGGACCCAGTGGACAGATAAATAAATGAAGAAAAACAAACTGAAAAAAAATTGAAACGGTCAAGCAATAATGAACTGAATGAAAACTGAAAACTCAAACTTGACCAAATGAATTGCATCAGCAAAAACGGCGTCTGCGATTCGAGACGGCGTAAAATGAACTGAAGCTGAGATTTAGCGACAGACAGTGAGGGGGCTGAAATAGAATTCTGCAGAGGTCGTCGCTTTTTGCCTGGACGCGGCAGACCACACACGTCGAGTTGGTAAGTTTTAATTCAATTTCAAATTTCATCTTTCTTCTCCTTTTCCTTACCCTCTCTCTCTTTCTCTCATTCGCTGTCTTCATATTTGCAAGTTTTAATATCTCACTTCCTTATTCTACGACAAAAAAGTTGTGGATTTATTTAAAATCAATTCTCACTGTCTCACAGTCTTTTAGTGTACCCAAAAAGTGGCCACCAAGAGTGCAAGCTCAGTTCAAATTAATTTCTCGCTGATGCCGTCGTTTCGGTGTCAACGCCCAAAAACCATGCTTTTTTCTTTTTTGTGTTAAAAAATTTAAAAACTTTCAGCAAATCAATTTAGTAAAAAATCACGATTATTCTTATTTTCACAAGATGATTCTTTCCCCACAAAACACCCACTCTTTTGTACCAGTAAAACTAGTTTTTCTAACAATTAATTAGCTTTTTACTTTTTCTGTTAAAAACGATTTTTAGAGTTTAGAAAACATTCTGATTCAAAAAATTCTGTTTTTATTTTGCAAACATTACTGAACCGCTCAAAAACATAATGAGGCAGAAAAAATGGCATTCTGCAAGAGAAATGGTCTTTATATAAGGAAAATGAGACCCAACCTCAAACGACGGGGCAAACTCATTATCAAAGTCACGTTTTTGAAGGACAAAAAAAGAAACAACTCTCAAAGCACGAGGAGGGAAAATGGAGATAAATGTACAATAATCCGCATTGGTTTCAAGGCAAATGACCAGGGCTTTCTTCTGCCACAATGAAAGGACAATTCGAATAGACATTCATTTTTGAATCAGTGTCAAGTCTTGCCAGTGCTCACAGTGCATTGCATTACATTACAGTCAGTCAGTCACTCACCATCACAAACACATACAATAAAATCAATATAAATGATTTTGCAGCGAATCGGAGCAAAGAAAGAAAGGACTTTGTCTGCGAACACTGGTCGCCACCGTCTGGAACAAGCCCACCGAGTAGTGAAAACACTACCACTTTTCTGTTCCATTTACTTGTTTCAAAGAACAGATTGAGGGAAAACACACACAGACACACACACTGAAGCAGTAGTGAGAAAGCATTTGCCCGCAACGGAAAGGAATCGGAAAAAAACAAGCAAAAGCAAAAAGCAAAGATGGCGCAAAGAGCAGGGTAAAAAGCAAGGCTGTGTGTGTGTGTGTAAATCTTAATCTATCGCCTAGCCAAAGCAGACGGGGCACTTGGGCCCTGGCAGTGGCAGTGGTAGTTTGCATTTTCAGTAGTGTAGATATATGTTCCAACGCGGAAAGTAGTGTAGATGTGCACACAAAAAGAGAAAGGCTGAACTGGCCCAACTGCGAGACAATAGACTCGATCAATGTGGCGAGATCAAAAGAGATCCGGCGATGAAGCACAAAAAAGAAGGAGCAAAGCGCGAGGGGAGGAAAAGCTCAAATGGCAAGAAGAAGAAGAAAAAGTGCTGCCCGAAAGCCAACAGTTATCAGCTGCGAGTTCTGTTCACCCTTCATCTTCTTCCTTTTTCTTTACTCCCCTCTTTTTCGACGAGCAAACATCTTTATTCATAGTTGAGTACAATCTATCTGTTTAATGAAAGCACACACTAATTCCAAGCAAGCAAGGAAGCAAGCAAAGAGGAGCCAACACTTACACTGCAATGCCCGGACTAACAAAAAAGTAGTCATGGGCTAAAATTCTAGTCAGCCCCATTGCCCCTCAGCCTAGAAACATGGTTTCAATGAGAACCAAAAAGAGAAAAGGAAGAAAACGAAACAGCATACTGATCAGTAACAGCATCAGCAAAAAAAGAAGGACAATGAATGTATGCAGGCAGAAGACAAAGAGAGCGCAACGAGAAAAATAACAGCCGCTTAAAATAAAAGAATAGCCGAGCATCAGCAGCAGCAGCAGCAACCCCGCCAGTTTCAATAGATTTTAATCGGTTAAATTAAAATAAAGTAATGAGATGGAAGTTTGAGTGAGTTTTTCAGTGCAGCAGAAAGGAGAAGCGAAGCCGCGGTTTGAGCCGCAAAAACCAGTGAAAGAAAGAATGAAAAAAAAGAAATTCGTGTGACCTTTAATTAAGCGGCATTCAATGGCGGAGACAAAGGGCTGGAGCACTTACACAGACACACACACACACACACACACACACACACACTGGCACAAATACCCGCAACCACCCGATACTGACTGAATGCACCCATGAGTGCATAAACCGATTCGATTAAATAGGCCTTCGTTGGCACTTCCGCGGGTTGTGTGGCGATGATTATATGGGAAAAGAAAGGCACAAGAGGGACATCATGAGCGCCAAGGCCAGAAAAAAGGAAGCTGACCAAAGGGAGAAATCGAAGTTGGCAATGTTCGAAAATAATACTGCCGATACTGCTGACACAGTGGGCCCAGTTTGGAGAAATCAATTAGGCAACTTTTTTTGCCACTGGTGCCCTGCTCTTTCTTTCTTTATTCTCTCCACTCGACAATCTGTCTCGTCCGGCCTGCCTGCACTGTACAGTCAGTCTGTTTACGGAACTAATATTTATAAGGATTAGTGTTGCATTAAGAGGCAATAAGTGAAAAGAGCAAAACATGAAAGCAAATAGACAACAAAAAGACAAATGAGAGAAGACATTGCGGATCATCGGCAATTGAACAACAACAACAACAACGACAACAACAACATCCCAAAACAAATGAAGAACAATGTGGATAAGCCGCAAATGTGACTACAGGAATTAATATAAACATGAGTGTTCGCAAAGTGCCATTCACTCACTCACATTGTGCCCGCAGTTTCACTGGCGGTCGGTCAACTCAAGTAGTTTTCTGTGTGTGTGTATCGCAATCGATCTACTTGGCTGGGAAAAATTGGAAGGCGGTAGAGAAAACAAAAATTGCAACAAAGAAAGAAGAACTGAAAGGAAGGAAGGAGAGAACTGCTCGACTGCCAGAAGGCAGAGAGTAGAGTGTGGCAAAGTGGCAAGTTAGCATGTGAAAGATGAGGCAAATTAGATGATAGCTAGGCAATGCTGGCCGGAAATATAAATACACTGCACCAGACAGCAGCAGACTGCTGGGCAACATCACTGCTGGGGGCAAAGTGGAGTGAAGTGTGAGCGGTGTGGTGAAGAGAGGGTCAAGTGTGTTTAGCCCAGAGGCCGACTGCACTGCAAAGCGACCCTGCTAAGCTTGCCACCCTCCTACCAGCAGAATGATGATGATCATTCAAGGGAGAGGATAATCGTGTACAAATGTAGGCCAGCAGACGCGACAGAGCGTCATTCACGTAGAAGGAATGAATGCATAAGTGCACTGAGAGAATTCTGCTACTGTTCATTGCTCACTGTGCCTCTCTCAAATGGGGGTACAAACTAGTAGTCAAAGTATCAAAGACCAGAGCCTAACACAAAGTAGCTCCTCTCACTTTTCTTTTTGTTTCACATCAGCGCTCAAACGCCTCGCGACCAGCGTCCATTGAAGGAGCTGAGGCAGCAACAGCAGCACCAGCAGCACCAGCACCAACAACAGCATCAGCAGTACCAACTGCCATCAGGCGAACACGTCGCTGAATTAATCACATCAAACAATTAAAACTAAACAGTGAAACCGACTGGTGGAAGGCTTTGCCCGCCACCAAAGATAAATTGCGATCGGCCGCCCGGGAGTGAGTGTGAGAGCGAATGAGTGTGCCAGTGCAAGTGTGTGCGTGTGGCAGCCAAGTGCAAGCACCGAAAATTGTTGTCGATAAAATTAATTTGGATCTTTTATTCATGAACGACCAGCAAAAAGAGAGCAAGTGTGTCTGTGTGTGTGAAGATCACGGCTGAACAGTAGCAGTAGTGAAACAAGGCAAGACAACACATCCGTCCTCTGCATCAGCAAGAGCAAAAGTCCTTCCAGTCTGGCGGAATCCTAAACAGCAGATTTAGGATTTTGCTGTCGCACTTGTGCCGTAGACATACACACACAGAAATAGAAGCAGAGACAATGTCCCCACAAGGAGGCCTAGCACAGCACAGGCAAAGCCCAACACACAGCAGACGTCTGTGGTGGACCGTCTCGCCTTTCGCTAAATTAATTGGATACAAGTTCAATGAACAACCAAACAGAAAACGAGCAGTGCGGAGAAGATAACGGCCCGGACAGAGTAGAGTAGAAAAAGGCAAGACAACACACAGTCTGCATAGCAAGAGAAGAAAGACAAGGCGGAATCCTAAAAGCAAAGGATTTTTCCACTTGAAAACAAAACAGAAAAGACAAGAAAGCAGGAGGAAATTAACGGAGCAGCGCAACAAACCAACAACACACAGAGTTGTGGCGACCGTCTGGCCTGTTCGGCCAATTAGTCGCAACGAAAGGAAATCAGAGCAACAGTACAGAAAAAAGTGGAGACAAGCTAACGCCTGGACAGAAAAGACATATAAAAGAAAGAGAACAACAGCATGAGAAAGCAGGAAAATGAAAAGGACAACAAAAAGAATTATTTATATTTACAACAGAAGGAAAAGAAAGAAAGAAACACTGAAAAACTAGGATGAGGAAGAAAGCAAGAAAAGCACATAGTCGTGTTGGTTGGTTTGTGTGGCAGTCAGATTACTTCACGAATAGCGGTCACTAGAGCGCAAAACTTAACACGATGAACAACCATCCGAAAAGCGGAAATGCAAGAATCAAGGTATAAATGATAGGAGGGGAGAGAAAGAAAGAATGGCAACAGAACTAGGCCAAGGTAGAAGCGAGCAATGCTGACAGGAAGACTCTTTCGGTTTGGAGTCAGGCCAGATGAGGCAAATATAGGAGAATAACAAGCAACGCAAATCCAGTAAAACATGGCAGTATGGGATAGGTGAAGAAAGATGTGCACAGTGTGTCAGGCATCGGATGCGACACGCCAGAAGAAGATCTTTCGGAGACAGCAGAGAGTGCTGTAAGAAGGAAACAACCAAAGCTACCGCCCAACAACGTGGAAGACTGCATATGGATTTGGTGACGTGCAACTGTGAAGGAGTTGCACTATGGTTTCGTTAAGTACGAAACAAATCAATCAGGTAAAAATTTGATAAGCCAAAGGATGTGTACGTTTAAATTAAGCAGAAAGGCAAAGTTTCAAAGCAAGTAAAAGCTCTGCGGGTCTCTCTACTTCAACGGTGAAGACGAGTTCACTAAACTACTGCTTCCTTTTACCAATCAAATAAATTGTCGTTACAAATTTTAATAAGCTAAAGATAAAGTAAAGTGTAATTCAAGCAATGCTTTAAAGGTAAGGTAAGACAAACATGAGGACAAAGCGGATAAGCGAACTTGAAGGGCGTCAGACTGATGATAGCCAACACAAAAAAAAGTTAAAACGACCAGTTCGACGTCAGCCTTACCTAAAAATAAGACGCACTTGACACTGTTGTTTGTCTAGCAAAGGGCGCCATTTAGAATGGCGCCGTTTTAAAAACGCACTCAAGTGAAGAGGGGGATTGCAAGTCTCTTTCAAAGATAGGCAGAAAATAGTCATCTAATTGAATTACACTAATTAAGAGAATGGACCAAGTGGAAGGGTTGGTTGGCTGAGGGAAAGATGAATGGGCAGTAGTAGTAGTGGGGAACATCGCATCACGTCCACGCCAATTGATTCTCAACAATTAATCAGTGCACAACTTCAACTAGTGCCACCCAAAGACATGTGTCTCGGGGAAGAGATTTGGCAACACTGTGTCTGAGCATCCTTCTCACTGCCTGCTTGTCAACACGTAGGAGTGAGATGTGTAAGATGTACAGATCGATGCCAAAAAAGTCAGATAGTCAAACTCATCGTCCTGATGGCGGTGGTGGTGATATCATCAGACAAATCTTCCCTTCCCTTCCCTTCCCTCACACCTTGCCATCTGATTTGGAGATGCAGACACTGGCAGAAGACAGTGACACGGCGTACATTAGAGAAGTACTTACGAGCTGGAGCGGTGTTCATTCACCTGCTCAAAAGAGAGAACCGCAACTTCAACCCTTTAAATGTGAATCTCACACAAGCACACAAAATAAGTTGTGACTGCAAATGGCTGCTACTTCCATGTCGACCATGACCTAAAGAACCATGACTAGCCTCTATGTACATATACGGAAACGACAGGTGAAAGAAAGACACATTCACACACACAAACACACCACGTGACACGGCAGACACAAAAAGAAAGACAGAGCAATGACTGACATGGCAATGGCACTGCCATGCCAGTTCAGTTCAGTTCACTCAACACTGCTAAAAACACATCAGTAGGCGTGCACACACACCGAACTCTGCTGTTGTGCAATCGAAGGTGCCTGTGCAATGCAAATAGTGCGTGAAAAGTGGTTGGATGTGCTTTTTTGCCAATTGACAGGGCTAAAAAGGCGCTTTTTCACGGAGTAGGGATTAAATGGACGCTCAAACTGCACTCAAACTTTGGGTGCCACTCACTCTCCAGTGGTGAACTTCTGTGTCATCGGTCGACAGGTACGCACTTATTTTTGGCCGAGTAAGTGATGCAACAGGAAAAAGGTGCTGCTTAAAAATAGCCGTTTTTTCGATGGAACAATCTCAATCTCTCAATCTTCCTGAAGTTAATCGAAAATCAATTCTACCTACAAAACCGAACGCTGCACCTTAGTCTGGACAGTTGTGCACTGCACAACTGTTCGGACAAGTGCACAGCGGGAATGTAGTGGTGTTGCAATGGGAGCAGAAACGCTGAAAAGCAAATGTCAAGTCAAATGAAAGAGTAAAATGCAAATTAAATAAAAGTGCTGAAGAGAGTTGGAACACACAGAATGCGGCTGTATTTGCTTTTAACTGAATTAATTAAATTGGTGCAAATTGTTTGCCCTTCAGAAGAAAAAGCAGAAGAGCAGTCACAAAAGTTAACAACAGAAAATTAAATTTACTTCCTCTTTCAGTGGCTAGAGTTCAAACTCATTGGCTCATTCAAAAAACAAGTGGCCGACTAAATGAGTAAATTCAATTTAAATGCAACTGCAAATTCAACTTCTACTTGACTGAATCAAAGAGCGGTGTCAATTGAGAAAACTGATGCAGCTCAACTCTGCCCGGCTCAATTTATCAGTGATTTCCTTTGAAGTACTATCTAGCCATATGTTGTTTTGGCGAAAAACTAAAAACAAATTAAAGAATGCTATGTAGACAAAAGAGAAAAGGGCAAAAATAAACTGATTGCACCCAAACTGCACCAAAATTGCTAGTATTACAAATTCAAGTGAAAAATGAATTGATACATGTTTTCAGCAAAATCGTACACCATTGCCGAATTGTTTTCAGCTCTCTGAAGCCAGACATTTATAGTCAATCAAGATTGGCACACTCGTACACCATTGCACCAGGCACATCTGCGCCTGTTATGGTCTCATGTCGGCCGTTAAATGGGCCATTTTGCATTGCTCCAAATTAGCTGCCGCTGCGGAGGCAAAGTCAGTCAGTGCCCGACATTGCCCAGACACAAAGCACACTCACACTCACATCTCGTGTCGAGTGCGATAAGGGGTTTGGTGCCGGGCCTTTGCATGCACTGGAGAAGACTTTTCGAGTAATCGAGTAAGATGCGCGTAATTTAAAATGCTTTCAAGTGAGGCCAGTGAAGAGGAGATGATTCGATATGAGCAAGACAATAAACATTTATTTGCATCAGTAGATTAGCGAGCCAAATGCGGAAAAGAGAGAGAGAGAGGGAGAGGATGCAATGCTTGCTAAGTGGACAGAGGGGAACGACCAGCCACTGAAAAAGCCCAGAGCAAAGTTTGAACAGCAGTGACTGTAGAATCTACCGACGGTAGATAGCTGCTCTGCACAAGATACACACAGCTTCGACATTGTGCATTGCTAAAACTGCTCTTCTTCTTTTTTGCCCGAGAATATGTGTGCGCGTATGCATTTAAAAAAGAATGCTCGCTGCCAGAAAAGAAATAAGAAAGAGTACTTTAAAGAAAAGATATGTGAAGGGAAGGGAAAAACAGTGTGTATGCGTCTGGGGACAGAGCAGTATGACAACAATGACCAGTGGCCAGTGATGGCGGACATATTATCTAATCGGTGGCTGCACTCCTGCCACAATGAACACAATGAACACATGCACACGCACACAATACAGCTAATGGGCGATACTGTACAGTGGTGCACGATAACCAGACAAGAAAAAGAAGAGTGGACTTTCAAACCACACTCGCCTAAAAAGGAATAAATCAGACTGCCGTCTTCTTCCACACAGGGACACTTTGTGTGGGCAGCAACAAATTTGCAAATTAATAGATGATGCGAAAATGAGAATGTATGCAAAAACTGAGAATTCTGGCCAGAATTGGTCACAGACTGGCACGGGGGAAAAAAGATGCGTCTCTCGATTCAAATTCAAATCCAAGTCTGATAAGTCATGCAGAAGGAGACTGTGGCAACAAAAAAAACAGTATGTGAAGTCAGTGCCAGAACTTGGTAAGGAAACAGCAAAAGCCGTGACAGTGAGAAAGTAGCGGGCAAGAAGGCAAGGCAAGTTGAAAATGGGTACATTCTCTCCTTCTGACCATCTCCAGAGGAATGTTAATAAGAGGACGAATTCAAATGTAGTGTGCACGCACACTTGGTCAGACTACGGTCAGCTTCACTTGAAGCAAAGGAAAAGTGGCCAACAGACAGTGAGAAACGGAGAAATAAAACAGCAGGCCGATGGGCCAGAGGAAAAAAGGCAGGCAGATAATGCACGGGTGTAAGATTACAAACGAGCCAGACAGGGTGAATCTAATTGGTGGGTACTGCCAACGAGGCAAAGTACTGCCACTAGTCAATTGTCGGCAATTTGAAACACAACTGAAAGAACAACAAAAACAACAACAACAAAATCAACAGCCGAATCTCAGACACATTCCAAACCGAGGAGCAGCTAATCAATAGAATCTGGGTCAGGCAGTCACGCGAGAGACCAATAAAAAGAGTTGCTGCTGTAGACTGACTGTCTGTCTGTTAATAATAAGCATTGTACTAAGTTTCTACTAAGCAGGTCTGCTGCACAAGTCCTGAAATTAGCCTTTGGGGTCACCCTTTCACGATCACTCGGTGATAATCATCGGTACAGTCTCTTTCTCTCTCTCTTCTCTGTCCGTTTGTCTGATGCTTGGGCACACAGTAGTCTTTTTCAGTGGGCTACTTATGCATGCATGATAGTCTTTCGGGCTTTTTGAGAAAGTGAACTAGACACATAGACACAGCAGGCTCAGCTAGTGCTCACGCCACTGATCTTCTGGCTGCTGCTGGTGGTCAGTGGCAAGAAAAGAAAAAAAGAACTGCTACACTGTCAAATGATGGCTCGATAATCGAGCAAGTGAGTGCACACAAACACACGAAAGAACAGTCGAAAAAGCAGGAATCGAGCCAATCGAGCAGCCGCCCAATGGCGAAAATGATGTTGAAATATGACAACAATGATTTATGAGTGACAATTGAAAATGGACTAGCGGAAAAAAAGAGTGTGGGAGAAAAATACGAAATGATGATACTCACTGGTGAAGAGCAGAGTAGGGTGACAAAGTCAGAAATGATGGTCAGTCACTTTTTTGCCAGTCTAGAAACAGAGAACTGTCTAAAAAAGTAAACTGAAAAAGCGTTTTCCCACATCAACTGGCTGCTCACTGTAGGGTACACTGTCATCATCATCATCATCATCAATCGCAACAAAACCAAAGTTACTGACAGGAAAAACTGTCAAGGAAAGCAGACACATATTTTCAAAAAACCACCACGTAGTGCACTGAACGCAAACCATTATGCTGTGATAAACAAAAAACGACCAAGACAACGTCGATATCTGCAAAATGGGCAATGAATAGAACATGAAATCGAAAGGTAGGTAGTCAAGTTGAAAGCCTACCCATTAACGATCGACTCGTTCCAGGACCATAAATTCGGCAGCTTACTGATAAGCTGGCAATGGGAACGTGGGAACGTACACCCTAGCTCTCCGGCGGAGTGAACTGAAATGGGTGCGCAAATTAGGCAGAGAGTAGAAAACTGAAAAATAAAAATGCTGCACTGAATTTATCGATTTGGGTGCATTTGGCGACGTTCTTCGAAAGCAAAAAGAGCAATCGATAGCATCAATTAAATCAGAGGGGCTAGTGTTGAAGAAACAACAAAAAAACAAAAAAGCATTGCAAATCGCACTCATTTTAGCTGGAATAAAAAGGTATAAAGTCCAATTTGTCAAACGATGCCCGGTTTTTGATTGTAAGTACAATGATAAACTGGCTCAGAAACAAAACTAGTCCTGCACTCATAAAAAAGAAACCCAAAATGGAAATAGCCTTCCTTAAAATGAATCACACTGTGTAATGTTAAGAACAAAGTGCAAACGTTTCTGAACCGAGTAGCAAAAGACAAAAGAGCTAGGCAAGTGTAGTTAAATTTAATTTCTCTCTATCTAGCACTCAAGGAGAGCTCATGGCAAATGTAAATACAGGCAAATGAGTAGTGGATCGAGTCGACGAGATGAAAAGAGTACCAAAAAGTCACGGCTGTGACAACAACAAAATTCATTAGTGCCTGCTCTGGTCTGCAAACTGCATCAAAGTGTCTACTAGCATTGTCGCCAAAAGCAGCCTATGAAGACCCCTTAATCTAACGGGTCAAATTACATTGACTGGCATGCAGGCAGGCAGGAAGTGTCAGAACCTCAATTCAACCTCGACTATTTGACACTGCAGCAGCAACAACAGCAGCTACAAGCAAATAATAATAAGCAGCACAGTGGATGATCACACAAGCCAGTGATGCAGTGCACGGCAGTAAATTTGTTTAGCAACCAGTAGAAGCCGGTTAATCGAAAAGGAAAACACACACAAAGAAGAACCTCTGAATACGCTCGAATTGATTGACAAATAGCAAATCATGCGAATGATGAAAAGTCGTTCAGGTAGAAAGGAAATTCAAAGAAAAGAGAGCTACAAATAACTTGTGGTCAGGAATTTATTGCGTTTGACCGAGCAGCAAACGGCAAAAGTGAGGTGCAGTTAGAGTCAAGGCAAAAACTGGTGCGTGAACAGATTCGATCAAACTCGGGCTTACCAGTGAAAAATAGAAGTAGAAAATGGTGAAGATGTCGTTGTGAAGGAAGGAAGGTGGTCTGTCTGTAAAGGTGATAAAAGGTGCGTAAATTAGTGGATGAAAGACAGTACTGATTTGAGAGCACTACTGCGTGCTGAATGATGAGCAATCAGCGGTGGGAAAGACAATAGAAGTGCCTCAAAGTGCATCATGTATTGAAGAGATGAACAGTGCACACGTGCTTCTTGAAAATCAAACGCAGACAAACACACAGACTTGTGTCCACGTTTGTCCAGTGACTCACGTGAAACTCTCAATCTAGCATCTCTCATATTGCCTTCTCGTTTTCTCTCTCTTTAGCTCACTCCTCTCATTCTGACTCTTTTGCCGCCGACAATGGCCGGAAAATTGACATTTCCAGGGTCAAGAGAGCCAGTGGCAAAGTACTTCAACAGCAGCAGAAGCAGCCGCATCAGAAGCAGGCTGACCTAATAAACCCAATCAACATATATGGCAGCGAATGAAACAGCTCAGAGAGCAGGGGCAACAACATTTCGATTGAGAGAAACAAACACACATACACCGTGAAAGTATAGTTGATAAAAATGCAACATTTGCAGAGCTTCTAAACACAGTGTCGTTTGATTGGGAAGCAGTCATCAAATAAATATGCAAAGTGCTGGCGAAATGAAAGCATCGACGGCTTTGCTCAAGAAGTAATGCCGTGTATTCATTTATTTGATAGCAGTCCTTCCTTTCAGAGCGACAAACACGGTGACTGCGACTAATTAATCGGCGGCCTAAGTCAACAAAAAAACGACGACAAACAAAATACACACAGACTAATTTGTTTGGCAGGCGCATTCGTTCAGTCATCAACGTGTGCTGTCTGAGACAGGTTGTGTGCAGCCTTTCAAATGGAATTGGCTCTTTCGTTCAATGTATCTCTGTCAGCGTGCCGCATTGACCTAATGACAACACACAGTTAATGCAAAAATTTTTGTTGGTCGTTCAACTATTTAGTTGTAGTTAGATAAGAAAAAGAAAAAGAGTACGGCACTACTCTGCATGCTCTGAAATGGTTATAATCTGTAAAACGTGGACTAAAACAGCAGCTCTGAATTTGAACAGGCGAGCACTTTTCATGCGTGAGGGCCATACTAAATGAAAAGAGTAGAAAAAGAGAGTATCATCGACAGTTGTGTGCGCAATTGTAGTTTCACTAGCAGGGTAGAATCGATCAAAACTGACAGGTAAGTGCACATTTGCAATAGACAAAAGGGTAAAAAGTGGGACAAGAGAAAAGGAAAGACAGTAGTTTGAAATGGTTCGCTTTAAAAAAGACTGGCACCAGTGGATGTAGAAGAGAAATTCTGCACAGCAGAAGCGCTGGACGCCATTTGCAAGGACTGTCGTCAATGGGCAGTTCAGCTTGAAACGGCACTGTAAATGGCACTGGCACACACTGCCAGTGGTGGTAATATTTGCATAAATAATTCATCGATAGAATGGCGCCTCATTGCACGCTCAATGGCTGAATGGCTCATTTGAGGCCCAGGTGAAGTACGACCAGGGCAGGAGCACAAGCCAACAAGCCAACAGTAGCAGCAACAGCAGCAGTAGCTACTAGCTACTGCTAAAGCAAAAAGCAGGAGCAGTAATCGAAGACAGTAAATCGACGACTGCACGACCGAAGCAACGTCGGCAGAGCATCGGCATTAGACAATGCCCAACTGCCACTGAGTTACTGAGTCTTATTATTGATTGCACGGGCATTGTTCTACTAGGTAAAGAGGGAAAAAAGATGCGCCAATGAGAGGGGAAGTGGTCAGCACTGAATGTGAATGAGTACATGGACTGCAACACACACACACAGTGGCCCTTCACCCCTCATCATTTGATAGGATTTATGACTGGCCAATTTAGTGTCGACAGTGCAAGTGTCATGTACTCGAGGTGGTAATGAGCCGATGCAGAAAAGGAAAGTGAAAGAGACTGATCATTTGGCTGCTGGTCATTAGCTTTGTTATCGTACCACAGTTGCCAACTGTGGTAGCTGGTGCTGTCGGTCAGGAGAGCCACCACAATGGCACTGCCATCATTTGAATTGTAACTCAGCAGTACAGCAAATAGTCAGCTAATCGGTTAGTTGGTATCTCTAGCTCTATCTCAATCTGGCCAACTTTTCCCTTTCACTCCTTTTTTCTGTAGCTCCAGCAGTGAACTACAACAGTAGTGGATGTGATCGGCAATTGCCTAATAAAGGCAAATTGTGTGCTGTACAACTGCTGTGTATGAGCTGTCTTTTGGAGCACTCTTGATGGGACTTTCAGTATGCAACAGCAGCGACGGCGGCAGTAGTAGCCATCATTACATTGCACAGACACAGACACATCTGCCAAAACATTACACAGCGAGGGAATGGGCAGCAGCAGCAGCAGCAGTGCTGTACAATGGCCACTGTCGATAACGGGAAATGGTGAATGGTTGCACAGCTACATGTGCACAGTCACTAGACACTGTCAAAGTCCGGCGCCAGTGCCGCCCGGACAATCGGCAGAATCAATTTGGCGGTGCTGCTTTACGAGCTCTGCTTTGCATATTCTCACTTGCAAGGAAGAGAAGAGGGAAGGGTGTGAGAGTGGGAGGTTGCAGGAGGCACAAAAAAGTGCACACTAGTGAACACACATTTGTGCGACACATTGTGAAATGGAGAGATAATAAACAGCGCGCCGACAGAATGAAGAGGAAAAAAAGTGAGAAAAAATTGCAACGGAGACAGAAAGCCCTGCACCGCCTGATATGGAAATTGGCAGCCATTACACACTGTCTGTCTGTCGTACACACACACACAATATCAAT
Organism: Tyrophagus putrescentiae; assembly: GCA_024499935.1. Lineage (NCBI taxonomy): Eukaryota > Metazoa > Arthropoda > Arachnida > Sarcoptiformes > Acaridae > Tyrophagus > Tyrophagus putrescentiae. Next base: position 9,906,406 of record JAMZRA010000002.1, on the reverse strand, counting down.
TGTCAACGTGAGAAGGAAGGAGGGGAAATTACCTGAAATTGAGGTAGCGATAAGATTGAAGCAAAAGTGAGAATAGTAGCGGCAGCAGCACTGCACAATCACCTCAAACTAACCACCAAATCGGGTAAATGTAGAGCACACATGCGGCAGGGCACAACAAGGTGTGTGATCGATGGTCAGTGGCACTGATTGCAACTACTGGAAATTGCTGCGGTTTGCCCAGGCACCCATTCTATTCCAATGTATCTGAGCATATTTTTTTTCCGCCACCTTCCAATCACTCAACTTTCCATTCAGCCATCATTTAGGTGGCAGACCGCGTCAGTCAGTCAGATCTGTCGTACAATGCCCGGTGAAAAGGAGAGAGAAAGAGTCCTGCTTGTCATTCTCCAGCAAATCTCAGGCGGCGGCATTGTGCGGCAGCAGTCGCATCGGTGCTGTTTGTTTGCCAAGTGTAATGTACACACAAAGAAAGAGAGAGACTTCAGCCAGCGCCCAGTGAAGTGTGGTAGACAGGCACAGTATTGGGCCGAGTCGCTTGCTGGTGACGAACACTTGACAACTACCGACAACGACAACAGCAGCAGCAGCATCAACTGCAACTGCTCCTGCATTGAGTACTCGTACACACAGTGAAAAGTGTCACCAGAGGAGGAGTGAAGTGAGCATCCACACACTGACGGCACACAACAGCCGCCGCAGCAGCAGCAGCCACCACTGACAAGACCACAAATCACCAGAACAGCAGCAGCCGCAACAACCGCATCAGTTTGACAATTGCCGTTGAATTGCCGACAATGGCGGCGACGTAAAAAGGCTCGAGACACCAACTGAGTGGGAGAAAGAGCAAAAAGAGAGGAGACATCGTCTGAACCAATGCCCAGGAAACGCTAACACACACAGTTGACAATTCGTTTGAGAGAAGAAGAGAAGAGAGAGAGAGATATGCAAGAGAGGATAATAAAGAATAAACGGAAAAAAAGGAAAAGAATGAAGAAAAAAAAGTGAGAAAAAGAAAGCAAAAACCAACACAACAAAAAGAACTGGTGAAAGTGAGAAGTGCTTAGCGCGGTGAGAGGAAAGGACACAAAAAGTGTGAAAATTGTGTTTGCTGTGTGCACACCTAAACAGCAGCGGACGGAGCTAAAGAGAGGGAGATTCAGCTTTGGCTTGAGATAGTGAGAAGTCGATAAGACGAGAAGGCGAGAAGGCATCACTGAATCGATGCGGCAAAAGTAGTGCCTCTGCTCTGTGCACTGTAACACAGGCATTCGGCTGGCTTACAAAGAGGAGAGTGTTATCGATTTTGTCACGACACAACCACCGACAGGTGAGAGCAATACGAGTAAGTCTACTGTATGTGTCTGTGTATGCGTCTATGTTCCGTGCAGGGCAAACTTTTACAATGAGGGCTGCTTTTGTTGAAGGCACTGTATGAGCTGAGCTGATGCAGGAGTCTGCTGACTGTGCCAGTGGATTAAGTGGCATTTAGTTGCCGCACAGCATAGTACATCAGCAATGTTGTGCTCATTGAGAGAGATGTTTGGAGTTAGAGGCTGAACTGAAGTGGGCAAATGCCTACATCGATGTGGCTCGTCTGATTGATCGGTTTCAGTGTGTGGTCATAATACAGAGCACTTCAATGAGTTAGTCAACACATCACGTGGCTATTCTGCTGCTGCTGCTTCAACACTGACAGGATGAAGCACTGCTCAATGCACTGTAAATGGTAATCCCTTTGCTAAACGTGGTGAAATGTAATAATCAATGTCAGCAGAGAATTTCGCACCTCTCAGACCTTGAGGCTGGCTTCCTTTCCATTTGAGGGCATTATCCAGCAAGTCAGGTCAATTAACACAGCAGTTTAACTAACTAACTAACAGTTAACTGACTGCACAGTCAATCGCCGATCAATCAGTCACCTGTCCTCCTCCTGTCCTCAGCACTTTCACCAAAATCCGTAAATGTCTCCATTAAAGGAGACACTGAATGAAGGCTCCCCTTTTGCTGACGGCGCCAGTTAGTCAGCTATTCAGAATGTCAGTTAGCAGAGTCAGCTCGGATCGTGTAGGCAGTTCAGTCCCAGCAGTGTAGTTGCTGGCGCTGATCAATTAAGCAGCAATTAACTGCCTCGACAATTTGCTGCTCTTAATGAGGAAATGTGCAGTGAAAAAGATGCGGACAGATACAGCTTTGGACACTGCTCACTACAAAACAGGCAAACAGAAAGGGGGGAATGCACTGCAAACAGACAATTGTGCCACACAAATGGATGCAGCAGTAAATTATTACAAACGAATGCCGTGTACAGAGAGGATTGAGGGAGAAAAAGAGAGAGAGAAAGTCACTGCTAATTGCACTGCTGGACATTGAAAGAAGCCGAGTCGGTTGAATCACGACTGACAAAAAGAACATAAATAGCTTACCACAGAAAACAGCAAGCAAAAGAGGCATTTTTCAGGCACTCAACACCTTCTCTCACTCTCTAGTCTAGCAAGTTGTAGCACCTTTAATTGATTTCAAGTGCAAGGCAGTAGCAAAAGTTGCAAAAGTGGCTTTAAACAATGACCACAACAGTGAATCTGAGTGTGTGAGTGCCACTAAAGAGAGAGAGATACAAAGCGTGACATGAGCACATGTCGCTGACCTTCCTCTTTCGCTCTCTCAGGAGACAACATTAGACTGTCTGAACGACAGTAGTTAAGTACGACAAAGTCAGAGAAAAACAAAACCGAAGCAGGCAAATTCAATTATGAGCACACAAATTCTGGGCAGCTTAGCACCGAGAGAGAAAAGAAAGAAATGCACTTCGCCGAAAATGTTAATTCAAGCCCTTCTTATCCGCTCTTGTCAACTGGGATCAACTGTACGGCTGTACATTTGCTGCTGCTGTACAGTGTCTGTGCCCTCTATTCTACTGTTCGCTTCTGGAAACGTTCACTTTCAGTACACTAGTACAAATGATCTCCTCCACCAGAATACAACACAACTCACTCACTGACAGTAGCAGTAGTATTTGCCGTCAAAGCATCAGTCGAGCAGCACTCAATTGAGAGCACTCTATTAGGGAGCTGTCCCTTATTAAATTTGTCAGTACGGAGAATGGCGGTGTCGCAAAAAGCACACACACACAGTGACCACTAAATTGCTGCCAACAGGACTTCACAAAATCCAAGACGGCGAAAAGAAGATCAGCGACTGGACAGCAGCAGCTTTGAGAAAGTGAATAAATAAATCCACCCGCAGTTCACCTCAGTGTAACCGATAGCCTGCAGCCATGGACACCATCATCATCATCTCCATCACCACCACCACCACCAAACTGGACCACCAAACGTCCCCATCACGTAAACATTGTCAACATTGCATTTGTAGTACCAAGCACCAAAAAATTGCACAATTTGCACCGGAGCAATTACGCTGAGAATAGGAATTTTTTCGCGTACTGAATTTAATTATACGAGCCATTAGGCTTCAATGGGCAAAGTGTTGCATAATATTCAATAGGCATCAGCAATCCAACCAACCAGTTGCCCACTCGTGTACTCTCACATTTCACCGTCGGCTGGGCTGTTTTATTATTATTTGTATCCTTGGCACCCAAATCCCATACGACACACTGCAGCGCTTTCTCACTCTCCTTCTCCTCTTAACTGGCACACGCACATAGCTGATCAAGGAGAGAACCGATCTCTCTAGAGGCATAATCAGAGAAGAAGCATCTTGTATCATCACAGGCGATGGCATGCAAAACAAAGAAGGCACTGTCAATGGCGGCGGCATCACAGACAGACAGATTGAGCAAAGAGAACGACATCAGCCAGAAAGAAGAGAGAAAGAGCAGAGGGGCACCACTTACCGCAATCAGTGCAGTCAGTTGAAGGCAAATCAATCAATGATCAGCTATTAGTAAGGGGGCACACACTCCACTCTCTCAATGTCCAACACTGTACCGTACTGAGCAGTAAACAGAGTCAGTCGGTCTGTGTGTGTGTTCAGTGTAATAATGCTAATGTGCCCAAATGGAAAGAGCACACACAAAAGCAAGCAGAGCCGGGTAAAGTAATAATTGAAAGAAAGAACGAATCGATGAGTCAATGGCAAGAGTGCAGTGCACACTTAAGTGGCGATTGACCGGACAACGACGAAAAAAGACGACCAGGATGAAATCAGCAGAAGACACTCTACGCATCACAAATTGCCGACCTTCTCCGGAGAACAGCAGCAAAAGTCTAAATTACCAGTTTCAAGAGGAGAGAACCAGTGAAGCGGTGAAAGCAAAGGGGACACTTGTTTACTGTCCACTGTTTTTTACCGAATAAAGTATTTGAGAGAAAGACAGAAGCTTCAGCGGCAAGGGTAACATTAGCAGTGAGCATCTTCAGACTGCTCTGTCTGGGCCGGTCATTATCGTTATGATATGATCGACTGTGTCACTGGGTGAAAATATACGGACTTCGAGGGAGAGAGAGGCAGTTTGTGCAGCAATTGGTGAGTCTAATAAATGATGAAGCTGTGACAGCCACTTGTCGTCAGTCCATTTAACACCAGTCAGCGGCCCAGTGGCCTTCGCAACTGTAACAACACAACACTGATCATCTCGAAGTGGCTGACAAACTGTACTGCACTGCACACTGTACAGTGCTGGCAGAGTGCCGGACAGATTCAGTTCATTCGTTGGCAAGGCAAAACCAATTGCCAACACAAAAAATGTACCCCCACCAGAACATGACCAACTGTGACACTAAGAAAACAGTGTGCACAGTGGACAGCAGTGGAGCATTTCATAGCAAAGCAGACCCAAGTGAATCATCGAGGGAAAGGGAGACCGGCAGCAAAGTGCCCCAGCAGTGCAGCAGAAGCAGCAGATAGATAGCGGTCTCGCTCCCAGCGGCGTCTGAGATTCGATGACAAATTGAATAGTCGCACTGTGCTGCACTGTCCACAACCAGTAAAAGTGCAGCGGCTTCTGCTGCGAGCAAAGTGGCCATCGAGCACCTCGTTACAAGCTCGAATCGCTCATTACTTAATGGATAATAATTCGAGTCATTAGCTGGTGGATGGGCAGTGGTGGTGGGGTCCATGTACTGTACATTTTGTTCACTCTTCAGGGAGGAAGGGGGCAACCACACATTGACAATCTTTGGAGATTGCTGGTGAGTTTGCGAGGCACAAGCACACACACAGAGTTACAGCTGACCGTCGTGCTACCACTACTACCTACTACTGCACAAGACAATTCCTCTTAATTGGCACACAAATGACACACAATTACATCATGGGGTAGATCAGGGGAAGGGTGGTAGTAGATTGGGCCGTGTACTACTACCACCGATGATGCTGATGCTGCCGTGAAATGGCCCGCCGTGTGGTCATTGGCCTACTGAGCAGGAGTAGTAGAGAATAGAGCATCATTACAAGAGCAGCAGCAGCAGGCGAGTGAGGCGCAGGCCGCCGTTCATGCAAGCACCAGCACTAACAGCAGTCACTACAAAGTGCCATCGATCTTGGCAGCAGGCGAAACCTGCGAAGAAGAATGGCAGCACTGGCAACAGCAGCAGTAAAAGTACAGCATCTCCTGAGCGCACCTAATGAGTGGCCAGTAAATATGGTGCCAATTAGTAGAGCAAACATCGCCGTGAAGGAGAGAGGGGAACAGTGGCCGCCAAGACACATCCTGTGGTTGGGCGCACTTAATTAATCGATCGATTCTCTCTCGGCAGTGTAGGCGCCTGCCAGGAGTGTGTGCAAAAGTGAGCATTTGCGAAATCTCACACAGACGGACGGCAGCTTTGCCACAGGAGTGAGTGAATGAATGTTCAAGTGCAAAGGGATAAGCATCTCTCTTCTCGGGATTGCAGTCATCACATCGTGTCAGTCCTCCTCCTCCTCCTGTCAGTCGATCTCGATAGTGCAAATTAGTCAGAGCGAGTGAGCGAGAAAGCCCTGCTAATATGCCCAGCACATAAGAAGACCACTTGGCCAGACTTGTCATCGCCAGACATGTGAGCGTCTTTTGCTCTAGTGCTCGTCCAAACTCGGCCCAATCCATAAATGGCGCCACTCGTCGTCGCTGTCTTCGATGAGAGGGCACAGGCCAGCAAAGCAGCACACAGTCGCGTCGGCGTCATTCAAAAGTTCAGGCCACTGCACACACACACACACTCATTCTCATTTTGATCGTTCACCGGACACAGCCCAAGATGATGATGATGCGGCTGCTGAGAGGGCACAGACACTGAGCACTCGGGCCAAATCCGTCGCCAAAACACACAGTCAGTAAGTAAGGCACGATATATCTGCTGAATGGTACAATGGCCTCTGACTCTTCTGCGGCGAGCACTCACTCCAGTCCGCCTAAATCCGCCAATACAGCAACATCTCCTACACAAGCCACTCATTAGGCATACGAAATGGATCGACATGGCTATTAGCGCTAGAGATGGTGGTGGTGCTGATGCTGCTGATGCTGGTGCTGATGGCCCACACGACATAAGCTTCGCCTAAATTATCATTTTCAAAAAATCTGCTGCAGAAAAAGACAGCATTTTTCCGTCTTAAAAATTGAAATACATTCAGGGCAATTAGGAGATGAATCTTTAGCACTGGCAAAAGCTTCAGCCAGCTGTAGGTACAGCGAATGAACATTAAAAATGTTTTGCAAACTGCCATAATGCCCCATTCTTCGGTCTGTGTCTGTGTGCGGCAACAACTTTTGTGTGGGATTCGTGCACTGATTCTACGGCCAAAGTTAGCCACAGCAACAGCAGCAGCAGAAAAAAGGCGCTCCACGTAAAAGCAAGGCATTCCACCTCCCTCAAATGCAAACATTAGTGTGAACAAAACTGACCTTAAAAGTACTAGTACTAGTTGTTGTACTTTAGCAAGAAAAAAGCGCATACACTTTAATAAGAGGTCATTAATTTCCATCAGTAAAGTGCGCGCTGTAAAAATTCTGTTCTCATTTAGCCGCCACAAATCACCAGCATTGGAAGTGAAGCGAGCGCGAGCGCGCAGGCGAATCAAGTAGGCCTCACTCATTAGAAGTCGAGTTGACATCCACACACACACTGAAAACACGGCAATTAGTCCTACCGCACTTGGAAAGCTGTTTCGGTGGTGGGGAGAGGGGGAAGGCAAAAACAATGCTCCAGTCGGTAGGAAAAATTGCACTCTCAGAATGAACATGTGTGCCGTGTGAAATTCTGTCTGCAGAATTTCGGGTATTCTGCAGCAGCAGAGTTTGAGCATGCGGAATGGAGCGGTGCATTGCGTCGGTGCGCTCGGGTGGGTTCGAGAGTTTTTAGGTGTCGAGAGAGAGAGAGAGAGTGTCGGCGACCAAAAATAGAGGAGCAAGGAGGGGGAGCACAACCGCTGTGACATCAGGCACCAGCAAAAAAATGTAAACATGCTCAACTTGGCATACTAGTTGTACCTAGGATAGCTCAAGTTCAGGGGAAAAACTTACCTCCAAGTAAGAGTTCATGAAACAATAAATAAATATGTAGAAATATTAATATCACAGAGTAATGAGCGCGTTAGTGAATAAAGAAACAAGTTTGGTTGATGCACACACACAAAACAGGCTCAAGGGTTTTCTTTCAATAGATGCCAGGATCACAGATCAAGATACAGATACTTCGGTTTGAGGTGAAAAATTGATACTTTATTTCAGTGGAGTTGAACACTGAAGAGTGCACAAAAACTACAGTGATGAGTGTTTGTTTGGCTGCTTTAAAAGCTGCAAAAGCATCTTTTTTCAAGTGAATTTCAGGTGCTCTTCAGCTGTCTTTTTCTCTTTCCGGAATGATGCTGCGTTGATGATGACTTGCCGAGTGTCTCATTGGATCAATGATCCCACTGCGAGAACAGCACATGCTGACTCAGTGCGACAGAGTGTCAAAGACGCAGAAAGGTGGACGCGGAGATGTCGAAGAACTCATCGCCAAAGTGTGACTGACTTCAAGTCAGCTGTTGTTGGCTGGCAATGCTAGCTGCTGATGATTGTTGTTTGCAAGTTGAGCTCACAAGCTAACGGTATTGGTGGTGGTGGTTTGGTGCCGTTGTTGTGGTCGGTATCGGCCGAAAAAGCGGAGAAAGCGCGTAGGTGAGCTTCGACTTTAGAAGAAGAAGTGTGTCTGTTTCTGCTGCCTGCGGCTGCTCGAGGGCAACCGAAGAAGGGATGCGACGAAGGGGATGATAATTGCGTGAATGATCAATGAACGTGAAACACGTAGCTGCCGATAGAAAGTTGTCTGCAGGAGTTGTGGTGGTGAGTCTGGGTGAGCTTCTCTCTGTCTCAGTCTGTGTGCCAGTCTCTCGACGTCAGAACTCGTTCTTCAGCTGGCCACAGTCACTGACTGACTGTCTGTATGACTGAAGGCGGCTGAATGAAAGTCAGTGTCAGAGTGAGAGACTGTGTGTTGTCTGGCGGCAGTGCACCGTTCAGTGGTCGACTGTGCAGTGTCTGTGACCAGCAGTGGAGTAGAGATAATCACCAGTAGTGCTCGCCTTGAAGCAAAGTGGTGGCCACGATGAAGTCCAGCAGTCCAGCAAACAGCGGCTCTCTCTTTCCTTTCCTTGCAGACGGCAGCAAGCGGCTTGGCGTAAACAAAGCGGATCGCCGATTGTTCCGATTGTGCTCAGCTGTCCGCACTATCGATAGTGCCGCTATACAGTGCCGCTATTTGCTGGAACGATTCTGGTGGTTTCATTTCAAATCGACAATAGCGGATAAAGGCGGCCTTTTTTAGTGACTTAGTTTATTTTTATAGCAAAAGTATACCTGTTCAAAGAAAAATTGCAAGTAAAACTCCATTTTAATCAATTTGAGCCTGAAGCTCTGAACCTGTGGTAGCCAAACGGTATATAGTTCACTCACGTTGGTTCATTATCGGTGAGAAAACAACGATGACCCAGAAGGTAATTTTTGTTTTTAACGCTCACCTTAAAAAGATGTTCAAATTAAAGGCTGCTACAAGCAATTTCACTTTAATTGCCAACGGTGTGAACACACACTTTAGAAAGTCGCCTTGTACATTGTACAACATTACCAGCAGACTGCTTGTAAATTAAAATTTATTGAACCACTTTGGGCACCTTCGTTCAAGCGACTCGGCGACAAAGAGTAGCTGAAAATGAAACCACAGCATCAACTTAGCTCCCACGAAGCCTACTGCTGACTAGACTGGTCCTCTTCACAGGAGGACTTTCGTCTGAAGTACTTTGTTTGTGTGAGCGAGGTTGTTCTTGTGCACCCAATTTGCCATCAGCATCATCATTGTCGTCAACAGTGCAACCTCTTTGCACCCTTTTCACTTGCACTTTCCGGGTACCTGGGTGCCCTTAGAATCACCGTGAGAAGGTTGTTTGCTCTACATTTGCCAGAACTGTTCACTCTTTCTCTCTTCCTTCTTGTCTGGACCATTTATATTCTTTTCTGTCTGACATTACCAATTGCAATTGCCCTTTCACTTCCCTGTTTTTTCCTAATCGACTAATCGTGTTCTTTCATTTATTATCTCAGCACTTTGTGGCAAATGCACACCGATTTCATTGGCACTTTTTTCTGTGGACACTTTCTACGATCGACCCTGACTGTTCCCAAGCCTTTCTGGGCACACCACTGGAATCCTTCTCTTGAAGACGACACACTCTTGTTCACCGGCAATATTCTCTAGCGAAGCTATTAAAAAGAGTTTTCAAAGAAAGCCCATCATTAGAATTACATCTTTATGTAAGTAAAAATGCCGTTATTTCATTTTCAACAAACATTTGATCTGAGAAGAGAACGGATGCGGTTTGATGCAATTTGTAAGTGTTTGCACAGAGATAGTCCGTTCTTCCTTTCATTGACGTAGTGCGTGCCACTTGACCCAGAGTGCACTCGTTTCAGCTGGTATGTTCCCCGAATGAACGCATCCAGGCTGAACATGATTTCATATCTATCTATCAGTCTATCTATCAGGCAGCCTCAGCTACCAGCAGCAGCACACAGGCTGACTGATGCACTCAAAAGGCCATCCTTACACTGCTGCATCTTTTGGTGGAACTCTCTCTTTCTTCGTGTTGGCGCCTAATTAATTAATCTCTCTCTCTCCTCCAACTTCAAAGTATAGAAAGGCATTAATTCTCTTGGCACTTTAAATTCATTAATTTCATTTCGTTCCGTCTGTCTGGATAGAGCGATCAGGGCAACGACACAGTGCTCTGCAACCCCTCTCTCACCCTTTCACCCCCAGTTAACCTCTTTTTGCTTCGAATTACTATTTTTTCACTCCCACTCTTTTTCTTTTCATACAAATCTTCATCATCGTCTATACTCTAGCCTTAATCAGTCCTACCTTCAGTTCTAGACTTCGGTACAAATCTGTATTTGTTGCCTGGTTTTTCTCGCCGTCTATCGCATTTTCCTTTCTTTAATTATTCTTCAATTGATTTGTTGTTCTATTGCACTGCTGAACATTAGCACTGAGTCATTTGTTCATTTCCTGATTTTTTTGTGACTCTTTCTTCTTTTCTCTGCCTTAATCCACTGGAGCGGCAATCAATCAGCCTGTTTTTTCTTTGTCACCACAGCTTTTTCCACCCGTCAACAGTGGTTGTTTTGCTGCTGCTGCTAGCCAACTGACCACCACGACTAAGGAAAAGCTGCGATCATTTGTCGATCATTAGCATTGGGTACGTTTATGGCTGTCTGAGGTCTGTGATGGTGGATTTGCCAGGCACTATCTCTTAAGGGGTCAATTGGCAGCTAGTGTGCAGACAGGGTAGATCAGCCGTATCAGTAGTGACTGGCGACAGTGCTAAATACTGCTGTAGTACAACTTGTAGTAGTGATGGTGATAAGCAGAGCGAAATTGATTAAGCAAATCAGTGTCGGAAGGGGAGTAAAGACGGACAGCTCTGCTGCTGCTGTATTGCGTTTCAGAACTGTCAGTGATGCTCCTGTTTTTCTAGAGTCACTCTCAGCGGCTCAATGCGTCGAAGATTCTGCACGATTTATCGATTGGTCGGTTTGCTGCTGCTGCTGTTGTTTTTCTTCTTCCCTTTTTTTGCGGCACCAAATGGATTGAGTTTTTCTGGTGGTAGTGGTGGCAGTGGTGCCATTTGTTGTGCCGCCATTTGCGCCACAGAGCAGGCAGTGAGTCTCAGCAAGCACACCCTGAATGGGCGCGAGAATGTGTGGCACCAGGCGACACAGTGGCAAATGCGACGCCCGGGTGCCATTTGACATCTCATTTTGCTCCTCCATTCATCATTCAATTGATTCGCAGCTTTGCTTTCACTTTCAGCCTCACTTGCAGCACCAGCACCAGCCACAGCACATTTGCCTTTGACCGTAGAGCACTACTGGTGGTGGTGGTCAGTGCACCAGCAGCAAATGGATTGGTTATTGCAATTCAGAAGGCTATTAATAGTTGTGGGGTAGAGACCGTATAAAGAAGTGCCATAATTGACTGAGTGCCGCTGTGGTGGTGGTGGCTGTGGTGGTGGCGGTTCTGACTCTTTGTCCAATTTTGCCGGTCGGTTTTTTCAATAAAGCGAACACACAGTGTGCATCATTGAGCGGCCACGTGATGAGAGTCGGGCCCCTCCATCGACCCATTCCCCCATTAACCAAAAATACTGAAGGCGGAATTTTTTCTGTTGAAGCCAAGATGAAGCCAAGTGAGATGGTCATTGGCGTTTTTTGTTGCTGGCTGGCACCAGTTAATTATCGCTAATGCTTGCCACGCTGCACCCATTCAGCGCTGCACTGCATTCCCCAGCAGCAGCATTTTTTGCCTTTGCCTTTGTCCCGTGCCGCAGATCGGTCAGTAATTAGCCTTATTGATGTCCGCTGGCCCTCGTTATCGAATGCCCATCGCCTTCTTCTTCCTTTTCTTCTTCTTCTGACGCCTTCTGCGCCAAAGTGAAGCATCATTTGCGCTGCAGGCACACACACACAATCAAGCGAGCACAGCTGCCTGCCTGCCGCCACAGCAGCAGCAACTTCACTGCAACAAATTGTCGCTGATCGGTGCCCCCGTTCTCCTTCCAGTGTGGAAGAGTTTCCAGCAGCTTCAGCCAAAGTGCAGTGACATTCAAATTTAATTATCATTAGCGCTGCGCTTTAAAGCTACTTAGCGAGCCTGACTGTGGCAGCCACAATGGAAAGGAGTGAGAGGAAAAGGAGAAAGCAGAAGGAAAGTTCGCCCAGCACAGGCATCATCTGTCTGATTTGTATCAACGGTGAAGCTGCTGTTGTTGTTGCTGCTGCTGTTGCTGTTTTCCTACAGATCGTGCCGCTTTGATAAGCAGTCTCAACACATACCACCACCACCACCACCACTGCTACTTCTCTTGTACACACTCGCAGACAGCAAATATGTGCGTCTGGTGGTAGTAGTGCCACACACACACACACAGTGTCTCTGAGGGCCCATTACGGCAGTTAGTGAGAACAGAAGGCCCTTAGTTTGTGCCATTGCCTGGCCTGGTGTCATTAGGGACAACTGCTAGCAACTGTTTGGGTGTGTGCTTGTGTGACCAGAACTGCAGCAGCGATATTTTAATAACAAAATAACTGAACCACCAAGTTATTAATGGCAATTGGACAGAGAGGGAGAGAGAGGGAGTGAGACACGGAGAAAAATTGGAAATTGGCGCGACAATCGAGGCGCAGCGTTTTGGGCAGTGAGAGATAGAATACGCGAGCTGCGTAACAAGATTAATGAAGTCTAGCCAAATTAAACGCTGCTTCTGCTGCTGTTTATACTGATGATGCTAAATGTGTGGCTTCGGCTCCTTCTGTACACGTCCCACATTGGAAATAGGCAAAAAAGGATAGAAAGGATACAAAAAAGAAGTAGACCTAAAAAGATGTACAAAATGGTTAGAAGCTTTTGAGCGGTGAAACAACGACAGTGTTCTTTTTTATTTTTTGTGATGTTACCAGTAAAAAGTATATGGAAATTGAAGTCACAGTCTCAAAAGATGATTTTCAATTTGGTTTTTTTCTTTTTATTGACATTCTGAACTCGATGTTTAGTCTGTGGTTCTAAATAAAGCTTTGGTTTGAAATATAGTTTTCAGATAAAAATGAGAGCCCTGAAAATAGTGCTAACTGCTGTTTACCAGCCGAGAAAGCAGTGTGACTACCAATTTGGCAATGCGTTTAATTGCGCTTCGATTACCATTAATTGGCAGGACAACAACAATAACAACATCAACAGCTGACGGATGCTGCTGCTCAATGACTTGGAAGTGGACAGATAAGTCAATGGGGGAAGTTTTTGGTTTCAATGGCCAATGGCAGCTCAACTGATAAGAATGTGGCTGCTTCGCATCGTCGGTTGTTTACGCCTCTGCTGCTGCTGCTATCGTCCCTGCTTCACTGTTTCATATGGATGCAATATTGGTGTCCTCCATTGATTTTCGATAGAAGCAAAGAACAATGCTGCTATGAAATAGGGTCGAAGAACCTTCAGCGGTCATCAACATCTGATCCAGTTGACAAGCCTAATGGATGGTTATGGTATGTGCTCATTTGTCAGCCTTCTCATCATCCCTTTCTAATTCTCATTATTATCGCCCAACAGTCATTCCAAACCACAGAAGCGATAATCCATAGAAAATAGCCTGGAGGCAGATTCAGTGTAACCGTGAAATTCGGCACGGTGCCGAAATTGGAACTGTGTTTGCTTCAGCTGAGATGATCAGTAGGTAAACACAGATGCACAAACAGCAACCTAAAATAGCGCAATAAAGTGCAGTGCCCGTGATAAACTAGGTCAACACTGAACTGAAGCCTCTAATGAAGCCTTTCTCACTGGTCAGCTCCTCTCACCCGAAAATCAATAGAGAACGGAAATAATGCAGAGGTGCCGAGGTCTGCGTTTTATGGTACTACATCAAACAAAGTCCGCTGACCAAGGAACTGAACTGAACTGAGTGAGAGAGTGAGTGAGCGAGGTGTTTGGCAGTAAAACGGAACCAACACAGCCGTTTTCACAACACACACATATTCTCCCCTTTCTTTCTTTATTCGGTAGAATACTGAGACAAACGATAATGAACTTTAATTCAATTTGCGCCACAGCGGCAATAAGCGCTCTCTCTCTCTCTCTCTCTCTCTCTCTCTCTCTTTCAGCATGGACATTGACATTAATAAGGACTGGTGCGACGGCAGCTGGGCACAGCACTAGCTGCTGTTGCTCAATATGACAATAGACTAGGCAGCTAGTTAGCTGCTCATTGACGATGGCAACGTGTAGACATGCATGGGCAGTCGAAACGCAACTCCTTAGTGTGCCAGTGCTGCTGGCTGCTGCTGCTGCTGCTGGCATAATTAAATAGACATTATAGACAGTCTTAATATATACTAATGTCATCATTCGGTGGACCGGCTCGAAGATGGCGGCAAAATGAAGGCAAAATGGGCACGGCACGCTGCGACAGAGGCACAAATTGCCCGCATCAACGTCTTCCCATTTTGCCCCTTTTTTTGTTCTGCAGCAAACGTTTTTTGACTTAGCCAGAAAACCAGTAAGACCTTGCAGTAGAACCGTTTCATGGCAGCCAGTTTTGCCTTCTAAGCAGCACATTCAGTGCCATTTTCATTCTTCAGTGATTATCACTGCCTTTCTCTCTCCTCCTCTGCCGAGTCTAGAATGTATTGGCCAATATAATTGCATTTGTGCCCAATGTCATTAGCATGCATAATTCGACGCTGCAGTGGGCTAATTTGACAATGTTGCTGACTTTCAGCTTTTATCAGTCTTTTTACCCCCTGTGATCATCCCATCAACCATTTGCTAACCATTTGCTAACCACTGGCTGCCGTTGACGTTTGTTACAGATTGGCTTAAAACTGCCGATAGCTATTTAAAATAGGGCAAAAGTAGCATAAAATCAAAAACATTTTTAATCAAATGTTTTTTCTAATAAACTTATCTTTTTGTTTAAAAACAAAAAAGTGTAAAAACTACCGTGAGAATAACAAATTTTGACTTTTGTTGTTGTTGTTGTTGATGCAAAGAACCAAGTTCGGTTAGTGAACCCAACACCCTTTTTCCTTCAAATCTGTTGGCAGTGTACAGTGAAGCTAATTTGAAGTAGACACAAGAACATTTTAAAGTGTTCAGTTTTATCATGTGAATGCCTGCTTTAAAATGCAAAAACAATGCCATCACTGAATGCATCACTAAAAGTGCAAGAAAATGCTGCTGCAGAGATAGCGTCGATAAATGAGGAGAAGGATGCAAAGCACAGCAAAGAATGAAAAGGATGATTCCGTTTGTACAGCAGCGGCCAGCATTGCATCGATCTATCTGGGCGAGTGAACACTTTGCTCTCTTCCTCTCTCTCTCTCTCTCTCTCTCTCTCTCTCTCTCTCTCTCTCTCTCTCTCTCTCGATTATCTGTCGACGGTTGAGTTATGCGAAGTGCTGCGCTATTTGCCTTGCTTACTCGAGCAGTGGCCGCTCTTTTATCGCTGCCAGACAGACAAATGGAAATGAAGAGAGAGGAGTGAACGAATATGAGCGAGTGAGAGAGAAAGACAGACCATCATCATCATCAGCGGCTGCTGATAGGGTTTGTGTAAGAGGAACATACAGAGACGGTCGTGGGAAAGTGTGTCTGCTGGAAGTGGTAGGAGCGCCGAGCAAACACAGGTGAGATTAGGAAGATTAGTGCAAATTCAAATTGGCTAACCACCATTTGGCAGCACAGAGAGCAGACAGACAATGCGTGCGGCAAAGCAAACACCGCCAAAAGATGTGGGTATTTTGCCAATATTGACATTGACTGGAGTTGCAAGGGGTTGTTGTCTTTATCAAAGAGTTCAATGATCAGATAAAACAAGAAAATTGTTCTGAATTAGCATCAGCTCCACCGCGAAAAAGAATTTGGTGAGTTTGCTTGCACTTGCTCGCATTGATGCACTGAACACTTTCCGGCAACTTCACTGCACATATTTGCGCCCTGTTTTTCGACGATCTATCCAGGGAGCAGTTATCACTGCTGAAAACTCGTCCAAACTGATTCCTCTCTTTTTAGAAGCTTTTTGATCTCAAAATCATTTGTGATTTTTCTTGTGGCGTCAAGATAGATTATCACCGTCATCGGTTGCCTTCACTTTACTCTACTTCTCATTTATCAGTTTCCTCTTCAAAAGCATTCATGCTTTTGAGGAAAACTAACAACAACAAGGACAAACACACACGCACATACACATACAGTTGCCCAGAAAATGCGATAAAAGCAAGAGAATAATAAGAAAGCAAGGGAGATGCAGCAACTTTATTCTGGCTAATCTTGACAGCAATTCATCATTTGCTCGTAAAGATACTTTTTACTTGCGTTCATTTTTTTGTGCTTGAGATTTATTCGTTTGTGTGCAAGAACACTTCGCTTTTCTTTGTTTGCCAGTATTATTAATTTCCTTTGCATTTTTCTAAGAAATCGTTAGTGTCTAGGTCCTATTGAGTAAAAAGGCAGCACATGTTCTTTGCTTCTGAATATTGGGTTTGTCTAGTCCGGTAGTTTTTGGAGAATGGCTCAAAGTTGAGCCACGTGAACTACTGCAGTCAGTTAGCCTAAAATGAGCTATTGTATTTCTATTAGTTGAGCAGTGCTAAACAAATTCTGATTACATTAAAGTTGAATCTTGGCATCGGTACTGTTTAGCAATTTGTTATCGGTCTCGTGATCATTTGATTTGTAAGCTTTTTTTAAAGGTTATGTCTTTTGATTTATTCAATAATGCCCAGAAGCAATATTTAAAAAATTATTTTGATAAAAATATTTAACATTTTTCCAAAAAAATTTTGCAGTTTTGTTTTTATAAAATGTAAATTTTTTTAAATTTTAATTGTTAAAACAAGACAAGTAACCAAGGTTTTATTTTTAATATATTGCTTAACTAAAAAGATTTAACTAAAATTTTTTAAATATTTGTAAGTTTTAAAAACAATTTGGCATGGTTAATAAAAATTAGGTCACGTAGTGTAAGCAAAAGGACATTAAATAATCATTTACAAAAAATACTAATTTATTAAAAATATAAAATAAATGCATACTAAAATCCTACAAATTTAAATTAGAGGTGTCAGTCAAAAAACTTGCACATTAAGTATTTTTTTAAAAACAGACAGTTTAATTGAAACAATTTGTGTTAACAATAAAAAACTAAATGATAATTTAGTAAAATTAGTTTGACAAAGAGCTGTACATATGAATTTAAGCGTTGAACATTTATGCTACATTCAGCAATGTTTTCATATTTTAATTTTAATTCATTTATTGAATTAAAATTAAGTCAATTCTAAAATATTCAGTCACTGAATAAGGAAACAGCCTTTATCTTTAGCATTTTTGCTATTTTTTTGGTAAAAAGTCATTTATTTGTAAAAAATTATTGAGCTAACTGCAATTTATAAATTATTTTCCAGTTAATGTTTTGTTCACAGAGAGTTAATTTTAATGTTTTTTAAACGCTGCATAAATAATTTAATCGTTTTCAAAGCAAAGACGTCACTATTGGGGCGACACTATGCGCGGCCGGTTTGTTTAATTGAGGGCGTTTTGTGGCAAGAGAAACATTCCAGAAAAGAAAAACTGAAAGAATTTTTAAATGTATCTCTTTTTGATTGTTTGCTCTAAATTATTGTTCACCAGTGGTGATTATCTAAAATTAGCCTCATTTGTGTACTGCCTAGTTGGTCAAAAAGAAAAAGAATGAGGGGAAAACACAGTGCAGTATGCAAATGACCGTACAAGGTTAGGGAGGGGAAGAGGCAACAAAGTAAGAAGTGAAAAAACATGTAGATGCCATTTAAAATAATTTGCGCTCAGACAGCGAGTGCCACAGACTCTGTTTGTCTGTGTGTGTCTGGGTGTGTGTGGGCGCAAGTCAACAACTGGTAGACACTGGTGAAAGTATGCTCGGCGCGGCAATTGGCCTGCTTGCCGGTGATAATGATGATGATTGCCGTGATGTGCCGGCAAGTGCACTGCAGAGGGGGCTGACAAAACCAGACACACAAAACAGCAACACACCATCACACCATTGCACCCAAACACACACACACACTTCCCACCAGAAAAAACTTTGTCAGGCGAAAATGGGCAAATGCGGAGCTGCTGATGTTGCTGCTCATTCAGTGCCTCTGTCCGTGGCCAATATTATATTCAGTGCAAAAATATTCATTGAATTTGGCCGTGTTCTTTTTTTGTTTTTGTTTTTTAAAGTTCATTGTTATTTATCAGGGCTGAATTATTGCCCGGCGTGTGCTGATGGAGACCAAATTTTAGATACCCTGTGATTTGGCGGGTATTTTTGTATGTTTCTCTTAATGTGCAAACAATTTTAAAAATCAAGTGAGTGCACACAAAAAAATTCATTTAAATTTAAAAACTTTGCAAGCTAAGTTGACGTTTTAAATTAAATTATGTAAAACGCAATGCATTTGTTTTAAATTGAATTGGATTAAATTTTCAAAACTTTAAGGAAGTTTACAAACAACGATTTACAAAAAGAAAAACATGCAAAAAATTTATCATTTGTTTCATAACTTGGCGTACTAGCCTATTTATCGGCGTCTCAAGCGAATTGTAGTAAGTTTAGTGAGTGCTTCAATTGCATCTAGTTTCTCAAACTTTCCCTCACTAGCTCGTATTCAAATGGTATAAGAAAACTGCTTCCTTAGTCGCTGTAGCTTGACTGGTAATCGGAAGGCAAATGGGCCAAATTACGCTTATGAGTGCCATCATCATTTGACTGGCATTTGGCAAAACAACAGCCTCACTGTCACACAAACTAAGCCATTGCTGAATGACTGCTGCAGTAGCGATGTCCAATGCAATGCAAAACTATTGACTTGTTTGCAAGTGGCTAGGGCTTTACTTAAACTAGTCATGATGAAATGAACCTCAGCTATTGTGCAGTATTTCAAGAGCAAGAAGTAGTGTTTTTGACCAAACAATTGTTTTTTTCTGTGTAATACAAACATAACAGTTTTAATTTGATTCACAAAAAACCAGTTTAAATTGTGATAATGATTGCTTGCACTCAATTAACCTTGGTTTTTGTTTATTAGTGTAGTTGACCTTTTCAAAAAGCAAGTGAATGAACAACAGTGTTAAATTTTGTTGCCACAGTAAAAGCTCAATTAGGCACTAGGGACATTGCAGTAACAGCGACAGAGTATGCTCATGCAACTATTAATGAACTTTTCAACCTAAAAAATAAACAACAAAAAAGTTTATGTTGCAAAAATGTAATTTATGCCTTCTAAAGTCATTAACTTTTTTTATTTATTGCACTACCAGCGGCTAAATGTGCATGTTCTGTTTCACCTCACACAGCTGTTTTCTCAAAGGTAAGTAAAAAATAATTGATTATCGGTATTATTATTTTTTAATTTTGTTTACCTTGACTCATTACAGTTTTTATCAATTTAGCGCAGTCTAGATTTTAACCCATATTTTTTATTTTAGTAAACTTTACTAGAACACGCTGCAGTATTTTTTTTGAAAGTTTGAAAAACATTGCAGTGAAAACACATTGAAGTAAGCCTTTCTTGATTGGTTCTCTATGAGTGTTTGTCAAATAGTCTGCTCTGTTTGTTTGACGGCCAAGTGGACACAGTACAAATAATAATTAGAAAGGATAACATAAATGGATCACAAAAGTGCTAAGAGAAACGATGGGCAGTTGTTTTCATTTGCTTACAATAGCTAAAAGTGATCACTCAGAAAAGATTTGAAAAGTTTGCCCAGTGAAACCATGTTTTGCAAATCATTACAAACTGATCAATCGACAATTTTACGCTGTAACATTTTGTTTTTTAAAAGTTTTTGCTAATTAAATAAAAAATAAAAAAATGATAAACTGTCAATAATTCATTAGAAAAAATTTCATGTTAATCTTAGTTTTATAACAAAAAACTTTACTGTTTAACATTTGTGTGTACAATTTTAGTTTGTACAAAATTTTATAATGTACATTTCATTGTTATTCAAGGGAGGAGACCAATGAAAATTATCTAGTTTAATGCTTTCCAAACACCGATCAATAGCTTTGCACTTAAAATAAAGAAAAGAATAAAAATTCACACTAATACCAAGTAATTATCGCTAGTTCATGCAAAGTTTAAAAACTGCTAAAATAGTTTTACATACAAAAAAGAACAATAAGTTTTAAAAGTTTTTACTGGTTGATGTCGGATAATTATGCAAATGTCGCACCTGAAGTACAGTTGTTCAGTGTGCCTGTCATCGGCGTTTAATAGATTGCCTCATTACTATCCCTTCAACATTGACTGGTGAAAAGAATGAAAAAAAATTACCGTGAAATGTAGTAGCACACAAAACACCGCCTCAAGTGATGAGTAAAAAGAAGAATGTACCAGTCGAATGTGTTCTTTATCATCAACTTTCCATCAAATAGGCACATATCCTCAATTCAATACACAATGAACAGAGGAAGATTTCCTCTTTTGCTACAGTATAAATCAATATTGATTCTCTGTGCAGTAATGCTGTAATGCGTCCATTCAATGGCCAATTCAGAGGAAAACAGCAAGTGGAACGGGATGATGAAAGGGAACAAGCATTCTAGTTCTTTTTTCTTTTATTAATACGGCTTAACCTTTTTGCTTGAAAACAACAACAGGGTGATACTTTTGTTACTTTGCAATTTGTTCGTTTTGCCACAACACTCCAATGGTTGACATTTCAAGATTAACAGTTCAATAAAAGAAATTTTTTATTTACATATCGTTCACAAAAAAGCTTTATTTTACTTTTTTAAATATACTTTTTTAGTAATATCCTAAGTCCACGCCGTTTCCTGAAAGTGAATGATAATAAATATTTTAAAATACGACTTAAATTAAGTTGCGATTTTCCCTCTTGCACAAGTGCGTTTGATCGATCTGAGAACGATTTTTGATCTGACATATTTTGCCTTCTTCAGTCTAAACAAAGTATATCGTCGCGACTGCTCTACTATTATTATTGTTGTCGTTGTCGTTGATGTTTTGCATGTAAAATATTAAAGTACCGCTCAACTTTGTAAATAAAGATGCACTAATTTTTGTACTACTCTGTGGTTTGTAATCGGAAAGGAAGAGGAGGAAGAAGAGAAGGAGGAGTAGGAAAATAAGAAAGAGAAAAGAGGCACGAGCACGAGCTCTAGTGCTGCTGCTGCATCCGATCAATCATTGCAAGGCAAGTCGCTCGCCGCGCTTGCAATATTCCTTTTCCTCTTTCTCTTTCTCCTCTTCTTTGCCCTCAATCGATTATCTATCGTAATGCTATAAAATCGATTCTAAGATAATGTAATGCATTATATGATTAAGCTTGCCGATGGATATTATATCAAGGAATGATGAGGAGAAGAAGACAAAAGAGTGGAGAGAGAGAAAGAGAAAGAGGAAAAAGAGAAAATAGAAGCCAGCCTGGCATCAGCAGGGGCAGTGGCGGAGACGACTGCTGGTGCAATGTTAAAGAAATTACAATTTGCTAATTAGAGGATTATATCTGCTTGCAGGACTGGGTCGACAGGAAAAGCATCTCAACTGAGCAGACCCGGACGACACGTAGAGAGGGAGGCGGCACTGGAGGCTTTGTTTTGCTGCGTCGACACACCAAAGCGTTCACTTTCAAATGAACATCAACGTTTTTGTGGCTTATCAAGCTAGCACCATTCAGTGTTATTGGAAACACACTTTTTTATTACTCTCAATAATCATTATCATAATAATACATAATCATTGGTTTGATTAGTTGTCGGGCACTATGTTGCACAAAAAGAATTTTAACTGTGACGATGCGGGCCAATTAAGACAATGAAAATAAAAAAAGTTCATTTCCAAAAAACAAAAAAACACACGGCTAATTAAAATGTTTTAAATGTCATAAAAGTTAAACTTAATTTTAATTAAATGGTGAAAAAATATATTTTTATAGACTAAAACAGTATAAAAGTTTTTATATTGTTAGCATTAGAAGTGTTATCGATTGCGGGAAAACAGAATTTTGACGCAAACATTTTAATATTAAAAGAAACAAAACGGGCAAATAAATTTGTCAAAGTGCGAGTAAGTCTCAAGAGTCGACAAAAAACGCCGATTTGGCAATATCACCAACATTTTGCTGTCACTCAGTAGGCACTGCTATTTAAATGACAGTCTCGACGACTAGTCGGAAACTTTTCAATTTAAATCCCGCCAAAATTGGCGGCCAACTAGCAAAAAAGCTAAAAATGGGACAAAACAAAAAAACTAGCAGTATACAAAAAATACTTGGAAAACTGCTATAAGAAGAAAATGAATATTTATAAAGGAGAAAGATTATTAAAAGTAGTAATATACAGCAGACAGCGTAAGTTAGTCAATTGATATTGTGCACTGCACAGTGCTGCTGCTGCTGTTGCTGCGACAGTGCCCTTAATAGGTGGTGCTCCGGGTGCTACTTTGTGCCTTGTGCCTGGCAACAGTGATGGCAACAGTGGTAAGTAAGTACCCGGTCAGCGCAGCGGCTCGTACAAAATCTTAATTGAACGCTCCGCTGACTTTGATTCAAATTGGACAGCTCGCCAGAACAGTGCACTTTCAGCTGCCTTTCACTTTACTGCAGAACTTTACTTTACTGCAGTGCTTTATATTTGGGCCTCCTTCAGCATCGTCACCCAACAATGATGCAAATATTACTTTCCTGCCAACTTATCACGTTTTTAGTAGTCTTTGTATATTATGTGCCCTCCTAAAAAGTTAGTTAGCACTAGTTGGGTGGCAAACTTTTTGTTTTTTGGTTTTGGTTATCCTCAACTTTTTTATCATTAACTCAATTAAGTTTTGTTTTGCTTTCAAGCAGAGTACTCTTGTTAAAAGTATACTTTACTTATATTATTAGTGATTTAGAATCCGAAAACAAGACTTAAGAAAAATATGAAACAAATGCAGACAACAATTTAAATTAGATATTCGGCTTATCGTTAATAATTAACTGATAAAAGTTACAAATAAAATAATTGGTTTGTTTCTAAGAAGCACTATGCTTTTTAGTTAAAGCCTTTGGCAATAAAAAACGGTATCACCAAATTTTTTTTGAGCAATTGGGACAACAAATTGCAATTATTTAATAAAAACACCAAATAATTAAATGCATTTTAATTAACTATTTTATATTATTTACTTCCATTCTGCAACCATGACACCCATTTATTTGATAAAACAAAGACAAAAAACAGTGTAACAACTCATTCTTGTATCCAGTCAAAAATAAATTAAAAATTTTAACAAATAAATGAGTGTGCACTAAATATTTAATTTGAAATGGAGCTTAAAATATGGTACATCGTGATAGTGTCGTTGTAATCGAAAAGGCTCGCGCCTACCGCGTTTGACTCAATAGCGACTTCAAGCGAGATTCATTTTGGCGTGCAAGCCTTTCCGCTGGTGTGCTGCTTGTAAGCAAGCCAATAATTACTGTCGGACACTACTGTATTCTGTACATGCAAATAATGTGTGAAGTCATCGTTGATGTCGGCCAATGAAAGAACCGACAGGAAAGCGGTCCAGTGGATCAGATTGCGAGGAAATGAACGACATGACAGCAGTCGCAGTGGTTTGGTCTTTGGGTGTTTTGGTGTGGATAAAAAACAATAGTGCCTGGTAATGGAAAAAATCAATCTGACTAAATACACAACCAAATAGAAATAAAGAACGGATGAATAGAAAGAAAATAACATGCACAACAACAAAAAACACACCAAACGCAAAACGATTGTCAGAAGATGGTGATAAATTGAAATGAAACATTTGCTAAAAAACGGCAGCGTTCACTTGGGCTGCGTGCAGTTTTCTACAGGGCGCTCAACGGCAGAAAACTTTGTACAGTATTTAGGTTTTGATGGACAGTTGTGCTGACCATTTCCAGGCACCCTTTAGGTGACTTTTTGTTTGGTTTTACCAAAATTTGGTTATAATTTTGTGTGTTTGCCTGTCTCTCAGATTGCAGCATGCGTGCGTGTGTCTGTGTGTGTGTAAATGCAACTTCCGATTGTCCGACGAAGCGAGTGCAAAGAGTAGAGATGGGCAGCAGCAGCGACAGACCAAGCAAATCCGGCAAGCATCCCGAGAAGCGGGGAGTAACCAAATACCGAATCAATAGTCAAACTGCCCTGGCTCACACACACAGACTGGGCAGCTTCACTGCTGTTGGACTGTGTTCACTTTTTTCTCGCTACTCTGAACCGAGTGAGCCTTTTGGTTTTACGGTCCGATTGCGAGGAGGTAGCGGGAAGAGAAGAAGCATCACAGTAGTGTACACCCTCGCTAAATGATAGCAGCAGCAACAACAACAGCTAACTTGTGCAGCAGCGCAAGGAGCATTTAGCTGCGATAGAGAAAAGTAAAATTTAATCAGTGTAAACAATCAGCAATATTTCATAATTTATTTATATTGTGCCCACTGCTGCCGCTGCTGTTGCTGCTGCCTGATTATAACTGCAGCAGCAGCCTGCAACAAAGAAAAGGGAGAAAATAAATCGCAGCAAATCAAGTCAGACAGAAAAAATGGTTGTGCACAGCAGCGAGCCAATATTCGGCGTCATGGACTGAAAGCCTCGGCATTAAGTTCGCAGTGACTCGCTCGGTGAACAAGGGTTCCTGCCAATTGTTAGAACTGTGAGGAACAACTGAAGAAGAAGGCAAAGGCAAAAACGCAAACAAGAAGAAGTATTTAAATTCTACACACAGTAACACTTTGCTTGATTTGTGCGCGTTGTGTGTCCAGCTTGCCTCAGTCATCTGTCCATTTTTAATGAGCCAGCAGCAATCACGTCAAACGACGTTGCCATTTGAAGAGGGGCCTTTAAAGTGACATTGAGCAATATTGCACATTACGGTGCAAGTATGGCCGTCGCTGACCCTCATTCAAAGTCCCCATCATCTGCTTCTGTTACATTTTCGCAGAATTAGCAAGTATTTTATGGTGTTGGATGGTCACAAACGCAGTGCTCAGTGCCCAGTGCAAAACGATCAGGAAGACATTGAGCATAGTCAATTTTACATTTACCCATCAATTATTCAGGCAGGATCACTCGAAATGGCAGATAAAGCGATGGATACATAAATTCCTCAGTAACTGCCACTAGAGCGGCCATTAAATATTTATTTTAATAAATCGAAAATGCAACAACAAAAAATATATGAGTTTTCTCAGCAAAGCAGCACTTCTAGTAAAGTTGTCCAGTTAAATTTGTCTATACCGATCTAAACAGAGGTAGTAAACTCAACCTAATTTTCAGTGAAGTTTCAAGCTGAATAACTAAAATAAAAATAGTGTTTTTAATAGCCCCAGTAATGTAGTCCAAAACAAAGTGTATTCAACAAAAGGTACGCTTTTTGGATTGAATAAAAAGTAAAATAAAAAATCAAATTTTTTTATTTCCCGGTTTATTGTGCCGCCTATTGAACGCATTCTTCCAAATCAAAACGGCAAGGAAGTGTGATTATTTTTCCGGTGTAGGGTGAAATAAAAGAATTAAGAAGGCAATAAAAAAGTAGCCAAATTTAGGCAGGCAAAGTCAGAGACAAAGAGTGGGAAGGAAAAAGTAAGAAACTGAAATAGGAGGAAGTGAATGGGGAAAATGGATAGAAAGTGCTGGGGTAGTTAAAGTGTGATCCTACTGCAGTTATATAGAAACGGCCAGAGTTTACCTTCTCAGCAAGCTTCTACCCCTGTTTTAGGCCGGGAGAGAAAGTGGCAGTCTAGTCTGGTTTCCTCTCTCGCTTTTGAGATCCCTTTCGCTGTCTGCTGCTGCCTTTTCAGACTTGATCATCATCGTAAGAGGAGAAGACGCCAGACAGTGCAGACCAGTGTTTTGCAGTAGTGCTGCCCTGCAGTAGACATTCGCTCGGCGGTGAAGTGATGCCTTTCTCTCTCCTTCTCAGTGGTCTGCCATTCTGCCATTCGAGCCAACCACAGAGTAATCGAAATCAAATCTTTGCAAAGCGCGCGAATCGCACATCGCCGTCGTCGTCATCGACATTGACGGTTGCTAACCAGAAAAAGCCGATTTTACCCTCAACATTTTAGCCGGAAAAATTTGCCGACTAATGCACTGATCACATTTGCAAGTGTTAACATTTTCCCTGTGTTTTGTCTGTTTGTCTTGTTGTCTGGTCCGGTCCGGCATCTCCTCAGAGGACAAGCAGTACTTAGCTGAATCTGTGTTCTTCGCTCTTTGCGATTGTGTTTGTCTGTCTGTGTCTTGTCTTGTGTTTTCTTCTGTGGCCTCTACTGATTGGCCTCTTCTTATCTCTCCCTTGCCTCCACTGCTCAACATTGTGTGTCGATGGCAGCAGTCGCAGCAAGCAAGTGCACTGCACACTGTAAGTAACCGGAGACCCAATTTGTCAAGCTCAATCACTGGTCCTGTGCTCTCTACTACTACCATTGCTAACTGCTCTCAACTAAATTGACTGTGTTTGTGTGCTGTGCTCGTGTGTTTGTGTTTGCAGTGCCCGGTGACAGTGCACTGCACCAGCACACACTCGATGACACTTCACACTGTCCGCCCACTGCACACACACTGCACTGCACACGCCACTTCATTTATCACCAGTGCAGCACTTCAGTGAGGCCCCGTCTAGACATCAAGAGACGTCTCTCTGTTTTTTTCAGTGACCAATCGACTGGGTTTTAATCCTCCTTTTTCCGCCTCCTCCTTTTTGTCTTCCCAGCTCAACTGACCTCACAACTGATGTGTCACTTTAAATTATTTCATCTAAATTAAGTTACTTTTTTTGAGTAAGTTCAAACTGTACACAATTGAAAATAGTAAACTAGAAAAAACAATGAGCAACAAAAAACAACAACAACAGACAGGACAAGTACCACTTAGCAGACATTACAGCTGTCACATACCAAAACGTCAGAAGGTCGGCCGCAATTGTGTGTCTGAGAATGTGAATTCAGTTCCCAGCAACAAAAACAAAAAACTTGTCAGACAGACTTGCTGGTGACTTTGAAATCAAGACAAAGGACAATTCTGCCATCATCATCATCCGCAGCAGCACTAGGAGCTAATGCATCACCACCACTAATCTGCCTTTATCTTCAATCTACAATCTAATCTGACAATTTATGAGAGTATCCGTTCTGGTAGCATTACCAGCAGATTTAAGCCCTTTCTCAACCTCACTCTAGAGAAGGGCTCAAATCTGATGGATGTTGCCGTGTGAGTGGCTGGCTGCCAAGGACGGTGTTTCACAAATGCCTGCTTTTCTCCTCTTCATTGTTCTAACGGTATGATTTATTAAGTAATCTAATCATTGTCTCTCCTTTCTGCCACTGACCAACTAGTCCAAATGAGTGAGTGAGTGAGTGAACTAGCGTGCGACTGTGTCTCTCTGACTTGTTTGGCCCTCAACCGCCCAAGTCCGTCTGACGTTCACTGATGTTCACTTCATCTATCTCTCTCATTTAAGATTAGAAGTTATTAAGAGGGAGTTGAAGTGGCCAGAGGAGAATTTCAAGAATGTGATTTTGCGCAAAAACGATGATCTTAGAGTGCACTTGCTGACCCATCGTTCTCTGTGTGCTTTTACTCTCATTTTTAGCTGAGCATTGAATGTTCATTTTTTGCAGGCTGTCATTTATATTAACCTAACAAGTACACCACCGCCACCACCACCACACTACACTCTCTGAACGTCAATTCTAATAAATTAATTATATAATAGTACAGTCTATTGAGTAGACGGTAAAAAGCTGCTAAGAAAATTGAGAGTTTGCAGCTAATTTGCCGCTGCCGCCGCCGCCGTCGAGTCGTGCTTGTACTCAATTATTGATATTGCTTTAAACCGATTTTAGAAAAGGAGACAGCAGTTTTTTGCAAAGTGGCACAAAAACGAAAAAAAAGTTTATGTTGTGGGCAAAAAAGAAAAGTGCGAACGGTAAAAAAGAGCAGGCAAAAGATATTTCTTCTTCTTGTCGAGTCACTTTTTTGACGGCACCAAGATGGCCCCTCTTCGACATTGAGAGGTTTGTAGTGGTAGTTAACTCTCCAAGGATTTAACAGTGAAAATGTTGTACAATAGAGCAACAAAAAAATGTGAGAAGAAAGATAGCAGCACACCAGCGAAACATTGTAAAATTGAGACACGGTCATAATTTACAATTTACAGTTTTAACAGCATCAGCATCAGCAGCAGTGTTTGTGTGCAGCAAAGTTTTAGTAGTGATGCGGCAGCAACGGCGGCTGAGACGAGGACGATAAAGCCAACAAATAGCAGAAGAAGAGGCTTTCATCTGCCTTTTTGATGTTGAGCGTTGTGCTTAATTTACCCTGGTCTGCTTATCGGCAGCAGCTCATTGAGCACACGCACAACAAATTGCCCAATCACTGGCTAATTAATTTGCTAGTTGAAGCATGGATGCAAACATGTACACACACACACTATGAAGCTAACATAGTAGTGAACTGTACAACGGGTAAAAAGCTGGCAAAAATAGTGAAAAAAAACAGTCCCTAATGCAAGTCAAAAAACGGCGAAAGCGAATTCATAATTAATAAATTCACTTGCCATTTATGTATTTATTTGTGCGCCCAGGCACCAGCCACTACCAGTGTCTAGCAGTTGTTTGACTAATTCGCCGTTGCCGGGTTCTAAGCGATTTATTTGGCTTTGCTTTCTTTGCATTCTTCTTTTGTCTTTCTTCTTTCTCCTTTAGTGAGTTACTGTTTTTCTCTTTTTTATTTTTTAAGAACCGCACACTAGTTTTGCTGTCGACCACCGCCATCGCCACCACCAATCAAATCTATATTAATGGCTGCGGATAATATTCAGCTTTGTCAAAAAGAGAATAAAACTACAATTCTTTACAAAGAAATTAAGCAAATCTATTAAAAACATCAATTGAGTGTTGAAAACTATTAAAAATGCTTACATTTAAATTCGAATGATTTTTATATGTGAAAATGTGCTAGCAATGCCACTTAATTTCTTAAATAAAACCACAATATCAAAATTGTGTTATGATTTAGAAAACTACCAAAAGTAAACTATTTGAAAAAGTTACAGTCTGTTGCCGTTTTTATTAGCCAATTATAATGTTTAAAAATAGAATCAAAGTGTGTAAAAAAATTATCATTTTTAAAAACTAAAAATTGTCAGAATTATAATAATTTGCATTTTTATTTTAAATTTATTTGCAGGCTCAAAAACATCAAAATGTGTAAATCAAAATATGTTGATGATGCAAGAGTTTCCTGTTAATTTCTTTTCACTTTTTGTTTGTTGATTACTACTGTTTTTTCCTGCAAAAAAATATTTTTGCTTCCTTTTTACCATTGCTTCAATTTGCAATCATCAACATAAGCAAAATTACATTAGTCTCGTGTTTTGTGTTTTTTGTGTTTTTACAAAAAAAAAGTTAATTTTGTGACGTCTATTGTTGTATTATTTTTTATCACCTCACCTTTTTTAGTAGTTGTTCTGAGGCAAAAAATGAAATTAAAGTCAACTAAAAAACGCAAACTCACCTTTGCCACAGATGCCACTGTCATCATCAGCAAAGATGACAGCTGTCTGACGGAGATGCCCACAATGAGAAGAAGGGCAATCCATCAGCGGCAGTGCCTGCCAGTCAGTGAAAGTGAGCACAACAGCAAACAGTGCTACAATCCCCTTCTGATGCCGTCTGTTATGGGGCATCAAGCAGTGACCCTCACGACAGGCACTGCTGTCAGGGATCATCACCCACTACCTTCATCTTCATCATCAACATCAGCCAACTGTCAGCAGCCAAAGCACTGCTCGTCAGCGCACCTTCATCCACCTCACCTTCCTTCTCCTCCTCTTCATTCCAAATCCACCTCAAATCTGCCCTCATCAGTGCCACCAGCATCGTCACGCCATTCTGTCCATCAGAACGTCACCTGTGAAGAGAGCAGTGTGAGAACAAGGTCTTTGCACCCTCAGCCTCATCCTCAGAGCCGAAAATGGTCGCCCTCAGGACACTCCCGCCGTCGTCCCTTGCAATCACTGCTAATGCTCACCCTGCTACTGTCCGTCCAAATGGTCACTGTGCATGCCATGTTGGACGCCCTGAAAGCTCTCTTCATCCTCACCGGCGCCAGCACTTATCTCGGTGAGTGTTTGCAACACTACTACTACACTAGGACTAGTAAAACCTCTGGTCACTACCACCAGTAAAGTCCACTTGAATTCATTTAAGTAGAGACATAATGTCCCACAAGACTTTGTTTTAGTCTGTCTAAACTTGCCTTTGTTTTTAGATTTCTTCACTCAGTGCATGTGTCAAGCAGGCACAGACAAAGTATAAAGACATGTTCATAAGTTTTATTGTCACTAAATGTCCAAAAAGCGGAAAAGTGAGTGTAAGAGGAAGTGTACGCTTTCGTTGAGACTTATTTTTGTTCTTTTTTAGCTAATCGCAAAGGAAAAGGCCAATTTAAAGTGGTGACCAGCTCGTTGAAAAGAAATAGTGTATCGAGTTCTTTCTTTTTTGCCGACTTTTTGGACTCTGTAGCAGCCTTCTCATGTCAGGGTGCACACACGCACACGGCTATTTGAAGGCTTTTTAAAAAAGACATCAGAAACTTTAAAATTCTAGTCATGTAAAATATTGTTTTATTGAACTAAAAAAATAAAAAAATACTAAAAGCGCCAAAAAACAAAGCACAAAAGTTTGAAAAATAAAACGACCCTGCTTTTTATTAGTTTCTTTAGCTTATTTAGCGTCAAGCGGCCGGCTTTATAATTCGTTCTGCCCTGAATAATTTTTTAATAATCCACTTAAAAGTTTTTCTTTTAACATGTGTGGCTATCAGCACTAGTGACAAAAAATAAAGAAAAAACTAAATTAAAACCAGTAACAAACGACAGGGCACACAACATTGCGCTGATAATGAAAATGTACATTGCTTTCCGTCTCTCATCTTTTCTTTTTTTCATTCTCGCTATTATCTTTGTTGGTACTCGCCATCACTGTTGTTGTCCGCACTGCTTAAATGTTGTCCACACAGACCGAAATACACTTATTTACACTTCATCATTTCACGATCATTTAGCAGTTCAGTTTATTACTGCAGACCTTTCAATAGCCGTCCATTTGGCAGAGTGAGCACAAATGCAGCTCAATCTCCAATTACATCGACACGCATTATCATATCGAGTCGCAGTCATTAGGCGATTGGAAACCAAACACACACACAACCAGACGGAGTCAGAAATGTAATGACTGCACCATCCATTTGCAATCAATTCGCTGCTCAGTGATCTGTTCTGCTCTGTCCCGCACTGAACCGAAAGTTGCCCGTTTGGTTGAAATAAAAGTGAAAATCTGCGCTGCGTGCGCCAGCGAGCACCACCATACAAATGTATGATTAATAGTAAGACATTAAATTGGCACTTATTGCTCGCATAATTACTGTCGTCTCAATGCAAAGGGGGAAGGGAAAAAGAGGAGTAATGAATGCCCGGGCACCAAAACAGACAATGCAGCGACATTTCATTCATTAGATGTTAGGAATGAAAAAGACAAACTTTACATTCACACACAGTGACAATGAACATTTGTGTTGGACCGACAGTAAAGTGAGGGCCGAGTAGAATGCGTCTAAGATCATTTTCTGCTGGTTGGCCTTTAAATGCAACTAACTGACTAACTAACCTACTTGCTCTGGTGGTCGTTGCTTTTACGCATGGTCGCAATCACAGCAGCAGCATCATCATTGAAGATGCGGCCAATTGGGAGTGGTAGGGGCAAGTGCAATAGTGAATGCTAGAAACAAATGCAGGACGACATGCTGATTGATAAAGTGGTGCCGCCCCGTTGAAATATGCCAACTGACAGTGACTGGTTTCGACGGTGCACAATTACCAGGCTGCCATTGTCTGCCACTTTTTTTGCTGCTGCCGTCTGATGTTTGCTTAATTATCGATTTGTGAATGTGGTACCAGCAGAAAAGATTCTCCTTTTTGGGTGCAGAAAGAAAAATGACTAAAATTAATTTTACGTTTATTACTGCGCTTTTTAGAAGTTTTCACTTCAACAACAGTTTTTTGCTACTATGAATAAAACTTGCATACACTAACTGCTCGTTGTGGCCTTGAAACTAAATTTAATGATTATTTAATGATTCAAAGTAGCAATAAGAAAGAGTTTAGAGTACACATGCTAAACCATTGTGAGAAAAAGCAATCAGTTTTGTATTATTTCAGGATCTCTATTAAAAAAATATTTTTATTTTTTTGTACCAAGAATATCGCTTTTAGATTGTTTATTTTGTAAAAGAAAAATGGTTTGCTTTACTAGGAAACACACACAGTGAGCTGAGGTACTAGTGAACTAATGCACGAGAAAAGAAAGCAAGCAAAGTTTCAGCAAAAAACTAGGCAGTGTGAAAGCACAAAAAACTGCACATAGTTTTGGCACTGGTACAGCGAGCTCTGACAGAGAGCGTTGAGCAGCAGTTGAAGTAGTCATAATTGCACACCAGTCAACTTGAATGTCAGCTGGAAATGAGAATTGGCTAACCGGCGTCAATAAAGATGCTGATGGAGGGGGAAGGAAAATATGGGAGAGGAAAGAAAACGATTGCTGCTGCTTGATGTGTCGTGCCCCCACTGCAAGTGAATTAGCAGTCAGCGCGGACAAGTCGGTGAGGAGAGTGCTCCGGACCGGGCTGCAAGATCGTGAGTCATTTGAAGCCAAATTAGGTCATATCGCAAGAAAACGGAAAGGGAAGACTTGTGACTTGAGCTGGAGCTGGAGTAACTCTCTTTTTGGCAAATTGAGGGGGAAATGAGAGTCAGTGGAAATAAATATTACCCAAACTCTGGTGATGAGTGGCAGTCTGAATGTGCCTGTGTGCCTGAGTGTGTTAAAGACGAGTGCCAGCAATTAGCGGCCTGACAGACGACTGGGACTCGGAAAAAAGAGACTGAACTTTGCTTCTACGTTTTCTTTTCACTTTTCTTGGTCATGTCTGCCTGGTCTTAGCAAATGAATGAATGGCAATCGGAGAGGGTGGCGATGGCTCAGCTGATTGCACGACAGTCAATGAAAGGGCACTGGGAAAACATTCAATTAAATGCTGAATGGACGATGCTCCCTCCTTCATTAGCTGCGTCCTTCTCTTGCAAACAAACAACAACGACAAAGACAACAACAAAGAACAGCATTATTCTTTAAATTTGGACGTAGAATGGGTGTGGGAAAAAATAATTGCCGTCAGTAAAGCAAAACAAACGTAGAGTTTGCTAATTTACTGATAGGAAAATGTATCCTTCTTCTTTGCTGCAAAATCGGTAAGAGTTTTTTCCCCTTTTGTGACCATCGGCAAATGATTCATTTGCTTGATTTCTTAGTTGAAAACTTTGATTCTCTTAGTGGGCCTGTCTGTTCCTTGATGACCTTTTCGGCGCCACAAAAACAAGAAGTTTTTTGTTGTGTTTTGCTCGGGCCACTTGCACCGATGCCTTAACGTCCGGGACAAATCTCATGACTGGAATCATTTCAGCCGATGAACACTATTTTGTTGTGTGTTTGTGTCTACTCAAAGAACTGGGCACAAGTACAGTGTACAGTGAGGATGCTGCACGCAAACAGTGCAATCCACTGTTGGCCACTGGACTGAGGAAGCTGTGCGTGGCACCGTACCAGCAAGACAGTGCTGAAAATTGCAATCGTCAGTGGACAAGCAGTGAAAGCTTCATTTATTTTCATCAGTCGTTTTGTTTGTCGGCGCACTCACATGCTCGCGCTCTCTTTCTCGACTGGACTGGACTCTGAACTGTTTCTGTCCCTGTTTTCCGTCTATCTGCCTGTCTGTCTGACTGTCTGTCGGTCTGTCAGTGTGAGTGTATACGATGGTGGTGGTGTGGACAACAGACGATACTGTCTAAACTGAATAACCGAAGAGGAAGTAACACCAAAAGAAAGGAAAAAAAGACAAAATGCGAGAGTGAACATTGTGAGATTGAGATGAAGCTCATTGAGCGCTCAGGACTGCAAAACAAGAGACTGCCGATTGCCGGAGAGCGCCTGAAATTGTTATCGTACAGCACCGTGTGCAGTAGCGAGTTTTCTGGTTCATCACCAGCACAGAAAAAACTGTCAGTTAGATCAAGTCTTTTTCTTCCTTTTGTCTACTACTTGATGCGTCGATTCATTCATTTGCAATGTTCACAAATTCAGAAACAGAAGAAAAGAGGCTTCTTCTGTGTAAGGAAACTGGTGCGCAAGTTTATTGAAATGCTAATTTACCAGAGCTTTTCTCTTCTTTCTTCTTTTTCCTTCTTCAATCTTCCATCTACTTTTGTTTCCCCTTTTCTTCCCATTTCCTTATCCCCACTTTTTCTTTGCAAAAGAAAAAAATGAATTCATAAATAGCTGATCGCATGAAAACGTGTCAGCGTCGTTTAGTGGAAAGATAAAGAACAGAAGCAAACACAATAAGTGAGATTAATACTTGGTAATGCAATAATTTGTTAGTGCAAATGGTTTAGTGGTAGGTCTACAACGACAAAGACGACGACGACGACAGAAAAATAGACAAAAGAAGATGCTGATGAAAAATGAACCAATTCGCAGAAGTAGACGTACATTTGCGATGTAAAAAGAAAAAGATAGAGACAACTGCTTTTTATGCTTAAATTAAAAGCGACACCGTTTAGAAGATGTCTCTATTCGGGGAAGTAGTGAGCAGTGTGTAAAAGTGCATCAAAGTGGTGGATAACTAAAAGCCACAGGGTGCGCTGGGTTTTCACTAAACAATTTGGCTGCTGTGCTCACGGTGTGGCAGTGCATCAAATGGACAGAAAAAAGTGCTCCTTCTCTCCGCTCTAATCGCTAGTCACTCTCAATTGACCAGAAAACCTTTTTTCCTCTTCATCCTCTTTCAAAAGTGATCCGTCTTCATCAGTGTGCAGCAATATGACAATCTCTTATTTTTCCTATTCCCCTTCTTTCAGCTTGTCTTTAAACTGTGAATAGTGAATAGTCCTTCAGTGGTCTCAATGGTCCCATCGCCCTACACTAAGATGACTAAGTTTATTTCCCCGGCTTTGTTTGAGGCAAAAAAATAAAAAAAAACTTTCTCAAACTTGGCATAAATTTTGCATTGTATAAAGCAGCCTCAGCGTAGGGATATCAATTTTAATTTAGTAAACATTTTTGCGTTGCAAATTTAAAATTCCAACACCAAAATTTATGAGAGGCAAAGAGTGAAAACAAGTCTCAAGAGTCAATCGCCCCAAATACCCGTCAACTCAAATGTCTATAAGTCGCACATCATTGGAAAGCGAAAAATGGCTTGATTACTAATATGTAAATATCTAAGTGGAGCCCGGAACGGTTCTTGAGAAAATCGGGTCCAAACTGTACCTTTGACTGTGCTTTACTTGACTTGTAATGCCATCTAGCAGAAAAAAGAAGAACAAACTGGAAATCTTTTGTTTCCGCTAGATGGCATTACAAGTCAGGTAAAGCACAGCCAAAGGTACAGTTTGGGCCCGATTTTCTCAAGAACCGTTCTGGGCTCCACTTGGATATTTACATATTAGTAATCAGGCCATTTTTAGCTTTCCAGTGATATGCGACTCATAGACCTTTGAGTTGACGGGATTTTGGGGAGAATTTGTTTTCACTCTTTCCTTGGATAACGTGTTTGTCTGTGGTTGATAAAAATTTAAAAAGATTTTAAAAAGGTTCACTACAAAATGTCTCTGGAAAAAAAGTGAGTGAAGGCAAAGTGAATTGGGGGCAGAAGGGCATCGAAGTGCAGCTTTCCGTTGCACTAAACCACAACTACCCCAAGTTGACAACCCAAAATGCAATTTCCCCTACTGTTATTAAAAAATTCGCTTCGCGTGTGCGTTCGTCACAGGCGCTACTGCGCATGCTCCCCACTCTGCTGGCGAAGCAGAGCGGAAGGGGAGGAAAAGGAGTACAGTGGAAAAAGCGGTAGAGAGGAAGGGGTGTAAGAGTTGTGTTGCTAACTGATGACAATGCTTTTGGGAACGGCAGCATTTTAGTCCTGCGGGCAGAGGGGGGATGCTCATCAGTGATTGGCTAACAGGGGAAAGCAGGGGGAGAGTGAGGAGAGCAAAGAGTGTGCACGGGCCCAAGGCGGTGGGAGTTGACAGTGTCAAAATCACGTCAGAATGAACCGCCGGTCAAGTAGCTTTGCTCAGGTTTAGGTTTAGGTTTAGATCTAGGTCTAGGTCTAGATTTAGGTTTGATTAGGTTTAAGTCTAGGTTTAGGTCTAGGCTCGATTAGGTTTAAGTCTAGGTTTAGGGCAGATTTAGGTTTAGATCTAGGTCTAGGTCTAGGTTTAGGTTTGATTTGGTTTAAGTCTAGGTTTAGGGTAGATTTAGGTTTAGATCTAGGTCTAAGTCTAGGTCTAGGTTTGATTAGGTTTAAGTCTAGGTTTAAAGTAGATTTATGTTTAGGTCTAGATGTAGGTCGGTTTGACACCCTTATTCGCTAAAGTCAAAATTTTTGTTTAAATAAAAGGATTTTTAATTGCAGCTAAAAATTTTGTCTGTGTTATGATTTTACAAACAGTTTTTAATTTTGTTTTTCTATGCTAATTTAACTTTTAAGTTTGTTTGTTAACTGCAAATCGAATTTGAATTGAAAACATAACTTAAGTTTTAAAATTAATAAAAATTGCATTTTTAAAACAGAAATAAGTAAAAAACTACAATCAATTAAAAACCGAATCTAAGAAATACATTGGCTTAAGAGTACACTGCATAAACTGAGTTTATGCTGGCCCTGCTAGTATATAAGTTAAAACAGCGGCAGTAAAAAATAAGGATGAAAACTACTACAAAATTTTGTCAAAATTCAATTTTCTTGTTTTCAAAAATTTTCAATGACTCTAAAAGGTATTTGTTAGCGTGCATATCTAATGTTTAAGTAAAGTTGCTCACATTTAAAAGCTAAAATAAAAAATACGGTTAACTATTATTAAGAATTTGCGTTTACAGTAATTGGACACGGTCCATAGTGACTGGGCGACAAGAAAATGTACTTAAAATTAGATCAATTCAGCTCAAAAGCTTACGCTAGTTTGTTGTCCAGTTCTCTGTAATGATTGAAACACTTTTCAACTTTGCAATTTTAAAACTTTCAATGTGTTTAACAAAAAATATATTAAATATAATTTCCCTTTAAACTTTGCCCTTGTCCGTCATTTTTCTGCGCAGCGAAGTAGTCCAGTTAGGTCTTTTGAAAAAGACAAATTTGGTAATGCTCAAAATTGAATTTCTTTGTCTTTTGTTTATCGGCCTGTAGTGGTGGTAGTAAATGGCAGAGAGTGGAGCAGGGCAGTGAGATAGATGGCGAGATATGACAAATGTGTGGCCAGTAGCACGCTGGCAGAACTTTGACCATTCAGAAGAACTAAGGGAAGAAATGGCAAAAGGCAAAAGAAAGGAAGGAGAAGGGAAGGGGCAAAGGCAAAGCAAATGTCGCAAGATGCGGGCAGAAAAAAACGGTGCTGAGACAAATCTCTTTTTGCAAACCAGCGTTGTCAAACGTTCAGTTTTAGCTAAACTGCAACAAACCGTTTGCCCGCTCACACAGCTCAAGGAAAGCCGCAGCCAAAGAAAAGAAAGAAAAAAATAACAAATCGAACTGCTAAAAACGACCAATTGAGGAGATTTTGTTGTACAGATGCAGGAAGAAAAAGTAATTTTTAATTTTATTTTTGAAAGACAGGCAAGACTGAAAGAGGAAGTGATTTTGTGAACAAGTAAGTGTGGGAGTGTGGACAGTCTGCTAGTGTTGAAAAAGAAGAGAAAGAGAGAGAAAGCGAAGACGATATTGATAGTCGATCTGATGACAATATTTACCATTACGATTGCAGTGCAAGTAAATATGACGCCGCAAACATCAGAAGACAGTTTGAGGCTGAGCGAGTGAGCCAAATTCTGGCGCAAAATTGTAGTTGAATTGCCGGTTGTTGAAGCAAACT
The DNA here is from genome assembly GCA_024499935.1 of Tyrophagus putrescentiae. Lineage (NCBI taxonomy): Eukaryota > Metazoa > Arthropoda > Arachnida > Sarcoptiformes > Acaridae > Tyrophagus > Tyrophagus putrescentiae. The sequence continues at coordinate 9,868,392 of JAMZRA010000002.1, read as the reverse complement.
GTGTGTGTGCGACTGTGTGGCTGTTTGGCACTGGGTGCAGATCCAAATGGGGCAAATCAATGACAGTTGGCGGCCTCACAGTGATAACGATAGCAGATAATCGAATGACCAATTGGCCCAGTCAGACACAGTCTGCCCAGTCGGTGGTGCTGGTGGCCCACTGCGGAAATAATGACGCCAGACGGAAAAAGAGAGGAGGCTGAATTTTAATGAATGCCCAACTCAGATGACTGGCTGCAGAATCAATTTGAGCGGATCAATCACTGCTTTGGAAGCAAAATAAAACAACTTTTGTTTGCCAAACAAATGGCAACTTTTTACTTAACAAAGAAGCTGAAAACAGAACTGCTGCCAAATGATTGCCTCACTAATTGAGATTGCCTTAAAATGCTGACAATTGGTGTCCATTTCGGGAATATTGTTTTTTATTGGACCAAAAGATAACTGCACAAATGGCCAATCTTTTTGGTTGAGGAGTGAGTGCAATGCAAATTTGGCAGTTTCAACTCTGCCGGTCTGGTTGGCATCGGTTGGCCATCGTCGTTTGGGTGAGATGTGTCAAGATTTGAAGCAGCATCAGAGGAGAATATTGGGTCATTATGTGCATGTGATGATGAGTGCAGTTATCTACGGCGAACGTGAAGTGCAGACAAAAATCGAATCAGCATTCGGCAGTGGAGAGAGAGTCTCTCGTCTTCTCGTCCTCACTTCGCTTCTCTGTACAAGTACTGCGGGCGGCCGTACAAAGCGACCGTACAAAACTGATGCTCTTCTGTGCCCTCGAAAAGAAACGATGCTGCCAGGCAGATATCGACGCGTTTGCTGCCTCTTCTGACGGGAGACCAACAACAGACAACAGCATCAACAACAGCAGCAAATATGATGCTCGCGCGCGCGTTCATTTTTGTTCTCGGGTCTCTGCTTTGTTGCAAATTGGCTCACTCGGCCCAGCCCGGCACAGCGATTTATCTTGATCACGGCGATATATTAATACGATCTGCACAAACAGAGAAAGATAGAGCCCGGCAAAATACACACACATACACAATTTTGGCCGTTGACTGCTGCTGCTGCTGCTGAAGTCTACGCTGGCCAAACAACAAAAATGGCACTGTGCGGGCTGCCCTGCTCATCTTCTTCAGCTGCTGGCCTACTCCTCTTTTCTTTTTCTTAGTCTCCGCCGCATCCACTACTACTACTACCAGCAGCATCAACAACACCAACTAGTCTTTTGAGTACTGGTGAGCACTGTATGTCTATCTATCTGTCTGACTGACTGTCTGACTGTCTCTGAGCATTGAGCAATGGATAAACATGAACTATCGCCATTTCACGGACCACAATGGCAGAAAGAAAGCAGTGGTGCAGTGTGCACTACTAATACCAGTGCTGGCAATGGCAATGGTAACCAGTGGTGGGCGATAAGAAATCAGTGCAAGTCCGCCAATTGTCCTAAATTAGTTTATCTCTATCTATCCCCGTTCTCAATATCTTTCAATCTATCACAATTATAAGTAAACAGCAGTGTGCTGAATCACAAAGACTCTGACTGTCCATTCCCGTCCATTGACTGTTGCTGCTGCTGCTACGTCGGCTGGCTTCTTCTGATCGTCGCTGCCTCTCGATTAATCGACCATAGCTATTTTAGGGATAAATTCAATTTGTTTGCTTCTTTGATTAATTTGAACAGTCTTTCTGTATATTTCACTGCCCTTGCTGCTGTCTATAAATCTGTCTCGCTGCTTAGCTGCGTCTGTGTCTGCTGTCCCACTAATCAACAAGAGAAGTCTTACTGTGTGCTGCAACTTGTTAATTGCTACCTTTGATTAATGTCAACTTGCAAAAAGATAAGTTTGCCCTTTCATTAATTGTTGATGTGTGCAAAAATAGGCAGAGAATGGTGAACAAACTGTACAACTAATTGCTTGTTTGAAGAAAATTGTCCACTGATTGATGAATAGGCAAAAAATAGGTCCAATAAATTACAAAAAACAAAACGTTTGTTACTGTCTTAGATAAGGTCATTCTGGATTTATCTAAAAAGCATTTTTTATCTGGCATTTTTGTATTAAAGCATAATGTGATAGTTTTTTATATTTTAACTTTGCATTGAGTTTTCTAAAACTAAAATACTTTTTAAAAACATACGATTAGGATTGCGGAAATAAAACATTTAGGTAACACGTATTTGATCATTTATGTTGAGAATTTTGAAACACTGTTTTGGCTGCCAATCTACAAATAATTCAAATGGACATCAAGGAAAAAGTGGCAAATAAAGGCCAAATGTGGATTGTAAAAATATACAAGCAATCAAGCATAAATTTTTTTTATTTTAAACTTTTTAAAAATCTGTTTGACTCAACATTCATAGTATCTTTTCATTTAGATGTAAACACAAAAATCACAGTTTAGTTTTGTTAACATCAATCTCATAAATTTTGCATAAACTAAAAATTTTTCTATATGTTTTTTCATTTTTAATAAAACATTTTTTATTTTTTGAATTGTCGTTTTTCAGTCACTTTCTATTTATTGGTTTAATGATCCAATAAATTATTCTTTTTTGTTTACAATACATATTTTTTAAAACTTTGAAATGTACAACACTTTTTGCTATCATTTTTACTACTGATGACAATAAATATCGTTTGCACTCAGCTGTCTATTTAAATATTGCCAAAGCCAGCAGACTAAAAGACATTTCCACGCAGTCAAAAAACAGCAAAATGAGGCAAATTAATTATTAAAAAGACAATAACAAAGCATTGAATTGAACTAAAAAACTTAAAAATTGTTGCAAAAGAAATGTCGATTTGTGTGTTGAGCTGCTGCATGGGGAAGTAAGTGGAGCACAGTCGTACTAGGACACAGTCGTGGAAGCATCCACAAAAAGAACAATATAATATATATCGATTGTAAATAATGAAAGTAATAATTTATTGGAGCTGAAAAGCAGCAAAAAGAGTGTCAGAGAACAAGTTCGCGCGGGCGCAAATCATCAAATAGATTGCCTTTGAAGGACTGCTTTCTAGGAACAAGCACAAGCGCACACACAGTCACTTGCTACACTGAATGCTCCAAAACCTTGCCCAGGCAGCTTCAGACGACCGATTGGTTGCTGCTAAACTTTAATTGATATTATGTTGTTTGCTAGCACTGTTTTTTGCAGCCGACGGATAGAAGACATTTGAAAAAACACGAATGCAAAAGAGTTTTTTATTTCTAGCAAAAACTGCAAGATTGACGACACTTAATGAGTCCATAAAAAGTCAATGTGCGCGCTAAATATGAGCACTTTAATGGCTAACTACGGAAGGATGAAAAAAACTAAAAACGTGTGATAATATTGAAATAAATTGTGAAAAAGCTGTTGCACAATTGTCAACTTTTTTTATTTTTTAAACAATCTTTGAATTTATTTACAAAGTAAAAACTAACAAATTGAAAATTGACTTTAAAAATTGACCTTTTTAAACGTTTGAACTGCAATTTAATTTTTTATAATTATTGTTATTAGATTTTTTGAAAACACAATCATCATTCAAAATATTTTTTTACTAAACGTTCATAAGTTCAATTAAATCTTGCAATTAGAGTTGTTGATGTTTTTGTACAACAGAAAACTGGAAATCAGGAAAATTTAAAGAGCTTTGTTTATTATTTTTCTTGATTTAATTTACCAATCATTAACTAGCGATATGACAATCAAAGTAATGTCGCAAAAACCAAAATATGTTTATAAAATTGTATTACAAACAAATAAAACAGTTTTTTAAAGTTAAAAAATGTAGAAATTTTTTAAAAGAAACAATTGAAAACTTAAATTGCTTTTAACCCTCATTTTTTTGAAATAATTTATAAAAAATAATGTATGCTAAAAACCAAAGTTTAAAAGTAAACTAACATGTTATAATGTTTTATTAAATATTCAAGAAAAAATAAATTATATTAGAGACTGAAAATTTTAACTTGATGTACGGCCATAGACCGCTAGGACGGTTTGAGGTTCAAAGTATCGTCGCCGTTTGTTATATAAGCAGTACTTTGCCATAAAGTCATCTGGACTACTTAACTTTGTGTTCACCTATCAGCGACTGCTTTGTGTCAAATTTTTTGTTTTTACTATAACTATCTCATTTATCAGTTTCTGTTTAATTTTTTTGTGTTAACATGAAAGTTTTTTGAAATGTTTTTGTTTTAATTGATAAATAACTTACTATTTTAAAGTTTCATAATTCAATTGTTTACTTTCAAGTAATACTACAAAATAGGTTAATGCAAGTTGAAATAGTGTATTGATTTACATCTAAAAACGCTATCAAAATCTCTTGGGGTTGTTTAAATTACTAGAATAATATACAAACACAAAAACTAGTTTTATTTCTATCAAACCGTTAATTTTGTTTTTAGGAATAATTAAAAACAAAAACTAGTTTTAAGTTTCTTAGTCAACCGTGCAAAAAAGTATTGATTAGAAGTAAAGTATCGACGTCGGCTTGATAGTAGACTAATTAGAGCGATCTTGGTGGTCTTCTACGAACTCCAATTAGCCGGTGCCAAAATGACGTGATACCACGGCCATGTTAAAATACTGCTCTCTAAGCGAATAATTATAATTAATGACAGAGTGTGGCCTACTGTGCTAATGAAGGAGGCACTGCAGCAACACTGTAGCTGAACACTGAACACGTAGTTTACGTGAAAACTGATTTGTCTCTTTTTCCGCTTTACTCTCCTCTCTTTCCTCTACCCAGTGACCAAGTACGTGAACATCACCAACCGAACGGATGGATTTCCCGGCGACGGATATGGCTACTTCCACACCAACGGCAGCACCCTGCACAACTTCAACTTAACGCGACTGAATGAGCTCAACCCAGCGCTCAACTTCTTCAAAGGTTCGTCTTGTGTGAATCGTCTCTGTTTGCCTATTTGGTCATTCACCCGCATTGCCAGTGAAATGGAGCAGTGTGAGCTAGGACAACCCAGCAATAGTAATACTAATAGTACTTCATATCGAATGTGCTTGTTTAAATTAAAGTTCACATTGATAAAGAACAAGAAAGAAACGAGGAGAAAGCATCTGCTGTTTAAGGGGGAAGAGAAAGATGCGAGAGATCACCCAGAGTTGATCGCCCATTTTACATTTGAACATTTGCGCTTCTTTTTTAAACGGAAACGACAAGCAATCATTCAAATGAGAGTTCAAACGGTTTCTGGGTGCAATCGACCTCGTCTGGGCTCTACATCAACTGAGTGATATATTTCTTTCTTTCTTTCTTGTTTTTTCTTGTCTACAACATCAGCCATTGCCTCTGTGCTGCTGCTGCTGATGCTGAAGCTGTCGCTGATGGCTGACGAAACACCGAAGCAGACAACGATTAAGATTCAAATGGAATCACTCAAAGCCTTAGCAAGGCTTTTCTTCTCTTGAATCTCATTATTTGCCAGCTGATGTGTTGGTGCTCAGTGTTGGCTGTACGGCTGAAATCTGGCCGATGATTTGCTAGTAAAAGTAAAAGTGGGCAAAATTTAAGAGTTTGCAGTTGGGAGAAATAGAGGAACGTTGAGAAGCTTTCAACGGCAGAGTGGCACTTCAAATTATGAATTGTCTGGGCGACTTTTGTGTGGCCAAAAATTAACCACTAAGTTGATAAAAAAAGAAAAGAGCCTGGTTGGAGCAGGCAAAAGAGCAGGGAGAAAAAGAATATATGAACAGTGAAAGAGAAGTATGTGCGGCAATTTCACTGAAGGCAGTAATAGAAACATTCAAGTGATTATATCACAAGGAAGTGAAAAGTGAAGAGAAAGAAAAAGAGGCGGCAATTGAAATAGGCAGTAGCAGTAGTGGTAGAAAGAGAAGCACCCACTACAGTAGAACAATTTGTCTTGTGGCCCCTTTGTCATGGAAAAAAATTCAAGTATGAGTTTTTATTCTGCGTTTCAAGAGTTTTGCTAGACCAAAAAGATATTTCAAGTTGATGCCGCTTTTTAAAGCAAAAGCATTGTTGACCAATTTCCGTTGAGTGAAGTTTAGAGTGGAAAAACTAAATGGGATTGTTTTGAAAAAAATATTCACTTTTGATAGTAGTAGTGGCTCACGAAAAACGAGTATCAAAAAAATGATGCGTTTCAAAAATGCCTCAAAAAAGTGTAACTAGAAAAGGAAAGTGGTGTCTGTTGTATAGCCTCATCAACTCACGCCTAAACTTGATGCACGCGATCAAAATCAATAAATACGTGTAGGCTGAAATGAGCTTGGCAACCAAAAAGAGAAACCAGAACACACAATATGCGCACATTTATCTTTAAGTGAGCATGTAAATCGAGATAATGACGAGGAGATAAGTGAAAAATGATCAGCAGACAAAGCGTCAAAGGAGTCAAATGAGTTCATTGGCAGCGAATGGTCCTGGTTGGCTGTTAGTTGCATGAAAAGAGCAAACAAAAAGGGCAAGGGTGAAAGGGCATAAAGACCTGCCACTGCACAGTGCGCTTCCCTAGAGTTTCACTGGCTGTTGTTCCACTTGAGTAGAGAGCACCATGTGTTCGAGCCTGTAAATCGAGTTGAACAACAGCATTTGCCTCCTCTTTGAATTCGATCGATTGCTTTCACGTACCGCTGCCATTGTTTTGGAAAATGACGGGCAAAGGGCACCAAATGAGATCAAAGAGCAGGGAGTGAGCAGGCCACGACCTCGTGGTGAACCCAGCCAGAAACAATCGATGTGTGCGCTGACAATCATTTACCAAATCAATCCTGTTAGCTGGCTGCAGCTATGTACTTTGTACAGGGCAGAATATTTCCGGCAGATTTGCGGAGAGGGAGGCAAAATATGCATTCAATAGTATTTGCGGGGCATTGCCACCGAATTAATGATCCTGAAAGAGGCTTCCCACTTTGGAACTAGAATTTTTTAAGTCAGCGTTACAAGCAAATTTGTGCACTTACCAAATTTTATACCGTCAACGGCTAAAACTTTGAAACGTTTCGATTAATAAAACTTGGCATTATTTAAATAAGCAAAAAGTTATAAATGACTACTCATATTCTCAATGAGCGGCACCATTGTCAAGTTGGATTGGTTTCAGCAATCATAAAAAAGAAAGAGAAGAAAATCAAAGCAAATGAAGATCAAAGTGCTACAGATTAGCGCACAGTGAATTGCAATTTAATTTGAGATGTAATTAAATTATAATATGCAGTGGCACGAGAGCGAATTGAGAGCGACGATGAAAGAGAAAGAGCGAGAAAAAGTAACTGCAAAAAGTCTTCATGGTGCAGTAAATCACAGCAGGCAACGACAAGTGGGTACAAGTGCACTGCAGGCAGCACTGAAGAAGAACTTTTAGTGAGAGAAAATGAGATTATAAATTTAAAACTCTTTTATTTTATTTGTAAAGTGCTTCACTTGAGTGTAGAGCAGCGAAAATGAAAGGAATTGGAAACAAACTAACAGTTTTAAAAATAAAACCTTTTTGACACTGTGTTTGTTTTAATTAAAAACTGTTATCATTGCCAATCGAATGAGTACTACAAATTGTCATGTTTTTGAAAAAATGTTACTAAACAAAAAATAAAAGACAACAAAAATCAACACATTTTAAAACTATTAAAAAAGTCAAAATATTGCATGCATTTTATGCAAAAAAATTATTGAAAATTTTGTTTAAATGAGCTCAAGTTTAATAAATTATTTGCAAAATGAAAAACAGTTAATTAAACTAAAAGCTAAAAGGGAAGCTGCACTGTCTCAAAAAGTAGCTCAGTGAAGCAAACTTTCGGTAATTGAGGAAAATTAAATTAAAACTAACGGCACGAACACTGATATTGGTTTGAGATGCACAAACTGAACGGCCTCTATATTGAAGATACAATTAAATACTCATTGCTGCTGCTAACTTGCAAATTGAGCAGTGAACAAAAATTAAATTAACGAACATTAAAGTTATAATTTTAGTTGACGGCAAAAAAGGAAGCCACTCAACACATGAGACCAAAGTTTTATTGAACAATTTCGTTACAGTGTTCAGGCAGTAAGTGGTAAACAGAAACAAAAAAATACATAAAACAGTAGTAAAATCAGGGCTCCATAGCTACCTCAGTTGTAGAAGTACAGGAAAGAGTTGAAGGGATTTGTGGTTTAAATGGTTCAATGATGGATGTGTCAAAAACAGATGCAATTTTTCTAATCTGATTGTGAAAGACGGGTGTCACGGCACCAAGATCAATGGCGAGAACTTTGTAAATGCGCTCATGAAAACTTATGAAAGGGGCAGATTCAAGAATGATAACGCGAACAAAAACATTGCCCAGGCAAACTGCCACCAGATCATTCACTTGAACATAGTCCACTGTTGATTCAGTGAAGTTTTTGTAGTAGTCACTGTTTACAAGAAGAAAGTATTAAGCACCAACATAGCTCATTAAAGTCACTCACGTCATGTTGAGTATCAGAGCAATTAGTTTGGAGTTCTGCACTGAGATAAAGTCCGCCAAGTCAAAACATTTGAGTTCTGAGTGAGTGGCCATTTCTTCTTTAAATGCTTGTCTAAATTGATTCAGTTCTAGTGTGGTTAATAATGGTTAGTGTAAGGTTTAGTTTAAAACTCATAACTTACTTTCAAAATTAAACAAGCATTGAAACTTTTTGCCAACATAAGATTGAACCAAGTGCACAAGTTCCTCTGTAGCTAACACTTCAATCTGCTGATACTTGGTGTCAAATGAAACCAACACTTTTTCGCGCTTTGAGGTGTGCTCCGACTTAAGGAACACCGCATTTCGACTGGTAGTTTCCACTTCAGGTTTGAGTAACTTCCAATATGCTTTGCAGTTTACTGCCAATAACAAAAAGTTTTAGTATTATGACAAATTGACTTAACAAACACTTACCATTGAGTGAACAAGGAATGGCGAAGATGGGCTTAAAGTAAATAGAATCCGGACATCGGAAAATGTCTTTGCGTTCCAGCTCCATCAGAAAACCGTGATCAATGGCTTTACAGGTAAACATGTTACCGTTTACGTTGAGAATGCAAACACGGTGAATAATGTCTTCGAAAATTCCCACTGACACACGAGTGCAGTAGACTTCTTTATATGATAAAAAGTTGGCTGGACGCAATGGGTTTTCCGTAAACCGTTCCATTTCTTTCAACTCTTCTTCATTTTCTACTGGAGTTACAGTAAAATCTCGATCGTTGTTGTAGTGAATCACTTTCACAGGAACAAGATCGTTGGACGAGTTAAAGTCGGTGACGTAAGAAGTCCTGCGTTTACAGACGACCCGCATCAATTCGGAACGAAATTCATCAAACTTAAGATAGCTGCCTTTGCTGAGAATTTGAGCAATGTCAACCAGTCGCTTCCTGTTGAAGGAGTCTTTGTGCAGATACTTGAAAAAGTTGTTGCTAAACTTATCAGCGTTGTCAAATCGGTCAACATTGCTAATAATAAAGTTGAAGTGTTTGCCACGAGTCAGGCCAACGTGCACTCGCTTTGCATCACTCATAAATCCAACACCTTTTCCTTCGGCTTCATGACTTTCATCATTTTTAGAGCGAACAAAGCACTGAATGGTGCCAGTGTACTCCTTGCCGAGCATAGAATCAGCTGTTTCAATGATGATGAGCCGCTTGGTTTCCAGTGCCCTTCTCCAAGAAGGATAATAGTTGCAAATTTCTTTGAATATCTTGTTTCTTTGTGCTGCATAGTAGGCAATGATTCCCAGTGAAAAGTCAGACTGCTCCATCAGTTCAGTATTGAGCTGCTTAGTTTGGGCGTTGTAGAAGCCCAGTGCACTGAGGCACACATCCATCAGATAGACCGTAAACTTCACCTCGATCATGTTTCGGAAAGAGAAGTAGAACCTGTTGGTTTTAGAAACTTGCTCTTCAATACTGCTGGGAATGTTGAAGTGCAATAAACTGCGAAGTGGACAGTTCCTAGTTTCGGCACCTTTAGTCATGTTGATCACTTTGCCATTGTAGAAGTATTGCGTCGAAAAGTGTGCAATCGACGGCTTCATGCGGTACTGCCTGACCAGTTGAAGGCCAAACTTTTGAGGTCTGAACAGCTGGTCGAGAAGGTTGTAAACATTGCGGTTCCAATTGAGTCTGCGGTTCATTTCTCCAATATTGAAGGCGTTCATCTCCTGCACATCACCGCCGAGCACGACTTGTCGAGTTTTGACCGTCATTCCCTGAACCAAGTCAAACAGTGGCGCTTTAGAGCAGTCGTCAACAAAGGTGGCTCGAAACTCGGGAAAGCGGCAGCGGGGAAAATCTTCGCTCATAAACTTCAAAAAGTGCTGGTCATGGCAGATCATGTCCAGCGTTGAGATGTACAGATTGGCGTTGGTGAGGACTTCAGTGCGAAAGGCTGACGGTTTGGTGTTCGGTGGCAGCCCATGCACAGGGCCTTTGTAGGCTAGGTCCTGTGTCAAACCGGCCAGAGTGCGCCGGCGAAGGGAAGGCTCAACTTTGTCGGGACGAATGACGAGAAGGGCGGGGTGGTTCACTCGATTGTCCAGGCCACTATGCTCTCTATTAAACTTCACCAGCAGATCAAGTAGACCGAGAGATTGAAGTTTGCAGAAAAACTCCGTGGCAGAGTGCAAGTTGGGCGTCGTGAAGAGGACTTTGTGCTCACAAAATCGCATTGGCTTGTTTTCACTGTGTTCAAAATGGTTCCAGAGAAGGCAAAAAACGGCAGCCAGTGCCATGGTGTGCGTTTTGCCGCTTCCCGGTGAGCCTGAGCATTAAGAGGCCAAAGTTAACATTATTAAAAGAGGAAAACTTTAACTTACCTTTGATGAGAAGACACTTGGTGCTGAGATTTGTTAGGCCGTCTTGCAAGTTTGTTCCAAAATGCTTCAAGACTTCCAGCTGATCATCATTCATAGCCCCTGTGTACTTTTTGAGAATGTTGATTATTTTATCAAAATGGCGCGGAGCATTTCCCGTAACTGAGGAGCGAAAAACTTCAGCACTTGCATTCAAAATGAGGCCTCTAACGTCCGGATAGACAATATTCGGTAGGCGTTTCAGCACTTTGAGTTTGCTGAAAGTGAAGCCAAGGAAGGTCAGCTGAAGAACATCGAGAATGTCGCCTTGTTTAAAAACATCTGCGTTCTCTGCCGTTCGTGGAAACATCAGAACCATTTCAAAGAAAACAAACTCGTCATCTGGTCGTCGTCTGTCGGCGCTGAAATTCTCGTCAAAAAGTACCGGGGCTCTGCAGTACAGTGATTCCTTGTGGTGGTGAATGAGACGCTCCATCGTTGCACGCGAATACCACTTTGGATCGACGGACGTATTGACGACGACAGCCACTTGTCGGAAGTCTGTCTGCTCCACACAGAAAGAAGGTCGACTGAGCAGGACAACCATCTCTTTTCCGGGTAGATCGTAGTCCAGCTGTCGACTAGTGAAGGACAACGTCTTCCTGGCGGAAACGAAGGCAACCACAGTGGTCATCATCATCCGAGTGTTGGCATTGTAGCTCAGCATTCCAGCTCGATTGAACACCTTAAACTGAATAGGCATAAACTTGTAGTGATCTTTGCCGGCTCCATCAGTGATTGAGGTGTACTTGGCAAGAATCTTCTCTCGGCTCTGCTCCAGCAGGAGAATTTCAGCAATTTGGGCAAATTCTCGAGGAGACTCGTAGCGAATGGGAACTTGATTGATAGGACCCCAGTAGAAGCTGGGGATGTCTTTTTCTGAAGTCAGTCTCAGTACTTTGCATATGACTCGGTTGATGAACTCCACTTCTTTGTTTTTGACCAGCAGTTGTTCAGCGTTGGAGATGAGTATGCGACAAAAACGCATCTTCTCGTGGCCACCAAACTCAGTTTCCCGATTTTTCTCATTGAACCGATTCCTATTTGGCCGATACGGTCGGCGATGATAATCCATGATGATAATCTGCCTAAAAACAGCACAATCTGGTTACAAACAGAGTAAATATTAAGGCACAGTTTAGTACATACTTCCTAGTACTTCTTTGTGAAGTAGATCTTTGGTCTAAAAGCCTGAGTGCACAATGTGATGAGATGAGGTGAGATGTGCTTCTGGGGTGATGGATGAAAGATGATTGAATAGCTCGACTAACACAGCTAACATGCACAGGGCAGCTCACCAAGCTCATCAGCCAGCTAAGGGTCATTTGGTAGATGAGTAAGTGATAAGAAAAAAGGAGGCAACACATCCCCAAAGGACGTAATTTAGGAGTTTCGCGCCTGTTGATAAGCATCACCACCGCCATCATCATCATCATCGTCGTCTTCGTTCGTTTGTCTTGGCAGTAATTAATTTTCAATTAACTTTATTATTGTTTTGTTATTCCTCCAACGTTCCAGTAAATTAATTTTCTATTTTTCATAGCAACTAATTAGACGAAATGATCCCTTGCTGTCGTTTAAACGAAGAAGTTATTTTTACTTTTTAAAAGTTTTAAAAGTTGAAAGAAGTTTAATAAAAATAAAAATTTAAAAAGAGCCATTAGCAGAGAAGTCGTTGATTAGCACTGAAAATTATGACAATGCAAATTAAGGCGCTAATCAAACAAAAAAGCGCAAAACGGAAAACTCTGGCGCTAGGCAACCACCAGCTCAAAGTAAAGAAAGGCTCAAACGAAATTATGCAAATGCTAAAACTGGAAAACTTGTGCCAAAATGAAAGGGTTCTGGGTAGAAAAACTGGCTTTAAAAGCAAACAACTTTACGAGTTTTTTCAAGCCCATGCACAGTGTGTTGATTGCAAGTGCAAACAAAACATTCTCCTAATTTGCTGCGTGGCTAAATAGCCAACAAAATGATCATCACAAACTTCGCGACTAACTACTGTAACTCTTTCCCTTTCCCTTTCACTTTAGGTGATCTAGGCAGCGGAGCCTCAAAGCCATCGTCGGGCGTCAGCTCCATTCGGCCAATGTACGTTCTGGCAATTGAGGAGGAAGAGGACGAGCGATCACTGCCCAAAGTGCTGCTCAAGTTGGCCATCAGTGAGCCGGTGAATAAGGGCGGCGAACAACGGCAACAGTCATCATCGGGTGAACAGAACGGCATATCAGCTGGCATCGAGTACATTCTAGACGCCAAAATGGACGACCTGGCGCCGGTGTTGCACAACTTTCAGGTGAACAAGAGCACCGGCGAGCTCTTTCTCATCAGGCCGTTGGATCGTGATCCGCCAAACGGTAAGGGGCAACGGTTTAATAGTGCTCAACGATTACAATGCTGGCCCATATTTGCTCATAACAATGTGTGTTTTTTTCCCCTCTTTCTTCTTCTTTTTCTTCTTCTCAATCTAGGTCGCGCCATGTGGAAGTTTTCAGTGCAGGCGCGTAATCGAACGACGCACTACATTCTCGCAGTGGCCGATGTGCTCATCTCAGTGCGAGACATCAACGATAACAAGGTACTGATGACGTACTGTGGGCACGCAGTTACGGGGAACAGCATCACTATTATTAAAAAGCACGGAGAATAGAAAAAAAGTACATGTTGTGCAACATAACAAATGCACTGATTTTGGGAGAGGGGAAAAGACTGAAAATGCAGCAGCGAGATCCCGTGATGACAACATCCCATAATCTCCCACTGAGCGTCAGCTGAGCGATGATGTTTGTAAACAGTAACTTTAACCAATTTTGTTTTCTTTCTTTTTCTCTTTCTCTTTCTCTCTAGCCGCTTTTTGAGCAGAAAATCTACCGAACGACGCTGATGGAAAACGGGCCGGCGGGGCAGATTCTGACAAAGGTGACGCGATTGACTTTGACGACGCCGACATGGCGGACAACGGCAAGGTCGTCTACTCGCTGCTCAAGTCGAGTGTGACGCAGGTGGGCGCCGCCTCGGTGTACTCTGGCAATCCTCGCTCATCCAGCAGCGGCCACCACCACCAGTCATCGCCGCAGTCCATCTCTGACTACTTTCAGATTGACCCGCACTCGGGCGTCCTCACCGCCCTCGCCTGCTGCTTCGACCGCGAAAAGCGGCCCGAGTACGGCTGGTGGCGAGGGCCACCGACGCGGGGGGCTCTCCGATGAGGCCACCGTCGTCGTCAGCATCGGCGACCTCAACGACTGCCCGCCCAAGTTTACCAATCCCAGTCAGGACGCTGGTGCTCAACGATGACAGCTTCAGCAGCTTCTGGCTCGACCAAAACTCCGGTGAGCAGTTTCAGGAGCAGCCGGAGCAGCAAGGGCCCTTCTTTCCCTCTGGTTCTGGCTCTAGCAAAGATCGAGAAAACCTGTCAAAGGCAGTCAGCAGCAGCAGATCCACCTCAATGGACGAGAATATTGCCACCTTTTTCGTCACCGATGAGGACCTGCCGGAAACGAATCACCTGAGCTATGAAATTGTCAACTCAACCAACTGCTCGCTCTTTCATCGCTTTTACATGGGTAAGTGTAGTGAGTGTGGGCCCACTAGCGGTTGAAAAGACATTTTTGATTAAAAGTGCTGTACTAGAGATCAACCCTGTTTTCTGCCTGTTTAGGTTGGGTGTGGGTTTGTGTGTGTTTGTACACAAGATGAGGTTAACAACCAGCAGCAGGGAACAAAAATCGAAACACTCACATCGTTGAAATATAAGCGCAAAATTAGTTTTTTTCTTCCTCCTCCTTTCTTACGTTTAGAAAAATTTAAATTCGATTAACTTTGCTTGCGCACTGCAGCTAATCGATTTATTGAAATAGTTTCTTCTGTGAAGGAGAGAGAGAGACTGCATCAGCTCTAAAGAAAGAGACTGTGACTACTCTCTCTTGCCGCGACAAGCAAGTTAATTTCACGCGTTTTCCAGCATTACCAGCACCAGTACCAAACTGTTTACCATTTTTGGCACACTGCTCTGCTGTACTTTACTGGAACTTCAGTTTGTGTGTGGGTAGTCTGCGACAGTGTTGCGGTGATGTGTGGTGTGTTCTTTTTTTGCAACTGCTTTATTATGCAAACTAGTAACAATAATATTTCTGAATATTCTCAAGAATCTTTGGCAGTGAACAGAACACACACAGTTGCAGTCGCACTTTCAAACCGTTTCGCCTTACTCGCATTGCCTGCTCATATCTCATATTACAGCACCATTCGTGAGGCAGATTGCTATCGACCACTTTTTCATTTCATTTGAGAATTTCACTGGGCACTGCTGCTTAGCTGGGCCTTGCAAACAAGAAAGGCAGCTCTGCACAGGCACACAACCAAACGGCCAGGCAATATCAGTGGCAAACAAAAAACACTCGATTGGCACTTGGCAGTGATAGAGTGCTGCCTGCTCAAAGAGCAGCCAGAAAACAACAGCAACAGCAGCCAACATCGGAGCTGATTTGCAGGCTTGAGAAAAGGAAGGGGGATAAAGTCTTCATTCAATTTCGATCTGTTGCCCCACAGTTGGCAAGAGAGAGTGTGTGTTCTTTTCTGATTGTGTTTTAAGGAATAACAATTGGGATTGATAGTGAAGAAATTAAAGTACGAGGAGGGAACTGCTCCGTTTCGTTGCCGCAATACATTCTGACAAACATGTTTTGATAAACTGCGTTGAAAAGTACTTTGTAAAAAGTTTTTTCCTGCATCATCTTCATTGCACCAATTTGGTGCTCTAGTGTTTTGTTGCGCCAATTGCGGAGATTTCTTTAGGTTTTTTAGGAATCACATCACAAATCGCTCCTTTTTATTTATAGTAACTTTCAAATTAGAAAATGAAGGAAACCTGAAACTGAAACTGAAGCTACAACTGGTTATTTTTCATTTATAATAATTTAATCAAAAAATATATAGTGTTTGCAACTTTTTTCTAACAAAGATTCGCCTCAGTTAAAAATGTCAAAAAATAATTGAATTAGCTTTGAATATTGAGCAAATTACATTTCTGGCATTTAAAAGTGTATACATTTTTCTGTTCATAATAGCTGAGAAGAAGAGCCTTCAAGTGTAATTATAATATTTGGCAAAGTGTATACAAAATGGAAAAAAGCATTCACAGAATAATGCTCAGGTTTAAAAAATTGTGAAATTGCGGAGGGTAAAATGTTTTGTGATTGTGATTGTGTGTGTGTGTGTCTATGAGCATGTAAGCTATGATGAAGAGTAGAAGCGTGCAATTCACTGCTATTGATTTGCATAATGATTTATGGTAGAGGTAAGAAGAGAGAGAGAGGGTGCTGCCAGGGGATTGAAGAGGAAAATTAGATTGCCCAAAAGAAGATCGGGCGGGGGTCTTGGGGAAAGCAAGAAGAGGAGATGTGACCTATTCATCGGACAGAAGGACAGACACAAGAGGAGCAGATGGGGAGGGAGAGGTAAATGCACAAAATGATGAGAAAAGTAGAAGTATAAGTAGAAGAAGACAAGATGGGCAAGAAGAAAGAAAAAAGAGACACGGAGAAGACACGGACGAGCTGAGGCGACTTAATGCCAATTACGACGACACAATTGACAGAGACTAGACAAACAGAAGGACAAAGAAGAGTGAATGGGAGAAACAGGAGAAAGAGAGATTGAGATGCAAAATTGGCTGCTGAAAATAGATCGGCAAAAGTAAGAAGGAAAAGAGAGAAAGTGAAAGTGAGGAAGATGTGATGACTCTTAACCGGCAGCCAATTGAGACTCGCTGACGTGAGGTTGGGCCTTTTGTCTTTGCTCTCTTGTACGATTCCCTTTTTTCTCTCTGAACACAAAGTGGCAAAGGATGATTAAGGAAGTGCTGTGAAGAAAAGAGGACAAGAAAGAAAACACGCAGTGCATCGAGATAATCGAAAACATGCCCAAAGAATTGTCGAGCAGAGTGAATGACTGGTGAAAGGGAAGACAGGCAAATCGAAGTGCCGCAGCAGCAGCAGTAGGCTGACAGCAAGCTGAAGTGATCGCATCACCAGCATCAAACAGCAGTCAACTCAATCGATTGAACATTCTCAATGCAAAGTGACCTTGCTATTGATTTTCTCACTCAAATCTAGTCTTAAAATGGTTTTATTTTTAACAAAAAAGAAAGACAGAAACGTAAAAGAGTCATCAGAGTCATCAGACTGATCTTGAAAATTACTTGCGGCAATCGATTTTGCCTGTTCTAGTTTCTCCTTGCTTGCCTTATTTTCTTTCTTGACCAATTTCCATCTTCAATTGCTGATTTTTCATTTTGCATTTTTCCGTTGTTGTAGAGCCTTTTCCGTAAAGTGAAATATCAAGTAAATCTATATTATTTTGCTCCTCGCAAAACAATTTATTTGTCATAAACACCACTTGGCATTTGCAAATGGAAAAGGTGTAAGAGTGAAAAAGACGAAAATGAGAAAAGTGGCCAGCACCATTCACCAGACTACTTTGCAAAGATTTAAAATTTAAATTGGCTCGCTAAAGCTCGCAATCAATTTGTCGACAAAGTTGTTTGAGAGAAAGTGTGTGTCTGTCTGCGTGAGTGTATATGTTAGGTTGTGTGTCTGTCTCGTGTGCCTGTTTGCACTGGACCAATTTGCAATTCCATTTGCAGTGCTGAGAGCATTTCAGCTGCCGCTAAATCCTCGAATTACGAGAGTGCCTGGCGAGTGCTGTTGCTGCTGGCCTGTGCTTGTCTGTGTGATCCAAATTACCACAGCAGCCACTGATACGATGGTGGTCAGCAGTGCTGATGCCGTTTGTGTGCCTGGTACTGCTCTGGCCAGTAGTGTGATGATGATGCCACTCTTTCTGGTGGCCCACACTAAGAAAATGAAAAAGTGCTGGGCAATTTGAATTGTGCCTGTCACTGGTGTGGGTTGAGCGCAAATTAGAAGTACAGAATGGTGAAGTCCTTTCCCTAGAATGACTCTACTTGAGTGGCTAGAATGCTCTTTTTCTGTCTATTTTTCTCTTTAGCCAGAAAAAAAGACAAGTAAAAGTAAGAGTGTAGGAAGTGTGGTTAGTGTGGTGAGCGTAATTGCGAATCAGTGGAGCACAAAGGAGCTCATATTTCACCGCCGAGTCTCTCCGCATGGAAATTAACCGTGTGTGTACCGTACATTCATTCACAGTCACTTTGCATTGTCTTAATATTTCTGCCTTTCTTCTTCTTCTTCTTTTTCTCCGCTTCATTCCATTCCATTCCGGCCAAATGTCACCATCTCGCCCAGTGGCCAACGACGACGGCAGCGGCTCACTGCTGGGCACTCGTGCCAAGCTGAACAGTCCGCTGGAGTACAATCGAACGTACAGCTGCCAGCTAAGTATTGCCGTGCACGATTCGGTCCGGGACACACCCGCCTCGGGTGGACAGACGTACGAGGACACGGCCAGTCTGACGCTGATCTACCGCAACAACACACCGCCCAAGCGAACCTCAGAGTTGACGTCCAATGCGGCGGTGGTGGCCATCGACACCGGCAGCACCGGCGACCAGCAACGCGGGAACAGTCTGCCAAGGCCACGCATTGAGAAGGGAAGTGACTCCGATGATGACCGATCCAACAACAATCATCACCAGCACCGGCAGCTGCAGCCGGAGATGGCCTTTGACGAGCACGGCAATCCGCACCTGGTCAGCGACCAGGGCGGCTTGGGCCCAAAGGCGTACGACTTGACCGGAAAGAGGGCGCAGCACTCTGAGTGTGCACTCTGCCAAAACGGCGGCCAGTGCATCGTCACGGAGACCGGTTACCGCTTTCGGTGCTACTGTCAACATGGCTTCGACGGGGCACTCTGCGAGCGGCCCACCCACCGGACGGACATCGACCGGATGCTCGCTTCCATCACCGCCAATGAGCTGCTCTTCTACGGCAGTCTCATCGTCATTGTCAACCTCCTTGGTGAGTGTCTCATTCTAATTAAAATTAACAAGTTTTACTAACCCATTTCTTTCCCATTTTTCGCAGTGGTAGTCCTCGGTCTGATGGTGTGGATTGTGAAGCGAGTTCGCACCAGCATCAGCAGCCCTTCTTCCTCCTCCTCCTCAGGAATTGATCAGCAAAGCAGCCTGCCAGCGACTGCTCTGGAGGCCAGCCTGGACATGTCCCATCCCACTGGGGCATCCATTCAAATGCTGCAGCAGCCGCTGATGATGAGCTGCACCGTCATGGAGCCGGCAGAGTTCAAGCAGGCACTCGAACTGGACCACTATGTGATAACCTAGCACTCATTTGAACAGAAGAGAAGAATTTGGTATCAATCTATTTTCTGTTGTTGTTGTTGACGCAAATACCCATTTTTAATTTAAAATACGTCTACTGTGATACAAAGCAAAGCAAAGCAAACATCAAACTTTTCTTTTTTGCAAACCTACGTCATAACTCTTAAACCGTGCCTTACTACCACCACCACCACCACACTGTTTTATTTGTTTTCAGTGTACATAACAAACCTTTTTAATTTTTATTTGTTAATTTTCATGCAAAAATCTGCAAGTTATTTTCATTTAAATAAAGAAATGCTATAATTGTAACTCAATTTGCAACCAGCTTTTTCCTGCTAACGTTTTACGCTTTCAGCTCAAATTGTTGCGTAATAAACTCACAAATGAGGGTGGTCTAATTAAAAAGCTCAACTATGCTAGCAATAAATTTAAATTAGACAATCACGGAAGACACTTGACTTGAAGCGTCTAAGTGCCGAGCAACGTTTAATTAATCACCAGCAAGCAGCAGTAGCAGCAGCAGTTTAGCGTATAGTCAGAAAATGATGATAAATGGATGATTATGCTGTTTGCCATAATTCGAGTGACATCGGAGCACACAGCAACTACTTTTCCCTACAGATGACAACACAGTACTAAGGCTAGCGAATTGATTTTGTAATTGAACGTAGCAAAAAGAAATTAAGACAACTTTAAAGTTTGGTAATTTAAATTTTGCGAAAAAAATCAATTGAACTGCGGACGAAGGTTGGCAGGATGTCTCTGTGTGTGTGTTTGTATGTATTAAAAAAGGCAGCTGAGCAGTTGAGTTACAGTAAAATATTGATTTTTACAAAGCAAACTCAAATTAAATTAGGCCGTGTGGATGAAAAAAGAGAGGGAGGAAAATAATAAGGAAAGGCAGGCGGCTGATCTGTTTCTTTATTTGTGCACCAGGCACAAGAAAGCAAAATCTGATTTGACGCTAGTCAAAACTGGTGCCACTGCTCTACTGGTCTGAACACACACAGCAAACAACAGAGTGTAGGCTCGAGTGAAGAGTGACGGCTGCCAAAGTGTGGGCTGCAGATTATGGTAAAAAAGAAAAGTCGGAATGAAAAAGAAAAACGAAAATAGGAGAGAAGAGAAAGTGGCACAGGAACCATTTAAGCATCGCTTAGCTTGAGCAGTTATGAAATGAGGTGCTGCTACCGCCGTTTACCGCTACCGATGCCGCCAAAACCGTTTGGGCCGCCACGCGTCTCTCCAATTGGCGGAGGTCTCCCTATTAAATCAATTGATGCTCATAAATAAAAATTCCCACGAATTGGATCCTGGCAACAGACTTTTGTGTGTGTGTGTGCTTGGAAAGAGGCACAAGACTGTGCCACCATTTAGCTACAAAAAAACGGAGAAAAAACCGGAGAACTGCCGACTACATTTGAGCACAGGCGAACAAAGAAAACAAATGAATTGAAGATTTAAAAGTTGATTAAAGGGCTTTTGCAGCCCGTTTTTGTTGCCTCTGCTGCCTTGCAAAGCTACCAGAAAATATGGCTAATTCAGAGCACAAAAAGAGAAGAATGAGAAAAAAGAAAAAAACTAAAAAGTTACGCCGAGCATTTTAAATTAAAAAATTTAATTTGAGAAAATGAGTTTTGAAATAAATAATCAGTTTTTCGGCAAAAAGCAGAATGGGAAGTGAGAGAAAAAAAAGTCAGAGCAATGGTTACCACTGGTCAATTGTGATGTCAATCGATTGTTCGGTGGACGCCAAGTGAATGATGTACAGGAAAGCTAAAAGGACAGGCGTTAAATGCCGTTGCCAGTGCCAGCAGCCTTCCTCACTCTGTTGCACTGTCTGTCTGTTAAATACAAAAGTTTCCCCGTCCAGTGCACAATTGCGCGGCCAAGTTAACACTTTGACACGGCAAGCAGGGCGCAAATTGGAGCACAAATACCCGACTGGAACAGTGAAAAAGGGAGACAAAACTGGACAGAAAAAAGTGAATGGACTTTTTTGGTCATGGCCAGAGTGGCCAGTTTATCTCAGGGCAGTGTGTGTGTATGTGTGTGCACTCACTAAGTCACTAGGTTACACAGTTGTGTCTACAAAGTTTAAACGAGCATGTGCTTTTTAAAAAACAACAAGAGACAGCAAAACAAGAAGGCAAACAGATGCAATCAAAACGGCAAGAGTGAGACTTTGGTTGCGACTGCACTTTTTGTCTGTCTCTGTGCTGTGTGTGTTTGCCGTTTTTGTATGTTCAGGCTAATCTAATTTATAGATTTATAGCAGACAGCAGAAAAAGGGAAGAATTAGAAGTGAGAGAGTGAGAGAGAGAAGTTAGAAGTGCAACTTGTCTACTTGTTCGTTTGTGCACCATATTGGCAGAGTGTGTAGTGGAGGCGAATGTTCTTTTCACTACTTTTTTCTTTTTTACCCTACCGTATCCTTCACTAGAGCTCCCTCCTTTTACTGCCACACAGCATTGCCCTCAATCACGGGCGAATTAAGACTCTTTTAGGAACGGGTGAAAAAAAGGAAGAGAGAGAGAAACACAGCCAAATCTGATAAAGTCTGCTTAATTAAAAGCTAACAAACCAAAGCCAAGAATGAGAAGCAGACACAATTTAGAGGAGAAAGAAAGAAAAGAAAGATGAGCCGCCAAACAAATGGAATTAGTATTTTTCACTGTTTTTGTTCAGTTGAAAATAAATGTACAGTCACTTGGATATAATTGAAAAATCAAATACTAAAATCAAAGAGAGCTGACAACTGGTGTTTTGTTGTGCTCGTTGCTTAAAAAAGCTGTAAAATACTTCATGAAACAAAATATTTTAAAAGTACCTTTGATTGAATACAGCCGCCTAGAGAAAGTGGACAGTATTAATGCAGAGTGATAAATGAATTTCAAGCAAATTGTGATTGTCAAAGTGCTTGCCACAAACGCCTCAAACAATTGTCATCATCAATCAAAAAGAACATGACATGAGCAAATAAAACAAAAAAATCAAACAAGTCATCACGAGGACAAGTCTTTGATAAAACCACAAAACTGAATGCTCAATGTTTGTTGTCTCAGGAAACGACTAACTAGTTTCAACTTTACTCTCCGGTAATAAATACTATTCGCAAATAGATTTTCAATTTGCAGATATGAACATGAGTAGTAGTACTATTTCTCTTGAGTGTACCAGCAGTTCAACTGTACAGAGCACTTCAGACAACGAACAACAGCACACACACTTCGTTTGCACAATGAAAACGCAATAATGATAATAGATAATAGATAATAGAGCGAGGGGAAAGAAGAAGAAGAATAGTGAAGAAAACGAAAGTGAGTTGCAGTTGGTTTGATTTGCATTGCAATAAATCACCGCACGCAATTACTTTGAGGCAGCAACTCTTCGTTTTATGCTGGTGCAGCAGCAGCAGTGGCCGGGGAAGTGTAATAAAATTTACATAAATCAAAACTAATATCATAACAAAACGACAAACAGACAGTAGTAGTGTAGTGTAGTGCCGTGTGTGTGCTCCTTAATGATAATTAATCTCAGTAGAAATCGATGCTGATGAGAGGCACACACACAGTCAGAACAGTCAGACAAACAGACCGAGCTCGGCACAAGTGTGCACAATGGCAGTGGAAAGGAGGAATAAGAAAGAAAAGGCGGCGATGCACACAATCTAGATGAAAAAATCTTCTTCTCGGCGCTGCCCATCGAGCATCTGCCCAGCGTCGCTCAGGGGCGGCTGATCGTTCAGCTCACGGCACACACTATCTCCTGGCCATCATTTCTTGTGCATTCCCAGGCAGTCATTTGTTAGTACACTCTGAAGAAGAACTACTGCCACTCTCCACTGTTACTTTTTTATGCCCTCATTTTCGCTGCTACTTCAGGAAAAAAACTTGTGCAGTGAAGTTTCAGTCTGCATGAGTTATGATAGTGCTGCTGCAGTGACTGCAGCCTGCCTGAACGACTGACTAACTGTGTGAGTCTTACACTGATGCATTTTTCACTGGCCTTCACTTTTCTTCCTTGCTTGATGTTCAATTGAAAGTGCTGCTCCAATTCAGTGAGAGCAAGTGTTCATCTCTCTTCTTTCTCAGCGGTAGGAAAACTGTCGTTGCACTTTTTTTGCTGCAGAGCACAGTCACTTAAATATTTCACTGTTGCCGGACTGCTGCTGATGCACTTTGAATTTCTTGAAAAAGTGTTCGTCTCCTCTCTCTTCTTCTTCTTCGTCCACTGATTCATTTATTATCTCATAGAGGCAAATTAAAAATGATTGTCTGATTTATGTTTTCATGAGAACAGTACGCCGCTGAGGAGAGGAGGAGGATTACAAAATATATTGACACTTTTTTGGGCAGTTAATGATCGATGGCAGCGATGGACCCCCTTTGACAAGAAGTAGCACTGAATTGGTAATTTATTAGTATGCCTTCATATTGTTTTCCCTTGAATTGTACTTTTTGTTGTACTTTCAATTTTCACTCTGGCAAGGTTTGATTTTAAAGTTTTTTTCCATCTCGCCATGATGGCAAACAAATGATAAATGAAAGCTGCACTGCAGCACCCACTTCAGCATTCTCGGTAAATCGTATTAATTTCCAAATCAGCAGAGCGAAAGTGGAACATCAGAGGGCATTGTCTTCGGGCGGCAACGGCGTCACTCTGTCCACATGTGCTCGCGCTTGCATCTCAGCGATGTCGTCGAGCAATTAGCAAGTGTTCGGTGGCAATCGATAGGAGTGAAGATGTGTGTGATTGATGTTTCTTTATGAAATGATGGGGATATTTTGCCCACTGCACGGAAGATGTCCTCTTCCTCGGTGTCCTCTGAGGAGGAGGAGAATTCGAAAGAGAAACTGCCACACTTCGACCACGCACACAGAACCTTCTCCCGAGAGATGGCAATGACGAGAGAAGGCACAAAGAACGGACTGACTCTGTTCACAATTCAGCAGTGTGTGGAGTTGTTGCAGTGGAGTGAGTGCACACAGTCCCCTCTCTCCTCTCTCTCTCTCTCTCTCTTCGCGTATCATAAATCACGGCACTCGTCAATGGATGGCGGCCACAGTTGAGGTGCATGCTGCTGCTGCAAATTAATATGTGAGTGCGTGTCTGCGCTCCAGCTGAGTGGATGGAGGAAGCCACAATGGAAACATATTCATTAGCGATCGATTGACTGACGAGACGCTGGGGAGAGAAGGCAGGCAAACTGAACACAACACTGAGTTCCAGCAAATGAGCAGCTGTACGGTGGTGCTGTACATTCGTCGGCTGCTGCTGCTGATGGATTGAAGAGCTACTCTTCTTCCATATGATTGTTTGCTTGCTGCAACTCCTCCCTCCTCAATGTGATAATCTATTGTCTTCAAAGCAGTTCGGGGGACTTGACTGACTGACTGAGCACAGGCGGTGATGATGATGATGATGATGATGATGATGTTGACCATTGGAATTAGCAGCGTAATCACACCAGTGCCCATGTACTGCATAAAAACAAAATCAATGAGCACTTTTCAAAGCAGAAGCATATGCCCGTGAGTTTGCTGATCTGTTTACACTGTCATCAAACTGTCTTTTAGCTAAACAGCTCAGCACAGTGGGCAAAGCAACAAGTTAAAAGGTTGGGCTTTATGAAAGAAACAAAGTTAGTTTTTGGAGTGCACACACGACAACTAAAATGTTTCGTGGATAAAAAGTTTAGCTTAAATGTGTTACAGTTCTCCAGATAATATCATAGAAAATGTGGCAGCTAAACTAGAACCGTTAACGTTCCGACTTGTTTACTTCTTTCCGCGCATTGACACAGTCAGCTGAATATTTTTAGGCATCTTCATAGATGAAACTGAGCTCATCTGTTCCTGGCTGAACACCTTCACCTCAAGGCGTTCCAATATGGGAAATGCAAATGGCAGGAGTAGAAAAACTTGCTGACGGTACACTTCATCAATGGCGAAGTTTTCAATTAGCACAAGATGTTTGACTGAGTTGAAAGGGTTTTGTTTGAGAAAGTTAACTGAAGCAACATCTTTAACATCAAATTGTGAAATGCACAGACAAATCTTTTTCAAAGATTCCTTGCCTTTAAGATTTTCCGCAAAGAAACGAAGGTTGATCTTAAAATTCTTTGAAAATAAAAAATGTAAATATATACAGAAAGAAAATTAATGTTATCTTACACTAGCAGTTGAAGAAAAATCCAAGTATTGAAGTGAGCGTGCATGAGCCAGTGTTTTGGCGAGAACTTCATTTTCCAGATAATGACAATGTCCTTCGATAAGTACTATGTCTGTAATGTCTTGAATGAAAACATGCGTTGTAGCAGACAACAATATTTCTAACTGTTCTGGAAGGTGATCGAAATTAAAACGAAAAACAACTTTGCGTGGTGAAAAAATGTGTCCAGTGACGGCAAATTTTTCCAAGTTTTCAAAATTCATCCCTTTTGGTATGGAATTTACTAGCGATGAAGTATTGTGAGGGTCTAACGTATAGTCAAACAAAAGCAATCGCTTAAGCGCGGGCAATACTTGAATCATCTTCCAAAAAGCAGCTGATTTTTCATCACAAGGAGCTTTTCCAATAAGAGTTAAGTCCTCGAGAGTAAAGAACCACATTTTCAGTAACGAGTTAACGGCATCAAGGTCTTGGACGTCTATGACAGCAGTCTTCACTTTCGGGAATAAATGGCTCAGTTTCAAGACTTTTGAGATTGAAATAGTGTTGGCATAAATAAATTTAGACTTAAGGTAAATGTCATTTTCTGATGGCAGCTGGTAGCTGCGAGCAATATTGCTGAACCGAAAGGAATCCAGTGGACCTTCAAATATGAAAAGAGTTTTCTTAGCTTTCAAGATATCTTCAATTACTTGACACGTCATACGACTGGTTGGACGCAAAACGACCAGTCGAGGAACGATAAAATGCTCAAAAATCAATCGCACACAGTCATAGTTAAGATTGTCGTACATCTTGCTGTTGTTTTGTTGGGGTCCAAGTTGAAGTGTATCTACTTGAGGAGATGAACTCTAAAAGGAAACTTCCTTCAGCTAGTCCTATTTCAAAATGCTTTGTGCACTAAAAAGGAAAAAGCAGACCAAGTGACACAAAGATACAGATGGAATTTTTCTGCGTCAAATAAGAGCCTAGAAAGTGCAAAAAAACTCACCAAATTCAATGGACGATCGAGCTTGAGGAAGAAAAAGATTTTTTGTGAAAAGGAAAGAGAGGCGAGAACCACGGGGTTTCTACGAGACGATCTGTTGAATAGAAGTCGCCCGCTTCAATGAACTGATGGCGGCCATTCACAAGAATCTGCCGCTCTGCTAAAAAAATGGTAGCCTTTCATCAACAGTGCTGCCCCCTGTAACGCTGTTAAAATAACCGTGAACGTTTTTTTCTAGTAGCTTGTTCACTGTGTTGCAGGCAGATGGAGCACTGCACTAGAAATTTTTTTCCAGAATGTTCTGAACTTAACACAAACTAATGTGTCTCAAATCCGAGAATCAAGGAATAATCATCCATTCACAACAAGTTACTGATGCGTCGTTTTCAGAAAAACTCGTAACAACGTTTTTTGGAAAACAAACATTTTGCTGAGCTCTTCTTTCATCTCTCAAAAAGTCTCGATCTTATTCACGGCTCTTTTCTCGCGAGAAGATTGGAACTATTCCGCTTACGCAGTTGCATCATGGAACACATCCGCATTCAAGCTATTTCTCACTTTGACAACATGCGTGGCATGTTTGAGGAGTTCTACAACTCCAAGACTATGGTCGACGTGGTTCTGGTGGTCGAGGGCAAACACTACCCGGCTCATCGACTTGTGCTCAGCATCGGTTCGGATTACTTTCGCAGAGTTTTCACCGACCTCCAGGATGATGATACTACGCCTACTATTATCATCACCGATGATATTTCCTGCAAGGACATAGAAAGTGTTATTGAGTTTCTCTACCGTGGCCAGGTCATCCTCCAGCAAGAGCACGTTGCCAGCTTCCGCCGTGCAGCTGACAAGCTTGGCATCAAAGGCTTCCACTAGGATTACATCTTTCGAGTCAACTGTTTTGGCTTCCTTTAGCTTCAACTAATCTACATCTTTGACTGTTTTTCCATGTATATTTTATACGTTTACTAAAGCATTTCGCATTTTGTTTTCGCTATTGTTTATTTATAGCGTCTAGCATAGCAGGTAAGGATTAAGTAAGAGAAAAAGCTCTCATCTGTTTGGTCCAGTGAACAGAAGAAGCATTTACAAGCAAACAAAATGCTGACCAAAAGACTACTTAACAATAGCTGAAGAGAGTAGTGAAGGAAGTAGCCGGAAACTGTCAACCAAATCTGCGAAATAAAAAAGCCTTCCTGTCGAGGTACCGATAACGAGTAGTAACACTGCCGTCCAAGAATAGCATCATCTTTCTGAGCTAAATACTTATAAGCAATCTATAATCGGCAAACAATCTTCCCTTTTCAAGGAGGCCTTTTCTCTTCTCTTTACTTCTACTTTTATTAGAAACACTTTTAGATTAAAAATAATAAAACGTAAGACTACTTGAGCAAAGAAAGTTTCCAAATCAGCTGTCATCTTTTAAAAACACTAAAACCTTTTCTTTTCTTTCAGGCAACGGTGTAAAAGCGGTGTCCTGGAGTTGTCCTTATTGATTGAATTTTGTTTACATATTTTGCTCCCTCTAAGAAAGACGACACTTTTCAGCAGCAGCAAATTAGTTTTCCGCCAGTTTTCCGTCTTTTTCACTGTCTTCTTTGCTCGCATGCATTAGTTCAAGTTGATTATTTGTACTGTACAAACTTGCAATTGCAATTCTTGCAACCCCCACACTTCTAAACAAAAAAGTGCTTGAATTTAAAATTGAAATACAGCTTGATAAACAAGCAAACAAACAAAAAAGTCCATCTAATCAATGCAAAGCAATTAATTCTAAGGATCTTTTATTTTTGCCTTTCTCCCATTTCTTTCGGTTCGTTCAGGAAGAGTTCAAGTTTGTTCTTACTTTTAGAGATTTTCTTTTAATTGAATTCTATTTTAAGAAGCCTCTTTTTGCCAATTACATGAGTTTTGGCAGGCAGTTTTTTTGTCTAAACTTGTCAGCAAAAACTTTTTGATAAAAAAATTTAAAACTGCGAATTACTCAGTAATACGATATAATTAGGCTGAAAAATATGCACAGCAACGACATGCTTTGATGATTAATTAGTGAAGCAGTCGGACAACCTAAATTGAATTGGAGAAAAGTTCATGTTTTAATAAGTTGATGATCAGTAGAAGAAGCAGTTGACCTGACCACTGCCAGGTCAGTGTCACGTCGTGGATTCTGGTGCATTCCCGATTATGTGCAGATCCTTTCCCCTTCTTTGGCAAATCATGGTCCGACTGCAAATGACCACCGGTAACTGATGACTCGTGACCAGTTTCACGGGTGAAATGATTAAACTCGGCGGAGTAGTACACAGGGAAATTAGATTATCTCTCCGGTTCCGATGTCTCAGGAAAGTGCTCGCTGCTGCTGCCAATTTAGTATCACAAAAACTTAGTTTTTGGTGATGCTTTTCATTGAGTAGTAGATTTTTGGTCACTGAAATAAATCAATGGAAATGAGTTCGACGAGACCATTAAAATCGAGAGGGAATGGAGTTCATTCACTTTGCTAGCATCTTCGTCATCATTGAAAAAAGCAAGTCAAAAGTGCTACTGCTGTGAAGATCATTTGTTCATTTTTGAAAAAGGGGTGGCCTTATGAAAGTATAATTTGAGTTTGATAATTCATTTGAAAAAAAGATTAGGTTTTGCATTTTCAAATACTGTACCAAAAGATAATCATTCTTGACCTTGAGTTTGTGTGTACGACTGTACGAATCGTTCATTGTGCTGAAAAACTTGCAAGCAAATTGAGCCATGCAATTCCCGGCACAAAGTGGCAGCAGCACCCGCAGTTATCTGCAATTGATTTGCATAATGATTTATGATTGAGGTGTTTTCAGTACAAAAAGGGGGCGGCAGTGGCAGAACGTGAAGTGAACACGGGAAAGCGAAAGTGAATTATAATGCAGCCATTGGAGGAAAAGGGTTGCAAAGTAGTTGTACAGCAGATTGGGCGCCAATTACGATGACAGGCAGTATTGACAGAGGCAGTACAGCGGACAAACAAACAAACAAACAAACAGCACTTGGCCTGACAGAGAAAGGAAAAGAAGTGCAGCAAAGTAAGAATTAAACAGTTTCTTCAGAATAGTAGTAGTTCACTGTAAGTGGCAAAAAATGGTGATTAAGGAAGTGCAAAAAAACGAGTAGCACTACAAACATTACGGACTGCACTGAATTGATGATTTGCATTCGATGGTAAAACAGCCAATCTGCTGGTGGACGATTGCAAAACAATTTGACTGTGACGATTCTATTCTAAAAATTGGCTATTGATTTCAGGCATTTTAAATTTAAATTTCCAATTTCCCTAGGCGGTAAAAACTATGCGATGGTCAACGATGAACAGACTAAAACTGAACTTTTATTCCAGGCTGAATTTAAATATTTTTTCAGCTAAACTGACACCTCAACTGAAAGTGATTATTTTGCAATTTTCTTGCTAAATCCAGCCAATTTTCGATTAGCTGAACAATTTGTGATTGCATAAGATTACTTGGCAGTTGTTGGCTAGTAATCGAAATTGAAATTGAAAATAAAAATCAAATATTTTTTTCCTTGCTTTTGCCTCCATCTATTGCACTTTGCGGTAAGTTATTCTTCCAGGAAAAAATCATACACAGTTTTGGTTTTATTGATTGTTGAAGTTCTAACCGTTTTGGGGCGTCATGTTTTCACTCAAACGCCCATCAACAATACGTTTTTACGCATAAGAAGCACACTATTTGTAACTTGGTGTTTCAGTTATTGAAGCCTTATTCTCTTGAAGATCCCTTAAAGATCATCAGAATGGCCCTCGAACCAAGCAAGCGCTGCAAGTCAGTGCAGACGCCGCTCTCGCGAGATCTCCGCCTGAAGATGGAGGTGAGCGAACTGCTGGCGGACGTCAACGACTTTCTCTGGCAGTACTACGGCCGGCCGCAGTACGTCATTCGGAAGCTGCAGTTCGCCCCGTGGACCATTCTCAAGGAGGACCTGGAGCAGCTGAAGGCGATGCTAGAGCGAGCGCCCAACCCGGAGCAGCTCTCCAAGTGCCGGCAGCTGGTGATGGCGCAGGCCACCTCGGAGAACAAGGGCAAACTGGAGCAGCTGGAGCGAGGCATCGAGGTGGTGAAGAAGGTGAAGGAGCACCTCGTCGAGCTGGTGGCCCGCGTTCAGAATCAGCTGTCCAGCACGGGGAACATCTCACCGGCGCTGACCTCCGTCAAGGCCATCAGCGCCGTCAAGTTTGCCACCCTGGGCAATGGCAACGGCAACAATGGAAACGGCAGCGGCAATGGAGGCAACACCTCCTCCCTTCCCAAGTGCTCCATTTGGCAGGTTCGAGAGTCAAAGGTGAACCTGGTCTGTGGCAGCAGCGCCAACATGGCCGTCAAATCACCCGCCAACAAAGTCACCGCCCTGCCCAGCGTCATCGCCAAATCGGTGAGGAAGCTGCCACACACTGCCAAACGACGCACCTTTGCCAAGGCAACTGACCAGATCATTGGGACCAAGGCCAACGCTGAGGAGGGCAAAACCGCTACAGTCAAGGCAAAAGTCAAAAGTCCTGCTGACAAGGCAAAGTAGTAGTTCTCAAGTTGTGCACACACTCTGTTTCAATCAGTGCGCACTTCACTTGCATTTACGCCAATTAACAATTGTGTTTTTACTATACTCAAAAGTCCCATCTGTACCACACAGTCTCGTCTCTGGTCTCTCTCTTGTTAGACTTTCTTGCCCAGATTCGGTTTGCTATTTTCAGACGATGCTTTCCCTTTCCTGCTCCTCCTTCCCTGGCCGGTAGTAGAGCTTGTCGAAGAAGAAGACTGAGGCAAGCAAAACTGCCTTTATGTGGACGTGCAGATCGCTGGGAAATTTGACGCCGCCCACAACTGAGGTGTTGTACACATCGTTGAATAGTCCTAGAAACAATGAAAACAAATTTCAGTGTCAACTACTTCAAAAAGAAAGATCACACTTCAGACTGATTACCAGGAAAGTCCCTCGTGACGTAGCCAATCTTCTCGCCATCATTCGTCAGCAGCTCAAAGTGAGGGGCAGTGGAAGAAGTGCCACCACCTTCTTCAGCTGGACACATACGCATCACCGGCCTATTCCGACCATCGGCCACCTTGAAGACCGGACTGGAATTACAGCACCGCCCCCTGAAACTCTGCTGAACACTGCCCATCGGCCGGCCCTTGCTGGCCACCACCTCCAGTCTGGCCAGTGGCCAGCAGCACAGAAAAGGAGAGGAGGAAAGGTACGTGGTGGTGGTGTGGGCGTGCAGCACCACATGGCCGTGGTGGTTCAGCACCAGAATGCTCATCGTCCTCCGGCCACTGCTCAACTCTTCGGCGGACAGCTGCTGCTCCACCACGTAGAAGATCGTCTGTCCGGCGCCATTTTTCAGCGTGTACCGAGCACGACAGCCGCTTTCAGGCCGCTGCCAGCGTCTAAAAACGGCCTGGTCGCTGCTGGCCACCTCCTCCCAGCCTTCGACTGCGATCACCTGGTCGGTGATGGCGAGAAACTCCAGGCCGGCAGGAATTCCGTGCTGGCGCAGCGTTTTCGCCAGTGGTGACAGTGTACGGCCAGCGTCGCGGCTGCTCGATTTTTGACGCGACTTTCTTTTTGGAGCTCTTTTGGAGTAAAAGTAAAGGTAAGTCAGAAAAACGTGCTGAGAAAAAGTTGATCATCATCATCACCAGTTACTCCACTTACACGCAAGAGCTTTTCTTCTTCTTTAATCGGCTCATGATTTCCAAAGTTAAATCAACAATTTTACAATTTTAAAGTGCTGAAAATAAAAATAGATTTTGTGTCAGTGTTGTTGCGCAGGTGTTTTCTAAAACTTGTAGAACTTTTTGTTCTCCATTTTTTGGCATTATCACAAAAAATGCACAAAACCGTTTACAAGTACTCACATTTTAGCGATCGTCTACATGGACAGTTTGGTCTCAAAATGATCTCAGAACTGTAGTAAATTGTAGAAATATAATTGATAAAACTACTGTTCTAGTATCAAGTTAGCAGAAAAAAAGTAATAACTTGAGTAAATAAAGCAAAACTGTAAAATTTGTAAGAAAGTTAAATTAAAATTTGTCATATTTTAAATCTGTTATTAGAATTACCTCAAAAAGAGCACTTTTGGTAACCTTTGCCATCGGTCCAACTGTAAAAGCAAACTTCTCGGTGCCGTTCAACGTCAAATAGTGCGAGTCAATCTTTAGTTTTAAGAGAGGGTAAGAGCTTCCGGTCAAACGCGACTGTGAGCAGAACAGTAAGTTTTTGGAGGGAATATGAATCAGTTCGCTGTAAATCATCAACGGTACAGTTGTAAAAGTGCAGAAAATGACTTGAAGAGCGATGACTCCACTCAGGAGCATCTTTTCTTTTAAAACAAGAGTGTCAGACTTTACAATAAACGATGCTAAAGAGTAGATGTTTAGGCCAAACATGGAGGTCATTGTGAAAAGGAGAACAGTAGAGAGGATCTCATGGTTGCAAATTATCAAGTCTTTGATAAAACGAAAGTTAAAAGAGAAAAATTTTCTGATAAAAATAGCCAAAGTTGGAATAGTTTTCTTGTTATGCCTTGTTTTTGTTGCTAATTTTTGTTTCAAAGCTCGGTTTGCAAGCACTTGTTGTTGACAATGAACGTAGGCAATGAGATAGAGACAGTGGACTAAAAAGAAAGAGATGCGAATCATGTTGAAAACGCCATACATGCCCAGAGAGGCGTCAAGGATAAAGTGAAAACTTAAGTAGGGAGAGGAAAACAAGCCTATCACTACCAGACCGTACCAGGAGATGGCAAAAACCAGCAAAAACCCAAAAAGTGAAAGAAAGATTATAATAAAAAAGTCAAAAGTAAAAGAGAGTGCAATGGCTCGAAGACGAATCGATCGCTCTAGGTAGGAAAAATGCACCATCTGCTGAACGTTATTCAGCTTGATTTTCCTTAGCAAAAGTTTATTTTTCCAAAAAAACAATTTATTTCTGAAATTTAAACTTTCAAACAGCTCTTGATTCAAAGCAAAAAAGTGCAGTTTGTTAGTTACCAGCAAGTCGTGGGACAGCTGAAAGGTATGACTGTTGCTTCCAATAGTGAAACTGACCAGCCAGTCAAGGTAGATCATCAGTAGGGGCGCTGGAATAAAAGCAATCGCTAGTGGACCATCAATGAGGCCGGTAGAGACAAAGAGGCCCAGTGTGAGGTCATAACAAAAATAAAATTTCTTTTCAAAGTTGCCGCCAGAAAGTAATAAAATGGAAATTATGAAGTATCGAATTGATATCATAAAAAGGTACAGGTAAAAGAGCGTTTTAAAAAAGCTCAATTTGGGAGATGCTGAGTGATTGCACTTCACAATGTTGGTCACATAATTTGATGATATGGACAATAAGGAAGATATATCGAAAGAGTTTTTAAAAAACATTTTTAATTTTTTAATAAAGTTTTAATTTTATTTTTAAAATGTAAAGCTATTTTACGTTTGTTTTTTTGTAACTTACGACTTATAAGTAAACAAACATTTTGAATACTAAACACATTAAAATTTTAATTGACAACATGTTTGGAAAACGTTTTAAAAATCATTCACAAAACAAATAAAAAAGTTATTTTGTAATACTTTTAAAGTTGTTTGTCACTATTTTTATTTTATAAATATTTAAAACTGTCATGTCAACTATCAAATATAATAAATTGTTGTCTTAAAGTTGAGTTTTATTACAAAATTTAAAGTTTTTGAGGTCACAGTTAGTGTTTTAAAAAAGATTTTTATTGTAAAACTAATTTTATATTTTGCATGATTTTTATTTTTAAAAATGTTTGCTAAAACTTGTAGAATTTTTTGCTCTCCTTTTTCAGCACTGACATAAAACTGCACAAAATCGCTAACACGTACACACACATTTTAGCGAGCTTTTTTACGTGGACAGTTTTGTCAGCTTAAATTTGTCAGCGATTTCTCAATAGGAGGAAAAGATGCCGTACGCCACTCAGAAGATGGTGAAGTACATGAAGGAAAAGGGCATGAGCAGCAGCAGCGGCGGCGAATCAACCGACAGCTCCATTATCTCCAGCGCCGAGGAGAAGAAGAAGATTCGCGACCTGCCCAGCTCAGTTGATCCGGCCGATGATGACGACAGCAGTCCCAAGCGATCTTCCAGCGGCAGCAGCCTCCGCAAAAAGTCCTCCACCAAGAAGGCAAAGTCAAAGAAGGCCAAGTCGAAGAAGAAGAGCAAGTCCAAGTCTCGCCGCGGCAGCAGCAGCAGCCGCAAGAAGTCGCTGGTCAAGCCAAGCAGCTCCGGCCTGAAGAAGAAGTCGAGCAAATCGTCGAGCAAGCGCAAGTTCAAGATGGTGGCCAACGCTGAGCTGGCACTGGCGCCGCTGCAGGAGATGGGCGGCGTCCCTGGCACGGCCAACTACGACGAGCTGACCTTCGACGAGAAGAAGGTCCTCTTCCTGAAGACGCTGCTGACGGCCAACATTGGAAAGCTGAAGCGCACGCCGGCGACTGAGCCGCCCGAGGAGGGCGAGCAGAGCTTCCGCCTGTACAGCATCGACGAGGAGAAGCCGCTGTGGACGGGCAAGCCGCACTCGGCGAAGGCGCTCTACGTCGCCACACACCAGTCATTTCCGCCGGAGATTCAGGTGGTCTGCAAGCAGTACGACGCCAAAGCTGTACAACCCGAAAAGCTCACTCTTTCTCAAGGTCCTCCGCCACCTCGGCAAGGAGCACCCCAGCATCATTCAGGTAAACAAGAGAAAGCCTGTATGTTTAAGTTCATTTTTAACCACAGTTTTTTAGACCTGGAACGTCGTCAGCAAGGACGACCTGGTGTACGTCTTCCAGGAGATCGGCCCCTTCGGGACACTGGCCGATCTAGTGAAGAAGAAGAAGGCCCCACTGGAGGAGAAAGACTGCCAGCTGGTCGCTTGTCAGCTGCGTTCCGGCATGGACTTTTTAGGCGACATGGGCGTTTCCCATCGAGCTATCGGCCCTCGCCACCTGCTGATAGTGCACCGGGAGACGCAGCTGCGCGTCAAGCTGACCGGCTTCCGCTCGGCGGTCATCTACTACAATGAGCTGAAGATGAGATCATCTTCCAGCCGTGTCTGCCGCTTAAGGCGGCTCGCAAGAACGGCGTCGAGGACTTCAACGCCCCCGAGTCGTACGGCAACCGGAAGAAGGAGCAGTTTGACCCGGTGGCCGCCGACGTCTTCTCCGCCGGCGCCACCCTCTACCACCTGCTGACGGGCGGGGAGTTTCCCTACGACGTCTCGGAGAGCAATCCCGAGGTGGAGGCGGAGATACTGAAGAATGTCCGCGCCGTGCCGAAGCTGTCCCACGAGGGCAAGAGTGCCTGGCGAAGATGCTCACCTCCACCGCCTCAAAACGCCACTCGGTGGAGCAGCTGAAGAAGCACCCGTGGTTTGAGGAAAAGTGAACTCACAGAAAATGGTTGTTTTGAGATGCAACTCTCCCCGGGCTGTTCATCCCCTGCTCATCACTATTTTATCCTTTTTATCCTTTTTTTCATTGTAATTTTGCACTTGTTTTAAAATTATTATACTGCTAAAAGCGTATTTTTAGAACAGGTGTTTACAGTTCTAAAAGTGTTAATTTTTTTGAGAATTTGTGATGACGTACAAAAGGTGCTGTTTTAGCTTTAAATTATTCATCCAAAAAATTGTGGTTATTTTGTTTGACGTCAACACTTGTAACTTCTTCTTTCTGAGCAGTTGACTTTTTTTTGTTTGAGGACTTGTCTAACTTTCAGCTATGGGAGGCGGTGTGAGCAAAGGTTTGTAACTTTCTTTTCTTTATTTCTGTTCTTGCCTGACCTTCCTTTTTAAATTTCAGATGAGAAAGAGGCACCGGAGGGGAAGAATGATTCGTCTTCAACTTCTGCTTCGAGTGAAAGTTCTCCAGGCTTTTCAAACGTTGAAGGCAAAGAAGGTGGAGGAGCTGAAGAAGGGGATGATGACGAAGAGGATGGGGATGAAAGTGGTGAAGACGGAAAAGATGACGATGGAGATGATGAGGACGAGGACGAAGATGAGGAGGGAAAGGATGATGGAGGAAAGAGTGGCGAGGGAGACCAGGACAGTAAAGAAAATGGTAAAGAGGGAAGCGCTCGTGATCTCTCAATGTCCAAAAAGGTTTCTCAAGCACCACCACCACCATCCAAACAAGAATCGGTCGATTCTAATTTAATTTGTCCCTTTCCCGGTGAAGACCCTAACAAAAAGAAAAGGATTATTCAAAGAAATCCCACCAATGTGTCGTCAAAGACGTCTTTGTCATCGAAGAAAGGAAAGGTATCGAAAACGGTGGCTTCCCCGGCCTCGATGAGCAAGAAAACCATCAGAACTAAGCCAAAGGTGATCAAGAAGAAGGCATCTAAGAAGAAGAAGAAACATAGTAAGGCTTCTAAAAAGGGTTCAAAGAAGAAGGGCAAAAAGAAGAAGAAAAAGACAAAAAAGAAAGGCTCAAAGAGTAAGAAAAGCAAGGGCAAGAAAAAGTCAAAGAAGAAGTCTTCAGGGCAGGTGTCGGTAAAGAAAGTGCCGTCAAAAAAGGAAGCTTCGAAAAAGTCGAAACCTCTAAGCAAAAAGAAGTCTTCTTCTTCGGCAAAGCCAAAAAGCATCAAAGCAAGCAAGAGCAAAGAGAAGAAGCAGGGCACCATCTCCAAGGACCCTAAACTGACCCCAACAAAGAGTCGACCTAAATCGGTGGACAAGATGGGAGTCAAGGCAAAGACTTCTGCCGCCGCCGGTGGGGGCGCCAGTGCTGCCGGCAAATCGGTGTCCATCAAAAAGACTAACAAGTGATGAGCTGGTATCGGCTGACACCACTATCTCTATTTCAAGCCATCCTTTGGCAGCACATCAATCACAATGATGTACCGACAATTTATAAAGGTGTTGTTAGCAATGTACCTTTTTGGAAAATAATAAACTCACTCTAATATTGAGTAATCTGTTTTTGTAAAAGACTTTTTATTGATTACTTTTAATCACTCCTTCTCAAGGACTTCTTCACTGAGGTTTCTCCAATGTGGTCAATACTACCACCACCACCATCACCACACGCAGTTATTAGACCTCAGATGAGGCTTACCTTTTATGATTTTTTTGTTGTTTGTAATCTCAACAACTAATAAAAATTGTTGCAACCATGGAACTTGTTTGTGTATAAAATGAGACACTCTCAGCCAAGTCAAATTATCATCTGCTGCAAACAAATCTAAATCACAAAAAAAGTTAAAATGAAGGTTTTTATTGCTCTTGCCTTGGTTGCCCTCGCTGTGTGCGCCGTCCAGGCCGCTGAACACGGCAAGTTTTCCAGTGATTGCTTAGTATTTTTCAATATTAATCTTTGTTTCGATTATCAGAATGCCATGGAAAGGATGAAGTGTTCAGCAACTGTGCTACGGCCTGTCCTGACACCTGCCTCAATCGAGCCATTCGTCGACCGTGCATTGAAATCTGCCGCAGGCGTGCGTCTGCAAGGCTGGATCCATGCGCAAGGGCTGGGACAACATGGGAGGCATTGGCGAGTGCGTCCAGGCGACCCAGTGTGATGCGCTGATTAAGGAAGCCAGCAAACACAACTAATTGATCATAGATTCGATTGTAATCTTGTGATTCCAGCAAGTGCTAATAAACTGTAGCAATAACCAGTTGTTTCAATGGCCAATTCTTTAATGAAAAGAGAAAGAAGATTTATATCTGTACAAAGAAGAAGAGAAGTAGTAGCTGTACAATGCAAAGGAAAAGTGTGAAACAGACAGTGTGGTGCACAAGACGCACTACAAAAGACAGCGAGTTGTTGTTTTGTGTAGTGGGAGAGGAAAACAGAAAACTCAAAATCGGAAAAAGGAAAGCAAAAGAAGACTACAAAAGCTACAAATTAATTAAATATATAAATATATTTGTTGCTTTATGGCAAAAAGAGGAAACAGTTCAAATTGTACAGTGGTCTACAGAAGACAAAAGAGGTGTGTGTGTTTGTGGGCGTGTGTGGGTGTGTGTAGTGTTTTGAATTAATGTGAGGAATTACAAATCATTTACATAGAAAAAAGAAAGAAGAGAAGGAAGAGAAAAGAATCATCAGCGCAAGAAGAGAAGAGCAAATAAAAAGTAAATTAAATGGCGGAAATTGAAAAAAATAGCAATAAAATAAATTAGGAAACTGGAGAAGTGAGAAGACGCGAGAGAAATATGATAGTACAAATAGTAGGGAAAGGAAACAGTGGAAGAAGAGAGAAAATCAGAACGAAATGATAAGAAGAGAAGAATATACCACTTGAAAATTTATCAAATAGATTAGGTCTGGTCCACACGAGTTGTGAGTTTGAAGAAGAGAAGGGAAAGGGGAAGGGAAAAAGTAGAGTTGGTGTTTGCAGAGGTGATGCTGTGTGTGTGTGGTGTGTGTCTGCCAAAAGAAACAGGCAAAACAGAATTAAGTGGGCTCAGAAGAATTAGTAGACGAGAGAGAGAAAGAACGTGAAGCGAAAATGGGCAACGGTCAACGAGAGAAAGAGAGAAAGGTGAAAAGGTTGTGGTCAATATATCACACTGATTTGGGTAGTTGGGGTGTCGGCTTGTCGTCGAGGTGTGTAGTGATCATCTGTGGCATCATCGGCATCAGAAGAAGACGAAAACGAAGACGAAGAAGGTGATGATGAAGTCAAGGGCTCAAGGGTTAGAAGGAGGAGGGAAGAGGAAAAAGAACAACAGAAAAGCAGAGAAGCACTTCGAGACTGAAGAGTGTGTTCCACAACACAAATGTGCTGTGGAACACTGCTCGGTACTTTTGTTTTTATTATTCAAACAGATGAGATGGTGGTCGAGCGCAATCAACAGCTGGTTACTCAATGGTTTGTTGAGTTATCTTTCTAATGGTTGAGGCAAGTAGTAGTAGTGGAAGAGAAGAGAAGAAGAAGAAAGAGAAGAAGAAAAAGAAGTGATGATCACTGTTGGCCTATTTGTGTGGTGTGTTGTGGTGAATGGCGGTGCCTAATATTCAAATTGATCTCAGAGAAACATCCAAAGTTGATATTGATATTCATTCATTGCAACGCCTGTTGAAAGTTGTCTCTCGCTTTCGTTCGATCGTTCGTTCTCTATTCGGCATTGGCCAGCGGATCGGTGAAGAGCTCCTGGACCTCGTACTCGTAGCGCGCCTTGATCAGACTCCTCTTGAGCTTCATGGCGGCGGTGAGGTAGTTGTCGGGGCTCCACTCGTCGGTGACCAGGCGAATCTTGGTGGGAATCTCCGCCTTCTTGAGATTATTCTTGAGACCAGTCTCGCGCAGCGACTTCAGCACCAGCTCCACCAGACGGGGGTCGGTGGTGGCGTCGGCTCGCGGCACGCGGTACGTCTTCGCCAGCTTGCCGAAGCGGTTCGGATTGGGCACTACTAAGGCAACGAGGTAATTGGCGAGCGCATTGCCAAAGACGCAGATATTGTCCACGTAGCTGCAGTTTTTGAGTATCGATTCAATCTAAAGGGAAAACACAGACAGTTAATTTATAATCAGTCTCTACATTCACACGAAAATACAGTACCTTTCCAAGCGAAAAGTATTCACCGTTTGCCAGCTTGACCAGGTCCTTCTTTCGATCTATCAAATAAGCACAAGTTAGTAAAGAGAAAAAGTGAGCGAAAAGCTAAACCCACTAACCGATAATTTTGAACGTTCCATCCTCGTACACCTCGGCAATATCACCCGTTCTGAACCAGCGAATGTCCAGGTCCTTGTCGTACTCGTACAGCTCGGCGTTCATCTCCGGCTTGTCCAGGTAGTTCAGCGAGTTGGCCTTGCTGCCGATGATCAGCTCGCCGCGGGGGCGCGGCTGGTCGCTCACCCGGTAGCCGCCCTCCGCCCAGTCGTCCAGCTTGGCGTAGACGCCGCGCAGCGGTCGCCACAGCGCCCATAGGAGAGATCATAGTCGTCCATGCAGAGACAGGCGCCCAGCGTCTCCGTCATGCCGTAGCCCTGCACCAGCGTCGTGTCCAGGGCGGCCTTGATCAGCGCCTGCAGACTGGCAGAGAGGGGGGCGCCGCCGAGAATGACCTTCTCCAGACGGCCGCCAAACTGCTCGCGAATCTTCTTGCACAGGAGGGCGTTCACAATGGGGTCTTGAAGCCTAGTGATAATGAACAAAATTAGTAAGGGAAAAATCAAAATCACAAGTAAGTAACAAACCTCTTTGCGTCCACTTGATCTTGTAGTCCATCAGGTAGTTGAAGAGCGGAGCACTGATCGGAGAGCGCGACTCGAGCTTCATGAAGATCTCCTTTCGCATGCGCTCCAGCACCAGCGGCACGGCAATCATAATGGTCGGCTGGAGGAGGCGAAAGTCCGAGGGGGTGCCCTTGGCCAGGCCGGGCGCAGAGTCGGTCAGCGTGAAGGGCGTAGCAAAGCCAAGGGGGGCACCGAGGGCGAGCGCCAGCAGCTCACAGGTCGCCTCAAAGATGTGCGCCTGCGGGAGGTAGGCGACGTACATGTGCTGATCAGAGACGCCCATAATGTGCGCCAGCACGGGCAGTATGGCGTGCAGCAGTTGCACGAACTGGTACGAGGTCGCCTGAACTCCTTTCTGCAATGGGGTGAAAAGGGGATTTTTAGTATGCGTAAACTTCCCTGAAATCAGAGTGTAAAACTTACCGGAACGCCGGTGGTGCCGCTGGTGTACACTGTGAAAGGGGAGAAGAGGGTTAATACCATTGAAAACATTGAAAAGGTAATTAGATAGGCGGCGGCAGCGGAAGAGCACTTACTGATAAAGGCAATCTCATCCTTGTGGATGGGCTTACAGCGGTCCTCGACCTCGTGGCCGCGCTCCTCGCCGTCCTGCTCCACGTCAATCAGCGAGATGAACTGCGTCTCGCCCAGGCTGCTCACCAGCTTGTCGCACTCCTTCTGCTCCTCGTCGTTGACCTCCTCGACGCGGCGCGGCGTGTAGAAGACCTTCTCAATGTTGAGGTTGTACTCCTGGATGA
Organism: Tyrophagus putrescentiae; assembly: GCA_024499935.1. Lineage (NCBI taxonomy): Eukaryota > Metazoa > Arthropoda > Arachnida > Sarcoptiformes > Acaridae > Tyrophagus > Tyrophagus putrescentiae. Next base: position 9,827,121 of record JAMZRA010000002.1, on the reverse strand, counting down.
TCGACCGGGTCTTCGCCAGCAGCTCAAAGGAGGTGAAGATGAACTTGGACTGCGTCTCCTGGACGGCGTGGGCAATGCCCGAGTCGCCCAGCGTCGAGAAGACGTTCACCTGGACGGCTCCGGCCCGGGCGATGGCCAGCTCCACCATGAGGTACTCGGCGCAGGTCTCGCAGAGGATGACCACGCGGTCGCGCTGACTCACTCCGTTCAGGTGAAATCCGCTGGCCATGTGGTTCTTCCGCTTGATCATCTCCTCGTAGCTGATCCAGTTGTAGTCCGACAGCTCGCGCTTCTTCACCGGGCGGCCGTCGATGCGAAGGGGCGTGACGCCGTCCGGTCCGGTGACGACGTGCTCGCGCAGCACTCGTCGGTAGCCGAGCGCCTTTCGGTCCAGGTTGAAGTAGTTGTGCACCTTGTCCATCATCTCGTCGATGGTGTTCACCTCATCGAGGACGTACTTGTAGTCGCTGGGAAAGGTGCTGACCCAGGGCGAGCTGGGGTCGTCCTTGACGAGCGGCGTGGCGCGAATGAAGTTGGCCTTCTGCAGCGTCTCGCTGGGCGTCTGCGCCAGCCAGTAGAAGGGCAGCGTCAGGTAGGTGTACAGCTGGACGATGGGCTTGAGGATGAGCTGAATGAAGATGATCTTGATGACCAGCGTGAACAGATCTGAGGGGCGCTTTTTCAGCTTCTGATTGGTGGAGGAGGAGGAGGCGGCGGCGGATGAAGCGGAAGATGAGCCCGTATGGCTGCCACTGTTTCCCTTCTCCACGCCATTTGAGAGGCGGCCGTTGGCGAGCGAGCCATTGGCGACGGCGGTGTTGGCTGAAGCTGATGAGGCTGATCCACCGTTCATGATCACAGGTTGACCGTTGCCGTTCATGACAAGCGATGATGGAGGTGTGCTGGCGCTCGATGTAGACGAAGCAGTCATCGTCGAGCTACGATGCGTTTTAAGAGCACTCTTTCACTCTCTCTAGTGCGACCAGAGCAATCAGAGAGGGAGGGGGCGTCGCGTTCGGCTGATAAACACAAGACAACACTGCACTGATGATGAGGATGATGTTCAACAACCACCGGCTAGTGCCAACAACTTGTGAGTGAGCAGTGAGTGAGTGAGACGAAGTACACAGTGTAACAAGAAGAAGGAGAAGAAACAAAAATAGCCCCGGCGAGTGCCTGATAAGTCGAGCCTATTTCTCACTGGTGACACTGAAACAGTCTGAGAGTGTGAGTAAATCTGGGTGCTGGTCTGAAGATCGACTTTGATGGTACTCGGTGAATGGTGGTGGTAGTGGCTCACGCAAAGCGACAGCTTCGTCTTCTCTTCGCAGTTCCTCAGTGTGACATGTGTACACGACCAGAGCAGCAGACGTTCACACAGAGCGCGAGCAAGTGGTCGACTAAGATTTGGCTGATAAATTCCGCTGATTATATATGATGAGCAGAGTGTGTTCAGCAGCTAGAGTAGCAGCAGCAACCTGATGATGACGATGGGGTGGCGATCGGTGGACTCGACGAGTGACTCTGATAAAGGGCAAGAAAGAAATGATAAAATTAGTTAGTTAGTTAAAGCGATGGAAAGCAGACAGTCAGGCTAATATGTCAGCAGTGATTAGCAGCAGCATCAGCAGCAACAGCAAAGGATGACATTTGCAGCCGAGTGAAAAGTTTCCCTGCACCGGTTCGCACCCTCTCAATGTACACCACCACCATCACTACCACCAGCAACAGATGCAGTGCCTTACCATGACCATCAAAGCATCAAAAAGCAGCACCCGTCAGACTGGCCATCAGACAGACACAGACAGAGACATAGACAGACAGAGAGTATTCGGTCATTGAGGCAAACGGCACTGGCGTACGCACCACCACCAATTGACACATGCTCGGAGTGAGTGAGTGAGCCAGCCAGTGAGCAACAAGAAACAGACAACACCAAAATCACGCGAGATAACTTTTTCCCCACAACACACACACTGACACTGACACAGGCACCTTCCTTCTTTCCGTCCAGTGCTGTACACACACTGAGTCAGTCAGTGCCCACCACTGCACAGCAGACGAAAGTGTCAGAGCGCGCGCCTACTTCCAGATCAGACCACCACCATTCACATCCAATCTCGAGGGCTACTGCTGATGATGATGATGCTGCTGATGCTCAACTAGTGTCCATCATCGCCGTCGAACGGCTCGACTTTCTCTTTCTCTTTCTCTCCCTTTTACGCGAGTTGCATTTCATCCCAGGCAGCATCACTCTTTTACCTAGCCAGTTTCAGCAGCAGCAGCAGCAGCTTAGAGTGCGTGCGTCTTCAGCTGCGAAAAGGGCAAGTGAGCGCGCGCGCGAGCAGCAGTAGTAGTTATCAGCAGTTGATCTTCCCAGCACTAGTACAGAACACGCAAACGAGTCAGAGACACTGGAACAGATAGAGCGGCAGCAAAGACAGAGCCTTTCTCGCGCAAGAGTGGAGCACACTGACTGACTCACCCACTCTGAGCACGCATTATCCCCTTTCGATCATTATTAGCCTCTCTTCCCCTCGTAGTGGGCAAACCTGGTAGACAGACAACAGTGTTGTTCGCTGTGTAGTAGACAGTCTGCTGTTGTCTGCTGCAACAATTAGATCCACCGGTAGACTGCAGACAGACGGTGGTGCAAGTAAATAAACAACAAAACAGAGAGAACAAGGAAAAGACCACTGTGTAGAAAAGAAGGCAGGTATCCGCGCACAGCACAGGGAGGGAGACAGCATGTGTGTGTTGGTTACCTTCCGCCAACACACACACAACAGGCTAATGGCCAGATTAGTGAAAATTGACACTGGTGTGAATGTCTCCCCACTGAACACACTAACAAGGAGGCTGCTGCTACTATCTGGTAAAAAGCAGTGTGCTTTGTGCTCTAGACACCCAACCAAAGCAAACACTCATTATCCCCTGTTATTGGAGAAAAAGCACCGTTTTGTTTATTCATTCACACTCACTTACACCTAATCACGCAGAGCAAATTAAGCGCGCCTGTCATGGAAATGCCCCACCATCATTTTAGTGTAGTGCACCCTTCGTCACTTCTTGTCAACACAGCCAACAAAAGAATATAGCACTTGTGTGCATTAGCAGTATTGTACTAAAGAAGAAAATTCGAGGACAGAGACAGTGCTCTCTGCAGGTGGCAGTGGATGTTAGATAGAGAAAGAGAGACAAAGCTGAGTGAGAGCTGATGCACCGGGGATGGACAACAATAAAAGTCCGAAGTGCAGAGAGGAAGCCTGTGGAAAACACGCGATGTTGTTGGCCTTGCACGAGCACATTTGTGCATTTGGTAAATTGGTGGCCGACTCGGCAAAGAAAGCAAATTGATCGCGCCGATTCTGCAGGGCGAATGAGCGCACCTACACACCGAAACACAAAAGTGACAATCGATTGTCGAAACACAACTAGTGCCAACACAAGCGTACCCAAACGGTAGCGCAATTGTGGAGGTTGGGGAGTCCTGGTTGAAAAGTCGAAAAAAGGTAAGGGTAAAAGGCGGAAATCGATACAGAAGAGAGGCGAGCAGCTCTAAAATGCAACACTGAAACCGTGAAGCGACAATTTCAGCTAGACAAGAAGCGACATTTACTAGTCAGCAAGTGAGCTAGACAGGAGAGAGAGACAGCGAGCAATTTTCTCAATTGGAAACAGCAAAAGCCAATAAATGTAAAAAGCAAAATCCAAATGTCATTTGGCTGGCTGGCTGACTGTAAACAAGTGGAATCACTTCTCCCCAACAAGATGTCATTTTACTAGAGCGAGCGCTGAAAAGCTGCACACACGGTACAGCGCAAATAAATCTCCAAGGTCTGCGCGCTAAAGGTAGCGTAGTGGTGGTAATGGTGGTGATGGTGATGGTGATGATGGTTGTCACTGTCCTCTCTCCTAGTGTACGACTCTTGCTGCCTTCGATTCGTTGAGTCATATCGAGGCGAACAAAATTCGCAGCATCACAGTCTTTCTACACTACGCTGGCTAATCTTAGTGAGTGTGAGACTGGAGAAACAGAAGCAGCAGCCGAAGCAACAGCTCTGGGTACTGTCAATCATCAGAGAACAGTTTGAGGACAGTGGAGCCAAGAGACTGGAGACAGAGACAGTCAAGGGAGGGGGCGATTAACGACGCACACATATTGGCAGAACGAGTAGCAAATAGTGCGTCGCACTGGTGCTGCTGGCAGTGAAGACAGAGCACTCTCTTGTGTGTGTTCACTGGTTGAATGCAATTAGCGCCAATCAGTCGGTGCGCGCGATTTCGCTAATCAGCAGATTTGAGCTGAGTGAGTGAGTCGGTGCGATTTAATTCAAGCTAGTTCTCCTCTCCTATGACAATTAGACAGTTCAACCGTACAGCTGTAGAAGAGAGGGAGAGGGAAGGAGGTAGGGTGACTGGAGACGCCCGATGAGACAGCAAGAAAGATCCGGTAGCAGCAGAAAGATCTGGTAATGTGAGTACGCTCAAACACGCCACCACTACTGCTGTACAGTAGCAAGATGATATGCACTGAAACACACCACTTCAGGCGAACTTGTCATTGCTGCTGCTGTGAACCTGCAGCTGTCCGCGTAGCCATGTGTGTTTATAAACACACACACAGTAGTTCGTTCCAACACAAAGCAGCCACTTGTGTGCTGCTGCACTTTGATCGCACAGACTCCACAGACGACACTCCACAGAGGTCAGACGCTACTGGTGCTGCTGCTGCTCAGATGCAAAGTAACGGCGACGACAGTTGGAGAGCACCACCACCACCAGCACCATCATCATCAGCAGCAATCAGTGCTATCAGACGGCACTACAGCAACAGCTGCAATAGCTGTACATGTCCCTTGGAATCGTGTGACAATGCTCGGCGAGTAGCCCGGTGGCTGGCATGACACTGGTGGTGTCGTAGCACACTGCACACACTGAGTCTTCTCTTGTACAAGGAGGCAGCAGTGAAGTGAGTAAGTGAGTGAGCCAGTCGGCCCTCTCACTCACTTCGCACACAGCAGAGTGACACAGGCGAAAGAAAATGCAGGCCACCTAAATATAGTAGTGTGCAGACATACTTGTGGTGGTGGTGGTGGTGCCCAGGCGGCAGACACTAGTGTGCTTGATGCAATTTCTGTGCACACACAGACAGGTCCCATTAGCAGCAGAGGACGACGACATACTTGGGGAGAAGTACTCGACTTGAAGACACAGAGCACAGATACGAGCGTCGATGTGTCACCAAGATCAAACAATGAGCAGACACCATCACCACCACAGTGACAAAGTGGGTGAGGGGCAGGAATGAAAGCCTAAGTACGGTACACTACTCCACGATGAGCAGAACTGATTTGACCACTTGATAACGGTGCAGCACACTTCAAGAACACCCGAGCATCAAGCTGTCAGCAAAAGGGAGATTAAAGTACAAATCAATAGACAGACACAGGCTTGTCAGAAAAAGTGCAACTCCATAGTAATTAATCGTCAATCGCTCTGAAGTTCTAAACCACGACGACAACGACGTCAATAGGAGAGGAGAAGAAAACCAAACTTGAATTTACATGACACGAGTGGTTGACAATAAAAATAAATAAAGAAAGAAGCACAAAACTTATTTTGCGCCAGTGGCGCAAATTCGATTCATCCGCCGAGATGAAGGCAATCGGCGCCGTTCATCTGAACCAATTGAACGGAGAGAAATGTCGAGAGAGATGTTGTGTGTCTGCCGCATTCAGTTTTCAGATTTGATCTGCCAGCGGGCTCTCCCTTGAGAAATAGAGCTGAAGGCGAACTGAACGAAAACGAAATGGAAAGAGGTGTACATGTAAAGCTGTGTGTGCTTCAAGGGAGTGATGCACTTTGTTTACTGCCAGCTGAAACTGGAAGCATCCAGAAGAAGGAGAAGATAGAACCAGATGAAGTGGTACGATAGACAAAGTGTCATGCAGCAGCACACACTGCGCGGCAAATAAGGATCGTGTGAATTGTTGCCGCATTTCCTGGTATGAGTAGATGTGATGTGTGCACTGCACAGGTCACAAGCGCACACACACACACACACTGAAGAGAAAGTAAGACAGTGTGTACTGTCAATCAAGAGCAATCACACACACAGGTATAGGTACCACTTATCGTATTGTTAATTAGTCATTGTGATAATCATTTGTACGTAATGGTAGGCAATGCTGCCTAGTCGACCTGTATCTCACGTGAAAGGGCTGCTGTCCAACAAACTCTGTCAACCACTGGCTATCGTACAATGACTAGACGCTAAGTAAGAAGATGCAATAACAGTAACTGTAAATCTTGGGTAAACTTTCCATTACAATGGAGAATGAACTGCTCATTACATCACGCTTGGTAGAACCTTAAAAAGCGTTTAATGTCACATTTTCAGACAGATACTAAGCCCAAAACAAATATGAAAAGATGACCTTTCACAGAAAGATTCATCAAGGCCTGACTTCTTCTTCTGCTGTACTGCACTGAATGTACAAAAATCTATGAGCGGCATTTGTGCAGACAATATGAACAAACTAATGTCAGAGTAAAAGGTAATTGTGATGGTGGTGGTGGCTAAAGGGCAATTTGAGAAGGCAATGTCATTTGGCGATGAAGGATGCACCAAGGCATACACCTGAATGGCCGGAGTGTGCGCTTGTGGCCGGAGAGAGAGAGAAGACAGGCAAAGCACAACAAGACAATCGATAGCAATGAGGAACAAACAAAGCCACAGCTGCAGTCCGACAGGTATGTTACAGACAGACATAGAGCCTGAAGAAGCTGAACTGTTTGAACTGCAATCGATTGGTGGTGGACACTGAACCCAAATGGTGCGTGACAGGCTCGCATCAAATATAGTGAGATAAACTTGCACGTGTGAAATGAAATTAAGCAGGGAAAAACGGGCAAATACACACTACATTACACTACGCTACACTACAGCCCAAACAAATATATACTCGGTGTGAAAAGCGAGCAGTTGGGCAAGTCAGGGAAAAGGATAGCGGAATGGTCGTGTACGGTAGCGCTGTGCTGTGGTGGTGGCGTGAGAGCTGATGCTGGTGAAAAATCGCACCAAAGATGGCACAGAAAAAAGTCGTGATGCCCTGAATGGTGTGACACCAGCAAACAAAGCAAAACAAAATGCCACAAGGCCAATACCAACGCTAAGTGTACGGTAGGGAAATGTGGAACAGGCAATGCACGATATGGTCGACTAATAACAGCGGGAGGAAGTGTTAGGAACAGTGAAGAAAAAACAACAGCTCAGCTCAGGAACAGAAAGCACTAGTGTCTCTAATGTCAATGAGGAAAAAGGTGATAGGAACTGCAGCAGCAGCAGCAGCAGCAGCAGGACAATCAGTGAGCACCGTTTACTTGGTGCACGTTTTCTATCCCTCTCTCTTTTTAACTCTGCTGGCACCACTATGGTAATTAATCTAATCACCTCTACTTGTTAATGAAATCTAACTGTGATCAGGCACGGCGACGCATCGGAAAGCCAACCATGAAGAGTCATTGGCATTTCAGACTTGTCAACTGCAGTACATGGCGTACCATAGGCATTCCATTGGGTTATGGCATGGGCAGCATCGCCAATACGGCTACACAGTGAGCAAGACAAAAAGAAGAATCTGTCAGATTGGATATTCAAACAGCGACAATACTTGCAGCAAAAGGCAACATCAAGGTGAGAGGAGGCTGTGTTGTCTGTGTTGATACTTTCAAACAATGTAAAACACAATGGAAGAGAGCGGCACTGGAGAAAGAAGAGAAGGAAGAGGAGGCTATGATTTCATAAGGTGACTGAAACAGATGCAAACAAAACACACAGCAAAACATCCACCGATCTTCACGGTGATAACTGGCGATGAAAGGGGCAACATTGATGCAAAGTGGAGATGCACCAACTAACTGGGCATAGAAGACTGACATTCGAGATGAAGCATTGGTATATTTTACCTACCTACCTATTCAAGGGCTGAGAAGTGTTGTGCAGTTTTCTTTGTTGATGTGAGTTTGTTGTAAACACAGTAGAGTAGAGAATATATGGTTGCAGGTCCAGGAGCTTGATATGGATGAATGATCTGCCAAACGCTCTTGCTGCACCACTTCGACGCTGGGATCACCGGCGCACCACCGTTTATATGTTATCGCCTTCTCGAGGCGTGTTTGCAGCAGCAGAGGTAACAGCAACAAAAGCAGCAGCAACTGAGTGGTAGAGAAACAGACAAACACACACACATGCACGAGAGATTATCAGCCGGCTGAGTTTCTCTGGCGGCGGCGGCGGTGGTGATTGTGCTGGTGGTGGTGGTGGTGGTGGTAGTGTTGCGGCAAGACAACCGCGTCGTCTTCTCCGGTGTGGCCAAGACGATGCTTATGATGGTGATGATGCTGATGGTCTGGCGAGTAGCGTGACGTAGCCAAGCGACGACCACGACGACGGAGGTGCTGGTGGTGGTGGTAGTGCTGGACTTGAAGAGTTGTTTTCCCGAGTTCACACAAAGAAGTAGAAGTGGAAGTAGTGGAAGCTGCTGCGGCTGCAGACAACACAACACACACACCAGCAAAGAGGCGGCCAAGTCAGAGAGGCACTGATCAGAGCAGCCAGCAGCTGTAAAGGTGGCCAAGGAG